>OY997398.1:4693735-5293735 GCA_963921505.1 Phakellia ventilabrum | reverse complement strand
TGTATATATTCTCACAGCAATGTAGCTTCAGTCTACTGAATGGGGTAGTTGTCGTGAGTCGGTCTGAGCCATTTCAGTCCGGTGGACAGCGAGAAGGAGAGTATGGGACCACCGTCTGCAGTGTGCAAGGGCCATAGGGAGCATAGTATGTTATAGCAGGCTAGTACTCGTACCTCTTTTGTGTGAAAGGGTTGAAATTCAGAAGGTAATGTGGAGGAAAGTGTAACTGCCCTACGTGAATGAGGCTTGACCTACAGGCACTATGCCCTCTCTCTGTAAGGGCTCACTTGTCAATTAAACTGCAGCTGCAGAGAACATGCACACGTACAGACAACTGCGGGAGGTTCTTACCCCACCACTGACTGTTTGTCCGCTCAGCAAAGATGCTCATCCCAGATGGCCACGTTCTTCCGCTGTGAGCTAGTGAGAGTGTAGAGTGGTGAGAGTGCCGGGAGGAGCGTGCAGTGGTGCCGCTGTGACTGCCCTGGCTGCCTGATGGCAGGGATTTCTTCCTTTTGGGAGCAAACCTCGCCATGCAGAACCTGGGAATGTTAACATGATAAGGTTAGAATTCACAACTATACATGCTCAACAAATAACCACTGCAACTAGCTATGAGTTTACCGACCTCTTCCAGTAGGTGATGAGGATGGAGAAGATGTTGAGAGCAGCCTCGTGAAATAGTCCTCGGGTGATCAGCCCCTGTGAGAGGCTGTCCAGAATGTACTGCACAATCTCATTGGGAACGTTCACCTGAGTTGGGGGTAATCACATGTACGTGAACAACAAGCAAGCAAGTCCAAACGGCGCTTAAATCTTGATCTTCCTCCACAGCTAACGGGATGGGGGTTGTTCCCTGCTCCCTGTGTACTGACCTGCACTCTGGGGTACACGGCTGAGTCAATGTAGCAGTTTATGATGGCGTGAGCCTTCTTGTGCACCATGATGTCGTCCTCCGGCGTGTGGGTGCCACTGGCTTTGGCTGCATTCACAATGTCAGCTAGGTCCTTATAGCTGGATTGCGAGAGGAAAAAAACCCAGGGCAATGTAAGCTAAGAATGGAGGTAGCAGGTTCTGCTCAGCGTGGGTTGAAACTCAAGAATGTTGGGGGGTTATACTAATGCTCACATAAACTTACCGTTCCACTTCTGCCCAGAAGTACAGGTCACTCAGTAGCTTTGTGACATTGACCACCTTGGTTCCGACCACCTTCTTGTGGCTCCCAGAGCTTGCTTTGACGACCTCCTCCTGCAGGAAGTTGCGGAAGAGCTCTGCAGTGGAGGGGTTCATGAGCCCCCTTCTGAAGCTGATCACATTGAGGGTGAACATGTTCCATAGTCCCTTCTGTAGGTATGTGTGTGAGAGAGAGAAGGGAAGGTGAAGCTTGAGCTATGAGAAAAGTAGCTTCTCAAAGTCGTGTAACAGCCACAGCCAGCAATAATATTGAAATTCCCTTCAGTGTATATCCCTAGCAATATGGGATAGTATCTTGTCCTACCTTATGCAGCTGTCCAGAAAAGCTATACTCAGCTGACCGTGTGCTCTCTGCAGACAGGTTTCTTGGCAGGTGTATCTTCTGACACCTCTTCCACACAGTCTTCAGCCGCGAGGAAGTCCAGGTACTCCTGAAACCACCGCTTCTCCATTGTCTCTGCCACGGCTGCTTGGGCATCCAGAAGCTGAAAAGGGCTGATCCTGTCTTTCTTGCTCAGCTCACTGATGGCTGGGTCATGGCAACGCAGCACTGCAGCACAAAGAGAGTTATTAGTATGCACATAGACCAGAGTATAATGCAAAAATGAGTATGGGTTTGCAGTCCCAGATTAAAACTTGTACAGTGGAGTCCTTGAATAATGAGGACATCATTACCGTATGATGCTCCATCTATCATTGTACAGAGATTCAGCCCCAAAAATATTAAAAAATCTGCTGCCTAGTTAATGTTGTGAGATAGCGACAACGATTCTTATCTTCAACACCACACACCAGAATCAGCTCCACTGCCACCACAGAACCGCTGCTGGATTCTCCTCGTCTTGGAGTTGCATGCCCTCTTGCTGCCCATGGATCCCCTCACATCCTCGACCGCCATCCAAAACAGCAGCTGCATCTCTGCACTGCTCCCCTGAGACTGCAGAAAGTAATGAAAGAGCTCCAGGTGTTCCGGGTCTTTCAACATCTCCAGGAAAGTCCTGCAGGTGAATTATGGTCATTGTTATTGCTCAAGCACTACTGAGAAGGATAGGTCATCATGGACTTAAGTGGGAAGGGGACGAAATGGGAAGTTGACGCAAATGTACAGCATACTTTGGTGGTGGAAGTTTCTTGTGATGGAGGTCGGTGGAATGGGCTGGAACTGTGGTACATAGAATTTTACGTATGCTTTTTTGGGGGTTTCGGAACATCCTGTTGTATACTGTGGTCACCATTGGGTGGAGTGATACCCGGACCTGCTCAATTAGGTCCAGGTCACCGTAGTCACTGAGACAGCTGTCATTGTCTTCATCACTACGAGAAGGTGTTCTTTGCAGGCTAACATCCATAACTTGTCTTGAGGGCAAGAGATAGACACCTGTGAAAATAAAACAAAGAGAGTTTGGGTATGGATACAACTTGGTGAGAATTGCTAATTTATCAGCAAACTAGTAAGTGTTCCTTGCCCTAGCAGCTTATAGTTCAATTCAGCACCGTATATAGCAGGGGAGGAGAGCTATAAAACCCAGAGAGTGCACGAAACTAACCAGGGTACTTTGCTGCCTCTGCTAGCTTCAGCGCAGTCCACATGCCCGTGAGTCTAGAGGAGCCATAGGTCTGCTCCAGGAGGTGGGGAAAACCCGTCACAGCCATGACTGCCTTAGAGTGTTCTCTTCGGTGGGGGCTGGAGAGTCTTCTCAAACGACGCTGCACGGCCTGACAGTGAGAGACAAGAATTAATAGAATTATAACCATAATATAAGACCATGATATGCTATAATATTATTTCTATGCTCTAAAGCAATCTCAGAATGTTAAGCTCAAAACTTGCTGTGTATGCATCCACTGTAGATTAGCAATTAAAGCTTGGTACTTGCAAAGAAGACAGAGGACTAATATCCCCCCGGTATGTCGAAATAGTCATCGTTCTAAGCAATAGGGCTAGCTTTGTCCTAAGGTGTACGTGGGCTGCTGCACTTACACAGTTTCTTAGGAAATCCCTATAGTCGTGCAGTAGGAAGTCCTGCCAGGGCTGCAGCAAGCACTGCAGAGGGGATACAATGCTATGTAATCTAGTGCATTTACGATTGCAGCCAATCCACAGACTTGTGCATCGCCACCTTTGCAACGTAGTCCTGCGCCGACAGTAGCAGACTCTGGCCCAGTCCCTTTGGTAGCAACAGGATCAGTTCGTTGCTTACGTCACTGGGTAGGTCAATCTTATGGTGCGCCCTCCTCTTTATGAACAGGCGGACGACTTCACTGGGGGTGTTTGCAATGGGGTAGGTCTCAAAGTGTGCCGAGTAAGGATGCACGTTGGTCTTTGCTTGTCTGTGACACCACCTGCGCATTTCATCTCGAGTGAGGACGTTCTCCACTGACTGCCAGAAGAGGAGGTAGTTTACCACTTTCGGACTTCTCTGGAAGTGTCTTAGGATTGGGTTACCGGCCATGAAATCTGCTCTAAGAGACGCAAAGAGGTAGGGATGGAAGGGTAGGTCATGTACATGCTCTTCTGGATTTGGAGTCTGCAGTTTGCTGGGCACCAATAGAGTGAAGAGTTCTTGGGTGCTGGGACTTATTACAAGCTCCACAGAATCCCTGTCATAGTTGTTTGAGCCATCTGATAGCAAGCTACCGCTGCTCTTCACCAGAGGGAGTTTGCAGGCACTCTCACTGAGCTGAAGGTGAGACAATTTTCTTGTCTCCCGATCATCGCTTCCTTTCCCTTCATCCACTATAATCCTTGGAAGGTGTGCTGGAGAGCTCTTGTGCGTTACCAGAACCGTTTCTCTGCGACAAATTTCAGAAATTGTTTCCTTAAGGGCACAGCTTGAGAGGGATTCTTGGAGTTTTATCACATATCTCTTGCACCAGTAAGTCTTCAAATTCTGCATGACAATGGCTTGTGCCTTCACAAGAGCTTTCAATCTTGATGAAACGGGTGAATTCTTCTTGGGAGTGTAGACAAGGAGAATCATCTCTTTCAGCACTTCACTGAGAGAGAAAGGCGCTCCATCTCTGAGGTACAACTGCTGAATTCTCGAGGTGATCTTGGCTGCAATCCATGGCTCAGTCGCATGCTTCAGCCTCTGCACCTCCAGCCAGAACAGACAAGCTGCCTCTCCCTCACCTGCAAACAGAAACTTCCTAAAGCAGTGCAGTCCCGCAACTGTGGAGAGGCTCTGCCGCACCTCAGGAGGGAGAACTGCAGACAGACAGTGAAACAACAGCCAGCAATGAAAGGATGAGAAACACATCATCTGTATTCAAAGCATCCCTCTTAGAAAGAATACCTTCATTCTCCTGCACAAGCTCTGAGCAGAGCTGATAGTCACAGAAGAGATCTGAGTTCCAGAACAAAGGCAGTCTGTTGCTGTGAATCCAGACGGCCAACTTAGGTTCTTCCACAACCTGAAGATATAAACCACAAAAGGCTCTTTAACAAAGAAAACGACAAGTATTCTCTCTGAGACATTAAAGCAGCTTACATGATAAGGTGACTGTACAGGAGTGTCCACTTGAAAGCACTTCCTCACTGCATTGTACACAAAGCGTGTGGAAAACACCTTGGGAGGGGATACATGTCAAGTGACAGCTGTTCCATTACCATTTTAATGCGGTTTCCCGTGAACACTTACGGGAAGGTTCAAGAATAGGTTAAAGTAGTCCCGGAATATCGCATCCTCTTGCAGAAGGGCGCTAAATTCGCCCAGGTTCGGAACCCCCATCGCCAAGCTCCATCCAGCTCCACCCACTGACGCTTGCAGCTCCACCCACTGACGCTTGCAGGATCTTGACCAATTAGATCGCGTCGCGTCGGCGGGAACGAATTCCAAATAAAGCGCACCACTGTTAAAACGTGGCAGTGTCTGCTACACCTGTCATTTTCAGCTGCGAGGATGGACGCCCAGAACGACATTTCCAACTGGATATCCAGCATCCCCAAGGTCACGAGATGGTGGTTCTTTGCCTTCTTCTTCGGTCCCCTCACTACCCGGCTGGGCCTGATCCAACCAACGTACATGCTTCTCATCCCGGACCTCCTCTTCTCAAAGTTCCAGGTGCCTGACAGTCACTAATACCCTTGATTGTAGAGTCAAACTACTAGCCCTTGTCTTGTGTAGCCAGACCCTCACGAGGTGAGGGCCTGGGGCAAGACGTACTGTAGCAGACATTATACTCAAGGGCCTGAGTGTGCTATAATTACTTTCAGCAGTGTATGAGTTAATTATAGTGACTGCCTGTATTATGAGTGTACCAGTTGCGTTTGCGCCATTTCACTGTCTCTGGTTCAAAGGTGCGCCACACTGACAGTTTATTGATTGTAAGAATATTTACTTTTCCAGATCTGGCGCATTGTCACCTGCTTCCTCTGGTACCCGGTGAACATTCGCTGGCTAATGTACCTCTACTTCCTGTACAGTTACTCAACTAGACTAGAGACTGGTGAGTGTGTGTGTGTGTGTGGTATGAGTGTGTGTGTGGTGTGAGTGTGTGTGTGTGTGTGTGTGTGGTGTGAGAGTGTGTGTGATATGTGTGTGTGTGTGTGTGTGAGTGTGAGTTAGTGTGTGAGTATGCATGATAGTATTGCCCCCCTCTCCAGGCTACTTCAGTGGAATGCCTGCAGACTACATCTTCATGCTGCTATTCAACGCCATCTGCCTCTTGGTATCCTTTGATCGAGTCAAAGAAGCAACTCTCTTAAAGTAATTACTACCTCTGAGCTCCTGCTGTTTTTCCCTTGACTCTTGCCCTCCAGATAACTGGCATCTTCCTAAACCTCTATGTAAGCTGAATGTAATTTGCATGTCTTGTATGGTGTACATGTGCTCCAGCTGTTCAGGTCTGTGCGTATGTGTGCAAGTAAGCGACTGCACACGCTGGGTGGAAAGGTGTCCCCAGCTTGACTGTCTAGCAACCACACAATGGCCACTCACCCTCCCAGCTTTCTATCACGTGCAGTAGGGAAAGGTTGTCTGGCACTATGGCTCCGTTTCTTCCTCCCTCCAGATCCTGAGCTCTGCCCTCATCTTCTCAGCCCTGTACGTCTGGTGCCAGATCAATAAGGAGACCATCTGCCACTTCTGGTTTGGAGTGCAAGTCAAGGCAAGGAGGGGTGTGGTTGGAATGGGGGTTAGCCTCGTTCCCAGGCCACGCAGTCGGCCTGGGAACGAGGCTAGGTGTGGTTGGAATGGGGGCAAGGATGGGTGTGATTGGAATGAGGGCAAGAAGGGAGAGTGGTCGGATCAGGGTTTGAATGTTTCTGCTAGCACTCCATGCCAGTTGCTGACTCCTAAACTCAACAGGGTACATGACTACTGTCATGGGGTGTGTGGCCTGGGAACAAGGCCACTACTGTTGCTACACTAAATGTGAAATGACTCTGGCCATGGAATACATTGCCAAACTACAGCCAACAATTTGCACAGAAAATGTATAACCTTTCTGCTACCATCCCTCCTCAGGCGATGTACTTCCCGTGGGTACTGTTCTTTTTCTTCTTCATTCTTGGAGACGAGTATGTTGTATCATAGCCTCGTCCCCGGGCCACACACCCCTGGGGATGAGGGTAGTTGTATTGCTGCTATTTATGCATGATTCCTGATTCTCAAGGTCAGGCATCCAGCAGTAACTGGGGTTTATTGTATAGTAAGGGATAGTAGGAGTGGTTGTAGTAATGATTTCAAGTGAGCTCATAGACTAATACTCCAGGCTTTTTGCTATAGGCCACTATGATGTGAAGCACTCTTCCCACTTGCGCACGCACACACACACACACACACACACAGCTGGGTTAGCCTGCTAATGGGCATACTGGTCGGCCACCTGTTTTTCTTCATCACCTTGCGGTACCCACAGGAGTTTGGTGGGCGGAGGCTCATCTCAACCCCACAGTTCCTGTAAGTGAATTTGTCACTGTAGGACGTATACCACAGGACATACCATTATTTTCAAGGCTTTTATTTGGTTCAACAATTGATGGTTTGCTTTTTAAGACAATTTTTCACTGAGTTTTGTTATCGAGTTCTAAAAACAATCCAAAGTCAACAGTTAGACTCTACGGCTCCTTTAGAGCTCACCATCAGCTTTCCACATCTGCGTCCTTAGACACCCTCCCTCCTCCCTCCTCCACACACACAGCTACAACTTCTTCCCCAGCGACACAAGAGCAGCTGGTTTCGGTGTCCCCCCAGCCAACCGGAGGGACGGGGGAGGAGGGGGAGGGGGACACAACTGGGGACAGGGGAACAGACTAGACTAGGGAGCACATCTCTCATTCTTCATCGATGGCTATACTCTGTCTTTGTAAATAATATTATTATGTAACTTAGGACCAGAATTTTTTTATATACTTTACTCTCAATCTTCGCTAAATCAAGCAGTCTGTTTATTATATCAAACTTTTTGTGGTGAGCAAGGTCAAACGTGACTGGTACTTTTATAAGTGATGAGGTTGTGGTACAGATATAGTGAGGTGGTTTATATAGCCGGTAGGAGGTAAAATGGACAGTGCGTGGTTAGAGGTCACCGCTTGCAGTTTAGTGAGCTGACTACCAGTCCTCCTAGGTCCAGAGATCTGCCTTCCTTTTCCTGTGGGGTACAGGGAGATGCAAATGCCAGTGCAGTTATTCTAAGCAATGGAGTGTGTCCACTTACAGCTTTGTAATCCAGGAACATCTGTTTAAACATTAGAAAGTCTGTGAATGACTGCAGTAAGTCGAATATTTCCTCCCCAACTTCACCTTCTCTGGACCTGGAGTGAATGTCATGTGATTCCAACTCAGCAGTCATGTGACTATACACTGATTGCCATGACAACTGTAGAGAGCGTCCGACGACACAAACTCACTCTAGTGACTTCACAAATGTCTGCATCTTGAACCCAGGTATCCTGGCTTTTAGCTCAGACTCCAAATGGGCCTCTACCAGTTCTGTCTGCTAGGAAGAAACAACAGCAAAGACAGGGAATCCTAGCTTCAAAAAGCTAGTTCTGTGACAGAACACAGAAAATTGCATGCACTCTTGTACAGTTTGGGCAGCTAAAGAGCACACTACAGGTTAACTATGTCATGTAAGCTAAGGTTCTTAGGGGTACAGTATTACTATTGCCAATACTTTGGCTCAATGCGTGACTAACATATTCTCTGAAGATGTCTGTATAGATGAACTTGTTCTCTTCCGTGTCCTCAAAATGGTGGTACTGCTTCTCCATGAAGCCATGTTGGAGCTCTGTGAAGCTGTCGTCTAGGGAGCATAGTGTAGAGAAGAGGATGGAGAAGGATGGGTGTCATAAAGGGTAGGGGTAGATGAAAGTCGGTGGGCCTATTACATACCAAGGAGAATGTCTTGAAGGTGTCCGATGGTTTCATCGAATGCTGCGTCCTCCTTGCTGCTGGCCCTGTGAGTGAGGGTCCACCTGGTGACACAGATGACTGAGAAATGAAGGCACAGAGGCTCACTTTGCAGATATTACTTCCTCCTCCCCTAAGTGCCCCAAGATATCCGGACATTCTGCAAATTTTGGGGGGGGGGGGAGATCGGCGGGACAAATTATTGCATTTGTATGGTATGTTCAATAAACTATTTTTTTTCCAACCTGCCATAATGAGTATTCCATGCACTGACTGCAACGGTAATGCACTCCAAGGCAACGCCCAACCTGAACCTCAAGCCGCGGATTTTGGGTAAAAATAAACGCATCGCTTATTTAGAATGCGCTAAAAGATGGCCGTTTGCAAGCTGACGTTTGCCCGCGTGGCAGTGGGGATTACGCTGGCCATCCTCGGGTACTACTGCTTTGCCCTCTACCACATCTTCCACCCTCCGCAGTGCAGCCAACGCGCGCCGCAGAACTGCATCACTCCGGTGTATGGGCAGTCCACAAAGCTGGGGGTAATTAAATTATTAATTTACGACAATGAATATCATTAGTAGATTTACATAGTATTATTCTCTTGGTAGCTACATATTCACTTGGTAGTATTAAATACAGCTCTGGATCTTCAAGTCCACGAAGCAGACTGTTTCTGGTATGAAGAAGTCTGACATGTTGTTACATGTTTCAGCTGTGAAAGACTTCATGAAGAGGTAAGGTGCACATCAATGATACACTGTTTTGTAATATTATCATATGCCATTTCTCCATGCAATGCCTGCATGTAGGGAGATGAACGTCACTGTTCCAGAGTCTACTCGCAAGAATGGATCACTTTATGCCCACGTCTTTCTTGGGCCGGAGGGGAAATCCCCTTTGCAATACAGCGACAGGCAACATATGTCTGTAGTGACGGTGCCCCTCACGAAATACGCTGTTCCTGAAGCATCGACTTTCAACCTATTCACAAGCAGCTTCGAGGTGTGTCATTTATTGTTGAGAAATTTCCATGGGAAATTTTTATGATCTCCTTAGGGTTAATAACTCTATTCTCTTTCAGAATTCAACGAGTGATACTCCAGTGACTCACTGGGTGCCCTGGCTTAGTGTCCATAGCGTGGAGGAGGAATGGAACTTCGACCGGTTCAAGATACCGGGCGAGATATGGAGGACGCTGCAGTACGTACTCCATGGTATCGTGTGTCCTCTGTATGATCGATGAACATCGGGAACTTGTGAGGGAAGAATGCCCATGGTATTTAGCAACATTTTGGCTGAGTGAGAGTTTTAAATACAGTTAGATTTACAAGTGGGCATACCTGAAAATGTCAGCTGGACCGCTATTTTTTTCTCATGAGTGTAGATTAAGTGATCGTCCGTGACTTCCGTGGTCAAAATTCGACTAAGCATAGAAATGATTTTCACTACAGTTCACTAGCTTCATGCTCTCCCTGTTAGAACCTGGGAACCAAGGGTAGGGCATGGCTCCAGGACTGTTCCTGGGTCAAAAAACTGTCATGCTGTGTTGTCTTTTCTAGGTTCTTCCAACGTACAGCACGATATCTCCCTATCTTGTATGTCGACAGACTCAAAGTGACGAGAAAGCAGTTAAAGGTGAGGCGTGGAACCGTGACAGAGAGTTGTTTTCCATTCTGATCCATTTTTGCTGCACTTTCTGCAGCCCCTTACAAGTGACTCAATGTCTCTGGAGGTATCCTATTCCCCTGTCAGTGTCGGACAGCTACGGCTGTGGCTATCATTTGGAGAGGCCATGAAGAGTATGAAAACCCTAGGTCAGTGAACGATGATGCACCAGGGAGGGAGGGGGGGGGGGGGGTACATCCTTCAACAGTGTTTCCCCCAAAGGGGGGTACCAGGGTGCTCCCCCCCCCCCCTTTCCTAACTTGGTTTCCTTTGATGTGGTCATTGGAATGTTTAATTTGCTTTGATCTCAAGGAAAAATTATATCTTCCCCCCCCTTTCTTTTTTTACTTGGGGGAAACACTGCTTCAATTAAGCCTCAGTCGAATTTTGAAATTTGTTCTTGAAAAAGATTTACTCTCTTTTCCCAAAATCTGTAATTTGGATGAAACCTTGGGTCTGATAAGGAGTGTGAGCACAGACAGCGTGTCTCCCCCCCTGCAGGATTTTCAGAGAAGGAGTTTGATGATATCAAGGGGATCTTCTTTGATACCAGCTTGTGGCTGTTTCTGCTCACTGTGTTTGTGACATTCTTCCACGTGGGTTTGCATATGATCATTGTGATGTTGCTCGCTCACTTAAGCTTCTGGATGTTTTACTGTACACTTGACTTACTGACTTCTCTTATATCACTGCATAATTTTGCAGCTGCTGTTTGACATTCTGGCTTTTAAGAATGATATCAGTTTCTGGCGAGGACGGAAAACGATGGTGGGACTCTCCACCAGAACACGTGAGCAATAGTTATACTCTTCACTCTGGAGTAAGCTATGTGTTCATCTCTGATTGAGAGTAGCTGATATTGAATCTGTTTCCAGTTGTGTGGAGGTGTCTCAGCCAAGTGATTGTCTTCTTCTACCTCCTGGATGAGAAGACCAGCCTGCTGATTCTAGTTCCCGTTGGGGTTGGGAGTGTCATTGAGGTCAGCTGCATTCCTGTCTACCCGTTGTTGTGTTAGCAGTCTTAACTCATGGACATGGATGTGACTTTTCCATAACCGACTTTTATAAGAGGCTAGTGTTTGGAGTATAGTCAAATTTGCAACAAATTTATTTTCCCCTCAGTTTTGGAAAGTTGGAAAGGCTTATAAAATCAGAGTGAAGTGGTCTGGACTGATTCCTACCATTGAGGTCTGTAACCATGCAGCATTGATCCTAGCTATAGTGGGGGGAGTGTCAATGAAACTTAATTACTATCCAGCGGGGACAGAGGCTTGATGTTGAGATGAAGACAGAGTCCTTTGACTCAGAGGCTATGCACTATCTCTCTTACGTCTTGTATCCGCTGGTGATTGGAGGAGCTGTGTACCAGTTGGTGTACTCCTCGTACAAAAGGTCAGTCACAGTAGGAAATTTTAAACTTTGAGAACCTTATTGAAACTAATCTCCACTTCAAGGAAAGATAACAGCCTGACTGGGTAATGATAGTGGAAGCCTTTTTCATAAGGAAATGTCAGGCTTTGCTGTCATGATATGATATCCAAACACGAACGATCTGATTCACAGATAATAATTTATTCTCCCTCCCTCTTTAATTTCCAACAGCTGGTATTCTTGGATAATCCACAGTCTCGTTAATGGTATGTTAACTTGGGCCTCCCCCCTCCCATTAATTGGTTGCCAGTGTATGTACTGCTACGCAAACATCATGCAAAGCTGTCTAATTCTTTAGGTGTCTATGCCTTTGGCTTTCTCTTCATGCTTCCACAACTCTTTCTCAACTACAAGGTATTGTGTACGTCTCACTGTATGCTCATGGCCTTACCCTGTCTTTGTTTGTTCTCAGCTAGCTCATGGCCTTACCCTGTCTTTGTTTGTTCTCAGCTAGCTCATGGCCTTACCCTGTCTTTGTTTGTTCTCAGCTTAGCTCATGGCCTTACCCTGTCTTTGTTTGTTCTCAGCTAGCTCATGGTCTTACCCTGTCTTTGTTTGTTCTCAGCTAAAGTCTGTGGCTCATCTTCCCTGGAGAGCATTCATGTACAAGGTACGTTTTACAAATTCAAGTATTTACTCATACATTATAATAATTAGGTGCCTTATACCAATCATTGCTGCCGTCTCGGAGAAGGTGTATAATATATATAATATACAAACAATCTACAGCACAGTTAACATTTGTAGCATATCACTTGTCAGATCACTAGCTATATATCGTTCATAGAGTCTTTCATGATTGTGGAGGGGAGGTGTGGTGGATTCAGGATGGTATATGTAGCTGCAGTGTTGCCGGTCTTGCAGTCTCTCAGCTTGGCCTGAACCATAGCTGGTTTCAATAACGACAAGGTTCACTTTGGAGTCAGTGGATTAGCTGCAATATCTGGGTTGAACTTTGATGTAGTTCACTTGGAGTTGCTTGCTTCTGAGTTGGTGGCAGTATATATACCTGCAGCAGCTAGAGTTTAATGGGCACTGGATCTTGTGGCTGGCTTTGGCTCTTCTGACAATATTATTGTAGTCTCTTTATAGCACCAGGCAAGCTGTCTTTAGCTCTTCTTACTGAGGGAGTCTTCTCTTGACACCAAAATGACGTACTTCTGTTGGTCCACCCATCCTGTCTACTTTTTCTCATCCTTATATACCACTCAGCTATATCAGCTATTGGATGGAGTTGTATGCATGCATGCATTATGCACGCTGAGGGCCACCGCAAAGGAACAACTTCCCATAGCTTCATTCAGTACTGTAGACTTTCCAAAAGCATTACATCACAGAATCCTGCCGAGAGCTTCGCACTACAGACCCAGACCCGCTGCTATTTTCAGTAAACTGGGGAAACTCTCGAGGTGCTAGTATCGCAACGGCTGTAACAAAATTCACATCTTAGCTCTACTATTATCTTGTCTACATCACCATACGTTCAGAAGCAAAGACTGTCCTAAACTGCAGTCCAACGGAAATAGTCATTTCCCCAAGAAGCCACAATCTCCTCTGTGATCTGGTGATGTAATGTTTCCAGAATGAAAGGTATCGCCCACTTTTCCGGAATTAAAGTTGTGGAAACCCCCTCCATCTTTCGCTTTGCTTTCCTATATAGTCTGCCCAGTAGCAAATGCTTTGCTCTATCGAGAGATGTCAGGTGGCATTCTTAGAAGCCATATCATGTCAGCATCTTTGTAGTGAGTGGTATATAGCACAATGCTAGGTGTAGGGTATCTCCAGGAAGGATTGAACTATCGATACCCTCATTGACTCAATGCACCCTTCTTTCAACTGATAGTGTTTGTCATAATAAATGCTACCTAGAGCCTTAATACAATGGGATAAAATTTGTCAAATATATCTAGTCAACAGGGTTGATGTGATATTTTACAGTACTCTGCAGTAGGGGCATACCCCTATACTATTTTCCCATTTCTGGGCTGACCTAAGAACAAAGCTCTCTCCCCTGTCTGATGTCCAGCACGTAGCCACTGTGGATTATAATAATTATTATCGTGCACAATCATAGCTGACTTTGTTGTTTATTCTACAGGCATTCAATACATTCATCGATGATCTGTTTGCCTTTATCATTGTCATGCCAACCTCACACCGAGTTGCGGTGTTCAGAGATGACCTCGTGTTTCTGGTCTACCTCTATCAACGCTGGTGAGCCATTATGTCATCATTACATCATTCATTCTGTTTTGATTCTAGCTTATCATTGATACATTAATCTTGTACAGGCTGTATCCAGTTGATAAATCCAGGGTCAATGAGTTTGGAGAGTCATTTGAAGATCAAAAACTGCACAAAGACTAGTCTTTTCTGTACCTTTAGCTTTTTCTGCAATCAAATGTATGCATAATAATTATTGTGATATAGGCCGGCTTTTTTCGTGGTTCATTGTTCCAAACACAAAACCAACTTCACGACTGATGAAGACAACAGAGAACAAAAACTATAATGCAGGATGACACAACTATTCAGACATGGACAGTGCAGTAGACATACATAAAAACAACTATATACACCAGTGGTAGCTATGGGGTATAGTGGTCCTGACAGAACTGCCGGATCCTTTGCCCGGCTTCCGTGATTTGCTCATTGGGCATCATCAACACTATTCTGAAGCAAGAGGTCGCACAAAAGGCCTGTCCAGGCGCGAGAGAAGAGAGAAAGCATCAAACCACAGCGTCATAATAGTATTGACCTGTATACAAGGGGGGGTCCACTCCCATACACACTGTAGTCATAGCTAAGACCGGTGGTCAACAGGTCAAGGGGTATTTTTACAATTGGTGAAGGACAATTTTTATAGCCTGATATTGCAGTCAAATGGTTTTTGCAGTGTGGTCAAGCAGCAAAAATGATGGTCAAAATGTCTTGACCCTGGCCTTAGCTGTGACTATAGTGCATGTGGCCCTTGATATAGTCACGGGCAGCTATCAGGCCCTGACTTACAAACCAGCGATAGTGAATTCTCAACTTACTTTTCCTGGCAGGCAAAAAACACTCTTCTCGGCTAGCAGTTGCCTGGCAAAGCTAATATCGTCTGGGAACTCTGGGAAGTGCTCCAGCTCAATTACAACCTGCGGATGTGACACAAATAATATTATTTTCCTGGGGATGTGTGTACTGTAGTAGCACTTACCATCATGTACATGGCTCCTGCTGGCATGACAGGCCTCAGTCCGGGGACACCTCGCAGCTCTTCCATACAGCCTTTCGCGTTCTCCTCAAAGATGTCCATGTTGTGTTTGTGGAACGACTCTGGGACATTCTTGAATATGTCTGGCAGAGCTCCCTGTATCAGTGTACAGGGACCCAGGAGTTTCATGGGCAAGCGCTCAGTTAGACCTGGTATCACCTGAAAGGAGCGTAAAAAAACGCTGTTATGAAATGAGCCTGCATCATGTTGATTACAGTACTTAATGCATTCTGAAGAGTGACCACTGAATGACCTCGTCTTTAAAGGCCCCATTCCGGTCGTGGATCAGGATCCAGCCCAGTCTCCAGCCTGGAACCAGGTACCGCTTGGAGAGCCCCCCACACGATAAGACAGGTATATTTTGAGAGACAGAAGCAACGGAGTGGTACTCCTGACCTTGAAATACCTGGCAGGCGGGAGAATAAGGCACATGTGATGTAATACCGCAGCACAGAGGTTTCCTTGAATAGAAGCACATGTGCACTTATTCAAGACTCACCATCCAGGCATATGTTTCGTCGGCGATAATGGGTAGACGGTGCCTCTCAGCTACTGCTACAATGTCTCTCAAGTGCTGTCGAGAGAACACGGAGCCGCACGGATTGCTGGGGTTGCAGATCAATATGGCTGCCGTGTTGGCATCGATTTGTCTCTCCATGTCCTCGAGGTCGACCTCCCATGACTGCTCAGGCTAGAAATTAGCAGAGCAGAAGTTAGGTTTAGGGCACGCTATTCTGAATATGCAAGTCTGTGCTCAGCTCAGCTCAACTGAGTCAATGCAAGATGGAGCTAGTGTACCTCTGAGGTACGCTAGCTCTGTCTCCAGGTTCCAAACAACGCAACAGCCCTCACCAGTAACTTGTAGAAGCGAGGCTCCACCCCCCTGGCGTCAAGGTGGCACTTGTAGAGGCCGAAGCCAGGTGTTGGGCAGAGGACGTTCTGTCCCGGGTTGGCCAGTACAGTGAGGGACATCTCAATGGCACCAGAGATGGAACACGTCATCACCACATCCTAGGATGGGGGATGGGGAGAGGTAAGGTGGTAGCAAAGCTCATCGAGGATCCGCTGTTAGTGACAACAAACTGCTTCTTTTTTTAGACACTGACAGCTTCAAACTCCAATGGTATTCACGTTTTAGTGAGTGAGTAGTATGACTATCATACAAGAGGTCGAGACTAGTTCTTCTAAGGGTTTTTGGGGGCACACCCACCCTTACTTATGCATTCTCTCCGGGGTTGACTGTGATGCCATTTCGTCATGTTTTGTTCGATGACAAAAAAGTTCAAAAGTTCAAAGACCTGCAAACAACACATGCATTGTGGTGAGAGCTTGAGCATGTGTACGTGCAATGAAGTCAGCCGACTACACATGGACTTTGAAATAAACAGAAGTGATGGGCAGACAGACAGACAGACAGAAAAGTGAACCGTGAACTCACTAATGTGGTAAGCCAAAACTCAAAGGAGAGGGTAGGAGGGGAAATCCAGTTAGGAAAAAAAACCTTAGTGCTACAACACTTCTAACTGCGTAGCCTGCATGGTACCAGCCTAGACGTTATTATGTACTGGCGCATTGTACGTAGAGGTGTTGCGTAGGCGACATGAACTAACAAACCTTATGAGTGAGAGGAGCGTTCGGATCTGCGCGGGTGTACATTTCAGCTACGGCTCTCCTGGCTACCTCCAGCCCACTGGAGTGGCCATAGCCATGGAAGTCTCCGCAGGTGGCGGCCTTTACTACGGCCAACACCGAGGATGGGTCGGGGGGGAGGTTACCAAAAATTGCTGGGTTACCTGGGGATATACAGGGATAAAACGATAGGCAGTAGGTGGATATGAAGCACACTCCATTGGGGAGTGTGAGGCTCCCCGGAGCATTTGGTTGTTTCTACAGGTGTACAAGACTATAAAAACATAAGTGTAATATGCCTTGCAGGTACATGTACATAACATGTACTGTAGCCTCATATCCCCCCCCCCCTGAAAGAGTATGCACTTTTCGGGGGGGGGGGGGGGGCAAAATACATCCATAGGTCAGTGTTATTGATTTCATTGTGCCAATTACTGAGATTTCTGGGTGCATGGGATCCCCCTCTCTGCTGTGTTTTGGCTACAGACAACCATAGAGGAGGACACCTGATTCAGATTCTCATTTCTAAATAAGGCAAAAGAATGGATTCTGTTGTGCTTGCCTAGAAGTTTAAATGTCAAATAAGAAATACACTAATCAGGCATTTACCCAAGTGCTGTGAAAGGAGCACTTGGTACCTTCTGTGGCCTAACTAAAAGTAGCATATTGTTCTCCAATGTGAAAAAAGCTATGGCTTGGAGCCCGCAAACAAGGCTAGCATAGGCACCTAGGTCACTTGCATGTACAGCATAGGCACCTAGGTCACTTGCATGTACAGCATAGGCACCTAGGTCACTTGCATGTAGGTCACTTGCATGTACAGCATAGGCACCTAGGTCACTTGCATGTACAGCATAGGCACCTAGGTCACTTGCATGTACATAATGTACTAGTCGCTGTCAGCATTATTGTAAGTCGAAAGAACTTGAGGAATTTGCAGTGTCTGGCTACAACTGGATGCATTGCATCATTTATTAGGAGTCAGAAGTACTTACTATGTAATTCAATTGTTTAAGACATCTTAGCAGGGGCCAAAGAGCGGCTTCACCTCTCTTTGGCCCCTGATCTTAGTGACAGATGCACACCCACCAATGGAGACTTTGATAATTTTGTAGCCGTTCTTTTCTGCCAGTTCCAATGCATCTTTGAAGTACATCTCCTCATAACCACGAACGTCATTGATGCAGTGACGAGATTCGTTGGAGTCGGGCACCGTCCACAAAGACAATGGTGCAACCATGGGCACTACATTCTCCACCATCGGCTCTTCATCTTCCTTCTGGCGTTTTGATGGAGGACTAGGTGTGTCTGATACTTCGTTTGCCACAGAACTGCTCACAACTTGATCCTGGCTTGCAGACATAATATACTATGAAACTGGAAAATAAAACGGTTACAAGAGATATACATGGCTAGAATCTATCACCACAATATACTCTATTGCCCATAAACAAAGACTAAACATACTCCACATGTATCATGCACCGATACTAAATTTCTACAGTCTCGCGGGCCCCACGCACGCGCCGAGGGCCGGCCGGCCATGGATAATAGTCTCGCGTAGCCAGACCATATTGCTCACGAAACGTTTCGTGAGCAATATTTATCTATGGCCAGACCCTAGCGAGGGTCTGGCACGCAAGAAAGCGCATGTGGAGGGTCTGGGGACGAGACTACTGCGGAACTCACCTGGACAACTAGTGTGTGCTGCAGATGACTTGACCTCGCACAGTACTAAATGTGTCGCGTCGCCCGACGCCTACTACACGCCCCCTCACACGCTCATCTGGCAAATCATGTGACCCTCATGCGCACGTGCCATTCATGCGCTCGCGAGATGGCCGAAGAAGAGACAGAGCAGAAGGAACTGCCCAAGTACACTTGGGAGGAAGTTGCTAAGCATAGAACAGCCGAGTCTCTGTGGGTAATTATCCACGACAAAGTGTACGATATCACAAAATTCATGGAGGAGGTGAGTTACTGCTCGAAATTTAGTATAATCACAATCCAGCTGTTGTATTCTTTTGCTTCCAGCATCCTGGCGGCGAGGAAGTTCTGCTGGAACAAGCAGGTATTCACTACTGTACGTAGAGTGCATGGATAGCACTGATTATTGACATTTGCAATCTGCAGGTGGTGATGCGACTGAATCCTTCGAAGACGTAGGCCACTCGCCTGATGCCAGAGACACACAGATGGAGTATCTGATTGGAGAAGTGACAGAACCAGCTGCACAAAGAGTACAGGTATGGAAGGGGGTTAGTTTTAGTGCATGGCCTGACTACTGCAGGTGATGTTAATTTTGGTAACCCTTTGGAGGGATCTTGCAATTGATTTATGTGTTCTCCAAGCCCAGTATTAAAGGCAGGATATTAGATGGCAGTGTGCAATAGACAGTGTTAGTCACTTCTTATTTACTCCCTTTCATTGTAGGAAAACACTTCACCCAATGCACCTGATGGAAAGTAAGCAACTGTATAGCACATGATTGTTGAACTTTTGAACTTGTCTTGAGGGGGCTATAGATAGTTATAGTTACGCCTGATGGGCATCAGGCCAAGTTTGGCCTGTGAGACATGTTATGCAGTGGAAAGGAATATAGGGAGTAAGGAAGGGAAGTAAAGGAAGTCAGGAAGGAGAGAGTTTAGTATCAGGATTGTAGAACTGTTGAAGTTGTCCTGAGGGGCCGGGGCTGTGTGCATTGCAAGATGTGATTGGTTTCTGAGGGGGCTGTGCACTTTGCAAGATGTGATGTTGGTTTCTTTGCCTTTTTTCATGACATCTCCTAATATAACTGCCACAGCAGTCAGACGAATTGCTCCATAGCTTGAAAATTACCTTGTTTGTTTGGTAAGATGGCTCTTGTATTATTTGTAGGGGAAATGTGATAGCCTCTTCCCCCCCCCACCACCACCACCACAAATGTTATTGTCATACTTTTTTTTTTTGTGGAGTGTGCCCGATTTCATGATTTGCTGCTTTTTTTTCCCCTCCAGGTCCAACACATGGTTTATGCCTCTCCTAATTATCGTCATTGGCATAATCTTTGCTTTTATTTATAAAAACTTTATGTGATATTTTTTTTATTGTAAAAGCTATTCTAAAAGCCTATTTGAAACCGTACGCTGGACTTGCATAGAGGGGCGGTGCCGCACAATTGGATTGGCGCCTAAGTTTGTAACGAAACATTCACGTGATCCTGAACGTACTATACTAGCACGCTATTGCTTCGACTGAAAAAGACATCGCCGGCAGAGCAGGATGACTTCAGAATATACTTGGGAGGAGATTGCAAAGCACAACGACGCCAGCTCGCTGTGGATCGTCTTTGATAACAGAGTTTATGATGTCACAAAGTTTCTAGAGGAGGTGAACCCCCCGAGTTTGCCAAAGATGTGTGCCTGTTTTAAAACTGATCTTATCTTTCTCCCTCCAGCATCCTGGTGGAGAAGACATACTTTTACAGAATGCAGGTAACCAAAGTGTATCTGCAAACTAGGGTTTGCACCCTCAGCCTTTGCATGCCAGCCTTCGGGCTATAGCTACTGCGAGTGACCAAACCTGGAAGAGTCTCATGCAAGCAGGCTGTGTTTTTTGGCATGGGAGTGGGGCTTTAGCTGATGCGTGTGATATCAAGCAAGACTTCTGCGAACATTTCACTTGCTAGCAGCTTTCCCATAGCTGCTGAAATCAGGAGAATCCATGGCAACAGCTTTAGGGTGGGTGTGTGCTTAAGCTCTATAACTTCTACCACTGACAATGGCTTCTGTTCTGTGGAGCCTGATAGGACTAGCATACGAGGTATCATAAGTAAAAGAGGCTATGTTCTAAAAGTGCAATCCCTAGTAAAGACCTTATTCAATGACATCATACTATTGAGATATACCATGTACCAGGATATAATTATGGAGCTCAGAGTGGCAATAATGATGATGTCTTGTTACGTTCAGGCTTTAGGAGGCAGCCTAATAACTACAAGCTGCCCTCCTCACTACAGAACCTACCACTCTTTTGCCACTCATAATAACAGTACCAAAGGAGGAAGTACCCAGAAAACGATGCAGTCACATAATGTGTGATGTCAATTGAATAAGGTCTATAGACTCTCACTCTCTTCTGGGTACGAGGCTAATCTTAGTGATCATCGCTAGGGAATGACACTGTGACGTGGTATTGCTTTAAAAGACCTGTCACTGGCTGTTGTGATATCCTTCCCCCAGCTAAGGATGCCACAAGCAATTTTGAGGCCATTGGACATTCTGCTGACGCCAGAGAGCTACGCAAGAAGTACCAGATTGGCATCGTGGCAAAGGTAAGCCACCAGTCTCCTGTAGCTAGAGTAGGGTGATTCATACTGCTGCATGACAGTAATGTAACCCCTCTCTCTCTCTCTCTCTCTCTCTAGAAACGGTAAGATACGGTGACAGATGGAATTGTGTAGTTCAATCTGATATTCCTGGTGTTGTGGTAGGCGCCTACAGCAGTGAGAGTGCACATTAGCCTTGGTGATCACCCAGGTTCTGTCTTGCACACCCTAAGTTGTGTAGGCAAGCACGGCTGCTGTTGGTGTTACTAAAAACAGTCATCCAGCTGCCATGTTTGAATATTGCCATCTTCACTGACTCTATAATACTCCCTGATATAAGCAAACCTATATCCAAGGTGACTTATATGATTTACAGTTTAGAGGTAGCTAATTCTGTTCTCTCCTCCTGCAGGGCCCCCAAGCCTGCCTTCCCCATGGCGTTGCTCCTAGGAACGGCAGTGGTCGCTATCGGCATTGGCATCATCATCGCATACAAACTATACAAGAAGTAGTAGAAACCTCTTTCACTCCTGTACTGTGCAGTGTGGCTTTCTTAGGCCATTGTCAGTGATAGTGTGGTATTATCTGTAGCACTGTGGTGACTACTAATCTCTACAGGAATTTCAATGCAGAGTAATTGCACTCCAGTAGATGCTAGTGGTATCCATGGTGATTGGCAATAGGAGTACTAGTCACCAGTTTGATGTGAGAGAAGTGTCTGTCTTATTAGGCTAGCTATGACAGGTCTATGCACAATTGGATGTAATCGTGGCACAGGGAGTGTACTATTGCCTATATACTTTATAGTTGCCAACAGTCGTGCTTTGACTTCTCTCCCCCCCCCCCCCCCCCCATTGACATAATGTTATGAAATTGCAAACCTTCAATAAAACAAAATTGACCTATCATAGCCACTAGCTTTAGCTATAGCTACAAGAACGTCACGAGGAGGGAGAACTGGAACATTGACAGGATGAGGTTGTCGATCTGCCAGGTGTAGGCCTCCAGCAGCCCAGTGAGAGCCAAGCTGACGGTGACTACACCCCACTGCCACAATGAGAGAAAGGATATGTGGGGGTCTGCAGGAAGGATAGCACACAACAAAGTTGGGGTAGGCTCGGAGTGATTTAACCAACAAAATTCTAATTTGTATGTACCCACTTGAAAATAGTCACAAAAAAAAGAAGTTAGGAACTGCTGGTGATATGCTCATAGGCTTTATGCAATTCGATAATCACTGGTTCTGGAACTTTTTTTAGAGGTGCACTCAGAGAACAGCAAGGGCGCGTCAAGCGGCTCGATGCGTCCTTGATCAGAGTGAGCAAGGTTTGATGCAACTCACCGACGAGCACAATGAGGAGAACCCCCAGCAGCTGGGTCATCACAGACATCAGTGTGCCCTCCACCGTCTTTGCTGTGCCTGAAAGGAGCACAACCTCATCTTATTCCAAGTGACATGCTCCCACACTCCATGGGCCAGTTATATCAAAGATATAGTGTTGCCACACCCCCTAACCTGGCCACTTGGTTCTCCCCATGAGGTTGCCGGCCACCGCAGCCACAGAGTCTCCGATCCCCAGGGCCAGCACCCCGGAGTACATGCTCAGCTTGGCCACTGCAGTGAGAAACAAGATGTGAATTGTGTCATGGTACAGACCATGGGTGGAAGGGGAGCTTGGGGACGAGGCTACAGTGGAACCTCCACAATGTGGTCAGGAACGTGGAACATAAGAATGAGACTAGCTCAACACTAGTCTCATTCCCAGGCTCAATGGGGCTAGCTCTAACCCCAATGCTAGATTCAGAGATTCAGTTTCTAGCCGGCTAGAGGGGGGGAGGCTGACCTTGGTCGTAGTTCCCGAGTGGAGACAGCCACACTGGCAGGGAGAAACCAAACAGGAGGTAGATGTGAGTGAGCAGGAGAGGTCCCGAGTCTCTCTCGTCCAGCATGGGCTCCAGGAGCTGGTGAAGCTGCTCACCAAAAGGCCACATCCTGAAGAGACGAACCAACTGCATGGGGACGAAGAGAAGAATTATGGTGTTTTATAAGTGATGAAGAAACTCGGCTCACCTCTGCAACTACAAAGAGGAAGACGAAGAGTGAGGCCCCCAGGGCAAGCATGTCTGGGTCCAGGGCCAGCCCCGGGAGGTAGACCAGGAGAGCCAGCAGGTGGAACCACTTCCGCATCCATAGGGACGAGGGTCTGAGGGAGGGGGAGGGAGTGAGGGAGGGAGTGGGGGAGGGGGGGGGAGGGGGAGGGGGGAGGAGATGGACACAAGACGCATCTTAGCAAAGAGGGGTCTCGTGTCCACATCCCATTCCTGACTAAAGCTGTCAAGAGAAGACAAGACGTGTGTCCTGTGAAGAACTTACTTATTGGACTTCAAAGGGGCTAGCCAGTCGGTGTTCGAGGTCTGTGCCCACACCAGCATGACAGTAGCTACCAGCACCATCAGCCAGTATACTAGCAGAACAATCTGGACAGAGAGAGAGCTGTGCTCTTATCCCCTGTCTCATTCCCATGCCTCACTTTCATACTCTCCCCTGTTCTATTCTAAGACTCACCCCAGCCCAAAGGAATATCTTTGTAGAGGATATACAAAGGGTATAGCAGGATTGTTGGTGCGAATCCACTCACTCTAACGGGCTTGTTGAATGGAAAAAATAGCACATGCAATATCGCCGCCTCCTTCCAGTGCAGCATGGCTGGTATCCATGGCAACACTAGCAGCACACCCACACTGAGAGAGAGGAGGATGAAAGTTCCTGACCAGAACTTTAGGTCATAGTATTGCCTGTATAAGAGAGAGAATGTGTGTGTGTGTGTGTGTGTGTGTGTGTATATGTGTGGGTATAAGTGAAAAGGTATTTTGGTACAGACTATACTTGTAAGATAAATTTCGCTCACGTGGAAACAGAAACCTTGTACAGCACTGGCAGAAAGAGAAAGCAGCAGATAAAGATCCCACAAGAGAGCACCTAGCGTTGGGAGGGGGGCGGGTGAACAGAGGACGACGGGTCATGGCAACAGCGGCTCCCTGGAACCAGAGGGGAGGTCATAAACCCAATAGCTTACCTCGAGGTACACTAGTGCCGGACTTCGAAGGATTGCAAGCTGAGAGGGCAGCTGCACTAGGTCATACTGGATACGAAACACATGACATTATTCACATAATTATAATAATATGACCCTTTTCCACTATGATGTCACTGGGGGAAGAGTAGGCACTAAATGGAGAAAATCATGGAAATATGCATGTTTTTATGTATTTTCTATTACTTTTGCCCCCAATGACATCATAGCGGAAAAGAGTCTGTAGGACTAGCCTGTACCTGGGCACCACTCGATCACCAGCGTTTCTGTACAGTGAAATAACACTGTGCGGAAATGCTGGGAGAGTAGAGCTTGGGAACATGGCTGCATAAGTTCTAGGACTTGCAAACAATGGTATGTGCATAAGTTTAGCTTCCTATTCCGATGAATAAAACCAAACTCTCACTTAGTCCACAGTCGCTCACCACTCTCAGGAGTTGCATGCCTGTATCCACCAGCAGCAGAGTGCCCCCCTGGGCCACAATCATGGCCTCTCCTAGCGTGAAGCTCTCAGGAAAGGTGTAGAGCAGCCATGGCGTCAGAAGACTGTAGACTGCGATGCTCACCAGCAACGGCCAAAAGGGAACTATAGGAGGAGGAGGGGGAGAGGGGAGGGGGGAGGGTCCATTGTGTGTGTGTGTGTGTGTGTGGAGGGATGTGTGGAGGAGGGGGTGGAAGGATGTGTGGGATCGAGGGGTGCAGTAATCTCAGGATGGGATCTAAAACGCTAACACAATGGGCTATGTCAGTTGCTTCATTAGAAGTAGTGCAGCTGTACAGAAGCACCTGGGATTTTATCTCTTTAGCCTCGACCACATGGCCTGGGAACGAGGCTACTATCTTACAAGATCCACTGAGAATATAACCTTCTCTATCTCATATTGATCCACCTCACCATTCCTCGCTACAGGCTTCTCTCCTCTCACCTTCCATCCAGTGCTGCATGGCAAGAGCCAGACCGAAGCCAGCAAAGTTGTAGAACACCACGTGGTTGGGGTGAGGGATGGCATGGAAGAGGGAGGCCACCAGCGAGCACAGACTCAGCGCACAGAGGATGGCCAGATAGAGGGAGAGCAGGCCTGGGAGAGAGGCCAAGAGTTAGAACATGTCTCACTGTCCATTAAATTTAGCTCTTGAACTAATTTAATGAACACCGGTATACGAGAGGCCAAGAGTTAAAACATGTCTCACTGTCCATTAAATTTAGCTCTTGAACTAATTTAATGAACACCGGTATACTAACACTCTAACTATTTTCACCATGTCGTGCTTCCACTTTGGTCACTATCAGTCATGTGACTGGTTACCTTGGTAACATAACATTATGCACATACATGTACCTAAGAGGTGAGTGGCATTGTATAGCGCAGAGTGGACTATCCCACTGCAGACCATGGGCAGCAGCAGGCACGCTAGGGGAATCCCCTGGCTTTCCGCTTCCCTGGCAACAGAGAGAAACACAGACACATCAATTTCAGAGTTTCTGCCTAATCCTGGCTAGGGCCTGACCTCGGCTGGATGTCCGATAACCTAGTAGGGAAGTAATCCAGCCATGTAGAGAAGACTGTCATGATGATGCAGGCTAAACAGAAGAATCAAACCCTTACATTACAACAGATTAAGTCATACACATCTTATACAGTACCAGTCGGCGCAGTTACGCTGATAAATACAAATTGAAGTCTCCGATTGGGAGACTTCTGCATCACAGACTCGTCATTGGGTATCATCTTGGGATTGCCACAGCCCGGGAAAAAAAACATTTCTGGGTACGCCTACATTTCAACTTATCTGCATCACTGAGGACCATGCATGTGAGCAGTATACCAATAGATTACTAGTTGTAACATATACTGATTATGCACATAGCATGTACCTAAGAGGTGAGTGAGCATTGTATAGCGCAGAGTGGACTATCCTCACTCAACATATACAGGAAGGCACTGCGTGATGTCGCTGGATCAGTCAGTTTGTCTGAGAACAGTACTTGAGCAGTGACAATAGTTCCACAGATGAGCACCAATCTCATCTCGACAGCTCTGTGGTGCTTTCCCTGCATGTTCTGCATGAACTGCCTCAATCCTTGGGCTCTGGTGCCACGCCTGGCACCCTCCTCCGTCTCATTCCTGTTCTCAGTTCCAGTACTGTCACCATTCCCAGCCTCGGCACTAGTCCCAGTCTCTCTCTCCCTCTCGCTACTGGCTTGGTTCTCATTCTGTCCCTTGTTTTTATGAGACTTTTTTCGGGGAGGCATCTCTGCAAGATACGCTCAGCTCACTGCAACCTACATGCAGCACGAAAAGGAAAAGGGGTAATGATTTTGAGATCATTCATGAGCTACTATTATTTTGTATTCACTAACCAAGTGGTCTTGTAGATTGGCCTTGACAGTCTGTAGAGATAGCTGCGCATTATCTAGAGAGGAGGATTGATTATGGGGAAATCCCTAAAATATAATTGATTACGTAACAACAAATACCATAGCAACGGAAGAGGACGAGGATCTATCAGCTATAAAACACAGAGAATGGTAAGTTTGGAATAGGTCGTAGGGAAGATTAATAATAACCGTGAGAGAGATATATTTTGGTTGATGCGGAAGGGGGTTAAGCGATTGGTTTTGTCCGTCCGTCCGTCTGTCTGTCCAGTGAAAAATTTTGAAATCTCAACATTTACGAGGTTAAATGCTTGCTAACCTTGACATTACTGAAAAAAAACAACGCCTGTGTACTTGATAGAGCCCACAGCGAGTCTGTTCTTCCGCATTTTCGGCACTTTCCTATTTAACGTCAGTATTCACTAACCAAGTGGTCTTGTAGATTGGCCTTGACAGTCTGTAGAGATAGCTGCGCATTATCTAGAGAGGAGGATTGATTATGGGGAAATCCCTAAAATATAATTGATTACGTAACAACAAATACCATAGCAACGGAAGAGGACGAGGATCTATCAGCTATAAAACACAGAGAATGGTAAGTTTGGAATAGGTCGTAGGGAAGATTAATAATAACCGTGAGAGAGATATATTTTGGTTGATGTTCAGATCTGAAAAATCATGTATAGTCAGCATAATTTCCAGTGCGTGTTTGCTGTTCGATCGCAAATATAACTATGCATGCTCCTCCTATTCTTGTAGTCTGAAGTTGAAGAGTGTCTGAAGAGAGTCCAGTCCCACAAGGGAGTGACTGGCTGCATTGTGGTTAACCAAGAAGGTAGGCTGGTTGGGAGTGAGCATTATTTAGAATTTCTAACCTCCCTTTATTGTTGAAGTACACATAAACACGAACACTCAAATATATATACATGCATGCATACACACAGGTATTCCTATCCGTAGCTCTCTGGACAATGCCACCACGGTGCAATACGCAGGGTTAATCCACCAACTGACAGCCAAGGCTAGGACCACAGTGAGGGACCTTGACCCTACCAATGACCTCAACTTTCTCAGGATCAGGACAGGGAAGAACGAAATCATGGTTGCACCAGGTGGGTGTAATGGAGAGCCTACGTCCATGATTTTAAGGTTCACTGCTCATGCAGTCATCATGTGTTGTCCGAGGGTGTGTAGTAAGCCATTGTACCTGATCTCTAGTAGCCTCGTACCCAGGCCACACCCCCCCCCCCCCCCCCTGGGTACGAGGCTAGATCTCCAGCTGAGTACGCACATGAAAGCTTACGTCCCAGATAACAAATCTGTACTTCAGAAAAACGACAAAAACGGGTCAAAATAAGATAGAACATAATTTACCCTGCCATAACTAGGAGACTCTGGACCTTAAATGTAAGTGGTGATTAGTCTTCGCCCCATGAACAGTGGTCTAGGAATGAGACTAGGTATCTGAGTAGTTAAAATTACCGACAGGATTTCTGATGTAACAGGATATGTTGCAGTGCAAGTGGAAGACAGTGTGCATTCCAACACTACCATATATAGCAGTCACATGAGTCTGAGCTCATGTACTTGTGTACAATACACACTACCACTGATAGTGTACTCCTGTCTGCTACAGAGTCATCTATATACCCCTATTCCTGATCCTCCACATGCACATTGCCTGTGTGTAGTAGTATATAGCCTTGTTTAGAAACAAGGTTGACTGTTGACCACGTGTTTTTAAAACGGCTTATTATCTCCATAGCATACTAATCAAACACTGTCTCTGGTCCCCTCTGTAGACAAAGACTACCTGTTGATTGTAATCCAGGACCCTTCACAGACCTGAGGCCGAGCTATATACACATTGTGCTGCTTTGTATACCTGTACAGTTATGGAACAGAGTGTGTCACCAGCAACATTACCAGTCGATGATAACAGTCATTTTTATTATACACAATAAATACGTGTATAGAGATAAGATTACTCATGTGACCTATATGATATAAAATGTACAGCACACACATTGCATTTCCTGTGTCTGAGGTGACTTGATAATAACGACACATGTATTCTGAGTCTCACATGCTGCTGAAACCAACAGAGACAAATATACAGACAGGACAGAACCGTATTTTCACAAACTGGACAAATCTTCTCCCCCGGCTCCTGCTCCAGCTTGGGCATCTTGAGTATCTGCAGGACAGTCTTTGTTTGCGTCCACTTTAGCACACACCTCGTTCACAATCTTATTGAAAATCTGCGGCTGCTCGGCGTGCACGTGGTGCCCCGCTCTCCGTACATAGTGTACGTCGGTGTACGAATTTGGTCTGGACTCACGGGCCTTCTCCCCCGTACGGTTGTCCATCCAAGACCGAACACCATGGAGGATAGTCATGGGTATGTTGCTGTCCAGTTCCGAGCCGACTCTCTCCAGCATGGGTCTCCGTGCCCAGCCGAATGGGATCTGCATATAGAAGAACGCTGTCTCACCGCTATAGGAAGAGAGTGGTGGCGGTGGTTTGGTCAGCTAGGAGATGGGAGAGCCGTGTTGATACTTATCAAAGGAGAGGAAGAGACACTTTCTGGCAGGAACCCAGGCTTTGTTCTGGGATTCCTCAAAGAAATATTGTGGTAACATTTCCAGAAAGATACTGGTAATATAGCAGGCAACAAACCTACTGTATGTGCCTGTACTACAGGACACAGATAGAGCCACCTTTATAACAGTATTTATGTTATGTTAATACTTATCGGAAAATTATTTCACAACAATATCCACAAATCTTTCCTCCATGCACTCTTCCTACATCACGCATGGTACATGCATACTGGAGGTCTTCTGCCACACTATGGGGTTCACTGGGCACACACATTGGTACATGTATTGTTGGAGCGATGTGTGCTGGCTCAACCTGCTTGCACAGAAGTTAGGCTACTTACGTGGGGTTCTGTGCATTGCAGTGGTAGACATAGTCCATGAAGGGCTCGCTGAACTTTCGAGCTAGATCAGGCCGGAAGATGTTGATCAGGAAAGGCCCTGAATTAGGGAGAAGAGACAGAATAGATCGAGGAATCATTTGGCTTTCCCAAACTTTTGTTGATAAGGAAAGGAGTCCCAAATTCTGTTGATTAGGAAAGGCCTTGGATTAGGGGAAATAGAATGGAGGAAATTCTTAGTACAAAAGCTGATTTATTTACTTTTTAGTCCTCTTAGGCCACTAATATGTGATAGTACTGTTTGACAACTATCTCTGACATCTGTGACAATACTTCTGTACACAACATCCAATGATTAGAGTGACATTTCCAGAGTAAGCATAATCTTTAGAGCACAGGTAGCTTCATTTCCGGGCCTCCTGCTCACCCCAGCTTTTGTCACTTGCAGTATGCAAGCGACAAAAGCTGGGGTGGAGACCTGGGAACGAGTCCAGGGTAGAGGTACATGTATGCCTTGAGGCAAGTCTGAGAAGCACTCACCAAACGGCCCAGCCCATCTCACGGGCGTTAGCGGATTAAGCACAGTCAGCAAAGAGGTAGCCAGCGAAGCCCAAAGTGGCATCTTTTTGGTATCTTGACAGTCGGCATAGATAGGGAAGCCCCAGGGGTCCACCAGGATCAAGTGTCGGACTCGCGAGGGATATTTTATGGCGTAGGCGCAGGCAAGAAACGCCCCTAGGCTGTGGCCGAGGAAAATGAATTTCTCGAGTCCCATCTCCTGGCGCCACTTCTCGATTGCTGCCACAAACTCCTCCTCGACCTTCTCAGCATCTGTGCTGAACGGTATTCTGGTACTTCTACCAAATCCCGGCAGATCAAATGTATACACTTTTCTGTTTGAGTGGAGGTGGTCCAAATTCTTGTAATACTGCACAAGGCCACCCCCGAATCCAGGTGCCATGACCAGGGGGAGCCCTTCAGGTTCCTCAGACTCCATAGGTTCCAGGACAGCAGTTCTTAGTACGGCTTTGGGACTAATGGGGATAAAGATATCTTTGTAGTCTGAAGTGAGGGCTGTAGATGGAGATCAACCACAAGTGAGTCAAAAATTATAGGCCTGTGTGTGAGTGAAGTAAACACAGTCTACTTGCTTGATAGGACTGTTTTTTCTGCTTCCTCCAAGAGAGCCTCAGAGGTGGGTTTCCACGATGGGAGCCAGCTGAACCAGCCTCTGCCAGAAGAAAGAGTAACTTATTGATGAAACGGTTAATGGCTATAAATTATTTTAGGCGTACTTGCTTCCATTCAGAGGCGGTATCTCTTCTAGTAATACCTCGCCAGATGCCATATTACTCAACTGTCACACAGATAACTCATGAACTCTGACTATAGGCTACCGGTATAGCGGTTCACGCAGTGGGGGGCGTGGTAAACTTGGTCACATTCTCGTACTACAATCTAGGAGAATGGGATGGTGTGGGTGGGGCTGACCGGTTCAAGAGCAGTACTTCAATAATTATACAAGAAATTTCTGTTAATGCACACAGACAGAGATGATATGAAATGAGTATAAAATCAAAATCTGTTATATCTACATCACCAGCATGATACATGAGACCAAAATATAGCAGCTGCAGTGAATTTAGACCGAGCCACTATCTAGAGTTAGGTGATCAGTCAAAGGTAGGGTGTTCAGAGACAAGTCCTTCCCTTCATCAATCATCGAGCACACCTCGTTCACCAGACTGTTAAAGACCTCCGGCTGGTCGGCATACATGTGGTGGCCTGCCTCTTGTACCGTATACACTTCGACATAAGAGTTGGGTCTTTTCCCCCGGGTCATTTCTCCGCTACTGTTGTCCATCCACGAATCTGCTCCATGGATGAACGTGATGGGTACACTACTGTCTAGCTCCGTGTCCACTCTAGTCAGCATGGGTCTCTGAGACCAGGCAAATCGACTCCGCATGTTAGCGAAAGCAATTTCACCACTGGAGGGGGAGGAAAAAATAGTGTAATAACAATGGTGATTATATAATGTTTGATTGGCTAATATTGCACATAGCCAGTAACCTTGGCAACACAGTCCACAGGCAGCTAATAAGTTCACTGTAGCTATGCAGTTATATCCTTGTTCCTAAGCTTCCACCTCCCAGCTATACTTGCACAGAGAAGTGGAGCCTAAGGACGAGAATGAGCAATTGTGTGTTCTATGTATGTGTACTTTGCAAGTAGTGGTATCAGCATCAGAAAGGGAAATCTGTAGCCACATGAGGCCCGAGGGTCTTGGAGGAGGAGCGAGTGACTACCAACTTACGTTGGATTCTGAGCATTTCCATGGTAGATATACTGCATGAACGACTCGTTGAATTTTGCGGCGAGGTCAGGTCTGAAGCGATTGATCAGGTAGGGGCCTATGAAAGTGAAAGCAGTATATACCGTTATGTCAGTTGGTCAGCTCAAATTACTGTGTATAGTGCTATTGGATTACAATCTCTGGCTTCAAGGAATCTTTGCCTATGTCATATCAAAAACCACAGTGTAGTGTGGGCACTAGAGACTATTAGTTCCCATTCTTCACTCCTTCGCATGTTGCCAAACGTTTTTTTTACAACACACAAAACAAAACTGGGAGTGGAGACTGGGAACGAGGCTAGGAGAACATATAGCTACAGCAAAGTTTACCATTGCTGGCTCCTGTTGACTGCTTGTTAAAACATACAAACAAGTAGTCAGAACCATAATTATGTGAAAAAAAGCTGGGGACTAGAGACTAAGAATTTAGGTGGCTACATCATAATTTTGCAGTATGCAGCACCATTCCATGGTTAGAGAACCTCAAATAAAAAGGGCTACATTGTAAAGAGCCTGAGAATGAAACTGTCACTCGAAAACGAACCTAGTGGTCCAGCCGCTCTCACAGGTGACAGTGGATTTATCCTGGTTGCTATGGGAGCGATAGTCTTGATCAAAAGGCGTGACCGCCCTCTTATTCGGACATTGCTGAACTCAAAATTCTCGGGGCAAACAGGAAAGCCCCAGGGGTCCACAAGGATCAGGTGTCGGACTCTAGAAGGATGCTTCATGGCGTAGGCGCAAGACAAAAACCCTCCAAGACTATGCCCGAGGAGAATGAATTCGTCCAGACCAACTCCCTGCCGCCATTTCTCTATTGCTTCCACAAATTCTTCTTCGGCAGTTTGGGCGTCAGGGGTGAAAGGAACCCGAGTGCTCCTGCCAAATCCAGGTAGGTCAATGCCAAACACTGTTCTCCTGGAGTGAATGTGATCGAGGTTTTTGTAGAACTGCACGAAGCTGCATCCAAATCCGTGTATCATGACCAGAGGTACCCCTTCGGGTTCCACGCCATCCACAGCCTCCTCCGGCTCCATGGTGATGGTCCTTATCACGGCATTGGGACCGATGGGAACAAAACTAAGTTTGTAGTCAGAGGAAAGTGCTGCATGGAACAACATGAGAATGTATTGTCAACTACTCCATTCACTGTGTTTTGATACCATATACTTAATTTGGAATGGAGAAAAATGATTGTTCGTACATTAGTATACAAGTTTAAGCATCAGCAGATTTACTCACATAATAATACACTTGCATGTCATAATTATGCTATTCGTTTATTTATATAGTAACTGATATTACATCAGGTACAGAAGGTCTAAAGATCCATAGGAGTGTCTCTTTAATAGTTTGCATGCCTATACACATAGTAGCATGGCAAATATTGACAAAAAGAATAAGAATTACTCCCAGCCCCAAGCACTAGCGTGGGGTCAGGATGCCAAAGGTAAGCAAAATTTAACCTATACATGTACGTTAATGCAACATGGACATGCTAAAACCTTTCCAACATACCAGTCAGCACCCTCCCTTCAGCTTCTTCCAAGTGGGCTTCTGATGTTGGCTTCCATGATGGGAGCCAGCTGAACCACCTATGGAGGAAGCCAGATCAATTCAGCATGGGTTTTTATGTAACTGCCTTTTTCATACAATACGCAATATTTATACTGTAAACAGGCACTTGAGTAAGTCTTACTTGTGTTCACTTTTCCCATTTAGAGGTGGTATCTGCTGTATCTGTGCTGCTTCGACTTCTACAGCTGCCATGGTATAATTTTCTAAGCGTGGATGAGGAACGGAACCACAACCACTCGGTGAGAGCTCTGGATTTTTTTTTTGTTGCGGAACCTACTGAATTTATCTGACGCGTCTTACATATATACTGCAGACTATCGGTCACGCTGCTACTAAAAATAGTGGCGTTATGTAACTTATGATTAACGGTTAATCTTATGACCAGCAGTGCTGCTGCGTGTAGCAGTGCTGCTGTGTGGGCGGGCTGGTAAACAACAATCATTGAACAATGGCCGTGCAGGAAGTTGACTAGTGTTGTGCGTTAACGGCAGTGAAAGATGGCATCTCGGCCCTCCCCACTAGAAACAGCCGCTGTCGTACCTGAGGCTATGACAACTTCCACTATCCCTCTCAATGGCAAACAGTGAGTGGTCATGAATCTGTTTGTAATAAACAACTCTTGAATTATCTGCTTATACTAGTACAGTACTGGTTGTGCTATAGGTCACTGTTTGCCAGACTGTTCAGATGGCTGCCCTCATGGAAACCAACTTCAGTGTCCCACCTAGAGGAAGCCGAAACACTACTGCTAAAAGGTAGGAAGGGCATATAATTTACGGTAGCTCATGTGTACACATTTTCATCATGTCTTTCATTTTTTTGGCTTTAGATATTAAGTCTGAATACCGGGACAGCTGTGTCCCCATTGCCCCCAACGCAGTGGTAAGAACCATCACTATGGAGCCTGAAGAACAGCCAGAGCGGTCGGAGCCCGAAAGGCTGCCTCTCGTCATGGTGCATGGGTTTGGTGCGGGCTTCCTCCAATTTTACAAAAATCTAGACTACCTCCATTCTCAACGCAGAGTTTTGGCCCTCGATCTCCCAGGCTTTGGGAGGAGCACCAGAGTGCCATTTACCCCCGATGCCCAGAGTGCTGAGGAAGAGTTCGTAGACTCCATTGAGAGATGGAGGCAGGGAGCCGGGGTGGAGAGATTCATTCTACTTGGCCACAGTCTTGGGGGGTTCTTGGCCTGCGCCTACACCATGAAGTATCCCTCGCGGGTCAGGCACCTGATCTTGGTGGACCCCTGGGGCTTTGACATCCCACCGTGCGAGGCAGAGCTGAAGCAGAAATTCCACTCTCAGTTCTCTTTCAGTGCCAGAATGCTCTGGAATGTTGCAAACAAGTTCACTCCCTTTGCCGCCATAAGAGCAGCTGGACCTTGGGGTAGGTGCACCCTAATGTCATCCATAAATAAATTATTTAGAGAGGAGGATTTCTTTTAGCCTTATTGCCCAGTCTCTGTAGTCCAAAATCATTTTGTACCTGTGGCTAGATTTCTCTGCTGCAAGTGCTGGTCTCACAAGGGGCCTCCAGATACCCACCACTCATGTATGTATTTACATTCTCAGTGAAAAAAGTCAGGGACAGTGGAGCCTGGGAATGAGGCTATAGGATTGGATTCTAGGAATGAGGATATAGGTGTATAGCATTCTCTTATGATTCAAAATGCATGAGTCAATGTCTCTGCCATGTTGCTCAGGTGACAATTTCTGATCTTTACTGTGTGTGTAGGTCCTGACATTATAAATCGTATGAGGCCAGATCTGAGGAGAACTTTTGGAGACAAATTTATGGACTACACCTACCACTGCAATGCCCAAAAGCCAAGGTGAGCTCCATGTTGCCAGTCATACTGCCCTGTCATGGTAGGCTGTTTAGCATGTGGTTCCTCTGCTCTGCACAATGCTGTTGTCTACCACTGCTATAATATATAGTGTGATGTAATGATCAGGGATGCCCATAATTCCCATTCCAATATTAGTTGTATCAGACTCTCAGTAAAACGACTGCTGAAGAATTAGTAAACAATGAAAGCTCGTTGTGGAATAAGACACTAGTTGGGTAACAAAAACCCGGTATATAATTAAAAATTCAAAACTTCACTCTGGTCCTAACTTTATTTCTGGCCACTACACTTAACATGGCTGTATTTTCTTCTGCAGTGGTGAGGCTGCGTTCTTTCACATGCAGTACAACTTCGGGTGGGCCAAACATCCCATGCTGGCCAGAATAGACACGCAGCTCAGACACAACACACCGATCACACTGATCTACGGTGTTCGATCTTGGATGGACATAAGCAGCGGAGAGAAGGTCCGTGCCTGCAGACCAAACTCCTACGTGGACGTTCACTACGTACGAGAGGCGGGCCATCACCTCCACGCTCAGCAGCCAGAGACTTTTAATAGGATTGTGAATAGTGTGTGTTCTTTGGTGGACGAAGGAAGGGACTTGGAACGGGGTTATGCTCCAGGCTCAGCTGCTGATCATGAAGAGGAGGATGGTCTTAAGCCAACCAGGATTCCTCCATCCCCAGAGGAGGACTGTAGCCCACAGTGGTCTCACTACCGACCATAAAATTAATTTCTATACAAATAGTCTACGATATTACATAATTACCTTGCAGCATTCGCGCTGTAGGCAAATAATCGCGAAAATTTATCTCGCGAAAAATACGCCGGGAACGGGGGGCGGGGGGGGGTAGTCAATGACGTACTGTAATTGTAATGCAGCTCAGCCCCGCCTACTCAGGAGTGGCATGCGAAAACAAAGCTGTAGAAGATGGCGAAGGGCGGATCCAGCGTAGCTTCCAAGAGAGAGATGTTTCGGCTGTACGACTGGAGCAGTGAAGTGCGTACGCAGTGACGCTGCAGTACACTACAGTAAAGTTACTCATGTGCAGTAGTTAATTACCTTAAGTATGTATTACGTTACCTCCTCCCTAGAGTATAGTACAGACAGTATTGTTGTACAGTCTGTTATTATATACACTCGTGTCACGCACTAGAGCATAACTAGCCGGAAGCGTTGCTAACTCTCTGCACTGATAGGGGTTTGTGGCTAGTAACAATTGTACCAGCGGCCTAGGCCTGGAGTTATTTCATTTGTGACTAGTTTGGGAGTAAAATGGCTAAGTCAAAGCGCTCAAGCGGGATAGGCGCCTACATGGAGGCTATTCAATCGGACGTGAGTCAATTTTGGGGGGGCCATATTGATGACACTGTCATGGAGAAAGTGAGCAGACATAACATAATTGTCTGCAGACCAGTTAACCATTACAGCCATTTTGTACTCAGCTTCAGGCCAAGGGACACATAAGTATTAAACTCAGATACTTGCTAGGAATATACAAGTCAGGTAAGGGCATCTAATTTTGGCCGATGCCTAATTTCGGATACTAGGCATCATCCACTGTGGTTCATCACTTTCGTGCGGAAGGGTACATTGCACACCTCGGTGCTGTAAATACTCCCACAGTGGAAAGCTGCCATTGAAAGGCTACTAGTACTGCATGTACTGTCTGGAACTAGGCACACATCCGAAAGCCTTACTGCACTTGTACCAAAACCCACATGTCTGAGGCCACCCTCATTGATCTTGCATGTACATGTACATGCATGTGCACATATGCATGTGTACATGATTCTCAAGGTCAAGCAGACCAGTTGGCAGGGATATAGCTACAATGAACACACATGCACACATACACACACACACACGTGTACAGAGTTCACTCAACACTGGGGATACAGCCACCCTACGCACCCGGCTGCAGGCACGGAGGGCTACCTTGAACGAGGAGATCTGCAAAGAAGACAAATTTCATAAGGGTTCCAAGAGGCTTGTTGGGGCCTCGGTAGACCCGAAGACCAAAGATCAGGCAGCACTAGAGATGAATTTTGCCGAGTCGAAAATTAAGGCTCTCCAGTCGGAGCTATCTAAAATCAACAGCTCCTTGCAGGCCTACCAGGCAGCGGGGTGAGCTGGACTGTGTTGAGGGGATATTGCAGCACACTTAATGCGTACACATGAAGAAGTGACTAACACAAGCAGGGTTTTACCCGTCTTGGTACAGTGGTTATGCATCCCAGCTGTAGTAGTACTAGAGGGGGATCGTCAACATCTGATTGTGGGTATCATTAGGACAGCCCCATGTAAAGGCTTTCTGTACTGCATGTATGTGGCATGTATTGGTCATGTCATGTACCCCTTGAACCTACATGTAGTTGTTGCCGTGGATACATGCATGGTTTGTCGTTGACTCCCTCCCTCCCTCCCTTCCTTCCTCACTCACTCCTTCACCCTCAGCACCCAGGAGACTCAAGTCCCGCTAATTCCCGTGGTGCTGAAGACCTCCACTGAAATCAGCTTTGTCTCTTCCTTCTCTGTTAGTTGCATCTCTGCTATTCCTCTAGCTGTAGCTCCTAGCCTCGTTCCCAAGCCGTGCGGATTGGGAATGAGGCTACTCAGTCACACAAATTGTGTACCTGCACACATACAGCAAAGACGATACAATTTGCAATGACTTGCTGTTTCTAATTACAGACGCTTGGTGAAAACCTAACTTAAAAAATTCGGTCATCATTGGGTCACATGACTGCCCTGCTATAGCACTATACTAGTATATACTAACCATGTGGTCACTATGTACTCACTTGGACTGACTTGTAATTGTTTTGGGAAAAGTGAATTTTGCTTTCATTTTAAAAGAGTACCTCTTGCTAGTGCCAGATGTAGGCTTTGGGGCTCTTTCCAGCTGGCGCTATAATTTGGACAAATATGGTAATCACTCTTTTCAGTCCTTTAAGGGAAATGCAGGTGTTTCGGAAGAGGGGGGTAATTCGAAACACCTACTAATTTGGTAGCTAGGTCTCGTACATGAGATAAAAATGAGCTACGCCAGACTTTGAGTGTTGCCTAGGTAATGCTACCTTCCTCCTTTTCTTAGGATATACTCAGTAAGCACTACCATCGTGATCCGGCTCATTTCAGAGAAAACATTTGTGATTTCCAGGAACTTAGAGAAGTGAGTTGTGTGCACAGTCAAGTGATACATGTAGTCACATGAGATCATGTGATGGGTGTAAGAAACCATGTAACCAGTGGCATGACATTGTGCATACACCCGCAGTCAGTGTCGGAGGTAACTCGGGATGAAGCGGGAATTGAGACTCTGTGCGAGTACTACAATCAATTGCAGCTGGTTGGCAAGCGATTTCTACATCCTCGGATACGCCATGGCATAGTCTTCACGTGGTGAGAATAGAAATTAGCATAATTTATGTGTGGCACTGTATAAGCATGCGTGCGTGTGTATGTGTGTGTGTGTGTGTGTGTGTGTGTGTGTGTGTTTGTGTGTGTGTGTGTGTGTGTATGTGTGTGTGTGTGTGTGTGTGTGTGTGTGGGGAGAAGGGAAGGAAAAAGGTAAGTTGTGTCAATACCGAGTCCATCGTTTCCCCCCTTGAGTCTACTCTAAGGCAGTACCAGTTGTGTACACAACCAAGCCCCTTACATGGAGCTGTGTAGGATGCTTGCCAGCTCTTAGTCCAGTGGAGCGGAGAATGCCATCCCAGCTATTTTCCCTATTCAGGGTATGTGATTTGGTCTGTGAAAATTGAAGGAGCTTGTTTTGTCTACCATTTCTAGCCTCATTGGTAATCCACAGAAGCTCCCAAGTGATACATGAGGGGTAATGCAGGACAGGTGTTCAGACAGGAGTAGAGTAATCCATTTTTGTAGTAGTTATGGAACATTGGCTGCTACTGCTTGAAGGATGCAAAATTCCCCGATAAATTATTGATAGTGTATGTTTAGTAGAGTATGCTGTCCTCCCCCCCCCCCCCCCCCTCCCCCCCATTAAAGTTCTCCCCATCCCATACCTGACTCTCACTACACAGGTACGATGCCATCAATGGACTGCCAGCTGCTCAGCAGAGCATAGTATTTGAGAGGGTAAGTCGGTAAGGACTCATCAGACTAGCCTCCTGCCAAGACATATTAATTTTTATGGCTACAGATGTGTAAATTGCTCTTTGAGTAATTTGCAAAGGCTGTCTTTACTAGTTCATGATCACCTCTTTGATTGCAAGTTCCCCCCCCTAAGAACAAGCCTATGTGCTGTATGTGCCATTGATTTATGCATGAATAATAGCAGGTGCTACTCTCTCTCTCTCTCTCTCGGACGAACAGGCTTGTGTGCTGTTCAATCTCACGGCTTTACACACACAGATTGCGGCCCAGCAGGTAGGCAAGCATGGCTTCAAACAAATCTGAAGTAGCTGTTTTGGCACTCCTAGTCAGTCCACAGGACATGTTTACCCATTTCGAATTTCTGCCTTTGGCACACAGGACCGAAGTACAGAAGAAGGAATAGATGCAGCTGTGAAATCATTGGAGAAAGCCATAGGTGAGTACTATGTTGTGTAAGTGTCTTAGTTACGTATTACTGTATCATAGTCAACTAATTATACCTTGCAAAAATGTGGTTATGTGTAAAGGGAGGACTGCGATAATTCGCATACTTCCTGTATATCCCTGTAAACTGCTGTATACTCCCTGTATATTCCTGTAAACTACTGTATGCTTCCTTTTGCATGCAGGCTACTTGGAGTACATGAAGGAAAAGTTCTCCCACTCTCCCACCAAAGACATGTCAGAGGACATGCTGACACTACTCAGTAATCTCATGAAGGTGACGTCAGTATACTTCAGTAAAACATGTACCACAGGCAGTCATCAAGTACAAGAATAGTAATCCTTGAATAGTAAGGACATTGACCTTTAACCTTATCTTAGCAGCTGGTCTGTAGGCTGCCTGGCATTGCAGTGGTCTCCAAGTGCATTCCTATAGTAGCTACATTAGCTCCTAGCTGCCAGCTTGCTCTATTCTCTCTGTTTAGGCTCAAGCTCAGGAGATGCTGTGGGAGAAGCATCAGCTTGGAGGGTTAAGGGACGACATGGCTTCACTCATCGACCACGCCCATAAGACCAAGAGTGTGAGTCCTGGTATACAAGAGTGTGAGTCAGTATACAGAATTATGAGTCATAGTTTACAGACTAGTATACAAGAGTGTGATTCATAGAATCCAAACAATGTTCATAGATAGTATCAGTAGCATGGCTTACAGCTACTCTGGCCATAGCCTCATCCCCAGACCCTTCCTAACCTTAACACGCTTTACAATTTTCAAGGGGAGAGCCTGGGGACGAAGCTACTCTAGCCATATAGTCTGTACACGGGGTTGTGATGCTGATTCGTCCCTCGCACACCAGATTGCCGACTGCTACCATCCCATTCGGCAGGAGATCGACAAAGAACATATGAAGGACTATCTCCCAGGCTGCTGGATTTCAATTATCAAGGTTGGAGGTTGGCCCCACCCACTAGCTCCGCCCTATAACCACACCCCTTTCTGTGCTTCAGATCAAGGATGCGCACTATAAGGCTCTAGCTCACTACTATGCGGCTGTGACCCACGAAACACTGGCAGCCACCTACAGTGAGTTATAGCATGGATTTTAAGTCATGTCATTTTAGTACATTGAGTTTCACTATGCAACTTTGAGAAGATAAAGAAAAAGTTGGAGCCCAGCTGGGAATTGAGCTTCTGATCTTACCCACTGAGCTACTGGAGCTCCTGAGCAGAGGAACAGTAGGCAAGCTTTATATAGCTACTAAACCCACTAGTAGCACTTGCCAATACAACCTAGCCAATTTAGTGAAATATAAGGTTACACAAGTTCAATATACTACAGCCTTGAGTGAAGCTGCTGTAGTTACAATTTGTAGACCAACATAGTGCCAAGGCACTTACATGGGTAGTGAAAATGTTCTCTGTAAAGCCTGTGTACTGTTCCTCTGCTCAATAGCTGAGTTACTGTGGTAAGTCGCAACAACCGTGCAAGTTTATTATGAAGTGACCCCAATCCTACCTTCCAGGTGGAGGAGGTAGGATTCCTGAAGAAGTCCACACTGAGCTCCACTTCCTTTATCCCAGCAGTCCCTCCGAGGTCTTCTCACCCGACCCCAAACAACATGTCGGGCTCAGTAAGACACAGACCTCATTCTTTCCTACATACAGATACTGATGTATACATGTAACCTCCCCCTCCCCCTCCCCTCCCCTCCCCTCCCCTCCCCTTCCCCTCCCTCCAGTGAAAGCCCACCTGAACTGTGCCTCCCTCTCCCATGAGTATGCCCTCAAGTACAACAGTCTCTGTCGAGACCTCCTCCCTCTGCTGCCACTGCGAGAAGTAACAGAATTTTCCAGTCTCCCCCTATCCAGCTTTTTTCCTTGTCATATGCAAGCAACGAACGAAAAAGCCGGGGGGAGAGACTGGGAATGATAGGCTAAACTGAAGTCTGATCACTGTGTTACCCTCCTCTGGGGGAGAAACACTGTGCTCATTCACCCCACCTTCCTAGAAATGGTATCAACCGTCACATGACGTGCTCCACTTCTCTTTTTGTAGATGCTATTAGTGGCAGAGGAGATGACGAGACTGAAAAAAGAAGTGGCGGCGAGGATGGAGGGTGTCATGGTCATTGCCCCCACTATCCAGTGTGAGTGTGCGGGGATGGAGGGTGTCATGGTCATTGCCCCCACTATCCAGTGTGAGTGTGCGGGGATGGAGGGTGTCATGGTCATTGCCCCCACTATCCAGTGTGAGTGTGCCTCATCTCCATGAGAAATACATGTACAAGTTGTGTTAGGTGGTCCTTAATTGAGCCTGCATGGTACAATTACGTGAGTGAACAATTATTAGTGTAGGTAAAGGTGTGATATTGGGGGGAAAATTGGTTCTGAAATTGGCATTTGGTTGATAAAATTTTATGAGCAATAGTGAGTACAATTTGCTGACCAAATGCCCATTCCAACCTATCACATGCTAATACTACACTAAACCAACCTATCACATGCTAATAGTATACACTCTCCCTAGAGACTTATTTTCAAACTCAGAATGGTATTTCAAACTCAGCCGCATATTTCACTTGTAACAGTTGTAATTAGTACACAACATTTACACGAAAACATGTAAGTACAAGTACAAGTACTGTATGCTACATCTGTTTCATGTGAACCCTATGGAGTGTCCCCCGTCCCTATAATTCAATTGTGTATTGAACTGAGTAATTATGTCTAGCCTTGCTGCAAGGTTCACCTCCCTAAATTATGTGTTTGTTGCGTATATGGCTAGCGAATGGGAGAGCTATATGGGTGAGCCTGGGGACATGGTAATTACATCATCACATAAGTAAAGCAATGGCAGAAATTGTTTTCTCTCCTGCAGCTTCAGAAGTCAAACTGTCTCCGGTTCGACCCGACTTTTACTCCATCAAAGTCCACGACATATTCAGACAACTGGCAAGTGACAGCACCCACCCATGCACCACATTATGCACCTGTTTCCTCTTGGCTGCTGCAGTGAGCTAATACCCAGAGATAGCCTCTTCACCAGCTCACGTGTACATTTGCTTGTGTTACTGCTAGGTCCTTGTAGTTTGTTCACAGATATTAGAGGTGCGTGGACTCTAACTACGTACCTCTAGCATCTATGCTTCATTCACACATGCATGAAAGGAAAAAGGTTGCAAAATGGGTTGGATAGAGTTGCAGCTCTCAGGCAGCAACAGGAGTCAGCCAACCCCAGTATAGCTACTCTGTGGAGCCTGTCAGTGCCACAGAAAGAGTGCTCAAGTTGTGTCTCCAGTGAAGGGCAGCTCTGCCCTCACGTAGCAAAGTGCATGACAAGTCTAATGTGGCCATCCCTGGGGAAGTCTTGCCAGTAAACAAGGTATTTCACGATTACCACAAACCATAAACATAATATTACCCCATGCAACCATACTCCATTCAAACCATAACACGTAGTTGGGGGAGAGATGCATGTGCAGCCGAGCTAACACCGTCCCTCCCCCCCTCCCTTCCTTCCCTCAGGGTCCACTGCCGGCCTTCTCAGCGGACAACTCATGGTTACCCCCCAGAATAGCCACCTTGGGAAAGGAGGAGGCGGGGTTTGGAATCTCCATTCGGGGATGTCGACCGGTAACCATCTCTGGTGTGGATGAGGGGAGTCCCGCAGAGGTAGGTGTGGCTTGGTAGGTGTGGCTTTATGGTAGGGCCTAATGGCTGAATGTACACTTGCTACTCAGAATCAGACATAGCCACTAGTCTCTTGTCCCCAGGCCTCACCTCACAGCAATGGAGAATAATCACTGTAGTATTACTTGACAAAGTTCCCAATTTTCCCCTAAGCGCTGCAATTACGGGGTGAGCAGCATTCGTGGTGTGGGTGAGGCCATATTCGGGGTTGTGGCCTGGGTACGAGGCTAGGCCATAATATCGGGACTGAGAAATGAAGTTCTTGAATCTCAAGATTGAGCTGTTCACTTACAGAAAGTGGGGGTGACGTCACTATAAGTATGCTTTTTCCCAAAAAATGGAATTACATAACTACTGCATGAGGAAACAGGCTTTCCTGCCTCTTCAAGAATGTGGTCACTGCAGTGCTGTGGTTGCTTGGGGAATATTACAAAAGGAAATGTAATAGGATACTGTGGTAAGATTTACTATACACTGTCATCAGATTATTAGCCTAGTTCATTTTAAAGCATTATTAAAGCTAGTTAAGAGCTTTGTATTACTGATATGGGAGACTAGGAAGAAGGAATTGTATGGTGATCAGGATTGTGTGGTCTCTGGTTGTTCTTGCTCTTGTCCTCTGACTGGAGGTCTTACAAGCTCCGCCTGCGTCTGTGGGTGCGTGGTCAATGGCGTAAGCGCTACGGCAGCAACATGAGTATATTATTATTATTATTCATTCCCAGTCCTGCACTCAGCTATTATCACTTGCATTATGAAAAACGCTGGGGGGGGGGGAAGCCTGGGAACGAGGCTAGGGGATTATCAGGAACCTGTATTTCCATTCCTATGTCTTCCTATGGATGAAGCAGTTGCTAGATAAATCTGAGATAGAGAGGCTGAGAATGTGCATGCAGAATTATAGTTCCACGACCTCATTATTGAACAGTGGCTGCACAACAAAAACACATTATGAAATATTTACTAGCCATAGCATCAGATCATGATTCTGGTAGCTAAGGTACGGCTGGGATGGCTGCCCACCTGAGGACCTAGGTCACCCATACTGCAATGGAGTGTTCGCATCAATGCAAATGTACATAACATAACGACGTAACGTATGGCACAGCGATTGTGAGGACAAGTAGCTCAGTGCTGAGTGCTGAGCGCATTCCTCACTAAGATGCAGTGTGTCAGTAAATGGCCAGGCTTGGGGAAATTCCAATCTATAGCTGCTACCATGAGTTCAACAGCAGATGTTTACCATTCTCCAGCCATTGGTTTGTCAATCCTCCAAAACCTACACATATGTGATGATGTCATCAGTGACGCAAATGCTCGAGTTGATGTTTCAGGGTCTGCTGACCACATTTCCTTATTAAGAGTTGACCAATCATTGTTGTCTTTGCATGAGTAAGCAAAGTATGAAACCACAGAGACTGAACAAACTGCAGACTGCTGTTTCAGTAGTCTCATGACCAGACCTTGGCTTCTCGCCCTTAGGCGAGGGGGAGAAGCCAAAGTCTGAGCACGAGGCTACCGTTTCAGGGCCTCAGCGGTGTGGCGAGTGTGTAGCTACCAGCAACTCTGTTCCAGAGGCTTCAACTTGTAAAATTTATATGCATGTTATAATTGATCACATCATCGTGTTCCTATAGGCTATGGGAGTGAGGCTGGAGGACTGGGTCCTGGCAGTCAATGGGGTTAGCGTGCTCTACAAGACTCACAGCGAAGTCGTCCAGCTGATAAGGGATAGCGGAGATGAGCTGGCACTGGAAATTACGACTCCAGTCCGTAGGACCGGGAGTGAGCAGAGAAACGGTTGCACTTAATTGATTTTATTTTTAATTCTTTCACTTGGCATTCTCTATTTTTTTTTATTGGTTTTGTGCATTATATCACTCACTGTTACTGTTTCATCCTGAGAGTGAAAAATCACACAATGGCAGGGTGATGGGCCCATCAACTCCTTTTCTATCATCAGAACATAAATTGCCTCGTGTGTATAGGCCAGGAGTGTGCATGGCTATAGAACAGTGTCATACTGTTGCAGTAGTGCTGTTTTACTATGGATGAGGTCATAATTACATCATTCCCACTCGCATTTTTAATATGGAGCGGAAAAAAACTTCCCCATTGTCTACATCCGTGTGGTGGTTACACACAAAATTGAATTAGTCATTTCCGTACAAAAACTATAGATATTCCATATTTTCAGCACTGCAGCGCAGTAGCTGTATTATTACACACTGGTAAGTACTAGTTTGTGAAGCGTACAGAACGATGAAGTACCAGCTGGTTTTCTGTGTTACGGCTGCAACCTTGGCCTGTCTACATGCCGCCTCTCTGAGCTGGCCAGAAGCGCAACATTTAAAGGCCAAGAAGCCGCTGGATATTTGGTCTGACTGCAGTAAGTTAGCGCACTACGTACGTGCATGCGCGCGCTGCCTTGGAGCAAATGGCCAACAGCACTGTAACCACAAAGCTCTCCAATACCTTTAGCATAGATAATAGAGTAGTAGTAGTTCCTTCTACTCTACTATCTATGCCTTTAGTCAGATATGAATATTATTGTAGCTACTTTTGTGTTGTGCGCGTGGTTGCAGGAGCACTGTTGGCCCTTTGGTGAGTAAATCAGCTCTACTCAGTCACAGCATGTAGCTGAGAAGGCTCAATTTTGAGACCTGATAATGGATAATCGAACCATTATTTTATATCTGCAGCGGGGCCAAATGCGAAGGGAAAAATTGCCAACGTGAGCATTATTCCCGATCCTCCTCAGAAGGGACACACCATCAACATCACTATAGAGCTCATTTTATGTAAGTCAGTACATTTTTACTGTATAATTATTTTTATGAGTATAAGTTGTATCAACCAGCTAATGTGGCTTCATAGCTACCAGTTTGTGTCTTACCAGGAGCTTATGAGCACCGCGAAGGGAGGGTTATGCGCTCCTGGTCTTACTATAGCTAAAAATCACTAAATATGGCTATTTTATGCCCGTTTTTGAGGAAGCAGTCAATTGTGTGTTTGCAGTTTGTAATAGCTACGTTTTTTTTCTTTTTCTTCTTCCAGTTGAGGATGTGTCAAAAGGGCAGGTAAAAGTAGCCCTTCTGCTGGATCACTTTGTGCCTGTGTTAAACCAAGTCTACAAGCTCTGTGATCTGGTGAAGGACATCGGAAAGAAATGTCCCCTCAAGAAAGGCCCCATTCATCTTGGAATCAGTACAGATATCCCCGGCAGTGTACCTAGTGTAAGTGGCAGCTAGTGCAGTACAGGTTTCACTAAATATGGAATCGGGAGCGCATAAAAAGAAAAGAACTCTTTATGCGCTCCTGATGGATGATAGGAATCTTGATAATAGTAGCTATCTGATATTATATAGCTATATTCTCATACCCAGATTGCTATATTCTCATACCCAGATTGCTATATTCTCATACCCAGATTGCTAATAGTTTGACTAATATTTTGTGGCTACATGTACCTGTTTCTCATCTCATGTATTCTTATCACCACTATTATAGGGTAGCTACAGTGGGAATATTGAAGTGTTGGATCAGAATCGAAAGGAGCTTGTCTGTATCAAAGTTGACTTCAAAATGTAGCCAGCTGGATGATTTATGTTTGTATTCAGTCTGCAGCCGCTGGCTGTGCATTGTGTATCTTATTGTTGTGGTTTTTATGATTGTTGTGGTTTTGTCGAGCAAAATTTTGGTCACGTGAGCGCTCGCATACATTATAGTAGTGCGTATGAGACGCTCGGTATGAGATTCCTTGAAAGCCGAATTTATTTTTAGTGTAGCGCAATAATATAGAACCCCAAGACGTAGCACGGTATAATTATAATTTTAGTCGGTCTGTATAAAAGTTACGTACCACTGTTCTTTCAGTAACACTCGTACTGCATTGGTACCCTCCCACGCGCGGAAAATTTACTTTTCCCGCGCGTGGGCATGGGAGGGGAGCTGATGCGGGTAAGCCCGGTAACACTTTCACTACCTTTTTGGAACGCAAACATCCGGGTAAAGCCCCTGTGTATACATGTATATTTTCAGTCATAAAAACAGCAATGCAAACGTAGTGCTCTGTATACTACAGTTTTTGCAAACCGAAAGTTACAGGCATAGCTACGCGGCCGGTCACCTGCCAAATACAGTACCTAGCTACCAGTGGAATAATGAAATATCAACTCGCTTTCTGTATTACGGCTGCGGTCTTGGTCTGCCTGAATGCCGCACCTCCGCGCTGGTCAGACGCTCAGCAGCAGGATATAAGAGCCGAGAAGCCTCTGGATTTTTGGTCTGATTGCTGTAAGTTGAATACTACTAGTAGTACCTGTACGTATACTAGCTGATGACTGCCCCGGGCTAGCCGCAGAACCAATCAACCTATGAACTGTTAATCTCATTGAATTTACCTATTTACAGAGTTATATAAGCCTACTCCCCACCATATAGCTATAGTCAACTTATATACATAGCCTTGCAGCCCATGCATGCGGGCTTTCTCAGCTTGTTGGTCAAGCTGAAAGACTGCATGGGATGCAATATCCATGCTTATATTGATTGTGTCGGGCCATCTCTGCCATATACAGCCGGACCACATGCAAAGGCAAAACTCAGCAACGTGATCATTATTCCCGATCCTCCTCAGAAAGGACACTCTCTCAATATCACTGCACAAGTCACTTTATGTAAGTCAATATTCTATTACTGCAGTCAACAGAAATGTTTCCTTACATGTAGCTACCTATGCACATACTGGAGCAAAAAAAAACATAAACTGTTTACCCTCAGATATGCATGCGGAGCAAAAATACACATTACAATAGCAGCTGCATGCATACCCATGCATGGCGCCAGTGTTGCATGGCATCTGCATGACGTCAAACTGTTTGTTTTTTTAAGCACATCCAATTCTACAGGATGGTGCATTCAGTTTCTTCAGAGTCTGAAGAAAACTACTCTGCATGTATGATGAAAAAATCAGAGTAGCGTCTTTGATTAATGATTGCTTTAATTCTTTTCAGTTGAGGATGTGACAGAAGGACAGGTGAAGGTTGCCATCTTGTTTGATAAATTGGTACCCCTCATAAACGCAGTCTACGATCTCTGTGATCTACTGAAACAAGTTGGAAAGACATGTCCCCTCAAGAAAGGCCCTTATGATGTTGGCCCAGTGATGACAAAAATCCCTGGTGACGCACCTAGTGTAAGTTCTACTACTACTACTACTAGAACTACTACTACTACAGATAAGGCGGTGCATGCATGCACGTGGCTAGTTACTACAGCATGGTACCACTCATTGTTGAGGCTACTTATATAGCTGTACATATACAATTTTGCACTCTAAATAGAGTTTTAACTAAAACTAGAACTAGAAGCCATACTAAAACAACACTACAGTAGTGTACAATAACATACCAATAGCTTATATAATAATTATGTGACACAGTGAAACATCAATGTGTACACAAGTCCATCGTCCATATCAAATACACATAGCCTCGGTAACCTAGCCTCTAGGTTGGCACCTTGAGACTCACAGATAGGAATTATTGCAGTCATTGCATGACAGGGTAACTTTAATTGCTGCATGGCATATTTTAATTCATCTCCCTATCACTTTAATTTGTTTATAGGGTAGCTACAGTGGAACTGTTGAAGTGCTGGATCAGAATAAGCAACAAGTCTACTGTCTCAAAGCTTCCTTCAAGCTGTAACTGGATTGTCAAAATTAATACTGTCAGTAGTGTGAATATAGTCAGACTGTCATTTTTCACTAGTCACCGTTTTAATTTCCTGTATCCTGCAAGCCGTGCAAACTGTGCAAGTGCGCGCGGCGCGGGAATTTGGAAAACACCATTGCCATTACGTCACCTACACTGGGGGTATTAAAAACTTAAACATGAAGGCTTTCTTATTCTGTACTCTGGCGGCCGTTTTCGTCTGCCTGTGGGCCGCTCCGTTGCGGACTGCGTGGTACGACCTTCTGCCAGCCACAAATCTGGAGAAGAGCGAAGTTGGAGGCGTCTGGAGTGATTGTAGTAAGCCTGGTCGTATTGAAACGTAAATCCCTGGACATAAAATTTATATACTACTCTCATCGGAATGGAAGAGGGCTAGCTAGTGAGACTCACTAGCTAGCCGTCGTCCATTCCGAAGTACCTTCCACATAATTTCTGATACTAAGGGGACTACCTCATGAGCCAGAGGACTGATAGTTGTCGTCTGGGCTAGACTCGTTCCCAGTCCTTCCCACCCCAGTTTTTATCTCGCAGCCATGGAGAAAAAGCAACCTCGCTCTCGACCCTCGCTTTTTCTCCACGGCTGTGAGATAAAAACTGCATGGGGCAGGAAGGACTGGGAATGAAGCTAATCTGGCATGGGCTGTATAGTGATTTGGTGACAACCCATTGAGTCTGAGTGGTCATTTTCTTTGCATCCGTGTCTGCAGGCAAGCCTGATGATGCTCTCAAAATCATCAAGGTGGAGATTAGACCTGACCCACCGAAGCTAGGACAAGACGTTACCATTTTAGCCACAATTCAGCTGAGTACGTTAATGTAGCCATTGGCATTGTGTCTTTTTGTTTTGTGTGGAAACAAATGTTTGTTTGGGTAAGTTCGGTTTGTCCAGACATAGCATCTGGAAAGTTCTTATGAGCAATAGCTCGTGGGTCAGTCTGACTCTACTACACTGCACTATAGTACTATCTGTGGTACAGCTACACAAAGTTTAGTTACAGTACTAGAGTTAGTCTTAATACGTCATAGTACAGCTAGGACAAGACGTTGCCATTTTACAAATGTAACACTGCTTATTTTCTTGCAGAAGAAAACATCACTGGAGGAGAAATCGCAGTGTCGGCCAGGTACGGAATAATACCCATATTTAGTGCTACAGTTGGCCTCTGTGATGGACTGAAGACATTTGGCCAGACGTGCCCAATTTTAGCGGGGACATATCAGAATTCAACCCACTTGATCGTCCCCAAGGAACTACCCGGGGTAAGTGTGGAGTGCAGTGATTGTGTTCTCAATGTGACTGAGAGGCCATGAACCATGGGCGCCTGGTGTGACTACTTCATATCTGATTAATTAAAGAACTCTCAAATACACAAACTCTCCAAATCTTATGCAATGGCGTAACGAAATTAAACTGTACAGACAGTGTACCCATTTTGAGGGCTAGTAACACGTAATTAACAGCATGCAGATGCTGCTGCTTGTTGCAAATTGCACTCATGTTCCAGGAGGCAAAACCTCTCCATCTCGATTACTGGTTAATCGTCTCATAGCTCAGTGTCTATGAGGCTATGGAGCACAGTTTGCTGTTCAAAAGCTTAAGGATGACTTGTACTGTCACAACACTAGGCTTAACCGCCAAACAAGGCGAATTGAGAGGGTCTGTCCACGGAGTGTTTTTTTTTTACTGATAACTGGTAGGTTACTTCGTGTTGTGACTGCTTTACTTTTTACAATGCAGGGCCATTACACAGGAGGCGCAAATCTGACTGACCAGAACGGGAATGAACTGGCTTGCATTGCATTTGATGTCCATCTATAACCACTCTTCCATGAAGGGGCCCCTGCTGTACCTCGCATTGTGTATACTATGTACATCATCAGTGTGTTAGCTCGGGCCAGGTCAGAGGTTAAAGGTCGTAGTTCAAACCAATTCAATCATGGTCGCGATTCAGATACCCTGCAGTAGGGGTGTATGTGGTTGCTGTGTAGTTTTTTCCCTAGTAGCCGCTTTCGCGTTCCTGTATGCCGGGCCGTGGAACAGTCTTCTATTCGGCAACAAGGCCGGAGGACCCATCTGGAGTGATTGTAGTAGGTTGTGAAGGGGTGTATCCACTCTAATTAACGCACCAAATAAATGTCTGCCGCAGGTTCCTTTTAATAATGAGATAATTAGAGTGGCTCGCCGATTGGAGTCTAGCACACCTCAATCTGTATAGCCTTGGAAACCTGCAGCCCAACCAGTGGGGCCTAGGCTCAGATGGGCAAGATCTGCGTACATTAACTTCAGTAATCTGGCCCCATCGCTAACCGTAGTCTTGAGCTAGCATACAGTGTTCCTGCTGGACCCATTATTAGCCACTCTGTAAAATTTTTGTTTGCGAGCCCATGGTTAATTGGAGACACCAAGGCTACAGTATCCTGCCACAGCATTTGTGCTGGGATACCGTAAGCAATTGAGTTTGGCCAGGGACATTGACATGGGCTGGGGACAAAGTCACTGTGCACTTTCTAGTATATAAGTATACCCTGTCACTGTTCACTAAATGCCTGCATGTTTCCTGATGCAAAATTTAGCACAGGAAGTGATTACCCAAACTATGTAGCTATATATGGTTAACAGTACAGGTCACGACGACTGACTGTGTAAACTCTTTGCTTCCATGACTGCAGGCAAGCCTGATGGTGCTGTCAAAATCATCAAGGTGGATATTGTCCCTAACCCTCCAAGCCAGGGAGAGCTCATGACAGTCTCAGCTAGAGTTGTACTGAGTATGTTGATGTTAGGTTTGAGTAGACTGACTGGGTTTTTGAGTAGATTGTGGTCGGATACGACATGCAATGACATGTCATTCTTCATAGGTAGTAAAACATATTATTGTGGGTAATATTAACCACTTTGAAACTGGGTATATCTCTGCTATTTGGTGGGGAATCCCAGAGAACCCTGCCGTTTCCAAAGTACCTTGAGATATGAGGACGTTACGAATTAGTCCATTCTTTGCACAGGGAAGAATCTGGTATCAATGTTACAGGCTTTCATCTGACTTTCAGGCATCCTAGAGTATCTTTGTGAGATTAACTAACTCTTTGAATGCATGGGCACATTTTTGTGCCTATATAAAAATTAATAGAGAAAACTATATACTTTATATTAATAATAATAATATACTCATGTTGCTGCCGTAGCGCTTACGCCATTGACCACGCACCCACAGACGCAGGCGGAGCTTGTAAGGACCTCCAGTCAGAGGACAAGAGCAAGAACAACCAGAGACCACACAATCCTGATCACCATACAATTCCTTCTTCCTAGTCTCCCATATCAATAATACAAAGCTCTTAACTAGCTTTAATAATGCTTTAAAATCATCCCTGTTCCAATTCTCAAATCCTAAAATAAAACTTGCCTTATTAAAATTATCAAGTGTACTAAACTCCCCAAACCTCCCCCCAATAGATTTTCTAATTCTACCATGAAATTATTTCTAATGCTGTCATATGCTGGACACTCCCAGAGAACATGTACCACACTCTCACATTCACCCCTGCATAATTTACACTGCCTATCATCATTTTTACCCCTATGTCTTCCTAAATATACTTTATATTAATGCCTTATATAAAAAGTCCATATAAATTCATAAGCCTTGTGGATGTATTAAAAGTTGGCTGGGAAAGAGTTAAGGCCCAAATAATGTTTAAAGAGCTAGCTCCCATTAAGAACATGTATCGTTAATTTTTTTTATCATTTGTCTTTTAGCAAAAAACATTACTGGTGGAAAACTGAAAGTATCAGTAAAGTATGGAATTATCCCTGTATATAGTAAAACACTTGACCTCTGTGATTTAATGATGAAGAAGCTTGGTCAGTTGTGTCCAGTTAGAGCAGGGACTTACAAGAACACGACCCGGGCAGCCCTTCCCGGCGCCTTGCCTGGAGTAAGTGCAGTAATTTTAGCTGAAGTCCTTATATATTTACTAATATGCTAGATAAATTGCAAACACAGTGAGAACGTAGGCACACTGATGGATGTATGAGAGTATGAAGAAAAGACAGTAGCACGGAAAGATCTGATTGTGTGCTAAATGATTGATTGACTGTGTTAAGCCTGTTAAGCCTCATCAGTCATTCTGTTAGCTGCGTGGTTTGCCAGGGTATTTTCGCAGACAAGCAAGTAGAGGTTATATTATACAATCAATTTGTTGCTATCAAAACTTTTGGCGAATGTTCCCCACATATCTGCAGGGTCATTATTCAGGAACTGCAGTAGCTACTGACAAGAACGTCAACGAACTCTTTTGTATTAAATTTGACCTATATCTTTAGCTATATAATATGTGCCTCTTTTCTTCTCTTGCCTTGCAAATAATATCTGAAGCATAATATTTATTTATGTAATCTAAGGCAAACAGCGTATGAGATATAGTGGCCAGGCGCTAGGCGTATACATGTATATAGTATAGTAAGTGCACGTGACAGTCTAGATCACGTGATCGTATATAGCGCACGTACGTAGCCAGCCCGCGGCCCAGTAGACTATCTGTGCCGACCTAAGAAGCAAACATGAAGACTGGGCTTGCATTTTGTATTCTGGCGGCTACTTACGCCTGCCTTCATGCCGCTCCACTGCAAACTTCGTGGCATGACATTCTATCCGCCACAACTCTGGACAAAGGCGGAGTTGGAGACATCTGGGAAGACTGCGGTAAGTGTTGTACTCGAGTGATATATACTGCATTCTCCTTATATATGATATATGCTTACTGACTACACCGATATCGTATGCAGGCGACGGCAAGAGTGATCGTGCAAAACTCGACAGCGTGACTATCTCACCAGATCCCCCCGTAAAGGGGCAGGATGTTACAGTTGAGGCCACCGTTACACTGAGTATGTGACTTCAGTATATTAAAATATGCCGGTATTTAGCGATATAGCTAGATAGATAGAATTTAATTTTAGCCGGGTAGGGGATAAACTGAAGAAAATTTTATAGACCTTATAGCATTCTAGATCTCTCACAGACTGTATGATCATGCATGAAATGAGTGTACAAATTAAAGCTGCTTATAATATTCCTGTTGCTTCCTATTATCCATAGAGGAAACTGTGACGAGTGGATCGGTCAAAGTAACTCTGAAGTTGGGCTTCATACCTCTGCCTGGTCAGACGTTTGACCTTTGTGACCTCCTCAAGGATGTGGGTGACTCCTGCCCAGTTGAGCCAGGTCAACTGAGTATCAAGCAGACACTAGAGATTCCCAGAAGCATACCTGGGGTAAGTATAGTGTCTCTGTGCAGTCCATTCCCTTTGCTATTTTAAATATCGACTGTCAATTGCTTTACTGTACATGTAGGGCAATTACAAGGCAAAAGTTGTGGCCACTGACCAGGACAAGGAGGAGCTGCTTTGTATTGAAGTTGCACTCAAACTCTGAACTACCATAGCTGCACTAAGTTAAATGCCGAGTATGTTTGTGCACTGAGAATATTATTGGTAATCTAAGAGATTTGGCTTCTCTAGTATATGCATTCAACTCTGCCATCAAGGTGGCACTGATAATGGAACAGTATACTAGCTTGAGTTGCTAGTTGTATGTGTATGTGTATGTGTGTTGCTTGAACTACATACTTGCATGTATATATATCTATATGAAATTTGACTTTGTAGTTCTAGTGATAGCCAATGACAATTTGTCACATGCTTTTCTGTAGCTATTGCATATTGTTTATGTGAAAATATACTTCTTATCATCAGAACACAAAGTCAGGTGTGGGTTTATATAGTAGCATTGTGTGGACTATATATAGTCATGATTATCTCCTGCTGCTGGATATAGTACCTACACAGAAGTAATTATAAATACATTGGCTGTCATGCTTCGGTCACCTGACTGTCTATTTGGCGGGGAGTGGATGACAGTGTAGCGAGCGAAGTCTTTATAGCCTTTCGCACTGCCAAAAGATATGAAGATTGCATTTGTGTTTTGCACCCTGTTGGCCACTTTTGCGTGCCTGCAAGCGGCCCCGCTGCAGACTGGGTGGTACGACCTTCTGCGCGGAACAACCTTGGAGAAGGGACCCGTTGGAGACATATGGAGTGACTGCAGTATGTCATCATCTTGGACAGGGCATTTTTGGGGGTGAAGCTAGCGGGCCCGCCGATTGTTGGAACTCCGCCCATCTGTAGCTCTCCAGCTCGTACCCGCCCAGATTCAATCTCGCGGATATGGGCTGACCAGTTATTTTTGCTGTAATTTGGTATGCTAGGAGGAAATAATTATGACACTGACACTAGTCCATGGCCAAGCTGAAAATACACTAGCCCTAATATATCAGGCCCTGAATGCTACAAGATTACTTCTATAGGTCTGTCACAATAGCGACATACACAGGGAGTGACATACACAAATGCAGCCTAGACATTAGCCTTGTAGCTACCCAGGCCACTTTTTTTTTCTGCGTGACCAGCCTGACGATACAATGCTACCTAGACAGATGCACAGTATTGAGTCTACATGTCTAGACCGTACAATCACTGATATTTAACCATGCTCAGTATATTCATTATTCTACCACTACCGATAGGCAAGCCAGGTGACAAGGCTAAGATTAGCGGTGTAACTGTTACACCTGATCCTCCAGTCAAGGGACAGGAGATTGAAGTCAAGGCCACCATTACACTAGGTAAATGTTCATGTATTCAGTTTAATAGTCATGGTCAGTTGGTCAGTAGTTGGTTTTAACCTGAAATCAGGATATCCCCAGTAATCAGGACATTTGGGATTTGGAGCGGGTCCCAGCAGTTTCTCCGGGTTCATGTGATAAAAAGCTGGGGGGTGGGGTCTGGGAACAACATATACAAGATTTTAAAACGATATCTGTAAAAAGTGAATATCATCCGCATTCCTGACATGTTGCTAGTTGGCCTTGTCCCAGGCCTAGGGCTCAGGGGGGTGTGGCCTGGGAACGAGGCTAGGTGCTAGTATGTGGCACCGTTCTTTCTGATTTCATTTTCATTGAATAGCTATGGCTAGTGCTCACTTTTTGAGCCTATCGCGTGCCATCATCATCGTCATCATGTACTCTTTTTTAATATTCACAGATGAAGAGGTGACTGGTGGTCAAGTGAAAGTATCACTGAAGTATGGGGTAATACCTATTTACAGTAGCACAATGGACTTGTGTGACCTGGTAATGCAGCTGACAAGCTTGAAGTGCCCACTGGCTAAAGGTGACCATGATGTTGACATCAAACAGACTATTCCTGGTGATGCACCTTCGGTACGTGACCTATAATAGGCTATGTCCATGGTGGCAAAAGCTTAAGCTCAGCTTGCACTTCTGATTACATGTATGATCACTGTCCCTGTTATATACATACATACATACATACATACATACATACATACATTCATGCTCTCGACTGCATGTAAAATAGAGTGTATTTTTAGAGTCCTGATTCATTGTATTAGCCTTGTTCCCAGTCTCCACTCCCAGCTTTTTTTTCACATGTAGTAAATAAAAGGCTTTTTTTTTTACTACATGCGAAAAAAAGCTGGGAGTGGAGACTGGGAACGGGGCTGTTATTGAACCCTGAACAATACTAACAATTTATGATAATTTTTATTACACCAACTGATGCCTTAGCTAGGCAAGTATGGCAGCATCTAGCCTCATTCCCAGCTCTTCAAGGCTAGGTACCCTCCATCGTAGCTCAAGCCCACCTAGCCTCGTTCCCGGGGGTGTGGCCTGGGGATGAGGCTAAAACGCACGCAGATTTTTTAACTTATCTCCATGGCTGTGAGATGAAATCGGAGCAGGGATGGCTTGGGTAGGAGGCCAGTTCTATGATACAAGAGTTAATAAAAAAAAACTCTATAGGGAAATGTATGGTGTCAACTAAATTATTATCTAGAGACATGTCATCAAATGGTTTACACTAGCTACCGTGACTGAGTATGTATGTTAGCGGATACACTTTATTATTCTATGCACAGTCTTAGCTAGCCTCATTCCGAGCCCTAGTGTCATACATGGAACCTGGGAATGAGGCTAAATCCTAGCTGGGTAGCTCTATACTAGCCAATATTTAATTTCCTTCCTTACAGGGCCACTACACCGGCAACGCAGTAGCTGTGGACCAGAATGGTACTGAGCTGGCTTGTATTGATGTTGATCTTCAGCTGTGATCAGGAGCTGTACTGTGCCTAGCTAATAATGACATGTGTAGCAACTTTATGATTGCACAGTTTTGTGATACCGTACTTTCCCATATATGGTGATACGTGAACATGCGCAGTTGGTTTTTAAATCATGTGATTCTAGTGATGCGGAATGAATGTCGTACGAGTGTCGTATCACTGTGGTTTATAATACACACACGAGTCTAGTAGAGTCCAGTAATAGTGAGTAACCATGAAGATTGAGTTTGCGCTGTGCGTTTTGGCTGCGACTTTCGCCTGCCTGCAGGCTACTCCGTTGCGTACTTCGTGGTACGACCTTCTGCCGGCTACGACTCTGGAGAAGGGTGGAGTTGGCGACATCTGGAGTGATTGCAGTAAGCTACCAATTTAATATGGCATATTTGTTTAAGTACTTAGCCATGTTTGTAGTATACTATTACTGTCTCTCCCCTCCAGGCAAAAGTGGAGATCCTGTGAAAATTGACAGTGTTACCATCACACCTGATCCTCCTGTGAAAGGGAAAAATGTTTCAATTAAAGCAACATTTACACTGAGTATGTGCATGTGTAGACTATTCTAAATTTATCGGATATGTCTAGGAGGAGCATTAAAGGTACATTTCTATGATAAGGGGTCAATTCGGCAGGTATTTTGCATAGCAGGGTTGTTAGGGACAATCATGTGAAAAAAGATACCAGATTTTCCCGTTTTACAATTTTTCAAGGGGAGAGCTGGAGTATCATTTGGGTAGATGATGCTGTCCACCTTTATTTCTTCGTGCTGTTTAGGTAGAGTCATGCGCTAACTGCTGATTACCCAAACTTAGCTTGCTCCGGGCCTGACAATAGTTAGCTACAAATACTCTAGTAACACAGTATTAGATTCAAATTATTCAGTCACAAGCAACTGTAAATGAAATTACAAATTGTAAGCTTGATAGTGATAGCTATAATGACGCTTGTGATTGCGAAAATTCTGAATGCTATTATCGCCCATTCTCACTACTGGTCAGCGATTTAAAAATAATTAAGGATAGAGTACTTCGTAAACTCATCTCTAATTAAAGGGCTGTCCTTTAGAGAACAAATAATTAACTAAATTTTAAAAATCTGTGCTAAAGCAGTGAAGGAGTATCTGTAAGCAGTACTATATAGGAAGGTTGTACATGTATGTAAGGAGCTGGAGTCTCTATCTATGCTCAAGCGTATCAACAGTGTACTTTGTCAAGATCATTATTATGAAGACACAAGGAGTTAAGGTTCCTTCTATAATGCATAAACTTCCTTATATTTTATTGGTTGTGGAAGTTACATAAGAATCCTTACGGTACTATACGTTTATAGCAGCCTGTACTACGAAGCCTCTTGCTGGGTTACTTACTGCGTGTTTGACCTTGGTTTTATTATTGCCAATGTTAATGGTTTGGGGATTGAGGTCAGTGTGTATGGGTAATCACATATCATTACAGTTCCTATAGTTACAGCCTTTGTTGAACTAAAAAAGTGTGCGATTATGGAAATAATCGGGGATGAATACGAATATAGTATGTAATTAGTAGTGGAATGGTAGAGTATTTTGATAGTTATGATTTTTTGACAATTATCCCACACCAATTGTTGAAGGATATAGTTAATTGTGGAGCATATATTAAAAAGAGAGAGGCTATTTATTTGCAATGGTTGAAGGGTATACTATTCTAGAAACGCAAATAGTAACATTGACAAAATACATTTGGGAATACGCACCTGCCATTACTGGCGGTTAATCCTTGAAGGTGTTTTGAAATCGTACACTGATCTGAGTCCCAATGGAAGACCACTATAATGGTAGCTCTTGGAAATATGTGGGATTAACGTACCATTTGGGATAGTTTTATGCATTTGTACCACGATATATTACTTCTTCTATGCAACTGATGTAACCATTTTTTATGATTAGTGTACTCAAAGGCTCCTACAACAAGGCGTCCAGTGCCATAGGACATACTATAGGCTCCTACAACAAGGCGTCCAGTGCCATAGGACATACTATAGGCTCCTACAACAAGGCGTCCAGTACCGTAGGACATACTATAGGCTCCTACAACAAGGCGTCCAGTGCCATAGGACATACTATAGGCTCCTACAACAAGGCGTCCAGTACCATAGGACATACTATAGGCTCCTACAACAAGGCGTCCAGTGCCATAGGACATACTATAGGCTCCTACAACAAGGCGTCCAGTACCATAGGACATACTATAGGCTCCTACAACAAGGCGTCCAGTACCATAGGACATACTATAGGCTCCTACAACAAGGCGTCCAGTACCATAGCACATACTATAGGCTCCTACAACAAGGCGTCCAGTACCATAGGGCATACTATAGGCTCCTACAACAAGGTGTCCAGTACCATAGGACATACTATAGGCTCCTACAACAAGGCGTCCAGTACCATAGGGCATACTATAGGCTCCTACAACAGTACCATAGGACATACTATAGGCTCCTACAACAAGGCGTCCAGTACCATAGGGCATACTATAGGCTCCTACAACAAGGCGTCCAGTACCATAGGACATACTATAGGCTCCTACAACAAGGCGTCCAGTACCGTAGGATTTGCAAGCACATGACTTTCTAGAAGTTTTGCAGTAGGTTGTTTTAGAAGTTTCACAGTGTGGAAACTTTATCATAACATTCACTTGCCCACAAACAGATTTTAGATTTTCAGTTTGTCTCGAATTTAAGTGCACTTTTGAAAGTCTGAAGCTCAAGAACAACCAATTGCATGATAAAAGGACTTCTACAACCTTCTTTTGACGATAAACGGAGGTTGGCTAAATTGATATAAATGCTGGATGGGTAGGGAGAGTTGGCATGCCATCAAAAAAAGTACTGATCTCTCAAGGTCAGGCATCCAGCAGTAACTAAGGTTAGAGGTTTACTAGATAGTAGGGGGTGGTAGAGGTGATTGTAATAAATGGATACGCAATTCTCTATTCCCTAAATCCAGGTGAACAGGTGACGAAAGGAAATGTCGCCGTGAAGGCCAAGTATGGAATAATACCAGTCTATAGTGGCAACCTAGATTTATGTACTCTTGGACAGGAAGCTGGTCTCCCGTGTCCTGTTGCAGCCGGAGATCACACAGTCACTTTAAATGAGGCTATTCCCAGTGCAATACCATCAGTGAGTATTGCAGTTTAGTTATCGGGTCTGATTCGATGTCAGCTTATTCCAGCAGCCACTAAGTATAACTGCTTTGAACGTGTCCTGAGGGAGGAAATTTATGATTTCTTTCTCTCTCTACAGGGCCATTACACTGGCAGTGCTGAGGTGACTGATCAGAATGGCAACGAACTGGCTTGTATTGATTTTGATCTTCACTTTTGAACATGTAGCAGAAGAATATTTCGTTTGTTGTTTAATAGAGAACTTTTAGTGCAGTGCTAGTCAGTTATAATTAGTTATAGAGTAGCTATAGAGTGTGTGTCCCACATGTGAAACATGCAATAATATTCTTGTATCGGTCATGCACTGTTCTGAGGTGAATGTTTGGGTGTATACGTTGGGACCAAGCTCCCCTGCAGCTGGTTTTCATCTTTGAATTTCGATGGGGGGAGGGGATTACACACGTATAATAATTATTATAAGCACTGTCTTGGCTAAAAACTCGTGCAGTTGCATGTGATCAGGATTGTTATGTAACACACCATAGTATACCCTTCCCATCATTTAGTGCAAGCGAAAGGTCACCTCAGCCCAACATGAAGCTCGAGTTTGCCCTCTGCAGTCTAGTGGTCACTTTCGCCTGCCTGCAGGCCGCTCCGATGAGCTGGCACGACCTCCTTCCAGCCAAAAGACTGGAGAAGAGTGGAGTTGGAGAATTCTGGAGGGACTGCAGTAAGCTAGCTACTTGTGTTGAATTATACATAACTGCACACGTGCAGCCTCGTACCTCCACGGCATGCGTAGGCTGAAGGCTGTATTGTTGCAAGGGGCGTGTCCAATTGTGTACCGTCACTTCCCGGAGGGCAAGTGAATTTTACATTGCAGCCGAAACAGAGAGAACTACCGAGATTCGCTGACACCTGAGAGTGTGTCTTTTAACAGTTGCAGCTATGTACTTATGTACCTGCGAATTTGCGCGTTTGCCCTCCAAAAAGTAGAATTACGTTACTCGCCATGTCTACTTGCAATCCATCTGTACAAGTAACGAGTCTACGTATATACAGAAGTTTGCAAAAGCTTGCAACGCAACAAACCTGCCCAGCTTACATAATGAAGTAATGAGCCTTTCATCTGTGCAACCTCTGATAGGACTTACAAATTTTGATTAGCTCGGGCCAGATAAGTGGATTAATTTGATGATGAATTCGAACATATGGATCCCCTCTAAGCTTAGGCTCGGGAGCGTAATGGGGAAGCACTGATACACTACTCAACATATATTTTACATCTTCTTTAGGTAATTCTAAAGATCCCCTGCGACGCAACAGCTTAGAAGTCACACCGGACCCTCCCGTGAGAGGGAAGTCAGTGAATATCACAGCCAATCTTACATTCAGTAAGTTAGATCCAAATAGTCTCGGTGTACCCCTGTTCCCAGTCCCCCCCCACGTGTGGAAAAGTACTTTTTTCCGTACGTGGGAGGGGAACCTGGAGACGAGGCTAGTCTCGGTACACAGACTACTTTCTGCTCGATGAGGGAAGGACTTCCTTCTATTCTGGTTTTATTATATAGTACATGTACAGAGGTAGCCTTTAAGCCTTCACGACGCCAACAAGAACTAGCTACAACACTATTAATGGCGAGTTGGTGACAACTAAACCCGGAAACATTTCACTGATAACAGCTGCAAGTTTTTGATTTTCACCCTTGGTAAGCTCTTCTAGGTATTCTACAAGAAGTATAAATTAGCTGCCTTCATTCGTTGTCTGAGAACTGCAGCTGTCCTCGCCCACGCAAAAAGTCACCCTTCTACCCCACCCTTCTACCCCACCCTTCTACCCCACCCTTCTACCCTATCTGTCACACACGTGAGAAAATGTACCAGGCCCACAGCTATGCTAAAATGAAACATGCGCGTGTGCCTGGGGACGAGGTTAGGAGCTGCCTGCAGGTAGGCAGTGTGCCTGGGGACGAGGTTAGGAGCTGCCTGCAGGTAGGCAAAGTGACCACCATGCTGTAGAATGCAAACCCAAGCCTCACGTTGCTGCATGTAGCTATAACATTATATAATAGTGGCAGACATGTGTCTACCCTAGGGAAGTATTCTGTTCCTTTCTTTCTTTTGTCAGTGGAAGATGTGAGCGGAGGTGAAGTCAAAGTGGACATTAAGTATGACATACTGGGTGTGCCTGTAACAGTGTTCAAGGACACACTGGATCTGTGTGAACTGGTGAAGGATGCTCGCGTGGAGTGCCCCATTAAGGCAGGCACTTATTCGTTTACGCTGATACGTCTCCTTCCGAATGAAACAAAGACAGTGAGTGACATTAGGAGCACTCTTGGTGACAAGAGAGTTAATTAATTAATTAATTAACCCTTGCACATCCATCCCAAAACCTTTTGAGGTCATGACCTATGATTTACTTATGCTTCAAGCATTATAATAGTAAAAGGCACCATGAGTAATAGTAGCGAGGATATATGGAAGATAACCAGTTTCTTCATCGTAATGATGCTGCATGGTGACTCCACTATATTCTTTCTGTTTGGCACTAGTGCATAGCCTCATTCGGCTGCTGGCTCCAGGTGATACTTAGCATTAAATGCCTGTTCAGTATACCTTTCTAAACACCACGAGCATTGCTATTCATTACAGCACCGAATACTATTTTTGTACAGGGCCACTTTACTGGAGGTGGTGTGGCCACAGATCAGAGTGGCAAGGAGCTGCTTTGCATTGACATTGATCTCACACTACCATAGTTCCAGTTGAGGAATACTGGCATTGTGAAAGCAGCAGTATTGCATCTGAGTGACATAAATATGAATTGAATTGCACACTGTGTGAACATCTGTCGTGTAACTCATGTTATAAAATGCCTGTTCACAGCTCGCTGACTGGTCTACGCATGCGCAAAACAGCGCTTAATCGGCGATAAATAGTCGCGCTACAGTACAGTACACTTAACTTAGAAATCGCAAATACGTCGGGAAAATGCAGCTGGTTACTGGAATTTGCATTCTGCTGTCAATTCTCGCTGAGTTGGAGGCAACAGCTGTCTCGGGATCAGCTCGAGATCGCGATATCGGGAAGAGCTCGTGGTACGGTCTCTGGCCTGCTTCTGCATTGGAGAAAACAGTATTAACAAAGGGCAATGTGCAGGATATCTGGAGTGACTGCAGTGCGTTTGTGTTTTGATAATATGATGCATCCTGAGTTATGTATATAGCTATAGATTTTAGTAGCAAATGCTTGCCGCATGAAAAGATGCGGCTTACAATTATTGCTGAATATAATAGTCTTGCATGCATGACGTTGCAGGCAAATCTTCTGATGCAGCGTCGCTCGTCTCGGTCAGCCTGAACCCTGACCAACCCCAGAGGGGGTACCCACTCTCTGTGGACGCCAAAGTGAAGTTTAGTAAGTGAAATTACCCTCTATTATAATGGCCAAACTGCATGAGCGTATGGACAGACTAGCTGATGTATGGTTTGATCTCATGCATGTCATGTGCAGGCCAGGAGATCAGTCGTGGTACAGTCAACATCTACATCAAATACAAGGACATGATCCCTGTGCTGAGTAAGACATACGACCTCTGTGGTGCAGCCGGTGTGCTGAACGAAAACTGTCCACTTGAGGCCGGAGTGCACGAGGCCACCCTCAAGGAGAACATCCCAAGCTATGCTCCCTCGGTGAGATAATGGACTCAGTTTAATAATTATTATGAAAATTGCTTACAATGTCGTACCATAATGCATGCTATATGCCTGATGAACAGGTATCACAATCCCATCCTATATATAGACTGTAGTCTTATGGAAACTGATTACTAGCGATCAGTCTAATTCTTCGCTAGTCTACTCCAACTCCTATCCCCATTCTAAACTTACACCACCTACAAACCCAACCTAACATTAAACCTATCACTTGTTATCACCCAGCTGGGGCACAATTAAGGTATGTCGCAGTAAGCTAGCTAGACGAGGCAGAAGCAACTGCACAAATATAAGCCTTGAATACTACCCTGGTGTAGAGAACTATAATTATGTTTAGTAATTGTCATTTTGACTATAGTTGTTTGTTATCAAGTTACACTCGGAAGATGAACTTGGCACATTATAATTACATACATGGACAAAGCTAGATGTTATGAGCTTATATAGAGGGAGGTGGTCAAGAATACAGTGGAGGGAGTTGGTCAAGAATACAGTGCATGGAGGGAGTTTGGCAAGCCTGCAGAAAACATATTAATTGCTCTGTGTATTTTCTGATACTAGTACTCTGGACCAACTCCTTTCAATTTGCTTTGATGTAACTCACTCCACAGCAATTAGCTCTATTGACCATGCAACTCCTGCCACAAACGTACTATCTTGCTGTGTCAATAATTACCAATAGCAAACAACTGTAGTCATAATGACGATTCTTATTTTACTGTGGATAGCTTATAGTATAGCCTAGGCCTGGATACATGTATATAAGGCAATTGGCAAGGTATATACGTATACATAGCTATTCAAAACAGAATGAGAGCTATAATATACATAATTATATATGTTCACCTTGTATTCACTGATGGCCTAACATGCTCTTCTTAATGGTTGTGTTGTCTCTGGAATGCAGGGGCAGTACACAGGAACAATAAAGGCCAAAGACAGTAGTGGCAACGAACTTGTGTGCATCAGTATAGACATGGATCTCTAGGCCTTTGTGCTACGCCATTCTTGAATTGCAAACTTTTATGTATCAATTATGCTTTGTAAGTGCATGTGGAGTTTTCAACACATTCTATGTATGCCTATAGCTAAATTCTAAATTTTTTTTTGTAAAACCTACCTGTATGTATATAATGATGTATTTGAGAGGTATTTAGTACAACATTATCAAGTGCTACAAGAATCAACCTGATGATTTTATATAGGAGACTTTTATTAAAATGGGCATATCACCTAGCCTTCTCTACATGTGGATCCCAGGACTCCACCCCATGCAGCTTATATATTACTAGCTTGAATTGTATACAGTGTAAAAAAGCTGTGGCATGGAGTTCAAAAGTATTACTTCCTTTTAAAAGACTATTGGCTAGATTTACGATAATATATAGCTTGGAGAAAGTCAACATGTGACTATAAATTTAAAAAAAACAAGTTTTCCCACTGGGAAAACATCACTGTCGACCATGTGATAAACTGAATCATAGCTATATATGTACACGCAAATCGCTGCGGGGCCTACAATTTAGACGCTGCCAAGATGAAGGCTCTTGTTTGTCTACTTGGAGTCCTGCTCCTCTGCAGCTTTGGTGGAGCCAAGTCTCAGAGTGTTGCCTCTCAGGGCCACAGCAAGACAAGGCTCACTCGAGGAGTTCCAATGACTTACAAAATATGCAGTAAGCAAAATTATGTGCATGCATGTTTTATGCTTCTGTAGAACTAGTGTAGCAATTATTTCAATCTCCTTGCATGCCTCTTCTTCACACACACACACACACACACACACACACAGGTAAACAGAGTCTGTTCACTTTGAGCGGGGATGTCAAAATAGAACAGCTAAACAAGAGGACTTTCCACTTCTCTGCCAACTTTGACTCAAGTATGTAACAATGACACTTCTAATCATATTGTCAACTCCATGTGTATATTGAATATTTCCTGCCTTATACAGGGGAAGATGTGAATGGAGGTAAGATTGACGTTGAGGTTGCCAAAAGTTCCCCCCCACTCAAGAGAAAATTTAATTTTAATCTGTGTGAGGAGCTTCCAAATGGATGCCCAGTGACCAAGGGACGGAATCAAATCAGTCTCAGGAGGGAGCTACCAAACTACATTCCAAAGGTAAGTGGATTCCTTATTTCACTGTCACAATATATAGTACTTTTATGCAGAGGATAGACTATGATCTGTATAAACATGCCAGTACAGTTATCAACTACACTGGTACTGTATTGTCGACAGGGTATGGGAACTCTACACGGCAGTGTAAACTGCTAGCGAAACACAACAGCTGCTATCAAGACACTCCTGTAGTTGTCTTGCAAACATAGAATCGGTGCTGATAACAGCTAGCGCAAACATAGTGCTCTGTAGTTAATGATCACATGACTCGTCAAATTCTCCTTTGACACAATGGTATGCATCACTATACAATGATGTAAGAACTTTATATTTATTGCCTTACTTGGCAGGGGAAGTACAGAGTATCGGTGAAGGCAAGAGACGACAAGCAGCGAGAGCTCTTCTGTGTGAATGCAGAGATCACGATCTGAAACTGGTCTACCTGACATGCAGTATACACTGCTGTTATACTGACTGAAGTTTAGTGTGTTACTCAACCATGACTTTGATTCTACAGTACTTCATTTCTGAGAAACTCAATAAGCCCTGCAATTTGTAAATCTGTATAATTACTATTATTGTAAAAACAGTGCACACACTCAGAGTCACCTAGCTGCTACACACACTTCCTTTAGTCCTCCCCCTAAGGACCCTCCTACTGCTAGCGCTACAGTCTGCTCTGTACACCACCAGCAATCACAATGGTCTCTCCAGTAATGAATGAAGCATCGTCAGAGCTGAGGAAAGACACGGCCCCTGCACAGTCATCTGGTTCCCCTAGCCTGTAGTAGAATATGAGTGGAGGTTAAAAGCTTCACTATGGGACTTCACTATGGAGCTATAATGATAGGTTAGCAATGGCATATACCGTTATAGAATAGAAATGCCATTGGGAAACACCAGATTGCCATAGCTATAGCAATAAATACGCCTTGTATTTCAAGTCCACTAAGGCATAGAAAGTTTCATTCGAGTTTGAAGCAAATTGGACATTTAATGGCTCCTTGAAGTAGAGTGGATGTTTGATGGATTTGATATGACCACACAAACGTATATACATGGACTGATATGGGAGATTTGGTCTGGAGACAGTGCAAATCTCTCATATGGGCCTGTATGAATATGTAATTTTAATTTGTCAAGTCATCTCTATACCCACTCTACTTCACGAAACCACCCGGGTCATGAAATACATGGAGTATACTGAAATACCTAATGGCATTTGTATTGAGTGACTGTCCCTACCGGCCCAATGGGGTCTGCTCTACAGTCATAGCAGCCATAGCGTCATTGGTCCATATCTAATGTATAGACAGTGGGGTGGGGAGGGTGGTGAGTGTGGGGAGAGCGGCACCACATGAGTAAGTGAGTGGTACATGTGTGACAAGGAGTGGTTACTCCCATAGGCACTGTAGTCACAGCTAAGACCGGGGTCAAAAAGTGGTCAACAGGTCAAGAGGCATTTGTGCCATTGGTCAAGCAGTCAAGGTACCAGCCGGGCGCGCGCTTCGCTAGTAACGGTGTTTATATAAACGCACAGCTCTAGGGTTGGATTGGGATCCCGAGATAAATAATGCAGGCTACGGTTTCTGGTGCCAGACTGGCTGGCAATTTCTGGCGGGCTTACATTTACTTTTCATTGGTCAGAACTGCAGATTTGAACAGCGTTTTACGCGCGAATTCGCGCGCACAAAACCAGGGACGAGCTGCATTTTACTTCAGTACTGAGTTTCTTGGCTGTGCGGAATGTGGGTATTTTGCTGATGCAGTTTCGAATTGTAACTTTGCATTGCGCGTGGCAACCAAGCTAGCATAGGTTGGAGCATGTATTCCGCTTGGTCTGCAGAACTAGCCTCGCCGACTGCGTGGCCTGGGAACGAGGAGGCTGTGCAGAAACTAGAGCTGTAGCTAATAATGCTGCATCTCGTGTTACCAGTTTTTATTTATGTGCCTGCTTCTCTCACCCCCGTCCAGTCATTGCAAGACTGCAAGAATTCCCACGGTCGCCGCCCTAGCCTATCGCCGGAGCACAGCTTATCCCAGCCACAAGCACAGCTCATCCCACATCCCAGCCACAAGCACAGCTCATCCCACATCCCAGCCACAACCACAGCCACCATCCTACCAAGCACAGGTCAACACAACAGGAAAATGTGAGAGAATGTGCATGCATGTGTGTATAAAAGATTAAGTACAGGTGCATGGCCATGCATGGCACGTGAGCAAACGAAAAACTGCATGCATGCACTGGTCAGCGAACGCAACGGTGTTAAAATTGCACGTGCTGGGTATACTACATGCAGGTGCATGACATAATGTACACTATTGTGCACATGTTTGACATTGTGCATGAGCGATGTGCAAAATTTAATACACGACGTATGGCTAGAATGGCTATACTATACTATACTAACAGCTGGAAACTATACTGTTTATAAAACAAAACAAAACAAAGAAAATACAAAGAAAAGCAAAAAACGGACAGTTAGTTATGCAGGGACGTCCCACAAGGTGGGCATGGTATAATAATATTGTGTTATTATAATAAATGTTTGACATTGTGCATGAGCGATCCGCACATTAGAAGGTGACGCGCGGGACGTGGCTGACCAGTGCCAGTATGCGGTAAGATGAGTACTCATCAAATTGGGTGGTATTATTATTATTATGTATAAAGGTATTAAAATTGCAGTAGTAATATAAAGTGTACATGTATATAATATGATCTTGGTGAGTGGTCATGATCTGCTATATATGATATATGTTTTTAGTTTTGTTTCTATTGTCTGTGCACGTGTTTGTGTGTATGTGTGTGTACATGTTCGTGCAAGCCTCAACACTCACTAGCTGAGCATAACACACATTGCATGTACAAGCCTCGATTAAGAGCCTCAGTCAGAGACTGCTCCTGCCAGGACACTTCAATCTATAGCTAATGGTGAGTTGTTGAAAATGTATTTGTTTGATCTCTCTTTAAGGTGTTGTAACAAGGTGGCTTTGTTTTGGTCTCAAAACTTACTGCCTTAATTAGGATTAATTCAAGCCTGGTACTGCGACAATCTTTAAAGCTTGGTATAGCTGAGCCTTAGGTTTGATTTGAGCCCGGTAGCTACTACTGCGACAATCCGTAAAGCTTGGTGTTAGCTGAACCTTATCAAGCCTGCAACATTTCGGTACGGTCAAACGACCAAGAGCTTTTTTGCAGTGTGGTCAAGCGGTCAAGCAGCAAAAATGACGGTCAAAATTTCTTGACCCCGGTCTTAGCTGTGACTACAGTGCATGTGGGAGTGCCCACCTCTTGTGTGAATGATGATATCAATGCACTAGCTAGGTCTTTGACTTACAGCTGAGCTGAATTTTGTCTTGATGACGCCAGGAGCAATGCAGTTCACACGGATCTGGTCAGGACCAAGCTCGTTGGCTAGTACTTTTGTCAGACCGAGCAGAGCCGTCTTGCTAATGGAGTAGGGACCCAATGCCTGTGGTGTGTGTGTGGTGTATGTGTGTGTGTGTGTGTGTATGGCCCCACATGTATGCCGGCGTGCAATACTACAAGGAGTAACATCACCTGACACTCACTCAGCGGTACTTACAGAGAATGGTTGCAGTCCCCCAATGGAAGACACCAGGATGATCGAACCTTTCCTGTGAAAAAAGCGAACGTTAACCCGACAGCAAATATACAATGATGGATGTTCTTACAACTACCCTCTGGCCTTGAGGTGAGGGTACGCTTCCTTGGCTAACATAGCAGCTGCTTTCACATTGATGTCCAAGATCTGCCACGCAAAATTCATGTGTGATGACCACACAAACGTATTCAGATGGAGAAATGTGAGTTCTGGTAATTACCTTGTCCCATGCACTTTCATCAGTCTGTAGAGCAAAAACATTCACTAATAATAATGGCATGGCACAATGGGAGGGACCTGGGGAGGTGGGGAGGGGAGACTACTCCTCCCCCACAAGGGCCTGGGGGGGGGAGAGGGGAGACTACTCCTCCCCCACAAGGGCCTGGGAGTGAGGCTAGTTTGGACCTTATAGTTAGTATAGTTAATTACTGCTACCTATTCAATGACAGATTCTCACAAAAATCTACTACTTACATCCATTGTTGGCCCAAATATGGGGTTGACTGCGGCATTTGACACTAGGATGTCCAGCCCACCAAATCTGGAGACGGTCTGTAAATTAAGATAGACTTAGATGTATAATCAGTACTAACAAGAAAGGGCTATAACCTACTACTCATGGAGCCACTTTGGTAACCTGTCTTTTGCTGCCAGAAATGTGACTAACAATCTCTGTGCAGCCTGAAAGTTGCCAGAAAGGACTCCAATCATTTCCCCACCCCTAGTGGGCCAAACTCTTCCTCTTCAAAGACTTGTACTCCCAAATCTTGACCTTACCTCTTCAATCAACTTCTTCCGATGGTCCGACTTCCCCACATGGCACACCATCCCCTCCACCCTCACACTCTCCCCACCATCTGCCCTCAGGCTCTCCACAGCTCTGTCAACATTTGCCTGCTTCCGACTGCTCACCATCACGGCTGCTCCATCACGGGACAGACGCCGAGCAATGCTGAATCCAATTCTGTAATATATGGTATTGCTTATGGGTTTGTGTCTTGTTCTTTGGAGAGCATGCTGTAAGGGTGCTTGTCTTGCACGTGATTTACCAGCCCCGCCCACCAAAGAGTTTAGCTGTACGCTTGCAAAACTAAAACAAGCTCTCCACTTTCATATCATATATATAACAGATTACACACGAAACGAGCACCAATCTGATCTCATCAAACTAAAAATTACTCAAACAGACCATCGTTAAAGAGTCAACTTCTGCAGACTATCCGCTAAAATGTATTACAGGATCCACTCTTGCTAATATTAAATATGCATAAAAAATTCAGCCTTACCCTTCCGTGGACGCAGTCACAATGGCGACCTTTCCATCAAGCTTTCTACTGCCTGCCGTAGACATGGCTCTCGCAAGAGAAAAGCGCAGAACAGTGCCTCTCGCAAATGAAAGCATGATACTCACGCAACAGCTCAGGCGTTAAGGAGTTAATTAATTTCCGTTTCTGTCACGAAGGGGTTATTTTGAAAATTAACTGAATAGCCATGCTGAAAGAGAGTTTGAGAAGGATTTCTCGCATTTTGTATCTGTGGCTGGCGGTAGTGGGGCTGGTTTCTCCTCTCAGCTTCTCTCCTACTACCGAACAAGTCGGACTGAAGGACGCAAACGGGTTCATAACTGCTTTTGCAGACTTCAATGCTGACAAAGCCACAGATGTCCTTGTCCTGAACACCACAGGTTACCATCACTCGCCTGTGGTGACCAGTGTATCACTGTCCACCATCTAATGCCTCAATTCCTCCTACAGATGGTTCACAGTCTGCTTACCTCTGGGACAGCCAGCAGTATCTGTTCAGGCCCCACCCCCTAACGCTACCTCTGTGAGTCATCTATATTTTTCATAGTCTCCTCACGAAGGTAGAAGTATTAGTTGTGGCATAGATAATATGTATATGTAATAGCATGGTTTGGAGTGAAATTTGGGATAAATCATACAAGTAATGTACCAAGGATGGGATTAAATTACACGAGGCGAAGCCGAGTGTAATTTACCATCCTAGGTACATTACAAGTATGATTTATCCCAAATTTCACTCCAAACCATGCTATCACATGTTAATCTTATAGCTCCCAACAACAGTGAAATTTCACATAGCAACAGTGAAATATCAAGAAGAGTGAAATATCAAAAATAATTTCATTGCTTCAAATAGGAGTTTACCATTAACTCTACAATAGCTATGAGATTAAGCTATATTATCTATGGTTGTGGTATCCCAGCACCCTGTGCTTGAGTTTGATACTGCAAATCGCTACCTCAATGAAATGACTTGTTCCTCCCCACGAGTATCTCTCGCTGTGTCTGTCTGTCTGTCTGTCACTAAATGCCAGTGTTCTCTGATTGCAGGGGTATCCCCTCCAATGTCCGCGATACACATGCAGCTGATTTTGATGGGGATGGAGTAGTCGACGTTCTGGTGTTGTCGCAGTCAACTGACGACTGCGTTTTAGCAACAGTGCACTGGAGTGCTATTATTGAGGGGAGGGTCAAAGCTGGTGAGTGAGTGAGTGTGTGGATGTGTGTGGAGGGAGGAGTGACTTAAGCCTTGTATATTCTTTATTCACTTATTGATTGCAGAAAACCTGACTGAGATTGCAACTGTGAAGTCGTTACTAACTGTGCTAGAGTGAGTTAAAAGGGAGAGCAAGTTTGTATATTACAGTATATCTATAGTATTCTTGTAGCATCTCTGTAGTATTCTCGTAATATATCTATAATATTCTCGCACCATATGTATTCTCATGGTATATCTATAGTATTCTCGTACCATATATCTAGTATTCTCATGGTATATCTATAGTATTCTCGTAGCATATATCTCTATAGTATCCTCATAGTATAGTATGGAACTTTTCTTCTCCAGTGCAAATGGGGACCACCTGCCAGACCTGTTGGTGACAAGCTGCCAAGATAGCCTGCCAAAGATCCTGAGGAGCAATGGAGAAATGTAAGAGCTGTGTCATTGTATCAGTATTAGTTCCCTCCACACACATCCACACACATCCACACACTCACTCACTCACCAGCTTTGACCCTCCCCTCAATAATAGCCCATCAGCTTTTTGTCCGCTATGTTTCTTCATCGTGCAGGCGTAGCTTCACAGAGACCTCCCTGTATGGCGCTGGCTCCGATGGGCCGATGACATACTACCATGCCAGCTACTTTGTGGATCTGAACTCAGACTGTCTGGCAGGTGTGTTTCTGTCTCTCCAGCACTGGGAAAGGTTCAGAGGTGGTAGCCCTTAGCAGCAGATCTTCCCCTGGCTCCTCAGAACTACCCCAGTAGAGCGTGCACTCCACTGGGGCTCGTGTAGCAAGTGTGTTCAAATTGCCAAGCCTAAAATTAACTGACCTCACCATTTTTAGATATTGTGATTGATGGAGAGAGTGGGAGTGAAGATGAAAGGACACGAGTTCTGGATGTGTGGCTGAAGGAGCCGGAGGTTAGTTTCTGGGAAGTGTAGAGGCTTTATGTGGCAACTCAGCTGTTTAATTAAAACTATTAATTGTGTAGGGTATTACAATGAGAGCGTTGGTCGTTGCCATGTATGGTTACCTATAGAAAATACTGTGATTGTTACTGGATTACTTTTGTACACAGAGTGGAGATTTCGAATTCAGTGGACGCACTTTGCTTCCTCCACCTCTGAGAGCATCTTCAAATTACTCCAGAAACCTAGCCTTTGCTGACATGGGTATGAGACTGATGCTATTATATTTGTTGACATGAGTATGAGACTGAGTTGTATCGCTCCTAAGCTGTGTTGTTTTCTCAGATGCTGATGGCATTTTGGAGGTTCTTGGGACAGCCTGCGGAGCTGTCGACAGCTGTGATAAAGTGACTGTGAGCATACTCTACCAGTTGCAGGTAAACTACTGCCACTAGAATGCGATCTTGTTTAGCTGGTTTGACCACCTCTACACTAGAGTGTGATCTCGTTTAACTGGTTTGACCACCTCTACAGTGCATTGCTATTTTTGATCCTAGGATTATTGACAGGAGCACATAATGATGTGATTATGGCTCCTGTTAATTTATTGGTAGGTGCTGGTTAGTAGTTGTTGCTATTATAAAATCTCTTCCATGCCTTTAGCCTGGACTGACTTTTGATTGCCAGTTTGCCTCCACATAGGCTCATTCCCAGGCTCCACTCCACATAGGCTCGTTCCCAGGCTCCACTCCACATAGCCTCATTCCCAGGCTCCACTCCACATAGCCTCATTCCCAGGCTCCACTCCACATAGCCTCATTCCCAGGCTCCATTCCGCATAGCCTCATTCCCAGGCTTCACCTTTTTCCTTTACAGTTCACTGGGACGGACGTGCTCAGATGTCGAGCCAGTGATACTTGGAAGCTGAACTGGGCACACGTAAGCCACCATGCCCTATTGCAACTTGTGCTGTTTATCTACGCACATCTGTGCATGGTGGAGCGTCCCTTAATACTGTGGTCATCTGGTGACTCTTAAAATCCTCCCCGTGTTTTAGGTACACCATGTTGAGCTTGTCGCAGACAGCCCCGCCTCCTACTACGGGGGCGAGATGAGCATAGGAGATGTGAACTTGGATGGCTATCCCGACATATTGACCACGGCTGCATACCCCAGGGAAAAGTGAGCGAGTCTTAGCTAGACCACACCTTCATTGTGAGCAAGACCACACCTACATCATGTGAGCTAGACCACACCTACATCATGTGAGCTAGACCACACCTACATCATGTGAGCTAGACCACGCCTTTTAGTTCCCAGGCCACACAGTCAGGGGGTTTGGCCTGGGAACGAGGCCTGGGAGGCGATGAGCTGTGCCAGTTGGAAACCGGTGGACTTTAAGTAGAATAGCTGCACTGGTAGGCTTCCAGTACTCATCCTCTCTCTCTTTCTCTCTCTCTCTCTCTCTCTGCAGTGGTGGTGTGCAGGCTCTAGTTCTATTAAGCACACGCTGTAGGTCTGACTGCAATGGGTCAAAGGTCACCCTTGAACCCCACTGGAGACTCTTTGGGGATCAGACTAACATCTCCCGTGCTGTGTTCTTCGACCTGGAGGAGGATGTAAGGGTCGCATGAAGAGCAGCAATGACATTTTCCACTACAAAATTCAGTTTCTGTAAAATTTAAGTACCGTTTGTGTGCTTAGGCTGCTTCCCAATCTGCTGGGTGGCTTCCTGTCCCCACGAAACTGATGTAGTACCCGTTTGTGCTCGCAGGGAAGGTTGGATGTTCTGCTGATGCAGCGCAGCACTCACCCAATGACAGCTGGCTACTCGGGAGAGGGCCACAAGCTGCTGGCCTACCAGCAGAACTTCAAGGAGGACCACGCCTTCCTCAAGGTGCTGGGTGAGTGACTCTTGAGTGCTGGGCAGGTCCGCTGGCTCCACTGCCCGCTTCACTGTCGTTGTGTCTTCGCTTTATGCAGCATTGAGTGGGTACTGTTTCTCTCATTGCAAGTCAGCTATGGAGGTGAGTCTCAATGGTGGGCTCATACTCAGGGGTGGGCTCATACTCAGGGGTGGGCTCATACTCAGGGGTGGGCTCATACTCAGGGGTGGGCTCATACTTAGGGGTGGGCTCATACTCAGGGGTGGGCTCATACGTAGGGGTGGGCTCATACTCAGGGGTGGGCTCATACTCAGGGGTGGGCTCATACTCAGGGGTGGGCTCATACTCAGGGGTGGGCTCATACTCAGGGGTGGGCTCATACTCTGGAGTGGGCTCATACTCAGGGGTGGGCTCATACTCAGGGGTGGGCTCATACTCTGGAGTGGGCTCATACTCGGGGGTGGGCTCATACTCAGGGGTGGGCTCATACTCAGGGGTGGGCTCATACTCAGGATGGGCTCATAGGTTCTGGTTTTCCCTGCAGCCGTATGGCTCTGTGCTTCCGGGAGCTGTCGTGTCCTTTTCCACAACGGACAGGAATGGTGGAAAGAAGCAAAGCACAGGTGAGTGAGTAGTCTTGAGAAATAATCTTTCAAAGAGAGGTTTTATTAATCCCCCCTCAACATACATACACACAGCAACAATTTCTCATGGGTCACTCCAGTTGCCCTTCATTGTATTTGGTCTGGGACACACCCCCAATTTCATCGAAGACCTAACGATAGGGGTGGCTCACAGTGGCCCCGGCAACAAGATATCCTACCATCAGTGGTCTCTGCTGGTCCCAAATTCCCAAGTCATTGTCATCACCGTCCCCCCAACTGATGCCAGCAGGTGGGATTGCCATCTCTAGATTCCTGTCTGTATGTTGTGAATACTCTACGACCCCAGTTGGTATCGTTGTAGACAACAGCTGCTATTGACTGACTGTCTGGTTGTTTAAAAAGTTTGCATTTACTAGCCTCGTTCCCAGTCTCTCCACTCCAGTTTTATGTCGCTTGTGGTACGTTTTTCATACTGCTAGCGACGTAAAAACTGGAGCGGAGAGACTGTCTATGCGTTTACTGCCTGCTGGTTTACGTGATGTTGTTGTTGCTAGCAGCTGTTGTCTACAACATTGCTGTTGCTAGCAGCTGTGGTGAGAGGGAGTGGTACATGTATACCGTAAATGATTTTTTTACTTTCCTATTTATGGCAGGTGGCGTCTGGAACTATACCTGACCCCTAGCCGCCTGGTCTACAGCACGGCTGCCATCCTTGGCGGTCTCTTTGTGGGCATAGCAGTGCTCGTGCTGCTCCTGCATGGGAAGGAGAGGTACCAAGACTCGAGGGAACGCCAGCAGGAAAAACACCGCTTCCATTTCAATGCCATGTAACTAGCCAGCTGCAAAACACTTAGGAATGCCTCTACTTTATATCTGTGCATCAAATACAGTTTACTATTTCTGTGTCTTGCACATGGACAATACGTTAGTATGTATTGTCCATGGTCTTTCTGTATAATTTATGGTTCGGTAGCTAACGGCTCCGCCCAGAATGGGTGGAGCTGGTATTCTAATAAGCGCCCCCTAGGTCTGTTTCTCGGAACGCGATGTACGGGCTGAGGCGTTCTCTATCGGGTCTCCGGACACTGTCCTGCCTCCGAGGCTTGCAGCCGCATGAACTGGGCCGTGGGGTGCACGGGTCAGGCCAGGTCCGGCAGGGTGAGCGGTCTCTAGTGCCCTTTGGCTGGATTAGTACCAGATGGCCTAGGTGGAAGAGAGGAGCTCCACAGGCGCTGGCCCAGACGGCAGCTGTCTCGGAGAGGAAGGAGCTGAGCGTCCAGGAGGAGGAGGTGAAGTGTAGCGATGCTGATAATGGGAGGGGGTGTGGTCTTCAATTCTGTGGGTCGTCACCCACTAAATTAATGTGGTCTTGCAGGGGTCTATTTATGAGGCCACATGTAGGAATTATTGTAGGCTGCATGTAGTGTTCAACTAGTGAAAAAGTAGTCTGGGACTTGGCATAAATTAGTGTTGTTTTAGTTAATTAATCAAAAGTATTAGTTAAAACAAATTTAGTAGAGGCATTAATTAGCATACTAAAACTGAAAGTTTCCTCTGAAGAATAAACTATAATAACTAACTAAATTATTTCCCCAAAATGAACCATTTTAGTTAGTTATCTGAAACTAAAAGGTATTTTAATAATAGCTTAGAAATTTTAATTAACTAACTATAACTAAACTTAATTTTGCACTCTAAATAGAGTTTTAACTAAAACTAGAACTAAATTATATGAAGCCATACTAAAACAACACTAGCATAAATGTAAATCCTGTTCCATGCATATGGCATTAGCCCAACCCCATTCCACAGATCAGGATCTGGTTCCTTTATTTTCATGTAGGTCGAGGACCGGATGGAGAAGTTTATCCCTATCACTCGAAGGTATAATAATAGATTACATCATCACTCCCATATATAGATTCACTATGCGCACTGTCTCACATTACATCATAGGGCACTGGTGAACAAGCTGGTGGAGGAAGAGGGTCTGCTGAACTGGAAGGAGAGAGGGCTCATAGAGCGACTGGCCGCTGCCCTCGATGCCCACTTCTCACAGCGTTTCTACGGCATCCTGGAAGAGGCTAAGGTCTGCTACCTGGAGTTGACCTTTAGCGTACAATTAAGGTGGTCATGTGACGGGAATAATTTTGCAAAGAAAAAAGAGCAACCGGTTTTCTTTAGCAATAAGATCTAGACCCGACCCTTGGGCCTACCACAATGCTTTATCAACAGCCTTTCTGCTGCCTCTCAGACTTTCGTCTGTCTGGACTTCAGACCAGAGGATTAAGGTGGCAAGAGGTGGGATACCATAATCTTGCCCTGTTCTCTTCATTAGTTATAGCAACTATTTGGTCGTATTATGTTTCCACCTTAAGTCTCAGCACAAGCTGCAGTTCACAATCAAGTGGTGAAATCGAGCCTCGTGGGGGGATGTGGCCTGGGAATGAGGCTAGGTGGAACCCTTCTTTATCAGCTGCAAACTGAGTTCAATTTCTAGCGTGGGAAGGAGGCTATCAGGTATCATCAACTGAGAAGCTACAACTGATAATTAGTCAACCAAGTGTGGGCGTATGAGTTGGCGAGAGAGAAGGGAGGAAACCATGGAATGAAAAGCATCACACACTACATGTTTACAGTGTATGCATGCACATCCACTGAACTCCTTGGAGTGTGCAAACATGGCGATGGGCTGTAGTAATACGGGAGTTGGAAAAAAGATCAAAAGCACAGATGTCTCCTCCAAATTTCTTTTCCCATCCTTAGCTTCAATCACTCCCCACAGCTTTGGCTTTAGTCTATTGTAGAGTAGGGTATCTGGTGTGCAGCAGATGCACTAATATATATGTATGTAGTGATTCTACTTGAAGAGGGTGTGTTAGGACATCCTGTCAGGATAAAGTTTGGCCATTGTTTAAAGATTGAACAAAGTAGAAAGCTGTACAGACCCATCAAATGCAGATTTCAGGTTTCCATAATCGAGACATGAAAACGCACACCCTCCATGATGATAGCCTTGTTCCCATGCCTTCCTGACACCAGCAAAGCCTGTAATTTATGCAATTAGGGAAAGGGCAGTGGTGGTTATGGGTACACCAATTTCTCCTAATCAGCTAAAATATGATGACTCAGACTAGGCATGTAAACTGACAAATCAACGCCCGTATAATGGACTACTGCCCACCAATCTTCCTCTCTCCCTCACTCCCTCTCTCTCCCTTCCTCCCTCCCTCACTCCCTTCCTCCCTCCCTCACTCCCTTCCTCCCTCCCTCACTCTCTTCCTCCCTCCCTCACTCCCTTCCTCCCTCTCTTCCTCTCTCTCTCTCCCTCGCTTGGTACAGCTGCTCTACGATGCCTTGGATCCCGACAAGGACACCCTCAAAACGAGAAAGATGACAAAGCAAGAGCTGCTGGACAATGAGTACTGGTTACTGCAGAAAGTCGAGAAGCTGCTAGATAAGTCAAATTTTTTCAAGATCCCCCAGTTGCAGCTGTATGGGCGACTGAAGGAGCACGACTTGGGAGGGCTGACTGTCTCAGTGAACCCCTTAGCCTTCGAGACTCTAAAGATTTGGACTCGGGGAAAAGTGGTGGAAAAGAAATCCCTCTTTCAACGATTTAGAGCCCTCATTTGGAATAAACTCGGATACAAGCCTGACTATACCAATGAGCTGTACACGAGAGTTTTCATAGCCGTCCGCTCAAAATCCTCCAAAAAGCTCCACTTGAGAGTCTTCAAGGAAGTACCCTGTGACAAACTGGAGCTCCTGCTGCCGGATGGCAAGATACAAATGTCGAAATTCGATAAGGGCTTTATAACAACAAGCGTACTTGTTGGAGCGTCAGCCGTCGCCCTGAGGTCACTCCCGGTGCTGGCAGACTACAAGGTGGAGTGGACGTGGGTCGGTGTGGGGCTTGCCGGACTGATTGCAGCGAAAGCGTGGGTTGGCTACAAGAACAAGCGCAACCACTACCTAGCCACCCTCGCCATGCTCCTCTACTACAAGACAGTGTCAAACAACCGTGGCGTGCTCACTCTCCTGGCCGACAGGGCCCAGGACGAAGAGTTTAAGGAGGCCCTTCTGGCTTACACATTCTTGCTGTCGCCGCAGAATCGGAGGGGGGTACCAGGGACCTCCCACACCGAGCTCCCCCCCGTGTACGACACACCCGAGTCCCTGAGACTGAGAATCGAAGAGTGGCTCCAGAAAGTCTTCGACCTCAAGGGGATTCGCTTCGACATAGAAGACGCTTTGGAGAAACTGGACATCTTAGGCCTACTGGTCGAAAACACCGATGGTACACTGACGGTACCCAGTATGGAGGATGCGTTGGCCGTATTGCCAAGCCCGTCTCTCCACTGGCAGGCCATGGGTGCCCTCAGGGATTCAGAGAACTCAGACGAACAGACGACCCTTGAGGAGAGCGCGTCACTAGAGCCCTGGGGGTGGAGATAGTAGCAGACACATAGTTCAGAAATAGTTCAAGTACATGATTGTAGCATCTTTCATTTCAATTTTGCACATTTACATTAGCGATGACAGTGTATGTATTTATTATGGCACCACTACAGGTATATATATAGAGAGTGCATGGCGTTGTATACTATAGATACTTGCAGAATAAGACTCAGTTCCCATGCATTACGTACAGCTCCTGCAAGTACACGGCACTGTGCTAGTAATGTATACATCCTCGGTGATATGTATATGGGCAGTGGGTCCTGTAGTATAATATGTTTGGATACTTGACTTGAGCTCAGTGTTCCCGTGGGTGTAGCTTGGCAGTGTGGCCCTATGTGTGTGCGGAGCAGGGAAACAGTGTCTCATCCCATGAATTCCAAACAGCCTCAGCTTTAACCTGATCAGGTGCAAGCCACTTCCCCAATTACAGTGTTGTATTACTTATAATAATGACCTGTATATATAATGGCCACAAATGGATATGCTTTCCTGGTTCAGGGGAGGAAAAAGGGGGCTTGTTTCTGCCATAGCCAGTATAGGAAATGGGGTACATGGACCCAATTTCCTGTTCCCAGCCACTACTTTGAGGCTACAGAATTCCAGATCATACCGAAACCAGTAGATACAGCTTCACGAAATGGAGTTTATTAGTCTCCATCTCTCCCTCCTGAGGCTTCACACCCAGCCGATACAAATGATGACCTCAATCCCAGGCGCTTGGAACGTAGCTATGCAAGCAGCTTCTATTCCACAGCCTAGCGTGCAAGGAGAGCCATACCTTCCCCTAGCGATGACACATACAGCCACAAGATGGTGGTTCAGAAACCCAGAGAAATGGACTCTTGGGTCAAAATACGAGGGTTTTACCCACCATGAGAGTGAAGCCCTCTCGCTCGGCACTGGAGGTGAGGTGTGGCATGCTCTTGGAGCTTAAGGTGGGCACCAGGCCAAGGCCCTGGGTACAAAGGACACAGAGATCAGAGCATGTAACAAACTATACTGAAAATAATGGCAGTCTCGTGGTTACCAAAAACGTTTTTCACCGTGAAACACACTTAAGGCCTCCCACTGATCCATGAGCACTGCATATGGTGTACGGCTGCACACCACGGCAATGATGGATGTACAATGGATAGCTTGCAACAAAGTCCAGCAGTATTGCTAGGCAGTTTTGTACAGTAGTTTGTATGCTCTTCCTAGCCTCATTCCCTGGCCCGCGCTTTATTCGGTTGCACGAAGATAGCGCTCTTCCTGAGTGATATTGTATTTTGCTACAATGGAATATAGCAAGCATGACATGCTGATACAACACCTGAGTAGTGGTATGGACAGCCACTGTTTGGTGCCAGCTAGCATCTAAATCTTAAGACTAACAAAAGACAATATTGTCACGCAGACGTGCTCTAGCTTGCCTGGACAAAGAGAGTGAGGGCGGTGGAGATCTTGCCCGGATGGTCGTGGAGAAGCAGCCCACTCGTGTTGGCCACCTGCGGGCACACAAGTACAGATGAGATATGGATGAACTGTGTACTAGAGCACTAATGTGTTCCAGCTCTGAGGTAACAGCAACCCCCCCCCCCCCCCCCACCCTTGTCATGGACTATGGGAATCTGTGATAGCCGTTAGGGACCCTATAGTTAGAGTGAGCTAACCCGTGAAGCGGTGACTTCAAGGTTTTCTCATGGGAGTCTGTGCACGGTTGTATGCTGATGAAAAGCCAGCACCTATCTCAATACCTCCTCCACTAATGTGGGCGTGCTAATGAACTCCCAAACATGAATAGCCTAAATTCCTACGATGCTACTATAATTACTAGTTTTCGAAAAGTTGGTGTCAAGTGCACTTGAGCAAGGCAATAACAACAGATCCTTGAATAACCAAAGAGGTCCCCGGAAATTCAAGCCAGACCCTCTGTATCCAGTAACCAGATGTTATTCACAATATTTCTCGGCAACCCTTACAACCAGACATGTCTGTTTGTCTGCCCCCACTCATTCCATAATCATGACACAAGAGAAGTGTCTGTGTTTTGCAGCGCCACATCTGCTGCCAGGCACACACATTCTCACGCCCACTCAAGTCATGGGATTCCACCCCACTCGGTGATAATCGTGGGATTGGAGTACAGTCTGTGTTTTGGAGTGCAAGTTACACACATTCCGACGCCCACTCAATCCACACTCAGCAGGGTATTCTATCCCTATCTGGGGGGGTGGTAGGGTTTAATCATATTCACAGCCTTGGAATCGTGACACCCTTCCTGTCCGCCCACTCAAACTTATTCAACAGGTGCCTGAGGCACTTATCCTATTGATTACTAGATTGCCCTGTCTTCCCACTTCCTGTCTAGCCACTCAGGGGGCAGCTGGTACAGAATTCCCCGGGATTTGAGTATATACATGAATTGGCAGGAAAGGAGGTGTCCTGGGAATACTGCATTTGAAACCACAAAGTACTCCTCGGAGGGCACCCTTAATAATAGGCCTCGTTAGCTACAGTTGTAATTTTAAAAATTTGATCCAATTTACATCCCCAAAAACTGCTCCAATCATGTGACAATTACAGTATCGACCGTCCCTGACTTTGCATGGCCTATCAAAGCGGAGTAAGTGACCTTGGTTGCTCCCAAGCTCCTCTCCCAGCCAAGTGACAAAAGCTGGGTGGAGGCTTGGGGACGAAGCTGGAATAGTAGACGGGCTGAGCCAATCAGTAGTGTGCGGCCAATGGACTCGTACTTGATATTTCAATGATACATATGTATATCTGTTTGGGTACTCTATTTGCCATTCGATGTAAGGCACATATCTAATGATTATCAGTGTGATATCATGTACTCACCTCCAGGAGAGTGGCCTTCTGAGAGTCTAGCATGGAACACAGTCTCACCTGTAGAGTGATACACAGGCATAGAAAGAAATATTAAAACAAGATTTGTGTACTACTGTGTGTACATGTACTTATTAGATAACTGTCCCCAGTTTTGGCCTGGGGACCAGACTAATAAATTAATTATGATATAAAAGTATTTTTAGTATGAGTCTGCAGACTGTGTGAATAGAAATGTACTACAGACATGTTTTCTTGTTCAAGAAAACACATTGTTATTATTTTTGATGTAGTGTTGCAGTTAGTGTAGAGTACAAGAAAATTACAAATTGTAACCAAGTTATTACCCACTTTTGACTATACCACACAACACTGCACACTGTGATTTGTGCGTGATTAGCAAGTGTTATAGACTTGTAAGTGGCACTCACTAAAACAGCTCTGGCTTGGCCTTGTAAACTTAAAGCCTAGCTCATTAATTTTGTGCCATTAATCTGAAATTGTGCTGACACTTTAGCTGCGCAGAAAACCAAAGAGTAAAGCATCAATATCTCTGCATACTTTCCACTTTGACACGAGGCACTATCAAATGATTTCTTCTGCAGTGACTGTTGCAGATATTGCATTGCCGTACATCATATTACAAGCGTGGATCAGGTAAGCCAGCATGCAGGCAGCCGACTGAGCTTGCCAAACCTATAAGAGACGACAACGGCTACACTAGGTAGCAGGGAGTCTACTACCCCTTGTTCCCAGGCCCGGAAAATGAGGTTAAGGCTCTGTGGTAGGTAGTGAATGCTTGGGAGATAAGATAATTCTCAGCGATATGGCTGCTGTACATGAATATAGGACTATATCGTGTAGTCTCATGCCCTTGCAAGTCGGGGAATGAGACTGCGCCCGGGGATGATGCTAGAAGTCTACAGTCTGCATGCTTGCAGGAGGGCTGGATAAGGCCAGGCCTGGCTTGTGTTTAGGCCCATTTTGTGTACCCCAAACACTTGGCAGTGTATACCTTACACCTCACAATGCTGTAGGAGCAACCTCCCCTCTGGCAGCAAACAGATATAATTAAGTTACTGCCATAAAATAAACATTTTCAAGTGGCTGATAACGCTATTCAAATTCGATTAGAATAAATCCACTTACAATTTGTTCCTTGTAGTCGAAGTTGCTAGAAACTACAAACAGGCATTTGCAGCTGTGCGTGCATGTACAAGTGGAGAGGAGGGTATAGAATTGTTTACACAACAAGAAGTGAAGTGTTTATAATGTACTTGTAGTCTCATCCCAGGCCAAGTCTGGGAATGAGGCTTGTATGTGGCCTGGGAATGAGGCTTGAGAAGGAGGCTATATAGTGTGCTTGCATGCAGCGTAATTATGAGAAAAATAATATCAGGGATTTACTCACTGCACATCCTGGCTGAAATCAGCAGTGATGCTGGATCGCCTGCAGGAAAAGACATTAGAGGAGGCAATAGCATTAATGCTTTGAAGCACCGATAATTAAGTTTCCTTCCCGTCCACTAACGCTGGGACACCTGTCATAAAAGATAGCATGCCGATTCCTTCCTTACACGGTACAGAGCTATAAGAGCCTGGAAAAAGGGGCAAGGTTTTGCTGGCAAAAGACCAAGAGTAGTCTCGTCCCCAGACCTCAACCCCCGCCGTGCAGGTGGGCGTGGTCTGCTATAATAGGATCTGCGACGTGGGTGTTGTGCAATCACAGGGAAACTTATTATTAAGGGAGTTGAAATAGTCCACTTTTGTCCTGAGTAAAGGCTTACTTGTAGTAAGAGTCCAGGAGAAGGGATAGGTTGTGAGGGTTCTGAGTGCCCAGGTACTCCTTGCAGACCTCGACAAGATCCTCATCAATGTCGTCTGAATCCAGCTGGAGGGGGAGGGGAAGGCAGTGCTATTGTTTAACTTGCTTCTGTTCACTGAAAAAGTGTGTTACCTTTATCTGCACCAGCTAGTGATGTCACAACACAAATGAAAACAAAGGTTACAGGTAAATGGAGATATACCATAGGTGAGCGGGAGGAACAGTGCATATGTCCTACAATAGAAGCCTTCACTACCATTAGTCACAGGTGCTGATAAATTGGCAATTAACAGGTGTTACTTTTTTATTGTTTGCAATCCTTTCAAGAGACTAGGATGCACATTTATAGCCTCCTTAACAGGCCTCTACCCAGCTTTTGTCGCTTGCAGTATCCCAGGCCGCCACCCAGTTTTTGCTGCTTGCAGTATGTGAACAGCCTGACATATAGATTCTCTGGCATGTGTGCTATAAGGTAGCTAGAATTAGGGAGTGTAAACAATCCCTTCCTGGAGACCAGGAAAGTATCTACCAACAGATTAAAGCAACTTCCTGAAAAAGCCCACAAGTGGTGAGAAGGTCACAGACCCTGGCATCCTACAGCGTTTGCTTTGTCTGGTCTATTCACTGACCGGCCCAAAGGTCTGCCTCAGAAGGTGGTTGGTGGCGAGGTACGTGAGACCCTCACTGCGGCCCTTCAGCTGCCAGCAGACAACCTGGTGATGAGAACAGAGGGGGGAGGGGCTAAAGGAGTCCGCAATGCTCTAGCATGGACACGTTTTGCCATATACTTTATAGCAACACAAGAGTATTGGAAGGGTAGGCTTTTATTTAATGAAGAGGAAGCATATACTTAACATGGCACTCTGTAGAGTGGTGTTAGGTGCACAAAATGAACAGTACCTAGCTATAGCCACAGTAGCTAACCACCGCTAAGAAGAGAGTGTACCTTGCCAACAATCCTGGAGAGGCTGGTCCACGGCATGGAACCGGGACTCAGGTTGAGTAGAATGAGACCTTGGACCCGGTCGGGGTTGATGGCCTACCCAATAGACAGAAAACACACTGGGGTATTATGCATTAGGAGATCGAGAGTGTACATGATGTGTATGTGTGGGTGCATGCATTTGTGTTTGTGAGGAATGCAGACTTATATCATGACACAACATGACATCACAAAGGATGTTCATTTCCTGAGGAAGTGCCTCATTAGTGACTCACTGCATATCTGGCAAGAACGTTGGCTCCTGAGCCCACTCCCAGACCAATGAAATAACTCAGCCTGTGATTGCGCAATACACAGCAGCTTGTTAAGGTACTTTCAACATAACAAGGGACATGATAACACGGGATGCACTCACAGTACAGTACAGGCGTGTTAAAACACAGGTTATGTGTGGGGGGGCTACTCAGTTGTTGGATACAGGACACGATATTGCAGAAGTTGGCCTCTGCGTATAGGTATCTTCTCTAATGAAGAATTGTCGTGGAGACTCACTGAAAATGGTCGGCAATGTACTCGATTTGTTCGGCGAGCTGTGTCATGGTCGGGTAGACATACATGGAGGTTATGAGGGGTCTACATACGGGCGCATGAGAGGATGTAGCCTCGTACCCAGGCCCCACCCCCCGGGGGGCATGGGATAGGGCCTGGGTATGAGGCTAGAACCAGGGGTGGTACCATCAAGTTGGACAACTCACTCGTCTGGCAATCTTTCTGTGTTCCTTTCCTGCAAAAGGTTTTTAGGGTCATTCGACAAGGGAACATTTTCACAGTCCTTAACCCTACCACTACAAGGCCTAGCTAGCAGCTTTCTAAAGCAACTATAGTGCATGAGTTAAAAGGCAGACAAAACAGACAGCTATGTGCGATGGTGAGGGATGACCTCAATCCCCGGCCTCCCTGCCGCAATTTTTTTACAGTGTGAGATAAACGCTGAGATGAGGGAGGCCGGATCGAGTCTTGGGAGGGGGGGGGGAGGAGAGACAAGACCACGTCTTAATCTACCTGGCCGGGAGCGTCCACATGGTACCAGCAAAAGTGGGTCGCCAGTGAACTCATGGCCTGGTCCCCAAGGAAGCTGCAGAAGTTGGTGTCGTCTGGAAGGGCAGACAACAGCAGAGAGGTCACAGCAGCTGAGGTCAAGTCAGATAAAATATTTCTAATATTGACCCCCAATGATTTCCATTCACAAATGCTTCTGTAATAACAGTTTAGCCTAGATTTTTCATAATATAATTATCATAATCATAATAATAATTTTACTTGTTAATGTACTGTACTAAAACAACATTGTTTTCTTGCTCACAAGTACAAGAAAACACAAATCTAATATAGCACCTGCATCATATCAATATATCTAGCCTCAGTACATCTTATCAGTATCTAGCCTTGTTTCCAGTCTCAGTTTTTGCGTTGCTCGAACGCTTCAAGTGACGCAAAACTGGAGCGGAGAGACTGGGAATGAGGCTAATTGATGTCCACACTTTGACTATACCACTATAACTAAATGTTAAGTACAATCCATGTATTATAGTGTGTGATATAATTAACAATAAATAGCATGTTTCCTCACACAAGTAGGGATAAATAGCACTTGCGAGTGTCACTGTTAGACAAAATAGCACTCAACTTTGCCTCGTGCAATTTAAACCATAGCTATTTCTTACTCGCTCTTGCTATTAATCCCTAATTGTACTCGGAGCCATGCATATTAATTAAGAGATTTTTCTCACGGTTGAGTCCGAGGTCATGATAGGTGACTATGGCGGCTCTGCTGCTGTCACCCTGAATAAGCAAAAAAGAATCCGTGCGGAGGTGCATATTTCTTACAGGCGTACATAAAATGGCATTCTAACCAGTCAAGAATATATAGTAATAGGATGTGTAATTATGGTAGCTGTCTTATAGCATAACAATTTGGAATCCACAATAATTATTATTGTTAAAAGCATGTGAGCAACAGAGAATGGAGTGGTGCCCTTGTTTTCTTGTACTTTCCTCGTTACTTTTTGTTTGGGCATTCCTGTTAATATTCTTATTTCACTTGCAAATTCCTGCGTACTTCGTTACATAACTTATTTCTGTATTATGTGTGAAGCCGAGGAAACTACCCTGTTGAATTACTTTTTTTTGTCTGTCCAATTATCTGTCTGTCTGTCTATCTATTGACAGTGACATAGCGATCACTTTCTAGGCATCTGTATAAAAAAAACATCAATGCAAGTCTAAGCTTACTGGCTTCATTCTATGACATGGCTACATTAATAAATACGAAACCAAACAATAAAATGCGTTTAGTAACTTCTTGTGCATGGGCAAACAGTGGATACCAACAATTACCAAGTGCTGGAGCTAGACCAGACTGGGTTGCTGTCCAGGCAAAATAGCACTGGTCTATGAAGGTAGTGTTTACACAACACAGAGAACCCTGACTCAGAGAGAAACCGTCTAACAATGCATTATATGTGCAGAGAGGATATGGTAGACTAAATATGGACATCACTATGGGTGCAGCCATAACAGTCTCACTGATAAATACCTGAACTGTAACTTTAACTTGGCCATAAGGTGAGTCAATGAAGTACTCCCCCCCACCAGCTTCCTGTATGGGGAAGAATCTCATCTTATGAGGTGGTACATACCTATTATTTACTTCTAACAACCTTCCAAAGTAAGATATTGACTACCTGAATCCCCAAATTCGATGCTATATCATCATGGACTCAGGACCTAACAAGAACTAGTAGTGGGTGGATGAAATTCCCACAAGAGAAACGCAGACTGGTGCATAAATTCAAAATGCCAGTCACTAAGGTACCTACATTATAGCTGAGCTCCATTGGGATGTTTACTTGGTCATGTACCATCATCTGCTGTGATGAGCCTGCAGTCTCAGGAGCTAGTAGATTCACAGGCAGCTGTTCTTGGGCAGTCATGCTTACATCAGAATCGCCTCCTGTTGTAATGCTAATGGAGTGAAGTTCCCCAGCGCTATTACTCGACGTAGCCATATTCTAATAGCCAGTTTCTGTTTTGCAGCTGTAATACGTGATAGCTAGCTTTGTAATTTGGCGCGAAAAAGCTGCGCGCGCACTAATTACCAATGAAATGTGATCGTCACATTCTCGAGAACGCGCTGACCTCATTAACCCCTGAGGCATGCAAACACTGCCTTTATTGTCTATTATGGGGATGTTTGTTTTCTGGTATACTCTGTGGCTTAGCTACTTTAACTCCGCAATCTATGCCAATTGCCCAATGTTGTCACACTAATTGCCAGATCAAATGGTTTATGGTGATACAAAGACACAAAGGACAAGACAAGTACAAAAACAGACAGCTTCTAAAAGAGATGGAATAAGAGGATAAGGTGTGCAGCATAGGTGTTGCTACAAAATATCAGCAAACATGTAGGGTGTGGGTGGGGTGAGTTACTAGTGCATACAGTTCCATTTCTGAGTGGTATTATTCAAAATCCAGCAGTTCACCAAAGAGATTGTCCATCTTGGCATTGCCCAGAGCCCTCTGTACTTCCATGTGTTGCATGATCTCAAGACTTATTGCTTTCACCGGGGCAAGCCTCAGAAGCAGCTTGGAGAACCGCTGTGGTGATACCGGATACATTGTCTTTGTGCGATTCTCTAGCGCTTGGAGAATCTGCTCCTGGAATATCTCCACCTTCTTTCGTGAGGCTGGGCTGAGACCCTTTGCATCTGCAAGTGGAAAAAGGCAAAGATAGCACTCGTTAGCAGGAGAACTTGTGAAAAACAATTATTGACATAATTAGCACATTCCTAACACCAAAGCTCTTCTAAGAGTTGCTCACCTGGATTGAATAGAATGATTCCTTTCAGACAGGCCATCTCAACACGGTCGACATTCAGGTAGTCCAGCCAGTAGGCAACTTCATTGAAGACCTTCTGCATCACCCGACAAACTTCAGGATCTTCTATTTGATCATACTTGCAAGAGACGCCGTTTCCGAGGAGAATCACATCCGACTTGGGACCATTATGAGCAGACAGTCTCAGCACACAGTGTTCACACCAGCTGGCCTTCAGGAGCTTGACTTGATCGTCCAGGCTCATATTGATGAACGCCGGTATCCTCTTTGCCCACTCGATGACTTTCAGGAGGGACGTTCGGATACCCTCGAAGAGGTCCTCAAGTTTCACATTTCCCTCGGATGGTTTTATTTCTTCAGGTGGGCCCTCTGACTGCATATCTGCATTAACTAATACAGACACACTGAGATGACCTCCAGAAGCGACAGAGCCAGTATCGAGATTGGGTGGGGTGAAAGATCGACCCTGAGGGGTTATCGTACCGGATCCTGCTCCAACCATTGAACTACCGTGACGTTCAAATTCCATTTTCAGATTTGGGAGGGAGCCGTACATTCTACTAGAGTGGCAGAGAACTCGGGGCACGGGGCTGGTAGGCGAATCGAAATTGGGAAAGTAGGGGATGGCTGGTGGAATGAAGTTTAGAGTAGGGAAGCCGAGAGGCTGGGGAGTACCAGCTCTTTGCAGCTTTGCTCCCTGGGGTGTTCGCTCTTCTTGTACTGCTGTAGGAAGGAAGGGTAAAAAAAAATCATCAGTAAGGCTTCAGGGCGAGGCATTACACAACAATTCATAACATACCACAGCGTCATAATTAGGTCATAACTGAATCGTCGCTAACCTTCTTTTCGCATGCCGCAGGCTTGGCATTTTTGTAGCCTGCAGTACTGGCAACGGTTCCTGGTGTGCTTCTCGATGGCGCAGCTTCTGTTGCCACGGCAGGCATAGCGGGCGTTTGCTCGAATACTTCTCCGAAAGAAACTTTTGCATGCTTCACAGCTCAACACCCCGAAGTGGTTGCCCGATGCAGTGTCGCCGCACACCTTGCAGAGGGTGTTTTGCAGCGAGTGATTCGGCGTCGAGGGCGACAGTTGGGACGCCAGTCCACCCTCCGAGGTCTGCGGGTAGTTAGAGAGACAGAAATTGGTGGTTGATAGTTGCCCAAAGGCGGCTTTGTTGTAGTATGGATCAGAGTTGATGCCACATGTAAATCCGTCTCCCGAGTTGAACGGTGGTAACGGATACAGCGGATCAAACTCATCCACAAACCCGTTAGTAGGGTACTTGAACCGGTCACTGCAGAAGATTTGATGCTCGTTATAATTCGGCGGTGAAATGGGGTGCATCAACTGCGGTGGCGGCTTAAGGTCCAACGGTTCGTCCATAGCTTCAAAGCAATCGACAGGATCGAGATCGCTTGGAGGATCAGGGCTTCCATAGCTATTGTAGCCACTAGAACCGCTGGAAATGGGGCTGCCACCGTAGCTATCCACGCCATTGGTAGTCTGAGTCTGGGGCGGCGAGGGTAGAGAAGGAATCTGTGCACTCTGGCACCGAAGCGATACCATTCCGTAGCACATATTGAACTTTGTTATCGTAGTAACAGTTTTACTAAACAACAGCTTCTTGTCAGGCTTGACATGCGACAATTATGAAAACGGTACAGCAATGCGAGCTTTAAATAAGCTAACTACTGACCCAAGCGTCACGTTGCATCATTGCAATTAAAATTCAATACTAATCGCGAACGTCGATGCACGTACGTACATCCGGCAACTATGTATGACGTTTTTATGACGTCAGGTAGCGAATTCGAGAACGCTGTTGACAGTATTATTGTTTAGAGCATCATATCTAATTAATTTTCCGTGACCACCTACACGGGTTTTCAGAGCCCAGAGACCAACCCTCCCTCCACAGACCCCCCTTCAAACATGATAGGAGTAATGTCAAGAAGAGTAGCCCCAACTGGTTATGGAAGCTTGCTTCCTGTATACAACGTGGCTTCTTTCTGCTGCTTCTGTAGCCATAAACTAGGGTTACGCAAGCGCAGATGCCTCGCGGTGCTTATGGGCAACTTTTTACACCTTAAAAAAATACGACAGACATATTGTCCCATCACTAAATATCTAAGAGGGGGGGGGGCATCAGTGCCTGCTGACGCGATGACAAAGTCCCGGGGTTGCAAACGGGGCGCGTGGACATGGTCCCGCGGGTTGCGAACGGGGCTGGAATGTGGAGATGGAGCTCGCGACACCTGCACACGGGGATATTTTCGCGAGCCAGCTAGTCGCGTGAATAAACAGCTGAACCAAGGAACCATGATGATGGATAAACTACGACTAAACGACTGGCCTTGTGGAGACTGACGTCTCTGTCTGCAACACATTTCAAAGACTCAACCACGGCTGCCACGAGAGAGTGGCTATGCCACTTGAAACTACGTTGGATTAGTGCTGTCGGTCACCAGCCCTCATGTCTCTGCTTACAGAGCGGCTACACAAACTCTACTAACCTGGGAGCTGCAGTAAGCCTTCCTTAATAAAACTATGTAATCGACTTGTGTAGATCTCTGACTCTTCGTGTGCCAAGAGTTTGAAGACGGCACACATGTATCTGCACGGACGCCATCTTGATTCCCGGGGGGCCCTCTGGGGCCCAAAACGTGACAGACATCTACATATATATAAACGCTAGCTGAGATTTGGAGCCCATTGAACGCGATTATTGGCCTCGCTGCGCTCGGCAATTATCAGGGGTTCATTTAGAAAAATCGTCAAGGGGGAGTAAAAGCAGACAGTTGATGACTGGAGGGGGGGGGGGGGGGGGGGGCAACACACCTCATGCTAGGGAAGTCTGGGACCGTGCTCCCCGGGAAAATTTTGAAGAAGCTTTCTCTGTGGAAACTTGGAAGAAACTTGGAGGAATGAGCACTGGTCTATTAAATACTTAATTCCTGCAATCTGTTCGCCCACACCGAGAATTTAATGCAGGCCCTAGAAATCAGCCTTAGATATAACTATAGCTAGACAGTTTGGTGGAGGCAAACTGATGTACCAGTCATCCAAATTATGCACTACTTCTTAGTTTACTCAGACTCCATGAAAGTGAAAGCAAAGGTTATCATGTCAAGCATGTTTCCTGGAGGACCTCTACTATTATACATAGCTCCACCCACACTTTTTCTTAGTTATAAAAAGCGGTCCCAGTAAGGAAGCCCTAGAGCCTTAACACAAAAACCCGAAATTGAAAAGGTGCTTGCTTGCATGCTATGATAGATAGGATGGCATCCACACACACCCATGTCCCCAACCACTGCTGGGTTATCCAGGACCACTTCTAGGACCCTTGGGGGACAAGGCATGGGAGGACCTGGACCCAACTCTCGGCCAAACCACCGTCGTGCTGGCTAAGTATAAATTAGCCGGCAGAGGGAAAGAAAGAAAAAACGAGCAGGGAGGGGAAGAATGAGGGAGGGTTAGCTAAAAGGCAGGATACCAACATTAAGTGTAGGGATGTCATGCAGACCCATCCTCCCAGACCCTTTGGGCTACTTCCTGTTGCGCATTTAAATACAGCAAAACAGTCAACATGTAGTAAGCTTCAACTTGTTTGTTTAGCAGACTGTAACAGTGCCAACCTTAATATTCCATTAAATTTTTTGTAGTTACATATTGAAAATGAAGAGTAGATCCTTTAGGACTAGTGCCAGGTGGAAAGCGCACTAAGGCTGTTTTGGAAACACCCCACCTGCTCTTTGGTTTGGGTGGCCTAGCTGTAGAGCTCTGGACCAGTTATGAGTTGTGACACAATCAAATAAAGACCAGGGAAAGCGAGGCTAGTACACATTGTGGGTCTAAAAACACTTGCAAGATTAGTGACCTGGAGCTAGGGAAGATGTTCTGAACTATGCAACTGGGAAACACAAAAAGCAGACCAGTAGTTGTAATCTGTGTGTTATGGCTTGCATCACTAAATTGACAGGAAACAGCATTTGTCTATCGCAATTGTCTACAAGGAAATACAGTTGATCGTGTTCCTCCACATGACAGTATAAAGTTATAGAGTGTAGGCAGTTGACATGACTAGCCTCGTTCCCAGGCTGAACCCCCCAGCTTTTATCGCACAGTGCAATGGACTGTGCGATAAAAGCTGGGGAGTGGAGCCGGGGAACAAGGCTAGAAGTGACATTATGCACTGATAACATGCTAGCTCAACCTACCGTTTCATCTGCATCATCAACATCTGGGTTGGTCGTGACAATGGTCTCTACAGTCGTCACGGGAACGTCTCCTTCCGTTTCAACCATGCTCATGGCTAGTATTTCACTCCTATTAATGCACACCAATGCCGGCGGGTATACGTCCACTTCAATTACAATTTTTTTTTCTAGGAGAGTATCAACATAGTCAGAATGATGTGACAATAATAATTATAGGGGATTGTGGTAAATATTTCTTAATAAAGGGTCAAAGGTCTCAAGGTCATGTACTGATTCAAGCATAGATAATGGACCATCATTCAAGAAAAGAGCATTCAAGATGCATGAGTATTAAAAGAAATGTGTAGCAGTATTAAGTAGTTAGCTAATGCAAATATTAAATAAATGCAGCTCATTTTAATACTTTAATATTTAATAATCTGATTAACTACGACAGTAGAGTACACTTTCGTACTCTGATCTTTAATACCACCGACTGGGCGTGTATCACCCAAAGTCCACCGTAGGATGCAAGCGCTCACTGTTCACTCAAATGTGCGCGTGCATCTTACCCACTTTAAGATCCGTAGCTACTAACCTGGGAGCATATTACCTCCACCATGTACCATACCCCTCCCTTGAAAACTGCCATTTCTGCGATGGCGCTACCGTGCCACACACTCATCGCTCCCTGACCAATCCCCGCGCAATCGGTCACGATCGCGGCAGCTCCATACCTTATTGATGTGTAGCTGGCTTTCCTTCGAAGCTAGCGCTCAAAACTCGGGTACACTCGAGGAGAAAGTTCAAAAGTTCAGAAATGGACAGCTAGGACACAGTGCACTGATAACTTTTTTTTACGGGAAAGGCCTAGAAAGCTGGCAAAAACTTCCGGTGATGACGAAACTCTATGCTTATTTGCGTCAAAATCACGTGAGTTTGTACAAGCCGATAGAGAAAAAATGAATTTTACCGACGCCTCCACCCACTACTCTCCTCGACACACCCCCAACATTCCCTTATTGGGCATGGACCTGCCTAGTCAGTCATAATTTCCCAACAAAAAAAGCAACTCTTCAAACTATGTTTAGGGAGTGAAAGTGTTCGCTGAACATCGTTTCTCGACCGAGGAGATAGATGCTGCCTCCAAAACATCCCTTTGCGAGGTATGACTGTGGCATTTATATATTTGTTCGGTACACAGCCATAATTGTAGTATGGCTTCCTCGTGCATGGTCGTTCAAGGGTACAGTGGAGAGTTGTAGCTCTCGGGAAAGGGCGTACAGCTGTAACTGGATACAGTCAGATTATAAAGCTAGTGTGTTAGTTACCTTGTGAATGTTAACATGATCCATGCTATGCAAGTCTCGATCACCATAGCACTGTGCATACAGCATAGTTGGAGGGAGAAATAGCGTGGTGAACTCAAATGTTGCAGCTGCAGCTAGTGACTAGATAGTTATCTCGGTTGATTTGAGTTCATATCGCCCTAAAACTGGGAGGGTTCGTTACATACGTTCTAATTAGAGCTCATTGTGGATTACCGTCATCCTGATTCAAGGGTGGATAATTCACAAATCCCTAGTCTCAGCAGTGCTGAGAAGCCTCTAGCACACACACATACACACACACACAGTATATAGCCATTATACCAGCATACCACGTGTATACCCAATAATTAAGAACTCTAATGACAAATGAGTACCACTCACCTGTGCTCTTGAGCCAAGTCTTTCTCTATCACTTTCTGTATTACCAAAGCAACTCTTACTTTGGGAGGGATATGAGTGCATATATATGTGTGGTATTCTGCCGATTGGGTCACCTGCCTTTACTCCGAGGGTTCAAATGAGGGTCAAGGAGGGTTCAAAGGAAGGTCATGAAGGTGCTAGCAGTAAACAGGGGGGAGGGTTTCCCCCGTCAGTCTATATATACTGGCTGTCGTATGAGAGCCCCTCAGTTGGTAGCTGGGACAATGCTTGTGGCAGCCGTGCTACAGCTGGTTCAGGTGGGAGTGGCTGGTGGGAAGTGGGACAATACCTATGGTAAGAAAGGCTCTCTGAATACCAATTTTAATTCGGAAGGAAACTTTGCCTAATACCTGTGTGTGTGTGTGTGTGTGTGTGTGTGTCTGTGTGCTTTTGATACTCAAAAGAGTTGTAGCCATCACCTGGAAATTTGAATTTTGGTCCTCCAAGTTCCAAGACTTTCGACACAAATGGTATTACCGTGGAATAATGGTTTGGTCTTAACGTGGTCTGCTCACAGAAAGTACTCCAGACCCCACATATCATATGGAGGGCTGTCTTCTCAGTATCATCCTTGTTCTGTAATCGTCTCACCTCTCCCAAGGTCGTTGGAAAAGATTTATGACTATAGTACGGAGTGCTTTTTGCCTCTGCAGCTACCAGACTAACTTCAATACCCTGGTAACTAGGGTACTTTGGGGTAACTTCTCATTATTCCAAGCTTGGACTAACATTGAGATAACAGTAACTATGACGGTGCCTATTGTCTGTGTGTGTGTGTGTGTGTGTGTGTGTGTGTGTGTGTTGTATTTATTTGTAGTATGTATGTCTGTGTAAGTGAATGTGTTTGTGTGTGTCACAACATAGTGTGTGTGTGTGTGTGTGTGTGTGTGCAGATATTCAGGGTGTAGTTAAATAATGCTGCCTACCGTCAGGAGCCAATTACAGCTGTTTACTGGCTCTCTGTTGTATTGTAATTCTAGGAGCTGGGGTCATTCCCTCAAGGTGGTTTCAATTTGCAATGGTGTCAGTGGGTCTACAACTGCAAATGCTTTGCATTGACAAATTCTGAATTACAGCCACTAGTTGTGGTTGATGTGAGTGGCTCAGATTAAAACAGCAATTGTGTAGCTAGCTTGTTGGTATGAGCTGTAGCAGTCCAGGAGTGACAGAGACGGAACAGGTGGTTGATCATTTCTATCTGGTGTAGAATGCATGGCTGACACACATCACTATAACATAGTAGCACATGTGCTTTGAGGGAGCAGGTTACTGAATGCCAGACTCCACCGACTTCTAGTTTAGCCTCGTTCCCAGGCCTCCCCGGTCTGTGTGTGTTAAAATAATGTGAGCGAGCGAGAGGAAAGCTGGGTGGAGGGCCTGGGAGTGAGGCTATGCTAGACCCACTTCCCAGTGTTTTTCGCATAAGAATGGGGCCTGGGAATGAGGTTTGCTGAATACATATAAATGACAAAATCCTAGGCCCCAGCTGCCAAAGGTATCCCTGACTACCATAGAGAAGCTCCAGCGTTTGGATTCTTCGTAACATGTAGCAATTGTTTGCTACTTTTTGATCCTACTTTTTACCTTACAGGTACTCTTATTGTTAAAGAGATGGAGAAAAAAGAGAGCGAAAGAGAGAAAAACGCCCGTACTAACATGTTGTTGGCGTCGGTGTCGCGGGACATGGAAGAGAACCCAGCCATCGCAGTCCTCAACTCAGAGTCGGCCCAGCTTCCCCTCACGAGCCTCATCGTCCCGGAGAATACACACAACGACGCCATTGGCGGTCACCTCTTGCACATCCCGACCACCTCTGTTACCCTCCCAAACTCCTCCTCTTCCCCGCCTCCCCTCACTAGCATGGCCGACCACGCGACGTCGAATACGGGAACTATGTGTATCGTATGTGGGGACATCGCACCCAAGGACACTACGTTTCGGCGCCACTATGGAGTCGTTTGTTGTGAGGCCTGCAAATGCTTCTTTCGGAGAACTGTTCAGATGAGTCGGGACTACAAGTGTCGTTATGGCAGCACCTGTTCCATTGGTCGGAACCCCGTGAGCATGAAGCAAGTCTGTCAGGCGTGTCGGTTTACCCAGTGCATCAATGCGGGAATGAGACTGGAGTGTAAGTGTACATGTTTGAGCCAATAGGTTGGGTAGCCTCTCAGAAGAGACCCCACATGGGAGGGAGGGATGTTTCCAATCAGTGTACTGTCTATAGCATCTTGATAGCATCTCCAGTACCCAAGAGACTGGCCTTCAGAAGAATAGCGTCTCTGCCTGCAATGCATTTAGTCATGGTTGCTGCAGGAGGGAGTCCAAGCAACTCAAACGCACACAGCTCGTCTCACCGCTTTCCCTTTGGTATTGTGCTGCAGACAGAAATGTCACTCTCCTCCTGAAGGCCAGTTGTTTTTGATTTGATAGTGGATGCTGTGTTTGTGATAAGTGGGCAATGCTGAGTTCAATACGTACATGCATGTAAAAAGGTGTTGATTTTTTCCCTCCGAGCCTTCAGCCAAAGGCTAGTCTCCCAAGGGGAGGAGGGGTAAAGAAATACTTTACCTGGGAGGCAACTTGTGGGATTCAAGCCTGTGACTTTTGGTCCACAGTCAAATGCTTTAACCACTTGGCCACACGTTACCTCAATGTAGCCTCCATCTCAATGTAGCCTCCATCTCAATGTAGCCTCGTCCTCAATGTAGCCTCGTCCTCATGCAAAAATAGGGAGAGCCTGTTTTTTTTTCTTACATGAGTGATATTTAGGGTAGAAAGAACTCAGTTGTGCGTAGGCGAGCGCAGTTGTAGTTCTCAGACACCGAGGAAAGGCATGGAATCTACAATTCTTGCAGCTAATCTTTAGGGCCAGTTGGTGCCACACACTGAGCACTGCAGCAATGTCTCCAGCAAAAGTAAAGAACTGCAGCGTCTCTTAATTAGTTCCAACCCACTCCTGATTAAGTAAGCAGATACTAGGCTCTTCTTCGTTGATACTTTAAGGAGAGGGCCTGGGGGCGAGGCTATGTATGTAGAATTTGTTAGTCCATTTAAGAGAACTTGCAGTCCTTTGCCTGCTCTTGCCATTAATTAACAAACTGTTTAGATCAGGGGAGGTGCTGTTATTATGACAGAGTCACTCGGTAACCTTGGAGACGCTTCCTCTTGAACCATGTGACTGTCAACGCTTGATGGGAAAGCTGCCAGCTGTTGTGTTTATATATGATTTTGTGATAAGCATTGCTACTATAGTGACATAACCATGTTAAAGTTCAAATAACTATACCAGATGTTATGTAATAGCCTTGAAAGACTGATTGAGGTTTGGGTTACATTCCAATGTCAGCTGTTGCCTGAGCCACCTCAAACCACCCTCTGGTGCATGCCATGTGCCCATGAGTCTAAGTCCTGGCTTTCATTGGCTTCCTTCATGAATTCGCCATGCAGCTAGGATGGCTTTTCAAAAACTGAAGAGGGTTTCACAAAAGCACTAGCTGATCTTTCCTTGCATCTTGTGTGCCTTACCACAGCTGCAAGGTCTATGAGATGCTATGAATTATATTTATTCCCTAAATACTTTTGCCTGAGGCATAATATTTCCGGCTAAAATCTAATTCTGAGAGAATGGCGGTGTCATAGTGTGGTTTGACTTGGGGCCAGGAATGTATTACTATCCTTGTACCTCCCCTCGCAGCTTTTCCAGAGCTGTGAAAATAAAAAGCTGTGAGGGGAGGCCTGGGTACGAGGCTAGGCCACTACTGCGTATAAATTTTATCCAGGTAGCCATGTAACTTCTTGGCTAGCAGAGAGAGCCAGACACTGACGATATGACTTCTGTTCCATGCGAAGCAAAAGTATCATTTACCGGTTTGAGAGGTCAACGTATGCCCTGTGTGCAATTTTAGGACCCTCAGAGAACTACCTTGTTTGGAGTTAGCTAGGCCTCCCCTCACACCTTCCTTTTACAGCCATGAAAAACGTCTGCAAGGGGAGGCCTGGGTACAAGGCTAAGTTGGAGTCTTGTCTGTCTTGCTGCCTTAGGCCGTACCGGTAGCTAACTGCAACCCAGGTGTCCCCAGGTATGGGAATTTGAACCAAATTAACACTAGTCAGGCGCTTCTACTGACAGCTGCTCTGGCGGCGCTCAGTCTGTAGCCATGAAAACCAGCTATAATTATAGGCTCTTCAATTCAAGGGGTCAGGCCAACAAATTAATTCAATTTTTTTTGCATACACTACAAACAAGTAAAGTGATAGCATTCTTGCGGATTCTTGCATGGGTGAAGGCTGGAAGTTCAGACAAATTAGTTGCTCACTCTTTCCTTACATGGCATAGTAGCAGCTAGCTGATATGATTGTATGGAGTTACGGTCGATTTGAGGTCCGTTCGACGTTTGCATAATTATTCCGTGACTCCAGCATGTGTGTTAGCGGCAGTAACTTCTTGTACTAGGTGAAGCACAGAAACTGTACGGCCTGGATTGTACTGAGGTTCGGAGCCCGAACTGACCCTTTGCATGAATCTCTTGCTTACAGAACAGAGTTTCTGTGAGAATCTACAGATACTTAATGTTTAGTGAAATTGACTGTAGAGACTTCTGCAGCCAAGGGAAAATGCTGACCTAGCAATTTTGTAGTGAGCTTCCAGTTAACTGCCAAAACATTGCTACCTAGCGCTAGCCTCGTTCCATGGTTTTAGCGCTTTAAAACCACGTGTTTGTGCAAAGTACAAAAACGCTGGGCAGTGGAGCCTGGGAATGAGGCTAGCCTAGCACTGCAACCACAAAACTAAGCTAGCTTACTAACTTATTGGGCCTGCAAACAGTAGCTTCTACTGTGCTCATGACTGTAGTGGCATAGTAACGCAGTGACTATCTCAGCATGCAGGATAAGTGTGGACACAGACATAAAAATTTTAGAGCCAGGCTGGACACATGAAGAACACCAACCATTGGTAAATATCAATTTTCACTCTATCTGGGTCAGAGCTATGCACAAGGCTTTAAGCGGAGACAATGTATTCATTAGTTGAGTCTGGACTGTTTAGTGTTTTCACAAAATTGGAGAGGCACTGAGTATCTTACCAGAAATAACCTGCTTTTTGCATGTTGTAAAAAGCAGCATATCATGCTTCGAAAAACTGTGTAATGCATAGGTGAGTATCAACCTAGCATAGTAGGACTCTATAGTCAGAGTTGCTACAGCAGATATTAGAGTGCTACAAGTAGATACTGCTATTCATGGAGTGCTATAGCAGATACTGCTATTCATAGCTATACCCAGGCTATACAGACTAATGGCTCCAGTGGAATCTTGTTAGCCTTTCATAATAACCTAGTAAATCTCATTAATATAGCAATTTTAGTAGAAAATTGGCTTTTTAAATATAGCATTGGTCTTTGGGAGAATGATATCTCTGTTTGCAGCAAGGATCAGCCATGGCTACTACGGGAGATTGGGGAGGCAGGCTGTGCTGCTTGAAACTCACATTTGCATCGCTCGATCGTGCCGTCCATCTCCAGTGCTCATATCTCTACTTAAACAGAGGCTACACAAATTCTACTATATAACCTGGGAGCTGTAGTAAGCCTTTCTGGGTAAAACTACGTGATGGGACTTGCCCAGATCTCTTATTTTCATGTGCCACAAGTTCGAAGACGGCATCCATGTATATGGCGAACCATTGATAGTGGCTACAGTACCAATGGTCACGTGACAGAATGAACGACAAGACTTACCTTTAATTTCACAATTCTGTACTATATGCGCAACTCACTCTAATAAAGGGACCGCTATAATTTTAGTGTTCTATCTTGCTCACCTTCAGTTACCATGACAACAGCACTGCTATTAATAATTGATGTAGCTTGGCCTGCTTCTGTGGGGGGAGGGGCTACAGATGGTGGGGGGAGGGGTTACAGATGGTATGCAGGGGCTCACACCACCTAACAGTTTTACTTATCAACAAATGTAATTTTAAACTTGATCCTAACAAGGTATGTTTACAGTGAAGGAAATTGCTTTAGCCTATAATTGCCTCAGGTTACTGGAAACAAAGTTAGATGGTTGAGTGCAATTTCTATGAATACCGTTGGTATCAGAACATATATTGTGTGTATGGGTGTGTGTGTGTTATGGCTAAACAAATATTTGATACCAAGCTTTGGCTCTCTATTCACAGTCATATGACTTCCCTCTGTTTGGGAAAGTCTGGCATGGGGCGACAAAGAGCATGATTGATAAAGTATGTGTTGACCATGTGACCTGTGACCCCCAGTGTATTGTTTATTCACAGCTGTGAATATCACTTCCTATTAGGTGGGTGGACTGTCGCTTGCGGCAACAGGAAGTGTAGTAACATAACACCCATAGCGTGCTGTCTGACAGCAAATGGGATGGGGAGACAAGATCGAAGGGGGTGGCAATGGGGCGCGTCTGACATGTGTTTGTAGCTTTTATGAAGGGTGTTCAATAATTCCATAAAACTTGTTCCTAGATTTAATTGTGAGCAATGTCCCGACAGCTAATTCCTAATATTGTCCGTCAGCTTTGTGTAAATATCTTTGTCAGACTGTCTAAGATGGCAATTATCGAATAATATCTCACTGCATGGGCACAAACTTAGGTGCCCTCTTTTCCTATATTGCTTCCTCTGGTGTTCTTCCAGCTGTCTGTCTGTCTGTCTGTCTGTGTGGGCCAGTCTTCATTTGGTTCTAGCTAAGCCCCAGAAGTGTATAGCTACTCATTAATTAAACTCATATATGTCATCCATAATGGCGTCAAGTGAATCATTTAAAGATTTTTGCACTCTAGCTGCGCCAGGTGCGGGTATAATGATGAGAGCCTGGTTGCCAGGCGCGCTCGGAATAATCTGGAAGGATCATTTTACCACATGGCCTGGGAACAAGGCTAGAAATTATGGAAAAAAAAGGACAGAAACTAGTGGCAGTTGAGGGATTTAGTCAAGAGAGTGTATTTTCATTTACTTTGCATCTGTTTTATATATATGCACAAAGCTGGCTTGATTGATACCTATATAGCTGTATGAACAGAAGTGCATATAGCATGATCTAGTGATTTAGCTATAAAGTGAGTTTGCATGCTATCTCTGTATCAGGGGGTGGAATTGTAAACTTGTAATATGACTGATATTTATGATTCACACTTCAGAAGGGGGCCCGGCTATAAATACAATGTCTGGGAAGGTGTAAAGGTGGTGAAGTGTGCCTTTGTAGTAGCCAAATATGAAGAAAAATACCATAGTTGCTCTTTGAATCTAATTAAGGCCCAAGCATGTGATGCAAGGATTTGTAACTAGAGCCGGCTAGTCTAGAACAATAGCGGAGCTACTCACAGCCTCTTGACAGCTGCACTTTGACATTCAAAAGAATGATCCCACTGTTTAGCCATATCATGGTGCATTCTGGGAGGTCATGCACCCTGTCTCTGTGTGTTGCAAAGTGCAGGAAGTCGTTTGGTGGGATGGTCTTATGCTCAGGGGCGAGCTCTTCTTTGATACTGAATACTACTCAGGGTTTCATACAGAGGGGGGAGGGGGGGGGGGGGGGACTGGGATTTTCCCCTCTCCCAGCAACGTCCCCCTCCCCCCCACCCAGAATTTTTGAAGTTGACATCTTTTTGATAATTGATAGTTTATGAGTTGTTAATTTCCACCCCCAGAAGTTGTAACCACAGACCATATAAATTTGTAAAAAATTCCTGGGGGGCATGACTCGATCTGCACAAATTATTCTTCCCACCCCCACCAAAAAGATCCTGTATGCAATCCTGCTGTCGTACATCTCTCTTCTACAGCTGTCAAGAGATTTCCCCGAAAGGGACGCGAAGATCGAAAGTACCACAAAGAACTGAAACTGGGAAAGGAGAAAGAGAAGGGAGCCCATGGGCTGAAGAAAACGAAAGCTGCTAAAGATGGCGGAGGCAGGACAGAAGAGATGGCCGCTACAAACGGTACCACTCGCGGCAGTCCGGCAAACAACGTCAAAACTGAAAGAGGAGAGAGTGACGCCGAGTTCGAGACGGACTTGGAGCACCTGAAATTTGGTGTGGCTTCCCCGGAGTCGTTTATGTATTCCGTTTTGGACTCGGCCGTGCCACAGCTTTTTAACTACGACAGTCTTGAAAACATCCATGAGAGAAGTGGAGGTGGGGCAGGGGGAAGCCCCTTGAGGGGGACGGGTGAGGGGTCTCGAACAGGCTCAAACTCAAATCTGGCCCACGGCAGCTCGGTGCCGATGTTGGTCAGGGTCGGGTCAAGCGGCTCCATCAACAAGAAAGTACCGGGGGAGGCGGGATCGGAGGGCGGGATCAGTGTACTCTCTAAAAGGAGTGAACCTCGCGACCTCCAGAATGCCCTACAGCTCCAAGGTAAGAGGATGAAGCTGGAGTCCGCCCTCAGTGTCATCACTCCGCGACAGCCCATAGCCTCGTACTCTTCCTCCGCCTCTGCCCCTCCCTCCCGTTCCCAGAGCCTCAGTCAACCCCCGAGTATCGTCAACAGCCCGGAGTCTATGGTCGGTAACACATCCGCCTACAATTCCCAGGAAACCACACCCTATGCCACACCCATCGGCACTCCAGCACACTCCCCCCTTCCCTCACCCACACATACCCACTCGCAGCATTTGCACCACCACGTTCCACACCTAATACAGAAATTTCCGCAGTCATCCGTGTTTTCCACGAGCACCGGGGACACATTGCTGGGTCACATGACCCACAGAGTGTCGTCCACCAGTTTTGCCACACCCACCCACCCAGCAGTCAGCATACCAACCTTCAGCCAACCCAGCAACAGCTTCCTCTTCCACGGACAAACGAACACAGGCACCATTTTCCTCAACCACCCGTCACAGATGCCCTTCCGAGTCCTCCCAGTGGCGGGTGTAACTACCCACCCGCCCCTCATGCCGCTGGTTCAGTTTGCCCCCTTCTCACAGCATGCGCTGGCCGCAGACATGGAGCTGACGCGGCAAGATGTCTCCCCGACCTTTAAGAAGTCACCTTTCACCATCATCCCCATTCCCTCCGTCAACCGGGCCCAACCTGAGGAGGTGAGCTGATATAATCTCTTTCTTTTTTTTTTCTCTTTGTGAACGTTGTTTGTCTCCAGTATTAGTCTTGTCTCCCAGCCTTCCCCCAGTTGCCAAGGCAACCAACTCAACCATTCCACCGTTCTGTTCTCAATTTCCCCCTCCCCTCCCCGTCCCCTCCCCGTCCCCGTCCCCGTCCCCGTCCCCGTCCCCTCCATTCCCCCCTCCCCCTCTCTCTTCTCTTTCCCTCCTTCACCTTCCCAACCCATTAGCCAGAGGTGTTCACCTCCTTGGTCATTCCTCAAGATCGGGATGTCCCCAGGGCGGGAGACTGTGAGGACGTAGGAATGATGAGTGCCCCGCCCTCTGCCCGGGCCAGTCCTGAGCCGAGAGAACCAGTTCATCGAACGAGATCATTAGGTGGGTGGAGTTACAACCACTGTTTCTACAATATTGATAATTTTGCTAGTCTTAAGCTAGACCCACTGGAAAGGCTAGAGAGGGTCATAGTTTATGGTTATTGTATCAACCTAGCAACCACTTATCACATAATTAAACTATACCACAGTACTAGGTACTACACACCACACACTACTATCCCCAAACCCATAGTAAAATCTGATTGGTCAGCTAGTCATGAATACTAATGACATCTGCTAGACCCTCTAGCCTTTCCTGTGATGGTGGGGTCTAGCTAGATAGACTATAATTCTGCTTAGTAATAGTTCCATTGCCAAGACAACCCACCTATGCAGGATTATCACTAGCAAATAGCATTGTTTACAGCTCTTCCAATGGCCGTGCTCAAACCCATGTTCCCAGGCCACATTGGAAAATTGGAGTGGCCTGGTAGTAGTTCTGTATAATTTCCGTTGCAGCTGCTAACTTTATCAGCTCTGCAGTAAGACACATCCCATTACATTAAGACATACACAACTCACAGGTATGCAGGATAGCTTTTAATTGTAGTATGTCTCTGGAGAAATTGAAAGCTCTGTCTAGCAAATAAACCAGCGAAGGCTATCGTCAACCCAAACACAAACAATGATGACGTACATGTATTTGCTGATGGGGTTGGTAAGTTTTTGGAGATGGTGGAGTCCCAGGTGATTCTGCTGATTGCGGTCAACTCTTTAGTTGAATGTTTACTGAAGTGGATGTTGAAGTAGCCTCATACCCATCGGAAAATGCCAACAGAGTAGAAGACTACCATTGAAGTGTACCTAGTACTTGTGTTGTTCATTGTTTTACATGCGACCTTTTGGCCCCTGACAAGCCATCTCTGCTTCATTACTACCCAATTGCAGTTTTCGCTTTCAGTGTAAACATGTGATGTCATAGCTATATCCTGCAAAGTTCATGCCACTTCCTCTTATCAATAGGAAATTTCCTCTCTCTCTCACGCACACACACACACACACACACACATACACACACACACACACACACACACACACACACACACTTGTACACATGGCACCCCTGTACTACACAGCTGCAATGCCTGAGGCAGAACTGGAAGAAGTGCTGGATTCCCTGAGGCTGCGGATACGCTCCATGTTCAAGTGGGCCAAGTCGGAGGTGGCTGGGTTTGAAGACCTCTCTCCACTCGACCAGAAGGCACTGCTGAGAAGGACGGTGGCGGAGCTCGTAATGCTGGGCTTTGCGAGGGGCTCTATCGCTTATGACGGTGAGACAGAACAAGAGTTATATTAGTAGCTATAGGTGACAGCTCTGGTGTTTAGGATTAGTAGCACGAGTAATACCCTCAGGAAAGGCCTTCTCTTCTTCCCCTCCTCCCTTCCTGATAAGCCCTAGTACACATGATGCCGGTGCACAAACCGAAAAGCCGTAGTATCAGTCGGGCGTGCATGAAGCATGTAGTCTCATACCCAGGCCTCCCCTCGCAGCTTTTTTCGCAGCCGTGGAAAACGGCTGCGTTCCACGGCTGCGAAAAAAGCTGCGAGGGGAGGCGCCTGGGTATGAGGCTATGAAGCATGCGATTCAGTTGATAATAAATCTGGAAGCCATCCTGTTTTTGAAGTGTGTAGCTAGCTAGCTAAGATGCAGAAGTTCCATGCACATTTGGCTACACTGGAGGTGTCTAGGTGCAGCACATGTTCAGAAGTATTTCCTGGTTTGCTCCTCCACCCTGGATCTACTGAATGTGTACGCTGTATGTAAAAGTAATTTCAGCTGTCAACCCTGTGATACAAGTTTATACACTGTAATGTGTTTAATATTACAAATGGCAACTTGGCAAAGTGCATATATGCAGGAAATAGTCATGCAGTGAAGCCCCTGTATAATGTTGTGAACTCTGTATACACCCGCTCGGAATGTCCTGCATTAAACTAGTAGTATTCTTTTTAAATCTGGAAGCTATCCCATTGGTTGGTGCCCTGAATATAAGCATATTTGTGGGGTCCCAGGGGTCAATGTCAAAGCCTGAGTGTCTGGGCTCTAGAAGGATCCTGATGTTGTCACGGTAACTGTTGTTTTGACTGGTACAGTCATGTGATTGCTGTGGCCATACAGATTATTCAGGAGGTCCTGGGATAAGTATTTTCTAGTATTTTCTAGTCATGGGTCACACAATAGCAAGAAGCCAAGCAACTACAGGAAGCAGTGGAGTGATGTCATTTCCAGCATCTCCAGCCAGCAATAGCCACATACCCAGGCCACACTCTCTGAAACTACCATTTTGGGGGGGTGTGTGGCCTGGGTATGAGGCTATAGTTTTATAAACTCCAAAGCACTCCAAAAAGCAAAAGAGTGCACAACTAGCCACAACTAGCCGACTGTTCCTCTATTTTTGTTGCTGTTGTTGATAATTAACAAACGTGTGTGGCTAGGCTGTCTCGGGTTGAAAATGTCCGCTGCATATTTCAACTGCATCACTGTGTTCAAAGTACTGTATCACTGAACTTTTGTTAAGGGTAGGGCTTATACGCGAAGCCTCACATATTGCCCCACCCTTAATGGAAGTTTAGAGATACAGAGCGATGGCAATTGAAATACAAGACGGAATAATGTTTGTTTCCTACCTGACTGCCACTAGTGTAGATTTGCATGCAACCCCATTTCAGTAACCTCGTACCCAGGCCTTCCACGCCCAGATTTTGTCTCGCAGCCGTGGAGAAAAATCGGGGAGTAGTTACTCCCCATAAAATCTGGGCGTGGAAGGCCTGGGTGTTTGATCGATTTGAGAGCTTCATCAGCGTGTGAGCCAATCAGTGAACGGAATTCTGCAATTTGATTGGCTGACACTGTTGATATTCTGGACAACTGGGCATGGGCTAGCTGTAAGTATCTGACAGTGATTTCCACTCCCCTCACAACAAGCTATAACCACAAGATAATTTTGTTATGTGAAAACAGTGCGATAACTTTGTTGTAAGGGAGTGGAAAACACTCTGCACACAAAACACAGTGCCAACAAGGCTGTCAGACCAATTACTACCACAATCCAGCAAGGCCCCCCCCCCCCCACTCCCTTGAGGTTAGCTGAGGAGAGTGGAAAGTTGAGGGATCCTATCTCTGTTTTAGCCTTCGCTTAGCCTCATTCTCAGGCCTCCACCCCAGCTTAGCCTCATTCCCAGGCTTCCACCCCAGCTTAGCCTCGTTCCCAGGCCTCCACCCCAGCTTAGCCTCGTTCCCAGGCCTCCACCCCAGCTTAGCCTCGTTCCCAGACCTCCATTCCAGCTTAGCCTCGTTCCCAGGCCTCCACCCCAGCTTAGCCTCGTTCCCAGGCACCCCAGCCATCTTTTTCCTCCTGTTATCCCTATATACGGTACTCCGCGGTAAATTCTCATACATATGCATACATGAGCAGTCCATTTTTTTTTACCCTTTCTACATGGCCTGGGCGCTGGGCACGAGGCTAGTCTGATCTAATGGTCAGCCTCTCAACTATTAGCTGTGGTCATGTTATGTGACAGGCTGTGGGGTGCACTGAGGTTCAATGGAAATTGTGGCTGTCTAAGGTCCAGGGTACCTGCCGTTATCATGGTAAAGGTGAGTATAGGAACAATTGAATTCATGTGGCGGCTTCCTAGCACAAGGTCCTGCTGTTGGGGTGAGACTACCAGCTGAGTGTGTAGGAGGACAAGCCACTTGTGAAAAAAAATGTTAAGTGGCCTCATTCCCTGTCATCCACTCCTTTGCTTTTCTTGAAAGAAAAAGCTGTGGAATAGAGCCTGGGAAGGAGAGTAGCACAGAAGTATTCAATTTTGAGGGTTAAAATCCCCAAGGGGGGACACAAAATTTCCAAGGCCCCCGCCCCTCCACACCCCCCCCCCCCCCTAAATGAAGCCCTGATTATGTTGTCTGAAATGTTTGAACAGTACAGGCTGTTAGATAAAGTGATGAAGGAATACTTTGCTAGGAGCGACTACAACTGACATAATTGCAATAGTGTCCTGCGTAGTCGCAATTCTCTGTGCATGAAGGCTCGCCCCCACAATGTCATGCGTCTGCATTTGTTAGTATTTTAGCCTTGAGCGTAAGGTCTGCTCGTAAACATTTAGTCTGCAAGGTTGCCCATATCATATTTAATTCTCCAACATTCACCAAAGCCCATTACCTCATGGACTGAAGAAATCCTTATTTTCCAGTCTCACCTTATTCTAAACAAGATCCTTACAGTAACAAATTCCTAACAACATTTGTGGCAGGTGCCATCTAGATACGGTAAACAGAAGCCAAGGAAATGCTGAACTGTGCATTGTTTTCCTTTAAGGTGTAGGATATTCACAGCCTATAGTCTGCACACTTCCTGTTGTTAGAATGGGGTCATGCTGGAGTACAAGCACACACCTACGTAGTAGCCCAGGAGTGTGACAGTTTAATTCAACCTCTGTCCTATTGGGGTTAATGGCAATTGTGCTCACTACGCAGCCTAATTGTCTGGGTCCAGCTGAAACCCCTTGGTGTCATGGTAACTGTTGTACCTAGGCAGGAGTTCTGGACTTACCATAATCAAATGAGTGGGTGGGTGGGGCAGCAGTGCACTGAATAGCAAATGCTTTCCATATCAGGGCCTCAACAGTGGGGGTGGGGGGGGGGGGGGGCTTTGCATGAGTTACACATGCCCTCTGGTCATTGAAGGGGTTAGTCAGTTTGGAAGGCAGTGTACACACTGTGGCTAGGTCACTGGCTATCTGCCTCATGTTCAGGTATACTCCAGAAGATGTGAGCTCGAGATAAGCGATTACAAGAGATCACAGCAATTAGGGTTTACTAGGCATCCGTGGCCTCTGTGGGAAGGAATGTATCTCGTCAAATGATAAATGTACAGTACAATTCATAGATAAAAAATGTGTTTACGTTTTATAGTCCAAAATATGGAGTGGACGTGCACTAGCAGTGGGCAGCCTTTGGAGTGGCACCTGCAGTACCAACCATATAATTTCAGCCTCTCAACTAATGCACTGGAGGTGTGTGTGTGTGCATTCTTGCACGCATACCATGCACACTTATGTGTGTGCATCATGTGGGAGGATAGTACGTCTGGCACCTGCTCTGAAATGTAAGGCGTCTCTTGGAATGTGTTTAGACACCTCAGAAAGGTAATGGAGCCCATTGAGCCCATTGTACCCCGACCTCTAGGAAATGGTGACTTGCCATATTTGGAGAATGAGCATGCATGGCCTTTTTGTGTGGTCATGCAGTCCTCCATTGCAGCTGTGTTCTAATACTGTTTTGTCTATAGTCTTACGTTTTCCAATTATGCAATTCAGTGGCCTGAAAAGCTGTCTTTAATGTTCGCTGCCTCAACGGCACCACACGCAAAACGCTAACAACAAGCCTTTTGCGTAGGACGGACAGTCTATTTTTATGGCTTCTATAGTACTAAAATTCATTTATGTCTGTGCACACATTCGCACAATGCCTACACACACACACACACACACACACACACACACACATACACACAGACATGTTACTCCTTGGCAGAACAAACAAGGTAATTCGAGTCACCAATCCGAACACGGGCGTGGCCAGTGTGGCTTCGGTCACACTACAGAAACTGGTGGTCCCTCTGAAAGTACTAAACATCAACGACCGTGAGCTCACCCTTCTCAAGGAGATTGTGCTCTTCAACGCAGGTAATCATGTGATAGTCACATGAGGATGACATGTTAGTCACATGACTATGGAAGTCACATAAATAATTATTATGCTAATCCCCAGAATATTTTTTAACCTGATGCAAGAATTTTGCGTGACTGCATTGAGACTGGTTTGAGGGGCAACAGCTACTCATGATAATAACATAGGTGTACTTTTTTCATGCAACTAAATTCGAAATCCTGTCCAATGAACAAGGCCAAACTTTTCGCAGAATTTTAAACTTGTGGTTCAGGATCACATGCTACATAACACCGTAATTTGCGAGTTTTAAATTTCACGGTCAGGGGTTCAATTGCGAATATAGCAAAAAAATTGTCTCGTGAAAAAAGTGCATCTATGGCATCTCATTTATCAGCCCGTTCATGGGAGAAAGGCCTTTATAAAGCAGCTACGGGCTGATTGCTAAGCGCCCTAATTGTTATATTATTACGCTTTCATAAATATCTCTTGGAAACAGCTTATTATTTTGCAGCAGACCAGTAACTAACCTCCAGACTCTGATGCTTTTACCATCTGACCCTTCTGGAATCCTTAAAGTACTAACCTTACAACCTGAACCTAAAAAAACAAATAAAGCTACCTCAATGAATGTAATTACACTCTTGGGACGTAACTGTATAGCCCAGCTGTGATGTGACTTGAAATTCTATAGCCCTGTGTAAGTGCACCCTGGGTTTTGGTAATGGTTTGAACCGCATGTTTATGGTAGCCTCTCTTGTCCTCTCCCGCTCAGAATCGACCGGCCTTCGGAATCGTGAGGTGGTACGACAGTACCGAAAACGCAAACACATTGAGCTAATGGAGTACACAGTGAAGAACTCTGGTGAGCCGGGAAGGTTCGGCGAACTCATGTGCCTCCTCACGCCGCTCTTTGAGGTCAGCACTGAGGTAACAGAGCAGCTCCGATTGGAACAGTTTGTTTACGAGGGTGAGGCCAGGATTGACGCCCTACTACTCATGTCCATGATAAACGGAGCCGAAGAAACCACAGAGTCGGTCGCTGATACCTGATTGAGACGGTGTCATTTTTCTCAAATGTGAAATTCACCCCCCTCTTTTGTACCTGCTAAATGAGATTGCTGTAGTGTGATACTGTGTTTGTCTATTGCTAGAGTGTTTGACTTGGGTATTTGTGTCATATTTTTGTAGCCGCTCACCTGTAGCATTGTCCTGTCCTTTTCCGTTGTATGTGGGCAATCTTTTTTTCCGTCCAGGGATGGCCCAAACAACAGTTGTTTTTCTTCTTATATATGAATTGACTTTTTTTGGTATGTTTCCATTTCTCAATCAGTCTTTGCACACTTTTGTATATCTTTGATCATTATTGCGGTTTTGTTTTTGCTTAAACAGTCCTGTGTTGTTATAGTATGTTTTCATGTTGTGTTTGTCACTTACAGCTGTTTCTGTGTATTGCATGTAGCTGTATTGTATACTCTGTAGTGTTTCCATGTACTGCATGTAGCTGTATTGTACTCTGTTGCCATCATTGTATGTATTGTGACTGTATGTCAACATGATAAAATTTTGTGTGCATTTCATATTCATTTATTCAAGTGAGCATAATAGTTGAATCACGTGAGAAAAGGTACCAGGCTCTATCTCCCCCCTGTTTTACGGCTTTTCAAGGGGAGAGCCTGCATGGGGATGAGGCTAGTGCAATATCTATTGAGTGATCAACTATACGGAGTATGACGGCAGAGAAATGAAATATTTATCAACGCTTCGACAGTGCTTTGACTATCATCACCAGGAATGTCATCGTTCCTGCGAAATGTTGATAAAAGTTCCATTCTTCTGCCGTCAGTCCGAATGGTAGAGTAGATAAATTTCCTGGGACAGTACCATGACCCCGGAGGAGTGTTATTCTATTGAGTGATGTTACAGGGTAGAGTTGTGACAAAATTGTGTATACAAAACAACCAACCTCATCTGGTCACAGACATAGGCATGCAGCATTATAGCTTTTCAAAATAAAGTTCTTTCCTAAAAACTCAACGTTTCCTATACTCGAGACAGTGTATTTCCATGAGTATTGGTCAGTGCTCACGATTGAGTGAGACGCACTTTCTTTGCCTCTGGTTCGAGAGAGCTATGTCGACCGTCAAAGATGGTCTTCAGCTGCTCAAAGAGTTTGGACAGCCGTTTATTCTTTGGCTTCTGGGCCTGCATGTGGAGGGGGGGAGGGGAGGGGGGAGGGGAGGGGGGGGAGGCATGATGATAGCAGTATAGAACCCTCTACGCTAGGCATAGTATTACTTTGAGCTCTGCTACTAGTGCGAGGGCGAGGGAGTGCTGGTCGGCCTTGATGGCTGCATGGATGAGCGTGATGTTGAACACCTGCCGCTGAGCCCAGCTGCCTCCAAACTTCCAGAAGTCGTAGCGTAGGGGCAGCATGAGCGACACCACCTGGAATAAAGATGAAAGAAGGAAGATGGCAGTGCTCTCTTGCAAGACAGCCGTGCACTTCAAGCTGTACTTACTTCGTCATATCTCTCCTTGCCATATGCCAGCAGGGCGTTGCATACCGGAACACCCAGCTGTGGAATGGAATGGCTGAATACCTGACATTGTGGTAATTGAGGAATCCACCACAGGGTCGGTGACCTCAGAAAACTAGCTGAACTAATTACCCTCTCATTTGCAAACTATGTCTGAAGTACTAGTGCTTCCCATTACGCCACCCTACCCTCCCACCACCAATTTCTTATGTAATGGCGTAAGTGCTGCTCTAGCCTGACCAACTAGGAAACTACCCAGAAGACAGTAACCATGGTAACTCACCGTATCTGTTATTTTGCAGTGGGTCGAAACATCGCTCTCAGCAAATTCCTTCATCGCCTTAGGGAACAAATCATGTAATAACGTGTGTGTGTGTGTCTGCCTGTATGTGTGGTACCTTTATCAGTTGCTTCCCCAATGCCAGTCTTGCGGCAGATTCCGTGGCCTTCCCATGGGCCAGTGACATCATGAGGTGGGCATCCAGCCTGAGGTATGGATATTTAGGATGAGACAAACCTTTGTGTCACTGTGTAAAAAAGGCTGTGACATGAATTTATGTCACCAACATCGCCATGGAAACTAGTCACATGATTCTACTAATAAACTGCAATAGCTAAAATGTCACTATCATTGCACCATACTCTTCCACTGACCAAGCCAAAGCAGAGTGTCCGATGAGCGAACTACAGCTGTCGGTAACGTGCTGCCACCTCCCTCCAGTGTCAATTCCCATCAGGTCCAGTCGCCATAGCAACGACGTGGCATCCAGAATCCCAAGATTGTTCTCAGGTACTGCTCGCTCAGCCAGCACTGTGTCGTACTCTCGGAGAACCGAGTCAGTATCTCCAAGATCTGTGAGGATGTGTGAGGGTGTGAGGATGTGAGAGAGTGAGGGTATGAGGATGCGAGTGTGAGGGTGTGAGGGTTGAGTGTGAGGGTATGAGGATGTAAGTGTGAGGGTGTGAGGATGTGAGAGTGTACTCCTTGACACTAGGCAGGCAGGCCTCTGGGTGACGCTCATGAAAGTCCCTCCCATCTGAAACTCACCGAGGTAGTACAGGGTGAGATGCCAGGTGATGTGACCAGCAAAGAGGGAATCCCCCCAATCCTTTCTCGTGGATGTCAAGAACTCCACCCCATCTTCAGCATCATGTGCCTCTTCTAGCACATGACCTGCAGGTGATGTCACATGATACATACACTCGAGTCAGATCATGTGAACTAGTGCACATGACCTGCAGGTGATGTCATAATATTCTAGAGTCAGGTCATGTGAACTAGTGCACATGACCTGCATGTGAGATCACATGCTAAATTCAGAGCACGTGAGCTAGCTGAGCAAGACCACCTACTCATAGTGTGTGTGGCCCAGGGTGCCCTTGGCTCCATTGAGAGAGCTTTTCTTGCCAGCTCCTCTGCCACATCTCGACACTCATTTTCCTCCAAACCAAAGGCGTAGCTAGAAGGGACAGAGAGAGACGGTAGTGAGAGAAAGGCTATTTTACCAAATCTTGCATTAGAATTCCCACACAAGCCAGTCTGGCATCATCTCACATGCTCATTAATTCCACGATCCTAGGCATGGAGAGCTAAGCTACATTCCACGATCCTAGGCATGGAGAGCTAAGCTACATTCCACGATCCTAGGCATGGAGAGCTAAGCTACATTCCACGATCCTAGGCATGGAGAGCTAAGCTACATTTGCGGCAAACATGCTCCGTACATGTCCACTATAGTAGCGACAAATTTTCAAGGAGTAAAGTTTTCAAGTTTTTCACGATTTTGGCTCGAATTGCAGAAATACGAGGACATCTGCCCATACATTTGTGAAAAGTTTACTGTAGGTCGATCTGCGAAAATGATGGGGCTTGAAAATTTGTCACTATACGGTATTGCTCCAAGTTTTTTATTTTTAAAACAGAATTCATTTATGTGTGCATGTAGATACTGGTAGCCTTGTCCCCAGGCTCTCTGTGCATCGACAGCTGCGCTAAAGTGAAACCGCGCACGTGGGCCTGGGAACGAGGCTGGATACTGGTATATCTCGTTACAGGCTGAGAATGAAGGGGTAGAGGGGGTCCTCCTTCTTCCAGTGGGGGAGGACACGGGCCACCGTGTCCCTCATCCGGTCAAACCGGCCCATCCAGTGGCATGACCGGTACAGAACTTGCATTGCCTGTATATCTAACGAATTAATGTAGAAAATTTTAACAGCAGGGTTACCTTCGATTATAATAATCATTTTCATACCCAGGATCATAGAGCTACGAGCTGTGTTGTGGGCTTACAATACCATCAGATTTGGGTACGTGCAGCAGGGGGTGGAGGGGAAGGAGGGGGGAGGGGGAGGGTTGGGGGCGGGGCTTACTATCCCAAGATGTGAGGGAAGTACGGCCCTTCTTCTTTCCAGTGTGGCAAGACACGAGCGAGGCAGTCTCTCATTTTCTCAAACTCTCCAGTGGTGATGCAAGAAGTGAATATGAGGCGAACGGCGAGCACATCTGCAAGAAATGAGCAAGAAGTGGTCTCACACACAGGCAGGCCTTCACACCAGACGTTTTATTCCATGGTTGTGAAGAAAACTTAACCGCAAACTTGGGCATTTGGATAGCTTACAATAAAATCTGGGCTGAAGAGAAAACTACGTCTGTGAGAAAATCTGGAGAGTGAACAGCTAGGCACAAGGCTGAGCAATAAAATGACGGCTAATAGCTTCATGATCCTGGGTAGAAAGTGCACCACACATCGAGATGGACGTACCAAGGGGGTGGTCGGTCAGGATTTCCGCCCACTCGTCCACGGCCCTGGGCAAGTTGCCTGAGCAGTTGGTGAGAAACGCTTTGATGTGGCCTCTCTCTCTCGCGGTAAGTGTGCTGGTATCCACCGATTTAACAGCCTCCAGGTGGACAGACACTAGAGAAAGAAGGGTGGGTAGATAGGCAACACAGGCGTTACGCCACTAGAAACCTACTGGGGTTCAGTCTAGAGGCAGCATGGCAACGGGAGGGATCAGAAGTATTCTCTTAGGTTATAAACATGCACTGTTGTGGTCTGATGGTCAGAATGCAGCTGTGTTTAATAATATCATTTAGTAGTGAGAGGTATGAGTTACTGGTTTTAACTAGGCATGCTTACCGTTTGGCCCAGTGGGTGGTTGTAGGTCAGACAGCCAAAAATTACCCTGTAAAATGTAAGTATGATTGTGTGTTTCCATGTGTGCATGTGTGTGTGTACAGTGCTGATTTATCGGTTAACCGATTTATTAGCCTTGTTCCCAGTCTCCACTCCCAGCTTTTTAATTTATTGCATGCAGTAATGCGAGAGAAAAAAGCTGGGAGTGGAGACTGGGAACAAGGCTAACAGTTTAATACAAAACAGCTGGAACTTAATATCTGCATACGTACCAGCAGGCAGTGAGCCAAAATGAGAGTGGGGTCGAGTTCGAGAGCCTTGTTGGCATAGGGGGCAGGACTCTCTCGCAGGCTCACGTACGCCAGGAGAGCCTTATTGTGCAACTCCAGCGCCTCTTCACTTGCACATGTCAGTGGTAGACCCATGCAGTCATACAGCTGACCAGCCATTTTGCAACCACACTTCTGTAGTACTCCAGTATACCCTACACAGGAAAAGGTCCTATTATTAAAGTCACATGACCAGCTGCAAGGGCTGCCCTCTGACCTCATTCAAACACCACTTTTGGCTTTTACTCTTACCTGGTCAGCTGCTAGGCCGAGTTAAGTCTTTAGCTCAAGTGTACACCTATTAAGAAGACCTGTAGCTCCACCCACGTATGGATCTTAGCCACGCCCACTTTCATATTGCGTGTACGCGTATAGCCACTTGAGGCGAGACTGCAACAGCTCAGCTACGATATCTGTGGCTTGGGATGTACTTTCTTCTGAAGCTTGTAAGACCAGGTGAGCTCTACGCCTGATATATATACATACCCGGTATTCTTGTTGGTGTGCTCTTATTGAAAGAGCATCTGAACCATTCTCCCAAGAGAACTGTGCTATTACAGCTGTAGCTCTGTTTTTGCAGGGAGTTGGGTGCTCAAGCATGGCTACAGGAGGCGATGCAATGCCAACGTCATTCCTCTGTGTAGTTCCACCCAAGCCGTGAGAGGGACACCCCATAACGGCAGAACAGGATCTCGCATGCTAACGACGACTTCTCCCGTCTTTCATGGTCGGAGTTGCAGTATCAAGTTGTACCACACTGACCGGTTGAGAAGCTCCACTATTCTACTCTGCGGTGCCAGGCCTCTCCCCCTGGTTGTCCATCGCTGTGCCTCAGACGATAAAAACTACCGGAGAAGTAAGTGTGTATACCGCAGCTGGTTTGGTACCAGCCTTGTCCCCGGCTTTGGTTGCTATTAGCAACCTTAATGGGACAGGTGCCAGTACTCCTGGTACAGTCTAATATATGCAGAATTGCTATGAAATTTTATGTCAACCGTGTGATTAGGATTATGTAATAGTTATACACCAGTTTGCAGTGATTACGGGGTTTAATTAGTGCGCGAGGTCAAAGTAGCTATAGGTCGAGGGCAGGATAATGCACGAGCCGAAGGCGAGTGCATTATCTGCCCGAGACCTATAGCTACTTTGACCGAGCGCACTAACTAACCCCGTAATGCACTGCCAACTGGTGTATAACTGTTTTAGTGCTCTCACTGACCCGAAACAGCCATAGGTCTTGTGGGCGTCATTTAGAAAATTGTGCGTTATCCAAATAATGCACACTTACCGCGATAAGTCGCGATAAGTGTGCTTTATGCAGATTTAAAGCGCTGTCATGTGATCGATCTAGAGACTTCTGATTCGTTGAGGGTCACGTGAGTAGCACTAATTACTGCAATTATAACAAAGTTTCGTGAATGTGCTCCTCACAGAAATAAGTAGCCTGTCACATGTTTATCACAGGACTCCAATGTGCTTGTCACATGACTCTTCCTCCCCTAGCTAACCCTCTCCCAGAGGACGACAAGGAGGAGCCGGAACAGCCGTCGCAAAACAAGTGGTCTTGGCTCCCTCTCTACACCATCATAGCAGCCCTAGCGTACATCCTTACCTCCAGTGCCGAACCCATTCCAGAAATCTCATTCCCATTCTTCCTACAGCACATGCTCTATGCTGGAGAGGTACGCAATTATAACCTCATGCCCAGGTGTCCCACGCCCAGATTTTATCCCGCAGCCATGGAGAAATTTCAGCGACTAAATTTACTTCCCAACCTTTCTCCACAGCTGTGAGATAAAATCTCGTGGCCTGAGTACGAGATTATGATAATGTATAGTTTATGCGCTATATATAGCGCTAGATGTCAACAGTGATGTAATGTTGATGTAATGTCTCATTCAGGTGCAGCGGCTTGAAGTTAATTCAACCCGTGACCGTGTGTATGTCTACTTGCATTATGGAGCGCTCATCAATGGCAGAGAGGTACAGTGAATTCAATGATGTAATAGTGATGTAATAACAATACTGTAATGATGGTGTAATCCATGCCTCTACATGCAGATCCGTCGCTATGGTCCCCAGTTCATGTTCACTATCTCTGGGGTGGACAGTCTGGAGGCAAAGCTGAACCAGGCTCAGGACGAGATCGGCATTCTACCCAGCGACAGGATCCCTATCAACTACAGGGCTCAGTCAGAGACCATGTGAGCAGCTGGTCCTACAGCTTACCTTTCCGCCTTGTTACTGCCCTTCCCACGTCTCCAGGGTGCTGGTGATGGCCGCTCTGGTTACCCTGCTTGTCATTCGGTTTGTCTTCTACGTCCTCTTTCAAAAGAACGGTGCCGGGAAGTCTGGAAAAGGACCCATCTCACTAAACCCATTTGTGAGTCTTCCGTTTAGCTAAGAGATTTCTCACCACCTGTTTCACTATTTCTTCTTCACTGGCAGTCGTACATGAGTCAAGCCAAGACCACCATCATCACAGAACCCAGTCAAGGGGGCGTGCAGTAAGAGTTTTCTAACTAGTGCCTGCCTTGATTCTGGCCTCTGTACGAGGTCCCTCCCTAACCTCCTCCCCTCCTTCCTCGCTAAGGTTCTCTGAGGTAGCAGGCATGGAGGAGGCCAAACAAGAGGTCATGGAGTTCGTGGACTACCTCAGGCATCCCAAGAGATACTCTGACCTCGGGGCCAGGATACCCAAAGTACTCGCACCAAACAGCAGTTGATACTTTTGGCAGATTACATGTACATGCTCTCTCTCTCTCTCTCTGTCTCTATCACACACACACACACACACACACACACACACGCACACACACACACACACGCACACGCACACACACTCACAGGGAGCCCTGCTGCATGGTCCTCCTGGCACAGGGAAGACACTGCTAGCCAGAGCCATAGCTAGTGAGGCCAGTGTTCCGTTCCTCTCCATTGCTGGCTCTGACTTTGTGGAAATGTTTGCAGGTGAATAAATTATTACTTGTGGTGTTCTATAGCTGTACATATCACTTGCATACCATTTGCACACTTCTGTACACTATTCAACACTCTTGCACACCATTTGCGCATTTTTGTATACTATTAAACACTCTTGCATACTATCATTTGCATACTTCTGTACACTGTTCAACACTCATTTGCGCACTATTGTACACTATTAAACACTCTTGCATACTACTTGCCCACTCCACTACTTACCATATCATGCTCATGCAATTTTTACCCTCTGCCCCCAGGCGTGGGCTCGGCCAGAGTTCGTGACCTTTTCAACCAGGCCCGCAAACACGCCCCTTGCATTGTCTACATTGACGAAATTGATGCTGTTGGGCGCTCCAGAAGATCTGGGTACGTAGTTCACATTCAAATGCTCTCCTGTTCTAATTAGATGAATCTAAGTAAACATTTCCTTTCACTGGATTAATAGGGCGATCGAAGGGCACAGTGAACAGGAAAACACCCTCAACCAGCTGCTGGTGGAAATGGATGGTAGGCTGTCTGTCCCTGCATCCCACGCAGCTTTTGAATTTAAGCTTTTAGTAACAGAGTACTATGCTGTAGAGCTGCTTCTAAGCCATTGATGTAGGCTTTGAACCAGCATCCAGCCAATAGGTATCCAAATAATGCCCACCAAACATCCCGTCCATATGGGAGCACCAGCTGGAAAGACCACACAAAAAACTGGTTGTAACTGAGGTGGTAGCTAATGCTGTTCCCAAGACACTCACTCCCCATAGAATTAGAAGAGGGCCCAGCACAAAAGGGAGGGAACAGCTGCACCAACTCTCGTCCCCACCTCTGAGTGACAGTGAGTATGTATCACCATTTCGCAACAGGCATACATCCTCTGGAGGGTGTGGTCATGCTGGCATCGACCAATCGAGTGGACATCTTGGACCAGGCTCTGTTGCGGCCAGGGAGGTTCGACCGGCAGATCACCATCGACCTCCCCACCCTCCCAGAGAGAAAGGCCATTTTTGAGGTTTATCTCAGGTAATATTAACAAAATGCTCTGGAAGTCAGCTGATTCATACATGAAAATATTCCCTTGCGTGTGACCACTTCAATCTTCACAGGAAAGTACTTCTTGAGAAGTCAGTTGAAAGTTACTCCTCCAGACTTGCAGCACTCACACCTGGACACAGTGGTCAGTAGTGACATAATGATGATGTAATAACAGATGATGTAATAATGATGTCACAAACATTATCATCTTTTCCCTCAGGGGCAGACATAGCCAATATTGTGAACGAGGGGGCCCTCCATGCCGCTCGAGAGAAAGGAACGTCTGTCAAGGAGAGAGACTTTGAGTATGCCATTGAGAGGGTCATCGCAGGTAATGTCGGTCAGCCCAAGGACTAGGGTCCTATCTAGTAAAGATATTTTGTGTCTGCCCTCACTTTTGCCCATCTCCCAAGAAATGGCAATGACTACAGTCCTTGAATAGGAAGGACAGTGGCCTTGTACCCAGGCCACATATTTTTTAACGATGTGGCCTGGATACAAGGCTACCTTGGTGTGTGGATATCACTCGTACAACTACTAGTATGCTGTATTCCCTGCAGGGATGGAGAAGAAGAGCAGTACCATGACCCCAGAGGAGCGCACGGTGGTGGCCTACCATGAGGCAGGCCATGCCCTCGCCGGATGGATGCTGGAGCACACTGATCCCGTCATGAAGGCATGTGATACTCATGTGACCCCACATGTTGATCCACGGGATCATTATCTATCACCTGACCTCATGTGCTGATCCATGTGACTCTCACTTATCACCTCTGATATCACATGCTGATCCATGTGACTGTCACCTGACTCGCCATGTGATCTATCACCCCACACAGGTGAGCATCACTCCTCGTACCAAAGGTGCTCTGGGGTTTGCCCAGTACCTGCCATCAGAACAGCGACTCTATACCACAGAACAGGTGAGGGCAGAGAAGAAAAAACGGGTTCCTTTAGCCTCCTTGCCTTAATGGGGTACCATGGGCAGTCTGTAATACTTTGAGGACAATTTGACTAGCCTCGTACCACATCATTATGTACCCCTGTATAGCTCTGCTATGTCACCCATGATGGCAGTATATACCCTTCTTGAGCTCCACATACATGTATATTCTCCAGATTTTTGACAGAATGTGTATGACTCTTGGTGGCAGAGCGGCTGAAGCTCTCACTTTTAGGAGGATCAGTACAGGTACTGAGTTACTCATGTGACAGTCACATGACTATCAGTCACATGTGGATCACATGACTCTAGCACCCCACCCACCGCCTTCCAGGTGCTCAGGATGACCTGGAGAAGGTGACGGACTTGGCCTACAAGCAGGTGGTGGAGTTCGGGATGAGCCCCAGGATCGGTCATATCTCCTTCCCTATCAAAAAGCCCGAGGAAATTGGACGTAAGATGTACAGTGAAAAACTCTCACGGATGATTGATGAGGTGAGGGTGTGGCAGTATCTGTAGAGTGTTTCTCCCGCAATGTAATTCTGCTACTTAGTGAATTGTGGTAGTGAAAGTGCTGTATTGACTTAGTAACAGGAAGTCTCTTAGGCCGAAGAATAAGTTACTGTGTAAATTGTGGAAAAATGCAGTTTCTATTCTATTCCACATGCCCAGAGCCTCACTTAATCATGCCCCTATCATCAAGGCGTAATTAGGAGATCAGAGGGCCCTCAGGGGTAAAGCTGTGTTTACCCAGCTACCTCAGGTCCCGCCTTTCTTTCACAGGAAGTGAGGCTGATTGTGAACCGAGCCTACCAGAGGACGGAGAGTTTGCTAAGAGGAAACTTGGAAAAACTGAAAGTGGTAAGCCGCTGAGAGAACCACTCCTAATAAAATGCAGGCTCGCCTCATTCCCAGGCAGTGGTCTGGGAATGAGACCAGGTACAGGCCTCTACTTATATGGGACAATAATCATGTATACATCTGGTGTAGTTTTGTCAGTATAAATCCAGCCTCACTGTTCCTCTCTCCCTCTCTCTCCAGCTGGCCGAGTCCCTACTTGAGAAGGAGGTGCTGAACTACAGCGACGTCCTTGACCTGTTGGGTCCCATGCCCCACGAAAAGAAATTCCACCAACACAGGGGCCTAGTTGACCTCTGGTGACCTTTGACCTTTACAACAAAGGGCATCGTGCCGTGTTTTAATCATTTGTTACAGCTCATTTGTGCAAGTATCCTATTATTACCTCACCCATGCAGAATTGCTTACCAATTTGAAGGGCTCAGAACCATAATTAGGACTAGTACTGGCGATTGCACAAAAATGGAGGAGCATATAATTGAAATCTCAAACTTTCAGACACCTCTTGAAACTCAGTTTAGGGGTTCTGAGTGATACACGGCATTATACACCTGGTCTGTGGAGTGGTATGTGTGATGCTTCAGATGACTCATTCCCAGTACTTACACCTCAGCTTCTATCTTGCAGCCTCACTTTTTCTCCATGGCTGAGATAGAAGCTGGACTGGGAATGAAGCTACGTACAGCTATTGAGCAAGTGTTATGGGTAGCGTTGGGGCCATGCAGAAGAGCTAGGGAACAGTAACCATATTTTTGAGGAGAGCTTGAGAACAAAGCAATTGTCATGACAGTGACTGCGATATGAACACACTACAACAGTCCAGCGCAATTGACAGAACTACTCGGTTTCAATCACGAGGCTAGTCTCACTGGATCCTCATGGTGGGCAGGGCAGGGGCAGAGGAAGTCAGGAGGGGATTGGCTGAGTACTTTCCGAAGAGCGTGGTAAGCAGAGCCACTCCATAGCCCGTAGCTCTCTCGCCCTACAGGAGAGGAAAGAGTTGGGATGGAAGGAGAAGAGAGCTTGAGAGGAAAAGGACTTCCTCAAATCAACCACAAACACACACAACCAGACAATCAATAACCTGATGTTTGGTGACACCTTACCGAGTGTACTGGGGAAGCCATATCGATGTGGATCCATTTCCCGGGGTACTCAAAGCCGAGGTGGGCTCCGATGAAGAGACCAGCGCAGGAACTTTGGGCATTGCTACGGTCCTGGAGTGTGTGTATGTGTGCGTGTGTGTGTATGTGTGTGTGCATGTGTGAGAGGGATATCCTGAGTTAGAGATACCCTCACTCCCAGTCTCTCTCTCTCCATCTGCTTGCAGTATGAAAAGTGCTTTTCAACTGCAAACGACGGAAAAACCGGAGGAGACTGGCTACTTTAGAGACAAACAGGAGTTCTAAAAGAAGCCCGGCTCCTTCATTGCCTGAGAACTGCAGCTGTTCTTCCCCATACTCATTTTCACCCTCTAACGCCACACACCGCACATGTGTACATAAGAAAATCTTGTAGTAATAAATTGCAATGGCCTGGAAACAAGGCTACAATGGAGAACTACAGTGTGAAGGGTTTAGCTCAGGGATACAAGTCAACTCACAGCCACTGAGTTCTTCATGTCTGCCACAGCGCTGTTGAACTCTGAGAAGTGCAGCTCGGGGCAGTAGGGCAGCGGGAACGTGAGGTCTCCACTTGTCCGGCCCGCCTCAAATGCTGCCTTTTGGCAGTCTTCACAGTTGCTAAGGCAACCACCATGGTACTTGCCCACCGAGATTCCCTGCGAGGGTGAGTTGAGAGGATAAACTAGTAGTGTAATATACAGGAGACAGACAGACAGACACACACACACACACCTGAGCACCAGTAAGGGTGGCCATGTCGAGCACGCAGTCAGCTTTGAGGTCCTTTCTGGCGTAGGCCACTCCATCGCCCAGTACCAGCCTACCCTCAGCATCAGTGTTGTTGATCTCAACTGTCTTCCCTGAAAGATACACAAAGTTCACATTAAGGACCTTATTCACCAGATTCCATTCCATACCACACCAGAGTAAGGATTGGGAATGAGATCAAGGGCTAATGAAGCAGAGTACCAGAGTAGAGGGTGTGAATGTCATCAGGTCGCGTAGCGTGGGGACCGACAGCATTCTCAGCTAGGCAGAACACAGCATGAAGATTCTGGGAGAAACCCTGTGGAATCAAGGGGGGCCATTAGTGGCTTACAGGTGGGGGAGGGGCCATTAGCAGCTTACAGGTGGGGGGTCATTAATGGCTTACAGGTGGGGGGGGGGGGGGGGAATATAGATCACTGTCAACAATGGAGCTAACCTGTTTGACGGCTACATAGAAGGCCCCCAGGATACCAGCAGCTCCTCCACAGTCTCTCTTCATTCCAGGCATGCCGGTCTAGAGAATGATGTAATGGTGATGTAATCCAAGTAAGCACCACGGCAATATTATTACCTGGAAAGGTTCTCACAATCAACTATTCTCTGTGTGCTACCTGACACATCGTGTTATCCTAAACATAATATACCTAGTACCTGTTCAATCATTCTTTGTTCCAACTCCCCCCCCCTCCTCCTCCCCCTCACCTTCGTCTTAATGGACAGCCCTCCGGTGTCATAGACGATCCCCTTCCCCACCCAGCAGATGTTCTCCGTAGCTCCCGGAGGTGTGTGGCTAAGGACGGCCAGGGCTGGCTCATGAACAGCTGCCTTTCCAACTCCATAGATACCTGGTATGTGGGCAAGAAGGATGAATATGGACTCCCTACCTCCCTCCCCCTTGCTCCCTCCACTTGCCCCTCCCCCTTGCCTTGATACGTCTGCTGGGTGGGTGGCTGAGAGGCTCAGCTCACATACCTTTGGGATGCCTTACCTCCAAACCCCTGTGCATCCAGGTCCTTGCCCTGAATGATGAACGGCTTGATCCCCAACTTCTCACCAATCTTGCGAATTTCCTGCAATAGGCAGGCACAAGGCAGTTATGAAAGTCTACCTACACAGTCTCAGACAGACAGATAGACAGACAGACAGACAGACAGACAGACATTAATAAACAATAAGCGTTTCTTTAATAACTATCTACTTACGTCCAGAAAACCATCTGTGTGCATCTCATTAGTGGGAGCATCCACTATGAATTGAGTGAGGCGAATACCTACCGGCATTGGGAAAACCAACATTACTTCATCATTACATCATCATCTAGTACCATGACATCATTATGACACCATCATACCTTCACAGGCATCGTTAAGGAACTGCACTTCCTCATCACTAAGGGGGGCACTGTCGGTTCCCACGGTGATGAACCCCACGTTGACTCTCTGTATTTCAGCTTTCGCAGCACTGCCAGAAGTCTTACGGGAATACACGGGATATGACCTAGCCACCGCACAGCCCAAGGCCAGTACCTCAGTACGTTCACACACCACCTGTTAGGAGAACACACGCAGACTAGAGTGACACGAGTACAAAGGTCTTATAAGCATCTTCCCTCAGCAGTATTTCCCCCAAGTCAAGAAAGAAAGAAATGGGGGGGGGGGGGATGGGAGCACTCTGGTACCCCCTTTGGGGGAAACACTGCCTTAGGCTACAGCAGATCGAGTTGTCTTTACCTGGCTACCCATCCACACTGTGAGTGGCTGCCTGCCATGATTTTGAGAGCCTGTGCTTGGCTAACCACCCCCAGTACAGCCTTGTTCTCAGTCCATGACCTTCTAGGACTGAAGGTGTACGCTGGTGTCTAGCCTACTGGGGTTCAGCACCAGAAGCAGGCGTAGTCGACCACTAACTTGGGGGCTTTTCTTGAATAGTACAGGACAACCGCTTCTCATACTGTATTCTAATTCTGATTGGCTAGGTTTTTAATATTTCTCAGCCTTTCATCAAGCCTCAGGCCCCTCCCCTCACAGCCTCTTTCACAACCGTGGAAAAATCGCTGCATTTTTTCCCATAGCTGCAAAAAAAAGCTGTGAGGTGAGGCCTGGGTACGAGGTTAAGGTGGCCTGCTGCTATGATGGGGATCTCCTTGGCTTACAATGATGGCGACTTCTGCACCCGTCTTCTTCTCCGACTGGACCAGCTTGATCAGAGAGTGGGCCCGAGAGGGGGTGTTATGGCGGCTTGCCCCACTTGCGACGCCTCCCACGGATGCCTTGTTCAGCCACAAGCTGCAGGCACTGTTGCTCCTGGGACTGAGAGTGCCAATAGCTGCCTTCCAGGTCTGGGTAGGTGGTGTGTGCGTGTGTGTGTGTGTGTGCATGTGTGTGTAGGTGTGTGTGTGTATGTGTACTATATACCATACAGTGGGAAAATTGGGCGAAACAGCTGAAAATAATTATATTTTAATATTGGTGAATTATAAATTTGGCAATTTGGTGAACTGGTATAATCATGACATAATCATTGTGACTTGTTTGCGTGTTCAACGTCCTTCCAGGAGAGATGAATTGCCACACGTAAGTGGAATGGGAAGTGCAGATCATTCTTTCTTTGAATACTTGTACAGCAACATGATCAGGTACCATTTCACATGCTTGCATGTGTGTGTGGGTGGCAGTCTAGGCCCTGCTAATTACCCCTGAAATTATCGCTGACCTCTTCTGTGCAGCGTGGAGTCAGAAACGGCGACACTGCTTCAAAGAGAATCTTCTTTAGGCTGTCAGGCTTGCCAACGATGGTGCATGGACGCTCGGCGGGGTCGGCCGGAGCCACAACTTTGCGGAACACAATTTCAGCCATCTTTTCTTCAGCTAGTCCGAGACTGGAACCACAAATTTCAGATTCTAGTTTCAGTTTATAAGCATCGGTACAAGACCAACAATTTTTGCATTCCGTCCGACGGATTTTCCCTATTTTTTCTCACGTATGACGTAGGACCATGCTGCACGAGAATAGTTGAGCAAACCATGGAGTGTCTGATTGGGATAAAATGCGACAAATTCACCATCCTTGCACACGACAACTTCGCAGGGAGGAGCGTTCTGGTCATGAAACAAGACCAAGACAAGCTCTTCAAGTTAAATGATCGACTGGGCATAGTAGTATGCGGAGAAGCCGGAGATACCGTATACTTCGGGGAATACATCCAGAAAAACATCGCCCTCTATCGGGTGAGAAATGGCTACTCACTTTCTCCACATGCAGCTGCAAATTACACCAGGAATGAGTTAGCCGAGTACCTTCGAAGACATCCTTATATCGTCAATCTAATTATGGGAGGGTATGATGAAAAAAATTCGAAATCTGCACTCTATTTCATGGACTACCTAGGTACCTTAGCCGAAGTGCCTTTTGCTGCCCACGGATATGGTTCCTATTTTGTGTATGGCATTCTGGATCGCTTCCATCGAGCAGACATGAGCCTAGAGGAGGGAGAGGAACTGCTGGGAAAGTGCGTACGAGAGGTCCAGAAGAGATTTATGATCAACCTGCCCTCATTTTCGTATTACATCATCGATGAAAACGGATTTTCAGTGAAGAAGACGCTCAGTATCCGCCCTCCTGAAGAAGGCCCACCCATCGGTAGCCCAGAGGTTGCCATGGAAGCCGTGACTGCTTAGGTTTACACATTATCATCGCCTTCTAATATCCATGAGGAGTTTACCTTATGCTAAGCAATAATTATATTCAACAAGTGTACAAGTTCTTCATATATTAACATCCTTAAAAAGATGACTACTATAATGGGTATAATAATAGTTCAAGCGTAGCCTACAACCAAATGTGACAAAACAATAATAGCACAGTTTTCTAACTTCACTAAGTTTGTCTTTAAAGGCTGGAATCTAGAGGGTGTGACTATCATGCTGTACTTTAAAGTTGCAGGCCGTGATATCGTAAAAGTGGGTGAAGCTATAAGAGCAGAGTGCTGGATGATAAGCAGGATTGCCACACCACTGCAGTAGCTTTGTAATTTACTGTTTCATGGGCTTTTAGTGATGTGGGTGACTGGATCAGGAATCCACTGTCCACCAGCACAGCCTGTACTGCTATTGTTAACAGTTCACAGAGATCTACATGTATAGAGTATAGGTACCATATGTGGCTTAAAATAGGGGAAGTAAGGTTCAATTAAATAGTTGCTACAACCGGTTTTAGACAAGTAGGATGTGTGTAGCTATGCAGCCTGTCAGGCTCATAGTTACAACTAGCGCTATCTGTAGCTACCTAACCTTTATCCCCAGTGCTTGTACTATAGCGGGACGCTCTAGCCATGCTGAAAAGGCAGTTGTGCGAACAATTCCATTTAACGCACATCACTGTACAGGTCTATAAGCCTAAATTTTTCCAACATCTGACGGGAAGTCAAGGTGGCGCGTTCGGTTACAGACTGGGGTCGGAACGTGGCCTCCCCATTAATCGGGTCGCGGGTTCGAATGCCACCCGCGTACATATCTGATTCTTGACTTTCTAAGCCTGTAGCCAATATGCCGGTAACTTTCTTCTCCGGAAGAACTCCGAAGCTAAAAGGATGACTGGGTACGTTACAGCAGCGGCTCCTGTAATTCCCAGCCATCGCCTATCCAGCGCTCCGGGTGTCTGACACTCCAGGAGGGATGGGAGGCTCCCTAGGCTTTTGCTTTTTTTTTTCTTCTCAAGTTTCTTCTTTTTTTTCCTCCAAGATTTTTTTTCTCTCCTTTTTTCCCTCCAAGTTAAGTTGTTCTCTTTAAAGAAATGCCACAAAAATAATTTTAAAAATTAAATTTGAATTTTATAACATTCATTATAGATATGCTATCAGCTGCTAGGCTTTTTTTCCTTCCAACTTACATTGTAATTTGTTTCTCTTTATAGAAATACCACAAATAGTCATCTATCTATCAGTACTAAGCCTGGGAAGAATTGTTTGACGACCAGGAGCTATAGGCTTCTTTTTTCTTCTCTAAGTTAAGTTGTTTCTCTGTATAGAAATACCACAAATAGCTATCTATCTATAACTACTAAGCCTGGGAAGAATTCTCTTCAGGCTGATGGCTACCGAATTATTCAGTAGCTACCAACAGCCACACACACTGAATACCAAAAGAATAGTTGGAATGACAAATGACAATGTACTAGGACAGCTCCCAAGCCACACCCATCATGCTATTTCTATTTCACTTCACCTACAAAGTACTAGTGACTAAATATGACCGATTAACTACTATGAAAAAAACAATTGATAACATGTACATGCATGATGAAAGTGAAAATGTAATGAAAGATGACAAGACTTCCAATCAAATATGTTAAGCAAACAAATACAGTAAAAACAGCTGAAATGTTACACATTTCTTGGACTCTTTGAGTGACTACACAATAATTGCAGGAGTGGGTGTGGAGAGCTACTTACAGTACAGAGTGCACATTGTAGTGGGCATAACAGCCACCAGATAGTGACAACTACCTCTGACAAGTACAAGTACATGTGAATCTCGTTGCACGTTCAGTCCTACGACCTTGCCTCCTTCAACCCCATGTATGACGACTCGGGAGCAGGGTTTCTAGTCTGTGGATTCAGTCCCATGTAGGTGGCATTGGGATTGGGCATGGAACTACTGGAGCTCGGGTTAGAGGGGCCATTCACTGCTGGACCCAGCACTCTTCTTTCTCTTGTGTGCCGATCTAGGTCCTAAAATGGCACATTACACAACAGAGGTGAAGGAAGCTACACTACAGTTTCCATCTCATCCATGACTTGCAGAAAAATCGGAGGTTAAGAATAATGGCCTAACATGTTAAGAATAATAGTATACTTGTATGTTTTCATGTACAAATGTAATTACAACAGTTGTACTGTCACAAGAGGCGCTAGCTGAGTTTGAAATACATGTGAGTTTGAAATAACTCTGGAGAGAGTGTATACTATTAGCATGTGATAGGTTGGTTTAGTGTAGTATTATGGAAAAATAGGGCTCTGAAATGGGCATTTGGTCATCAAATTGTACAATTTTGTAAACCAAATGCCCATTTCAGAACCCTAATACCACACTTAACCAACCTACTCATTGCAACTGTGGGTAGTAATCTGCAGAATGAAGCCAATACCTACCAGTATTAGCACACCACCCAGCATGTAATTACCACTGAGGCAATCCTAATGATTGATTGCTTCCAAAAGGCAGCACAGAGGGAATGCATTCTTATAAGAGCCCGCTCACTCTCTTTTGACGTTACCATGCCAACAACCTAATGATGAGGGTGCATACTTGGGTACAATGTGTGCACTTCAAATATATTCAGCCTAAAGCTTGCTCCTGGGCTACGCTTCAAGTAACAATAGTAATACCGGTATTGCTGGGCAATGGCAAACAGCTGTAGGTGCTAGTACCTGGTATGTGTCATAGAAGGTCTCAATGCCAGCAGTGTTCAGCGACTGGTAGTGTTGAGAGCCAGAAGCAGCTTGAGAGCCCCGGGGTGGAATTGGAACCGGTGGCTGCCTGCTAGGCTGGAATGGAAAGGAATGGCAAGGCATGTTAATAAACCTAGTCTCATACTCAGACGGCTCAGTATAAGCATGAGACTATAACAAACACACATGCACATGTACGTAAAGATGAGTCACCTCAGTACACCCCACAGTGCATGCTCAAGATGAGTCACCTCAGTACACCCCACAGTGCATGCTCAAGATGAGTCACCTCAGTACACCCCACAGTGCATGCTCAAGATGAGTCACCTCAGTACACCCCACAGTGCATGCTCAAGATTTAAGGGAGGTTTAGAGTTGCTTGTTTTCTGTTCTGTAAATCATCAAATTTCTACCCTGCCCACTCAACAGGGAAGGTTACAACTGAGCCCGGAATAAGGAGGTGACTGTCACTCTCCATCATAACACCTGTACTAGCAATACCTGGGGCTGATCTGGGGTGGCATAGACAGAGGGTGGACTTATGGTTTCGGCGGTAAGAGGAGCGTAGGTGCCATGGGGGAGGGACCCCGTGGGGGAGATAATGGTGCGACGAGGGGGGGTTCCGTTTCCAGTTACCGAATGAGTACGATGCTGGGAAGGAGAGAAGAGCAAGCAGACATTAGAAATTGTGCAGCGTTGTGGACTCACTACCCTGTACGGAACCAGAATATTATACCAAAATGGTAGCTAAAGACAAGCAGTGTGAGTGCATGAGGCTCGGGTTAGCCTCCATTTCCAGGCTCTAGTCTCGTGCCCAGACGTTCATGCCCCCCGGCGAAAGAACGTCTGGTGTTCTAAATGAACTTTCTTGTCACAGACACCTTTCCCCTTTGGAATTCCAAAGGCTCCAATCAGATTGTAGCTTTTAGTCAAAGTTGCCATGATGTTAATCTTCATACTATTGGTCATTAGAATGCAAATTTGAAATATACCGTATAATAGTTTATTATCAGCAAACGTAGAGTCTGTGACAAGAAAGTTCGTTTAGAACACCAGACGTTCTTTCGCTGGGGGGGGGGGCGTGAACATCAGGGCACGAGACTACTCACATGGTACCCTAGCAACATCCGCTAGATCCAGGTAGTACATGACACGCTACAGTCAGTAACTTGATCATTACTCATGACGACAAGGAATAGCTATATTAAATAGTCATGCAATGGCTACAGCAGTGACACTCACTGGAGTTCGGTTCTTGACTTGGTCAACGATGTGCTTGGCCCAGTAGTCGACTGCCTTGTGTATTCTGGCGGCACATCCCGGTTCTGTGTCCACTACGAACCAGTCCACTCCCGTGGGTGACTTGCTACAGAGGGAAAGGACAGAGGAGAGTTTCCACTAACCAGATTTTTTAGCTCCTTGGACTAAACATTGGTATGTAATTGTACACTTCATTAGGCCCTTATTAGAGCATTGTACATGGGCTCCTATTGGAATACTACACTCCATGGCCCATGGCCTCAATGTACTCATGGCCCATGGGCTCCTATTAGAGCAATGTACTCATGGGCTCTTATTGGAACAATGTACTCCATGGGCTCTTATTGGAACAAATGTACTCCAAAAGGTGTTCATGTGGTCTAGTAGTGTACTCCATGGGTTCTTCTTGGAATAGCTAAATATACTATTATATCAAAGTTTACTCACGTTCCAGACTGAAACTTGAAAGCCATTTGGTTGGAGCCGTACTGTCTGATGTGATCAATCTGCCATTTCACGATGAGACGTGGAGGTTCCTCCTCTGAGTACAGTGCCACATGGAAGAGATTACGATCGAAGTCTCGCAAGACCTCCAAGATGCAGGGTCCACTGAATCTCATCGTGGTTGACTTTCGGAGGTTTACTTGGAAAGTTTCGTCATCTGGCACAACTATATAATGTGTGTGTGTGTGTGTGTGTGTGTGTAATGAGTGGCTTTAAAAATTGCACTTCATTTAAAAACAACTGTTAAGATATTTACTCTTAGGGCAAGTAAATTTTAATGGCACATAATTGAAAATTGCAATATGCACTAGTCTCATTCCCAGCCTCCAGCTCTTCCCCATACCGTGCTAACACTGTATAGAAAATGCTATAAGTCAAGACTATGGTACTGACAATTCAAGTAATCTCCAACAGCATCAGAGGGTTCAGGGTTCACCCTCCTCTTGTAACTGCAATTTAAGTTTCTGCATTGGCTTAGCCTAGTACCCGGACCATCCTGGCTGTGAGATGTGAGGAAGTCCTGGTGTACGAGGCCCGGACAATCTACACCAAAAGGCTCTCAAAATAAACTAGACAGCCATTATCATAAGCATGGGATGTTGACAGTATGGACTTCCTTTAATGGCAGTTCCATTCTAGGTACATGTAACCAGCTGTTCACCACTGGATCTCCCCATCCACAAACATTTAGCATGCTTCGTTAATTATTCTGTCGTGCAGCGTGACTCAATCTGAGTGAGTAGCGAGTGTTTGCTCAATATCCCAGACCACCTTCTCAACTGTTTTCAAATACCACAGAATAAAATGATATTTAACGGGGGAACTAGAAAGCATGTACTCATGTAGAGCTCTTTCATCTCTCCTGTGGGTTGGTTGTGTTCATGTATGCCCCACATTTACTAACTCCTGAAGCTGAAGTTTATTCAACAACAGAGCTCCTTCAACAAAGATTTTATGTCCCCCCCCCCACCCCACCCCACATACAGTGGCTACTTCTAAAGTAGCAAAAAAACAGATCACCATCACAAATCTGTTCTTGTTTAGTAGGTACATGTGCAGGTACTTTTGATGTTCCGATTATCTAAAGAGTACATGTACATAATCCAATTTTGATAGTGGCTGTGAAATGCACACTTAGGTACCTTCATAAACATCTTGCCCAACGGAGTTGTCTGGTACTCCATCGCTGCCGCTGAAACTAGAGGACGAATTTCGACCGGTTCGGTATCTCCGAATATCACTCAACCAATCATCCGTATCTGCCCGAGAGGAGCACATGAACAGGAGCGTTTCTTCAGCTGTCACTACAATGAACGCTTTCTTCCGCTCAGGTCGCTGCACGGACCTCATCTGGTCGAGGAGGATGTCGCGGCCAAAACCGCCGTCAGCGACTTGCTCTTCGTTACGATACATCTCCAGTCTCGCACTTCGGCCGTGTGACTCCCTGCGAAGAACAACCCAGTAGCGACGGGACGTCATACTGGTAGTAAGTGACCCCAGCTATTGAGTATTGGAAGAAAATTACAAATGGTTACACTACTATAGACTTTCAGCACAAATTGAAAATAAGGTGATAATTGATAACTAAAAATGGTTGGTGTAAATACCAGAAGGTGAAATAATAGAAAGTGATACCTGGAGATACTAGGCTAGCTAGCTAGCTCTATACTATAGCACTCTTCTATGGTGACCTCTGTGCAAACTGCTGTCGCAAGTAGGACGGGAGGAATGACACCCATTCTTGAGGCTTTATGATTAAACTGCTAGACAGTCCAGTCTGTTAGTCATTGAAACCTGAGCCCCTTTCAATTACTCATTTCAACTTACCACGCCTTCTTTAGGGTTCCTAACGACGTTCAGGTAGCCCCTTCGAACGATGTCGTGCTCGGTAGCAGCCATATTCGCTTTAGATCTTCTTCAGACGATCTATTTTCGGTCTCGCAGCTGGTCGGTTATTATCTATGGGTTAGCCAGCTAGCTACTAGGGGATGCCGGCTTTAAACGTAACTGATGCTCTGTAATAAACTCACAGGCACGCTGCACCGTCGCTCAAGTTCTACGATCACTTATATTATACACTGATAGTAAATCGTTTACTTTCAGTAGGCGTGGCCAGAAATACCGCTTTTGCAATTTGCGTGACGTAAGTGCGGCGCGGGGGTGTGACTAGTTCCGCAAGATTGTCTATAAAGGCGATCCTTGCTTTGCACAAAGGAGACGCGTGGGTTTCTTATTTTTTTTGCAAGAATGAATCCGCAGGCGGATATCGTAAAGAAAGGACTGTTAAAATTCAAGATCGCCAAATCCCGAGGGCCCTCCGGATCCGGTATAGATGGGGTAAGTGTTTTTGGAAATTCCTTAGCCTTGATCTTGTGGGCCTGCACCTCGAAGTTGAACTCTCTTCACTAGATTATAAGATCAGTCGCAAAATTTCATGTATAAGTAACTTTTTCTGAGCTAGAGTGAACAAAGAGCAAAACAGATTTGAGATATTTGTTAGAGCAACTTGAGGTACTACAAGGCTTGGAGGAGGAAGCCAGAGGGAGTCAATCCAGAGATATTTTAGTTTTTTATTTTCTTCTCTCTGCACTCTCCCAAACAGCCAAAAGGATTTAAAGAATTCTGGTTTGTCTTCCGAGCCCTGAGGCACGGTGAAAAGCTATTGGAATACTATCAGAATGAGAAAAAATACCACGAGAAGGGACCCTCTAAGGGAAGGATACCCCTCCGGGAGGCCAGCTTTGTCCAAAAGTGTGATCTGGAAAAGAAGCAGCAGTTTTGCATTGAGTTTCGGGAGCAGACTGTGGCTTTCTTTGAGGCGGTGTCTGTCGACGAGGCCGACGACTGGATGCAGTGCCTCAATGCAGTACTCTTCGGGAAGGGTCAACATGGAGGTAAGGGTGTCATGTAGGCCTGCCCTCTCCACCACGGAATATTGATTAAGCCCTAAAAGCTGGGAAGTGGAGCCTGGGAACGGGGGCCAACCAAGCCTCTTGCTGCATGCTCAACAGCAGAGGCTCTCTCCATGCTAGGAAGCTTAGGAGAGGGGCTACTGGTGAGCCTCAGTCTGCACTGCAGCTGTTGTGTCTGCACTGAACCACCTTGCAGCATGCAACAGGTTATTTTGCATGTACATGTGGTTAGACATGCCCCTCCTGGCTTGTCGTGTGAGGTAGGACCTGAGGCTCTTAGTGATTGCCTACCTTGTCTCATGAAATGTAGCAATGGTCTGCCTTCAAACTGTCTGAGGTGGGCGGAATGGAAGCATGTGCAACAATCACATGCAGCTGCTCACTAAGCCCTATATACGTATGAGTAGTAAAATGTATTGCACTTGCGAGTGGGAAAAGTCTTAAGATTCCTTCCCAATTATGGATGCAAGGTCAGGAGCCCTCTTTACACCTAGCCTCCCACCCAGACCTCTACACCCTGCTCTGTGTGGAGGCCTCTTCTCCTTATGTGGGTGAACCTGTGACTCAATTCCCATGACTTCATGCGCCCATTCTTCCAAAGAATGAATTACAGTCAGTTCACAGGATGTGTGTTCACTTTCCAGAGAAGACCTTGGGATACCTACCTCAAACAGATTCTGTAGAAATGTTTTCCTTTAGAGGGTGATGATAAAAGGGTGTGCCTGGCTTGGGTATCCTGTAGCCATGCAGCCTGTAATGATTATGGTATGTATACTGTTTTCCGATCTGATGTAGTATTCCAAAGTATTCGTCGAAGGTCAGGTATCAGAAGTCTCAATCATTCACATAAGGCCTACAACTCATAAGCTGCTAATTATACGGATACTCAAGCTCTCATGCTATGTTTGTCCTGTACACAAAGTACCCTCCTAGAACCGGTCTCCATGGCAGCACAATAGCCTGCACACAGGCAGCCAACACATTGGATTGAGTAATCCCATTTCCTCAGCAGTTCCGTTCCCAGACCCTCTTCAGCAGTCCGATTCCCAGACCCTCCTCCGCAAGGAATACATATATATGGTCAAGATGTGGCATGGGAATGAGATTGGAGTGGGAAGACTGCCTGGGAATGGAGTCTGCAGCCTCCCCGATACCTTAGCTTGTTGTGCACACAAAACATTGCACATGCATTTGCCCACCAATAAAGTTACAATCTGATACTAATTTGGATAAGTACATGCAGTCATGTAGTTGTGCATGCTCACTAAGCATTTTTCCTTACATAGCCATTATAATGTTACCAGACCATGCAGCCATGCAGTATGTGTCTGTGTAGTTGTACATACCATACAGGCTAGCTTCGTTCCCAGTCCACTCTTTCGAGGGGGGGTGTGGCCTGGGTACGAGGCTACATACAGGCATACAAGTAGTGTACGCTGTATGTTGTTTGACATTATGAAAATGGGGTAAGACCTAGCTACAGCGACTGGCTCACTAGACCAGCTGCTGCAGCGACAGGCTCACTAGACCAGCTGCAGCGACAGGCTCACTAGACCAGCTACAGCAACAGGCTCACTAGACCAGCTGCTGCAGCAACTGGCTCACTAGACCAGCTGCTGCAGTGACAGGCTCACTAGACCAGCTGCTGCAGCGACAGGCTCACTAGACCAGCTGCTGCAGCGACAGGCTCAGTAGACCAGCTGCTGCAGTGACAGGCTCACTAGACCAGCTACAGCGACAGGCTCACTAGACCAGCTGCTGCAGCGACAGGCTCACTAGACCAGCTGCTACAGCGACAGGCTCACTAGACCAGCTGCTGCAGTGACAGGCTCACTAGACCAGCTGCTACAGCGACAGGCTCACTAGACCAGCTGCTGCAGCGACAGGCTCACTAGACCAGCTGCTGCAGCGACAGGCTCACTAGACCAGCTGCAGCGACAGGCTCACTAGACCAGCTAACTGTACAGTATACTGAAAATAATGGCAGTCTCGGGTGGTTTACCAAAAATTCTTTCACAGTGAAACACAGTGAGTGTGTGTTTCACTGTGAAAGAAGTTTTGGTAAAACCGGGAGATTGCCATTATTTTCAGCATGTTGTTTGACAATCATAACTTATAACATGATATAGAATGGGCGGAGGTGATGATGGGTGTGGCAATGGATCTCTAGGGCGACACCAACGAAACAGCTGCGTGACCCAGATGGAACGGTATTTGCCCTTAGGGCTCATGCTACATAAGTGATCGCACACACACTGCCAATGTAACACAACAGAATCCATGATGTCACTAATGCCTCTTCTGGCCGGCTTGACTTGATAATTGCTCACAGCTGGCACTAGTTCTCATGTGATCCACAGCTGGAGAAAGTAGCATCAACTACGTGCTACAGTGTGTGACGCACAGACAGTTCCTGTACTTGTCATACTTCAGGTGACCTCATTTTTGTGGTGTTTTTAGAGAGCATTCCATAACTGATTCCATTCATAGCTGCTACTTTGATACAACCTGACAGTGTTTCATCCAGACATTTTGGCAAGGGGGGGCTGCGTGTCATGCGGGCGTGTGAAGCGCGGCCGTTTTCCAAATTCCAAGGGGGGGCACTTAGGATCCAAGGGGGGCAAATGCCCCCCCTGAATGAAACCCTGTAACCACTAACCAAAAGTGGGAGAGCCCTATCCTATACAGTTTTTCCCAGTACACACACACACTGTATACATACAGTACCTGTTTCCCACTCCTCCCCTCTACACACACACCTTTCACAGTGATGCTTGATCCTTCAAAACAGAAATGTGTTAGCAAATACATGTACATACGTGTTTATTTTGCTGTCAGTGAATGACTTTCATTGTGGTGGTATAATTAACACTCTGTGATCAAACACGCACGTATGCACACACACACACACACACACACAGACGGCGTCCTACAGTACAATGTTGAGCTCTATGAGAACGAAGCCCTGCATTATTCCGGACCTTGCATCCTGGAGGTGAAGGATGACGAGGTAACAGTATGGAACAGGGACACTTGGGAAGAAGTCGTGAGATGGAAATTGTCACACATTCGATCTTTCAAAGCAAAGAAACAATTGCTAACAATCTACCCTGGAAGGTATGCACCTCACGATAGTCATGTGATAATTACAGGGTGGCCTAGTGAGTCTTATTGTATATATATGGAAGCTCAGAGAATGTACCAATCAGATTCACTGTATTTGTGACCTATGACCTTGCCATATTGGCTATTCCCATCAGTGGATTCATGACCCCATAGCCAGGTCATGTGGTTTGATGTAGCCACTCACCTGCCTTATATAGTTCTCACTACAAGGGGTGTGTAATACAATAGCTTGTTTCACTAGGCACCAAACACTATACTCAGCTCTAGCACAGTTACTGGGTCCGGGTAGGCTTGTAGCTGCCTTTACCATTATGATGTAATGGGGGGTAAAAGTGAGCACTAAATAGAGAAAATACATGAGAACATGTGCTTTGATGTAGTTTTCTTGTACGAAAACATAAGAACATGCTTGTTTACATATGTTTTTCTGTATTTTCTCCATTTAGTGCTCACTTTTACCCCCCATTACATCATAATGGTAAAGGGTCTATAGTAGTGATTTTGGTGGAATGGGCTATATATACTAGCGAGCTAGAAGGACTACTATACTGCAAACCCCACCCCTCAGTAGCAAACCCCACCCCGCATGAACAACTTTCACAAGTGGTCTCTAGGGCATATGTTTAGCCTAAAGTTGGGTCATCACCATACAAACCAGTTAGTCGAAACACCAATAAACTCTACACTCCCTGGCATATAAAAGTTTGTTTTGCTATCACATGGACACCAGAATAGCCATGGAATGGAGACTGAGAACGAGACTATAGTCTGTAGATGCTAACAATTAGTCTCGTGCCCAGACCTATGCTCGCCCCCTCGCAGAACGGTCTGGCGCACGAAGTCGAATTTCTGGGGTTTATGGGCGGAGCAATCAGCTTGTTAATTGACTCTTCAAGGTGTGAAATGCTCTATAAAGGCTTACTGAGGTCTCTACACTGACGTAAATAAGCGTTTTCTTGTATAATCGTACATGCAGAAGGCAACTCTTAGCAACAAAGTTACAAAACTGTACAGTACGAGTACAAAATACAGCAACTTGCTTAATCCGAGGATTGATCTTCAACTAGCCCTTGTATCACCAAGACTGGAGTTATTTAAACTTCTAAGCGACACAAAGAACAATGTTAGCAGCCAGTTCGCTTAAACCGCTTCCAAATTGCGACAAACAATTCAAACGTCGCCATTTTATCGTTCCGTAATGGCATTCCAGAACGTAATAATTACAAATCCTGCAATCTCATTGGACCTTACTGCATTCCGGGAATAAGCCCCAACATTTTGACTTGGTGCGCCAGACCGTTTGGCGAGGGGAGGAGCCACGGTATGGTCACGAGACTAGCTAACAATACCTGCCTATGTCTAAAGACAGGAGTGGTCCTGGTAATGAGGAACATGTACTAATAGACCTGTTATGATGTAATGGGCGGGGGAGGGGAAGTGAGCACTAAATGGAGAGCTACAAGAAACATGTGCTTTGGCGCATTATTGTAGGAACATGCTTGTTTGCTTCTTATGCTCCCAGCGCCCTTACCGCCATTACATCATAATGCCTCTCTCTCTTTCTCACGGCTGGCAGTCGAAGCTCAACCGGACGGGGAGAATTCTACTTTAAGAGCACCCAGAGTGTCCAGATCACACACGCCATCGAGACCATCGTGCAAAGAGTGAAGGCAGAGGGGGACAGACGGAGCCTGGTGAGTCGAGTGGGACACTCCCAGTACTGCAGGAAACTACTCATTGGACTATTGCAGCCCTATTTCAAACTATTAAGACTCACTATTATAACCCTTATGGGGACAGGCCAGTTAGTTCAACTGGTCAGTTTAAATAAAGTATGGGCAGTTGTATGTTACATATCTGTGACAATAAGTGTTAATGCAGCATTAGAACTGGCCAAGGTTTACAGTGGAGCCCCTCTATTGCGGACACCCCTGGGACCAGCTCCAGTGTCCTGATTACTCATTTCAGGGGTCAATTAATTCATATGAGTTGGGACCAAAAAGTGATGTCCTTATTAGTGAGGTGTCCTTATTTCAGGGGTCCTGATTAGAGGGGTTCCACTGTATTTCAACTTGACCACTCTTAATAATAGTATGTGAGGTATACGTCAGTGTATAGTCTTACTGAAGATTGGCAACATCTCTTTATTTCTTTGCTTTCATTCAGACGGCCCCAACTGGTAGACAGCTCCCGTCCTCCACCTCGGCTCCCAACTTATCAAGATCCCGGGCCACGGCTGGCTCCGAAAGGAGACCCCTCCCAGCCCTCCCGCTAGCCTCCCGCCCCCTTCCGCACACCTCCGTGTACCCCATGCCCAGTCGCTCGACCTCAACCACCCCCTCGACCCCTGGGTCGCAGAACCTGTCTCCGCCCCCAGAAAACCTGGTAAACATCCCTAGTCATATCGTCCCTGAGCACTGGGATTTCTCTCGATCACGAAAACTGAGTTCGAACGCCGTGTCCAACATCCCAGAGCACAGAGCACCGGAATATGAAGAACTGGACGCTGTTCAAGAAGCGGTGGCGGACGCTCTCGGTCCGATTCCTCCTCCCGCGGTACTCAGTCGACAAGCAATTACAGACCCATCAATTGAGGATTACGGCCAATTAGAGCATCCCCATACGACACCCCGACCAGTCTCAGCCCACGAACCCACCAATCAGCCACTCTCGTCGTCTCCGAGCTACAGCCTCCTCGATAGGAACCGTCAGACTAGCTCCAGAACTAGTCCCAAGCCGAGCCGAGCTCGGAGGAGAGACTACGAGGACATACCCGACGGACCCACGGAGGGCTACGGTAAATTAGATCGGGAAGCTTTGACCAATACTCCTATTTCTCTAGTTGATGGTGATTATGACCTCTTAGATAACAAAGTGCCGTCACCCGTTCCGGCGAAAAAGAAACCTCCCCCTCTGAAACCGGCACCGTACAGAGCAAGGTTGGCCCATAAATCCGTTTCTGCCGATCCTATCGAAGAGGTCTACTCGGAAATTGATCAGGAGAAGCCGCTGAACGTCCAGGTGAGTGACCTCGAGGGGTACAACAAGCTGGAGAGGAAGGACGGGAACACCGGTATCATGGGGAGGCCCAAGGTCCCCGTCTGCACTCCAGAAGGGTACGGAAAACTGAATCATCACGGATCGTTCTCGAATCCAGAGCTAGCCTCCAGTGGAGAACACTACGGAGCTCTGGAACACTTTCCTCAGAAGGAGACCCCAGGCGAAGTAACCTGTCCTCCCTACTACAATCCAGAGGAGTACGGCAAATTAGAACATGGCCATTCGGGATTTGACCCCTATGCCTCCCTCTCCCTGTCGGAGTCGTACCGGGAAGCCCCCCGGGGACTTCCGGTGGTCGCCAACCCAGGAAGTAAACAGAATGGAACTACTGACGATGACGAACCACAGCTCACTAGTGAAGAGTTCTACGGACAGCTAGCGGCGCAGAGCAGAGTTGAAGGGTCCAGTTACAGCACAGTGGACCTCCACTCTCGTGTACAGAATGGAAACGTACCTGCTATCACTAGCAATGGGAAGTTCTCTCCACAGAGCAGTATACCGGATAGTGGCAGAGTTTATGACGACACCCTAAACCACCCGTACCCCAGTGGAAAAATTGGTGCATTTGAGGCGCTGTATGAACCCTCTGCAAATGATACTCCCTTACCTCCAGTGCCCCCCAGGAGGGGGCTGAGTGTACGAAATTCCCCCAAAGTTGAACGTAAAAATGGTATGACTACGACCCCACCCAACAGCTCCTCCCCAGCTGTTCCTGCCAAGCCCAAACCCAAACCCAAACCCAAGCCGAAACCCAATGTACATGTGTAAACATTTTTGTTTTTTGTTTTTTTTATGATTGTGTCTGGTACATAGTATGCTTTTTATTAGTGCAGTTTGCCATGTATGCACTTAATTGTGTAACGGTCTTTTTAAAATTATTCTACATCAGATTCTGTAGATACATGAGCGCAGTATAAAACTCTAGGGTAGGCCAGTTTGACTCCTGGATGTGTAGCAACCTGCTCTCAACATGTTAAGTGACCACGCCTTAGCATACATCTATAACTTTTGGTCTTAGCATAGATAGTACTCTACTATCTATGGTCTTAGCATAGGCTGATATCGTTATTCCATGATGAGGCTGTTTATGTTTACCGGGCTAGCCCCACCCCTGCGAGGGGTGGGGCTAGATTTGAATTCATAGCGCTATGTGTAGCTACCTAGCCTTTATCCCCAGTGCTTGTACTTATAGCGGGACGCTCTAGCCATCCTGATGTGCAGTTGTGTGCTCATTCTAGGAACAATTCCATTTAACGCACATCACTGACAGGTTTTTAAGCCTAAATTTTGCACACATCTGACGGGAAGTCAAGGTGGCGCGTTCGTTTCAGACTGGGGTTGGAACGTGGCCTCCCCAATAATCGGGTCGCGGGTTCGAATGCCACCCGCGTACACATCTGATTCTTGACTTTCTAAGCCTACAGCCAATACGTCGGTAACTTTCTTCTCAGGAAGAACTCCGAAGCTAAAAGGATGACTGGGTACGTTACAGCAGCGGCTCCTGTAATTCCCAGCCATCGCCTATCCAGCGCTCCGGGTGTCTGACACTCCAGGAGGGATGGGAGGTTCCCTAGGCTTTTGTTTTTCTTCAAGTTTCTTTTTTTTCCTCCAAGTTTCTTTTTTTTCCTCTCCTTTTTTTCCTCCAAGTTAAGTTGTTCTCTTTATAGAAATGCCACAAAAATAATTTTACAAATTTAATTTGAATTTTATAACATCACTACTAAGCCTGGGAAGAACTTTTTCAAGTCTGACAGGCTGATGGCTGCTGAATTACTACCAACAGCCAAGTCATTAGGAAATGCACACTTGCAGTATAAGCACTTGTAGTGGGTTTGATGAGCTCATGATACGTTTATCCTTACATACACATGCAGTGACTGAATGGTATGAATAATCCAACGGGACAAGTTGTATGTCCTGTATCTTAACTTCTCAGCCAAGAAATAAAACCTCAAACCCAGGCCATTCATTATGAAAGAGCTGGGCACGAGACAGGAACACACACAGGTGAATATCCCACATCCATTCCATCTGCCCTGCCGTCAGAGCCAGCCCACCACACTTTCACCTTCTCCTCGGCTTCCTGCTAATGGAATTTTTGCCCTTGGGACTTTTCAATGACTAGCTGTCACAGGGATGTGACAGAGATCTGGTCGAGGGATGTCCTGTCCTAGAATGTGCTTTAGAGCTGCTAAAAAATCAGAAGTTTGGTCACGTCATTTTTGCGTGATTCTTGCAATTTCTAGTACTTCATTTTGGGTTAGTCCACTATGGTTCTGAGCCCTTCATATATGCACTGTAAGGGTATATAGAGTGCTGAACCCCCATAGGACGGTAGTACAGTCTTGGGTTAATTGTATCACGTGTATGCAGATGAAAAGCCCAGCCCTGTGTAAACGGGGCTTTATACAAACATGTTATACAATCATACAAAAGACAACAACTTAACCAGGGACGGAAATAGACAGTTTGAACGAATTATACAAGCAAGAGCACAATGCTGAATGAAGTCTGTTACGTGTTTTCATGCAGATAATTTCAATACACAATGAAATGATACACACTCTTCAATAGGCCAGTCACCGTATGATGGAATAAGATGCAACATCAAATGTAAATAAATAATAGCTCGCAGATCATAAAAACTAAAAGTAATAGAAACTCACTTTGATTCGGTTGCTTACACAAATACATTACACATCACATCAACGTACTTATGCATGAATGTATACAGTTCATCCTGATGCAGTTTTGCCGTCAAAGAATCAGACGAGACGTCAGCAGAGCGTTGACGAGGTAATACTACGTGATCTCACGTTGGGCTGGGGCGATCTCTCCCCCTCCTGATAAAAGTGCTGAAAATCCGGACAACTCAATTCCCCCGACCGGCTTTTACTCATCATGTTCAAGGGGGGGTTGCGATGCACCCCCAGGTGGTGGTGGTTCTGGTGCACCCCCCGGGGGTCTTGATGTCCCCCCGGGGGTAAGTGGCCCACCACAGCGGAATGGCTGAGTGTGTGTGGGAGGCTTGAGGTGAGCGAGACATGCGACTGACACGGAGCGGTAGACAAGAACATCCTCTGCCTACTGACATTTTGTACAGCATGTGGATTCATACCTGTCTGCTGGCAAGTGCACTGCCAGAACGGTAATGTCGGAACCATTTGGCAGTGTGCCTGCTGGATAGAGATTGGATTGGTCGTGTTGAACGTACCAGTGATGGGGTGAGGGTGGTTTAGCTTGTCGTAGCCGGGTGATAGCGTTGCTGGGAGGGTGGCCGCTCTGCCGTGACCGATCTTGCTATACTGTTCTTGTGAGGTCGATGGTCTCAGAGCATGGTCGATGTGTGTGTACTGTGGCGAGGGTGGGGAGAGGCCTGTAGTGGTCAGCGATTGCTGCGATTTTTCAGTAGTTGACATGACAGGCTGTGTGTGTGTGTGTGTGTGTGTGTGTGTGTGTGCATACCAAAGATATATTGTTGCATGCAATGTAAATCACGTGTACATAATGGGTTAAATTAATTAAGTAGATATGGGGTTAATTACATAACCAATTATGAATAACGACACCTTAAAGTGCATTTATACTCAAAGCAGACACTCCATACAAGGTGTACAGTTGTGATATCTGCCACACATTAGGTGTACTCCCGCACAAGTACATGACACTACAGTGCCACAGCCTCATGGGGGTGTGGTCTGGGTACGAGGGTAGCAGTGACAATCACAGCCCAGTACAGCCACCAGAAAACGATAATTGCAGCCAAGTACAGACAGCAGCCCATGAGACGCAGCAATGACCACAGCCCAGTGCAGCCATCAGGACAATAGTGATAGCTACAAATCAGAAAGCGATTTCCCATCCTCCCACACGGAGTGGGGCACATCAAAATGGAACGTTGCTTCTGCCAGAGCGGTTGCTGGACAGAACACAAGACTAAGCGGGCACAACCACAGGTATGCAGACACCATCTGCTGGTCAGCCTATCGCAGATGGTATAGCTACCGACTTGTCACAGTTCTGCACTTTCTGATGGCGGTGAAGGTACACAAATTAGATCAGCTTGTCACAACCTGCCAAAATTAGCATGGGTAGTACTAAAAGTGACAGTACGATATCATCTACGAATCATCACCCCCCCCCCCCCCCAAACAGAGTGATTCACCCCCCCCCCCCCCCCTACCGAAACAGAGTGCTTCAGTCTGGGTACAGTATCACATAGCTATTCTGACAGCTGCTACTCCACTATAAAGACTGTTACGACAGTGTTGAATGAAAAACCAGCTGGTGCCGGAATGTGAAAAATGGTACCCATGGTGGTAAACAATATCGTCTTCTCGCCGCCTAGCGTACCCCACAAGCGACTTCATAATTCCATTAACGAGCCTCGGCTCATAGAACATCAGTTGTAAGATTAATGGCTGCATTTGCAGGCTGCAATTAACGCCTCTAGCAGAGTCACAGCAATCATATGCCCACTAATAGCACATAATGGCAGCTGCTAATGCTGTCCATCAACTACCAGCAGAGTGACTGCGTTGGCATGGCTGCAATAAACAGCAGAAAAATTCTGTTTACAGTGAACTCCAAAAGCACATGCTAGTCCCGGTTGAGTAGATAATATGGCTCCATGGCAATCCATTTAGGCCATTTAAGATATCAGCAAACACTCAATAAATAAAGCTGGATAACAGCGCCTTTGGTGCTACATATTTTATAATAAAGGTATTATTACAGCATTTAGTACTAATTGCCCTCGAGTTAGTGTTTCACGTGACCAATAGATTGCCGGCCAAAGACTATGCATGACACATGTATAACTCTTTCCAAACGGAGCTATAATATACATACATAAGCCTCAACGCGAATTTATTCTGGCTTTTACAGTAGGTAGTAGTACATGCTTTTCTCCATTTTGTATAGGCACATAAACGTGCCCATGGCATTCAAAGAGATAAAGCCTGGTTTGTTTAAAAGCCCTCCCTAATGAATATATACCAATAAAGTCCCAATCCTTAAGATCTCTCACTTGCCTATACAGAATACCAGATGGTCCCAGACTACACTACAGGGAAAATCTCTGCTAATACTATTCCAGTGCATTGTTACTGAGACCACAAACCAGTTACTCAGAAGACTATAACACAACTCAACCACATGCTGATCGTAATTGCTCACAAGCGGCTGCTTGAGCCCACGCAAAAGTCTGAAATATTAAAAAGGAAGCATGATTGGACTGTGTATAGCGTCTTCAGACGACCTCAGGTAATTTGATCATAAAATGCAAACGATATAGGGACATGTGCTGTGCTAGCCTCGTACCCAGGATTTCCATGCCCTCGCAGCCGTGGAGAAAACAGCTGCGAGATAAAATCCGGGCGAGGAAAGCCTGGCTACGAGGCTACACTGTGCACCGGAGCTGCCGGCAGAAGCGGTCGGGCTTCAAGGTGTATCCTTACCTATATTAGTCTAAGTATGAATTCCGTATTATGGCTTTGTGCTAGAGTGGACTAGGAAGACTATGAATGCAGTCATGTGACTGAAAGTGACCAATAGGAATCCAGAGCTGTTTTCACCATCACTATTAATTGGGACGTCCAGTATGCAGTCCCACCCCCTTTTGCCCTTGGGCTTATCTGCCACTAGTGAGGCTTCATCCACCCCATAAGGTTGAGTTTCGAGTTTCAACCACAATCCCCTCAGCTGAACCACAGGAGCCTTGTCAGAACCCACACAAATCCCTGCCTTGGCAAAGAATAGCCATTGTTTGGAGCCATACTACTTCACTGTAGTTATTGCAGGTATGCCCCAGACATACGTTAGAGGCCAGTAAAGCTTTATGTATGTGTGTGTGTGTGCATGTGCATGTGCGACTAGCTTCATCAGACACCAATATTTTGACTGCATTTCTGTGCAGTTTTCCTTGAGGCACAGGCATAGCATGGCATGGCGTAGCAGAGCGGAGGGACGTAAGGATTGCAGCAGACTGCAGCTGTTTTAAACTTGGCTGCAGGCCAAACCTTAAATTCATGGTATCAAGACAAGGTAGGAGCTAGGGAGACTTGGGAATGCGACTACAGAAAAGTCTGGGAATCAGACACGTACCTCAGACCCTCTTCTCATAGATTGGGATTTGGTGGAGGCCTTTTGTGTGGCTATTGCGTGGACTTTGCTGTGGATGAGACGGCTCTGGGAGGTGTAGAACTGGAAGCGACCCTCACCTGTGTCACAGAACCTGGAGAGAGAGAGATAGTGTGTGTGTGTGTATGTATGTGTGTGTGTATGTATGTATTTATGTGTGTGTGTATGTATGTATGTATGTGTGTGTGTGCATGTATGTGTGTGTGTATGTATGCATGTGTGTGTGTGTGTGTGTGTGGAGGGGGGTAATGGAGTAAGTGCCCATGGACTGGCTACACAGCAGGAAAGTCTAATCAAACACTGTGTCTGATCAGTCTCTTGATGATTAATTAGGTTTGCCATAGCATAGCTTTGATGTGACCACCAAAGGAAGACTGATAAGATTATTAGTGGCAGTTTCTCTAAGGCCAGTCCATTCATGAGGCAGTCTCATTCCCAGGCACACCCTCCCAATCTCACATAGAGCAGCTGACTAACTCCTGAATTTTCCACGCTACAAGCGACCTGGACGTGTCTGTGTGCAAACGAGACTAACTCCTGCTTTTCCATGCTACAAGCGACCTGGACGTGTCTGTGTGCAAACGAGACTAACTCCTGCTTTTCCATGCTACAAGCGACCCGGACGTGTTTGTGTGCAAACGAGACTAGCTTCTTTTGTTAGCACAGCCGCAGACGCAGGATTGGGTTCTACCAGTTGCACAGGAAGTCCATCACAAACATTCATGCCTTCAAAGAAACTGACAATTGGAGGCTATGACTACGGACAACGCAACTGCCGTCTACGAGACTGCTGTATACACGGAACACATTATGTTCCATTTACTCTAGGAAGTTGATAAAATAAACACCAGTAAAATGGATAATGCATGATCACACAAACACCAGGTGTGCACCCAGCCTGGTGGCCTCGCACCCAGCCCTTCCTCTTTGCAGCCGAGGGGAAAAAATTGGGAGGACTTTTTCTCCGTGGCTGAGAGATAGAATCTGGGCGAGAAAGTCTGGGTATGAGGCTAGGGACGTGGCAGTGTGCCTCCAGCTCACCTTCCTGTTAAAATGGTAAAGCAGACATTGTTAACCCCGTATTTCCTTAGCGCTCCAATCGGCCATGAGACCAGTTGTTCACCTGTAAAACAGGGTTAATTAAACGGTTAATTAAATTATAAATCTACAGCTGTTTGCTCTCTCTAATGTGGCAATATCTCAATACTACCTACCACAGTCTGGCATACCACACCTAACTTTGCATAATGGTGGCAAAGCTGTTTACTACTCCAGTAAGCAATTGGACAGGAATGAGCTAATTCCTTGAGGGATTCCTGACATCACAGGTGCGTACGATTACAATGAAATCTTATCTTCTATTCCTTATACATAGGTAATACTATTACATTACTACAGACAGATCGGTCTGCCTTGTTGAATGTTAGTTCTTGATAACCTCAAAAGGCTCAAACACTTAGCGGCTAATGAATAGCGTCCCAAGTGTCCATGGAGGCGGCAGGGAAAATGGCCAATGATTTTGGCTGCTGGATTCATTAGGCCGAATCACCTCAGCATCTGCTAAAAGTGTGGGTAAACAGGGCAGTGTAGGGTCAGGCCCTCCACCACACGGTCATGCCACTAAACCGGGATCTTGGCAGACATGTAGCACTTACTACTGCTGCTCACTGGGACCCCTTCACTCACAGGAGTGACTACAGTAAGTCTCTGAACTGTGACCCCGTTTGCTGCAGTTTTAAAAATGTAATTCTGATTTTAAAGCCACAGTGCTAAGTTCAGAGGGGTGCAAAACCCTTTGTAATGTCTCTAAATCTGCCCTCACTGAACCCATGCTTGAAGCAGGTGGAGTGGCACAAATAATTAATACTCCAATCAGTGTTGATAATTAGGTGAGAGGGGTCAGTGAGCAACAACTAATTATTTGCAATGCTGATTTTTAATTGACTGGGGTTTATATACTTACATGCCGTTCTAGCTTTGCTCACTTGCAGTATGGAAAAGCAGCAGGTAGCAAAGAGGTGGGCGGAAATTTTTTTTTGTGGCCTTTAGGGCTATACAGTTTCTCCATTTTATTTTCTTTACATACCAGAATGGGACCATATACTGCTCAAACACACACTGCTAACTCCGCCTGAGGCCTCTGCATGCCAAAGGTGTTGATTGGAGCACAAAACAATGACTACTCCATACAGACTAATCAGGAATGCCCTAGCGCCATGACGGTTGCTAGGGAGCGACAAGCAGCATGTAAACAAGCACCAGAAGCTGTGATGATACCTCAGGAGAAACCAGAGTGTTTTATCGGAGCGCCATTGGCAGTAATAGGCCGCATCACAGAGAAATACAATACTAAGCAGCTCAAATTACCATCCAGCCACAGAACTAGATCTGTAGCAAGCAAGTGACCACCCACCACCCCAGCACTGTTCCTCTTCTTCCTCAAGTGTGTGGCAGTGGTTACCTCAGGCCCCATTCACCCTGACCTCAAGAGCTACAGTGAGGTCAGGCCCCGGGGGAAGTGGTCACAATGCCAGCAGGCTCCCTAGTCATCTCCCTTCCTACCTCCCTTCCTCTGAGCTACCTCACACAGACCCCACATGGCCATTATTTATTAAGTTATCCACTGTGGTGCTACTGGGCCCATGGCTGTGCATGTCCCTACCACATGTGCAACATCCACTCATAAAACATGTACCAATGACCTACAAACATGTGCTGCATGGTACTCCTGTGGATTACAGCTAGAGGCTAGCTAGTAACCAGCCTAGGGCAACCACACAAAGTCCTGGCTTTTATACTCAGAAATGGGGTTCGAATTACACACAAAGGACGGGTCATATTTACAAGTCATACAAAAACACACAAACAAACTGTCAAACAGAACTATCAATGGACGTATCACATGTCACTCAGGATTCCCTCGTAGACATTCCTCGGACCAAGCCAGCCAGCATTGTTACCTATAGTTCTACTAAAGTCCATAACAATATAAAGAGTGGGGTCACCTCTGCCAAGATGGCCATTGGCACACCTAAAACTTCGTCTCTTTGTCCAAATGCGGTGACAAACACACCCCATCCACCCATCAAATTAACCCACTCCAATAAAATCAAGAAAGTGGATGAATGCATCAGCCCTAACCCAAAGTCATTTGCGGTAATAAGCCATATTAGAGACACACCACAGTCACCAATACACAGGACAGTAAACACTTTTGACTACAGCCCTTGGGACTCTAAAGTACTAATGGGCTTGAACAAAAAATAACAGTTACTACTACACTAGAGGTGAATTTTACTATAAGGTATGCGGGCACATCCCATCATCCCAGAGTTAGTAGTGCTGTGTACAGACGTACACTTTATGCACCTGACCAATGAAGTTTGTGGCGGGCCACTCAACGTCTGGCAGAGTGGCGCAGCAGAAACTAATTAGCATTGAGGCCATTACAGATCACACCAGTCTTGTATACTCATTGGCAGTACAGAGAAAACTACGTCAAACACTTCTCACAACTGACCACAGGCTATGTGCACTACAGCTGCACTAGTTATTACAGTCAGCGCTTTCCCATAGCCCAGGGCACTATTCCCCAGTTTTTAACACCACGAATGTACTCTGCCACCTATCAATCGCTAATGTTGTCAACCTACCCACCGCCAAGCCTTGGACTGAAAGTTGACTTACAAAACAATGATAATTCTCAAGTTTCGCTTTCCATAAGCAGTCATTACTATATATGCAGTGCTAAAACAAATGGTATAGATATTAGAGAACAGAATTGTGTACCTGTTTGAACCGAATGGAGAGAGATGCAGTCATCGGAGAGCACCAAGTCAGCCGGACCTGTTATGTTAAGGGCATCTGTCTCCTTCACATGCACTCTGAACTTTGTTCCTGAAAGAGGGCAAAGTTCAAAGTTCACAGGATCCCATTTCATACAAAGCTGAATAAAAGTTAAACTGACAAGGAAATTAATATCTTGTCCCCAAATTCCCAAATGTCAGAAGGGGGGGGGGGGTCAGGTCTGAAAATGAGATCTGAAAACAGTGGAGAATAGCTGCAGCTGATACATGTAAAGTTCATCATCTAAAACAATGGCTGCTGCATGTACATGTGGAGCCAGGAGTATGGCAGCCATTGGCAGGAGAGCTTGTTCAGTGGTCTCCAGTCTGCAAGCCTTACATGAAAACATCACGTTTTCTTGTTCAGTAATGTTTTTCTATAATTACAAGCATGCATAAGCAAGTACAGTTAATTGCCGAGCAATGAGAACAGCAACCTATAGCATCCATGGGGGATCCAAATTACTATAGTTACCGGGACTGCAGAGACTAAGTGAACCCCCTTTCCATTTGCCAGTGCCAGTATCTTAATGCACATCACAGAGAAGGTCAAAAGGTTTACAGATTCATGATTTACACTCCCATTGGCTGTCATTCCTAAACCCCACTTCTCGGTTTTTCCCTATCACCAGTTGCTATGACGTCCCTTAGAGACCAGGTAGAAAAGGTTATCAGTGCCATACCAGGTTTCAATCTTTCCCGGGGAATATGAGAAAGCAACTTAGCAGGTATTGTGTATCCAGTGACAAAAGGTGAGGAAGGTTAAGTAAAGGATAAGGGGCAGGATGCAGAGCGTGATATTGCATCACATAATATCTATTCAGACTCACACTAACATATTAGGGTACAGCATTCCACTTCCTTTGGTGCCAATTTGAAGCAAATGAGTTATTACCACAAGCAGCTTACTTTGTTCTGAGTCTCCGTCATAAGACTGCTGTATGTCGACACTGGCATTGGAACCGCTGCACATTGAAGAGGAGTCACTGGAGGTGGAAGGCGAGGGTAGAGGGGGAACAAACTCTGAGGAACGCTGTCTCTGGATTGGAAACGGTGGATGAACGACCTGTTTGGGGGGCGAGGCGACGCTTTCCGGCGGAGTCGGGAGACTGTGGTGGAGGACGCAGGTGGGAGAATGTGAGAGGGAAAATTCCATCGGTGGGGAGGTGGGGTGGGGTGACGTGGTGGGGATCGCTAGCGACTGCGGGTGCTGCTGATGGTGCGAGGGGTGTGTCATGGCGAGGGGCTGGGTGTGAGATACCAGTGGCATGTTGCCCTTCCTGTAAAGTATAAGCTTCTTCAGTGCTTCCATCCATTCGTCCGTTTCCACTTCCGAGTTGGCCATCAGTCTGTAGCCCAGCCCGGGGCAGAGTATCTCAAACGTCTGTTTCTTATCTGGCACTCTCTGCACTTCAACGACATCGTGCACATTTATGAATCCCTTGGGAGACTCCCTTCTCGATGCTGACTTTTCGTCTTTGTAGAATTCAAGCAGGCAATAGCCCTGGGCAAGGTCTTGTCTTAGTACACACCATCTTCTGCCTGACTGCAAAAGTGAAAATTTCCTGGAACTCATGCGTGTAGCTTTCAATATCAAAGTGAAAGGTTTTCTAGAATGCATTAACCTACATTTTGCCAAATATGGTTAAGTGGAGTCCACTGAGGTTCCCCCCCCCCCCCCCTTTTCCCCCTTGGGCACTTAATTATTACAAACAACTAATGGACTTACTCTTGATGTTAGTTGCTTATGGGTTTGTTTAAAGGAATTCTAATTCAATTAGTAGTGGTAATCAAATTCTAACCATTAAGAAACCTGTCTAAATATCTTTATCCAAACAGTAGAGAGGCCACAAGCATTATTATCATACTCCCATCACACCTTTAGTTGGCATTAATACAAAAATTATTTACATGGTAAGAAAATTGCTGTGACAATAGCTGCTGAAGCAAAGCCTATACACTTACCATTGCCTTAATAGCCTCACTTTTTGATATGAGCCATAATTTTAGCAGGTGGTATGCAGTGGAAAATCTAAATTATTCACAGGTTGTTAATGGTAGATACTTGCAGTCATGAATTCAACTATGCAACACACCACCTGTGCAAAACGTAAATCTTGTACGGGACACTCGCTTCCTGGCTAGGTAGGTACAAATGTCTGGCATTAAACACAAATGCAGTACATAAAAATTACCAGCAATCCCGCTTTCTTGTCTAGGAGATAGCCACGCTTGAGAATGGTTGCACAGTCCGTGGTTTGCGTCATTGCGCAGCTAAAGCAGCATAACAGTTGAGCTGAATGGAAATAATTGTAAATGGAAGTCGATTCCTGCTAGGTAACTTGAGGCGGCTTGGCGGGAATTGAGCGGTAAATGGTACACAAGGTTTCTGCTGGTTCAAATCCTTTTCATCCGCTGGCCTTTCCTTTCAACAGCGGCTTGCTTTCATATCATTGTGGACCATCAGCAGCTTTTTGTTCGAAGTGGGTGCTAACAACTTTTAATATACACGGTCTACTGTGATTTGTTACGCTCCGTTTAAAGTATTAAATACAAACTTACAGCCACTAATCCGTGCTGGCTGCAACCTAGCTAACCTGAACTCCACACTGCCACTATTACCACTGCAAGCAAGAGGAAAGAACCCATAGAACTTCAAGTGGTAACCGTATTTACGAGGCTTGAGGCTTCCGCGCTTTAATTAGCATCTTAATTAACAAGGCGGGGGAATCCCTACTATTTGCGTGCGTAAATAACGCGCACCATGTGGTACGTATGGAGGAGGAGGAAATGAATAGGCCAGAAGCTGAGCGGCAAAACCTTCTCGCCAGCGGAAAATACAGCATTCAAGAACAAGAACAAGAACCAGACGTGGAGGAAGAAACGCAGGTGGCCTAAACAGAGTTGAGTCATAGGTTGTTCATAAGTCAAAATTTTCTTGATTTTTTTTCTCTCCAGCTGCACTACCTCTGGGAGGTACGCAGGTTAGAGCCTGGGAAGAGCTCAGCCTTTGGGGCCATCTTCATTGTTGTCAATGCTGCATTAGGAGCTGGACTGCTGGCGTTTCCCTACGCATTCTTTGCTGCTGGAGGAGTGGCCGCTGGTATCGGAATCGAACTGGTATGTAAGTAGGGTCTGAATGTAGTATACTCAGGCTATGGGCAGCTTGTGCCTTTGCAATGACCTTGAATGCAAATACCCCAATGCATAGCCATTACGTTTCTATGGTTATACTGTATCAACTGTAAATATAAAGCATAGTGTTAGCCCAACCTGTAGTGGTTTCCTAATTGTAGCATTCAACAGTTATTTGTTCCCAAGCATCCACACTCAACCTCTGACTATTCTAACTCATAACTTTCTCGTCACTTTCCCACTGTCTGTGGTATGTAGGGACATTGACAATGAAATATCCAACATTTGACCCAATGCCTGCCTTGCCCGATACGAGGATATGGTATAAAATTGAACCCAGATAGCTATTTAGTTCTGTAGCCACGATGTGAGATCCTGACCCGCTATTGAAATGTCTATACCCACTTGGCCCAAAAGTGCATCAAATTAGATCAAAACTGCTACTATTTTTGATGCCTAAACTGTCTACCCTTTCCAGGTTTTGGTTGTGTTCGTGGTGATAGGCTTGCTGGTCCTAGCCTACTGTGTCGAGGCGACTCAATCAGGCACATACGAAGACGTGGTGCAGGGAGTGCTGGGACGCCGTGCCAAGGTCGTTGCAGAGCTCTGCGTTGCTGTCTACACGTTTGGAACAAGCATTGCATTCCTGGTGGTCATTGGTGATCAGATCGATGACCGTAAGCTACACATAGTCTAAGGAAGCACAGAGCTCTTATGTAACGCAGTCGTTACCATGGTACAACAGTAGGCCACTGTACTAAGCAGCCTTCACTTTCTCAACTTCTCAACTTTAGGCACCGTTTTAACTTTATATTAGTGTAGGCAATTGTCGAAGAGGGGGTGAATGCAAAGATGATATGGTTATTCATACATGAGGGAGGGGGCGCTAATTCTTAGAGAATTTATTGAATGACACTCTTATAACTACCAGATCTAGCTTAATTGCCATGTGGGAGGATAGGAAGTGCTTCCCTTGAACTAAAAAATGAATTCTAGTAGGGCTCTGCTATATAAGCCTATCTTCTTGCACTCTAAAGGTTTGTCTCCTGTGTAGGTGTACCACAGGTGTGCTCGTTTCCTGGTATTCCTGGCATGCTCTTTGAAGCTTCCTTGTTGTGTTTCTTTGAAACTCCCCGCAAGGAAGCTTTACTGCAAGTAATAATTAGCTGGGGTGATCTGTGCATCCCTTGGGTCTTGTGCTCTGCAGAGAAGTGGGGTCACGTCTGCAGGGCCTCCTTAGCTTCAAATGGTTGTTATTAGTCGTGTTTGAAGTGCTTGATAGGAAATTTGATGCACTTGTGGGCTTTGATCTCAGTTACAAACTTACTTGTGCAATTATATGAGTTTCATGTACGCCACACACACACACACACACACACTTACATAATTTAGTTACTGAGGTCTTTGATTACCACGGGCATCCGCTTCACAAGTGGTGGGTAAGCCGTAAACTTACCATCACCATAGCAACCCTCGTCCTCATTCTTCCATGGATGTACTTCAAGAGAATTGGTGTGCTCGGCTACACAAGGTACCAAGTGGGGTGGCCCCTCATGCTAATTGCCTGGAGCCCGGAGGCTTCATCGCAGTCTTATATTTCAGTTTCCCTGCAGTACTGTGCTGTCTATACATCACAACGGTGGTGACAGCAAAGTACTTCACCATTGACGACGTCGGAAACTACACTGCCTCCTGTAATAGGAACACCGAACCACCAAGGTTATTATGAGTAAAGACTCCTGGAGGAAGCCCTCTACTCCATTCTAAGCACGCTCCCCCCCCCCGCCCCCCTTAGGTTTTTGTATTGCACCTGCACTAGACTAGTTCCACTAACCAACAGTCTGGTATTCCATTCGTGTAAATTCGTTGCCAAAGTTGTAACCTCTTGAGGTTCAAGGGTGGTTAGCGGGATTGCATGTTTGGTAGTGAGGCCTGGGAATGAGGCTGTGTTAATTGTCACACAGATTCTTTTGATATCTGCTTGCGTTCCTTTTTGCCTGTTTAAATAAGGATATCCTGTGTTGGTAGCAGTAATGTCTATCACATAGACTATGCAGACTGTGGTACATGTACTTTTCTCTCCATGTAGTATGACTAGCCGATTTTACCCAATAAAACCAACGCTGTCTTTCATTCACTGTTGTGTTTTATCCCCTTGTGCATATATGGTAGCCCTCGGAGCTGGTCCGATGCCTTCAATGCTCTCCCTGTCATCTGCTTTGGCTTCCAGGTACACTCTTTTTTTCTGCATGGTCTATCTTGGTTGATACCGATATCACATGTATACACACACACACACACACACACATACAAACACACATACAGTGCCATGTTTCCTCTGTTCCAATCTATGCTGGCCTGAAGCAGCGGAGCCTCAAAGTCTACTCGGGCGTCTTAGCAATTGGCATAGGAGTCTGCATCATTGTCTACAGCTTTACGGGTGCATTTGGCTCTCTAACTTTCAGCAGACACACACGCATTAACTCTGACATTCTGGTGAACTACTGTCCCAGAGATATTCCCATCGCTGTCGCTCGGGGAACTCTGACCTTTGTGATCATCACCTCATACCCCATCCTTGCCTTTTGTGGAAGGTTGGTTCAATGAGAGTGCTAGCCTTGTGCCCAGTCTCCACTCCACAGGTTGTTTGTTGCTGTGGAGTGGAGACTGGAACAGGGGAACTGCAGCCAACGTTTGTGTCACTGATTATCTTCGGTTATTCACTCACAGGACAGCGCTAGACAGCATCCTCATGAGGCTCTTCAGGCTGTGTAAGGTGGACAAACAGGTGGATGAACACAGGACTGCAAGGTTGAGGGTGGAGGGGACCATCTGGGTCCTGCTCTCTCTTGTACTGGCCATCTTTGTGCCGGAGATTCTGTACATCATTAATCCTCTTGGAGGCCTGGCTGCAGCTTTCATCTTAATATTTCCAGGTAGTGAATGCTATTGTGTTTACATTGATTAATATAAATTATGTACATAGGATTTTATAATTATGATCACTATGGGTATGGTGATATGCAATAATCACAGAATGGTCCAAACGATGCTTTAGCTGCTGACATTTTCATTTTCAATTTTTTTGTATGGTCTCTTCCTCAGGCTTGTGTCTGCTCCAGTTCACTCTTTCGTCAACAAGGCACCACTGTGCAAGGAGATGCATGTTTGTAGCTCTCTCCTGTGTCATGGTCATCTTGGGAACGTTTATACTGGGAGACAGCTTCACACATGCCATCTTGACTGACGTTGGTCTAATCCCATCGGCATGATTGCAAGCTGAGCAGGCGGCGCGGCCTGATAGTACATTTATATGTACCGTATTTAATGATTATGTTGTAATTATGAGTAACATTGGTTATGTGTAAAATGTGGAGCCAATTTTCTGCCGCAGTTTGTTGACAACTGATTGTCAGCGTGTACAAGTTGAAAGTTTGGCAGTACAGTACAGTAGTCAAAATACCGAGAAATACCTTACAGCTAGGCTGTTGGAGAACTCACTTGACCGCAAGATCTGCTACTATATATTTTTTACCTCGGCTCGACTACAGCTCAGCTGGATAGAAATCAACGGCCTATCACCTGATACGTAACCTGCTGGCTATACCGCACCAGCTACAGCGTGTTGTGTCTCCCAAGACCCAGACGGTACAATCACTCGTCACCAACTGACGGCCTCTACTTAAACATCTATAATTTAAAAAAACGAGAGATGGGAGCAAAGCATTCCCAAGAGTCCTCAGGACCAGTGGCCACTGCTCAACAGAATGCCAGGAGCCACCAACAACACCACCATCACAGCCAGCACCCTCTCACTCTGAGTCACCCGGGCCTCAGCAGACCGTCCTCTCCACCCTCATCCGCGTCGAGAGAGCACCACAGACACCACTCACCCTCACAGCAACCTCATCCTTCAAACTCTCGCCACTTACCTTCACAGCAACCAAACTCTCGCTACTCACCTTCACAGCAACCAAACTCTCGCTACTCACCCTCACAGCAACCTCATCCTTCAAACTCTCACCACTCGCCCTCACAGCAACTTCACCCTTCAAACTCCCATCGCTCACAGGCACTCTTTCACCCTCACAGAGGCACAACTGGTGGCATGCTGAGCACTAGCTATTCCCATCCCAGCGCCCACTCTCAGCCACCACACTTGCTTGTGAGCCGTGAGGGGGAGAGAGATAGAGAAAGAAGAGGTCTTCAGTCTCAGCGACCGGACTTTGTGGCTCTGGACTTCACAATGCCTTCTCTTGATCAAAGACTGGTACCCATACCACGCTCTGCGCGTAGTAGCGGGTCGGGTTCCCGTTCTAGGGGTGAAAGGGGCGAAAGAGAAAGAAGACGAAGAGGACACCGTTTGAATGATTTACAGCTGGGTGCTTTCAGCTCGTCGGCACCAGTTGGCTCATTATTGATTGTTCGAGGGATCTCAAGTAAGTGTGTCTACATGCAGTTAAAGGTGGCATACATATTCACAGTAGAGACTGTCCATAAAAAAAATATAAGATGGAAAATATCCTACCAGTCCTCACAAATCCCCCCAGGTTATGTGCTGTGTGCCACTATGTACAAGTGCATGTACATGTTTGTGTGTATGTGACGTTTTCGAAAGGATGATTGATAGCAGCTGTATCTGTTGCTTCTATCTTCCTGGAAGTTTACTAGGTCCATGCTACTATGTCACTGCAAGTTCCTGTGTATGTGTGTGTACACATGGGTAGGACCCATGCAGCTGTGGCCTTACTTATGATAAATTTGTGTGTTTTAGCATAACGTTTACCCTATCCTATGTGGGCTACACATTCCAGTATGTACCCCCTTGCACCATGCTTTGGGTTGTCTATTGTCTAGCTTGGTTAGGGGTGTTAAATAGGCTGGAGTGTGTAGAGTCACAGGCTCAGGCCTAATTGGCAATAGAATGAGCATTGAATGTTAGCCCACCTCAAAGGGGCAGACTTCTTTTGTTGTACCCTGCACTCTCCTTGTAGTGAAACGTTTCTTTCCCTTTGGCACTACAGGAGTCAAGTGTCCGCTGTGTTCTAAGGAGGTAGTGTCCACAGAGTTGGAGGAGCACTTGGTGACGTGTATGAGCAGGCCTCGCGTCATGTACAACGGTGAGCCCCCCCCCATACCTCTACTGTTGCAAGGATTGCTATTTATGTATACCCTCCTATGTCGAGCTGTTTATCACACTTTTTTAAAAGAGATCTGACTGGAGCTTGTATGTATTAGACTGCCGGGAGCGGTAATAAATAGTTCAGCTCCAGTAAACCAGATTTTTTTTTTCTGGGTTGTAGTTATTTCCTCCCACATACATTTCTGAGAAGCAGCTCTCTGCAGGAGACATACATAACCCTTAAAACTTAAAGTCAGCAAGAAATGAGTAATGCTGATGAGCTTAGCCTCCCCTCCCCCCAAGCAGATTTTTTTCTGCAGACAGTGGCTTCAGTGGTTGGTCTATCAGCTGTGTTTGTGGGAATTTGAGTGATGGATTGTTGTTGTAGTGCTGCCTGCCAACAGAGTGCTGTGATCTAGCCTCAAAGGCATAAAATATTTCATCCCTGTATGTGTTACCCAAGTGAAGAGTGATGCATTTAGCTCTCTAGTTAAATGCCTGTAGGCATATCAACTCGGCTGTCTGCCCAGGTCAAGCCAAGACTCCTACAGAATGCCAAGTATTTTTCATCGATGCCATGGCTGGTGGTGAAGAGCCATCATGTATTACTACAACTCCTGTTATAGTCTCTGCACAAGTATTGTAAATTACACAGCTGCTGAGAATGAGTGAATCCCCCTTCTTTAGCAGTAAGGGCACATCACAGAACAGGTCAAAGAATTACATGGCTGTCATTGGTTTCCTTCACCCAGCTTTTCCTGGAACCTGCTGGCTATGCATATATTATAATAGCCTTTCAACATAAGGCTGAATTCAAAGTTTGCTTTATTATGAAAAAGAAACAAGTTACTCATCTATGTAGTGGAGTGGCCTCATGGAACTTGTGGAGATGCATGTGGAGTCTGTATAATGGACGTTCTCAGTGAACTATATGCTGTAGTATACAGCTATTATACTATAGTATACAACTAGTATACTATAGTATACAACTATTATACAGCTTATACTACAAGGCTGACCTAAAGCTCCTAAAAGTGATAGTTACACAGTACCCTGTACTTACTATTGCTTCCTCTTCCTCCCTCCCAGATGACACCTTGATCCAGGATGCTGGGGAGTGTAGCATATGTCTGGATGACATGATGGCCGGTAGGTGGCTCCATGTTCCTCTTATGTTTTCTGCTTACCCCTCATGTACAGGGTGATGCTGAGGTATGTGATAGAGGTGGCCTCATGCATAGTCCTCCCTCGCATAATTTTTTTTACAGCCGTGAAGACTTTGGTGCAGCGTACTACATTTCTATCTCTTCGCGATCAGTGAAAGTGGAACGGTTGTGCAGCGTATACTTACTCTGTGATTGTGTTTTGTTACATAATAGTGTAAAATGAAGGCAGCAGGCTTTATGGCCTGTAGTGATGCCAGGTAGGTGGCTAGAAATCTTTGCCTTGAAAAGCCGTTTACTATTCTGTCTCTATCACCCTTGGCCATGTGAAAATAATATTGTCCACGGACTACGCTTCCTGACCTTATTCCATAAATCTTCACAATTATCTCACGCATGTGCAAACAGGCCGCTTATTTTTTGATGGGGTGTGTCCTGGATACGAAGCTACTGCTCACCCCACACATCACCCCAGATTGCTTACAGTATTCAAAACCTACACATCTCGAAAATTGTGTATTCAAAAATGAGCGGAGTCGGTCATACATGTAATTTTCACGGTAGTAAACCCTACCCTTTTTCTCTCTGTTCCTGCCTTGTGTAACATGATACACAGAAGTTGTGTTCCTCTGGAGTTGTACAGCTGGGGAATGTTGTTTGCATTCCTTCTCTGCATGCTTAGTTACCCGTGCGAGCCAAGCCGGTGTGACTGCTGTCCCTTATTCTATCCGCAGGTGATAAGATCGCAAGATTGCCCTGCCTCTGTGTCTACCATATAAAGTAAGCTGAACAAAGAGTTGAAGAGATCACTTACGACACGAGCCCATCGCGGCGTACATGGGCTCCTGCTTACGAATAACAACTGCCATTTGGTATTAGTAAGCCATGACTGAAGATGGTTTACGCAATCACAAACTCCCTTGAGATTTGGTGGTATTTCCAGGTGTATAATAAATATTGAGTAATGGAGCATAAAATTTATAGAGTAATCATTAATGGTCAACTCCCCTATGTACTAAATCAGTCCCTAAAATCCTTGTCTACAATTTCACTATGATAGTTGTTCGTGCAAATTGTTTTGAATGTGAATTCCAGTACATTGTTGATTGTGCAGACTCTAATGAAGGGCCTGTGGGACGTCCCTTTAATCTCACCATCTCTACTGTTTCAGGTGTTTGCAGCAGTGGTATACAGTCAGCCAGACATGTCCGGAACATCCTGAATCGGACTACAAATCAGCATAATGTGTGGCAATTTGTAAATCATTTCAGATAGCACATGTATACAATTATCAGTATAATTATCGTCCACAGGGGTGGGTGAGTTAGTTGCTGAGTACATGTAGCTATGTACGTCGTAAAATAATATCACGAGCATTGCCAATCTGATTGGCACACTCATTACTCGACCCATTGAGTAGTCTGGCTCCCTGCCATTACGTCAATTGTGTCGCGTGAGCTCGCCCTCATTATATTTATATAGCACGCAAGAGGCACTGGAATTGGAATGAGACTGTGTTGACGCGTGACGACACTACTGGCATCGGGCATGCCGCATGACATTGTATGATGTACCGTAGTCCGGCTGGAGAAGACGAGTAGAGCGGAAGCTTTAAGGTTAGCTAGAAGTAAAGTTGTTAGCTATACATAGTCCAAAATGTCACCGCTAAAGCTTGCTACTCTGATTAAAGAACACCATGTATTTACATATGACCACTCCCAACTTGTAACCATAGGTAGTGGAGTATCTATGGTGTACATTACTCACGCGACAGTACCAGTGAAAAATTACTGAAAATTGCCTTTTACTCGGTTCACACAGGTGAAGCTACTTGGGTCTTTAAATGGCAGTGTCCCTGGATGACTCCCTGCCCTCTCAGGGACCCATGTGCCCCGTGTGCTTCCGGGACTACAGCGACAGCGAGACAGAGCTCATCCCACGGATACTGCAGTGTGGGCACACCTACTGCACCCGTAAGCCAACAGAGCTGCTGTTGTTAGGCTTAGACCACATACTTCCCACAGTTGGGGTCTGGCTAGGTCAGCCTTTGTAAGCATTCAGAATGGTGAGGGTTCTTCCCAGACTTTCACTAGCTCCCATGCAGCTTTTGTCACAGAGGGATTGTAGCGCCTGCTACCGAGCACAATGTTTGACTGCTGCTAAGCTGCATAAAGAAAGGATAGGTAGCATGACTGTGAAGCCTAGTCTCAAGTCCAGATGTCCCCCCCCCCCCGCATGAATGTCTGGGTATCAGACCATGAAGTTAGTGGTATAGCTTAGAGGTTAGTGGTATGGACATGAGGTTAGGTGATTCTATTATCAGAGCTACACCTCAGGCACGGAGTTATATCACCTGTAACCTTAATTAATTGAAGCAGACAAATTGGAGTAAGTAGTCTTCCCTAGAAGCAGTTTAGGGAAAACCTGGGTATGAGGCTAACAACTGCAGTACTAGTGTGGTGTCTTTATAGTCATACGTGTGCTGCCCCTGACAACTGGTACAGTAGTAGCTACTTCTCAACATATCATGGAGTACGGTAATACTCCATATGTAAGATGGCACCATGGATTATAGAGCGCGGTATAATCCATGGTGGCACAAAAAGAAAAGTCGCTGCCTCATTAAATATGTATGCAATAATATGTTCATAAGTCTGTTCTAGATGCAGTTTTTAATTTTTTTTGTGACTTACAAATGCTTTATCTCTCCCTTGGCAGAGTGCTTGGAGAGGCTGCTGACCCTTGACCCCGGTGAGGATGAATTCGAGCAGATAATCCTGGACATCCGACACACGGAACGGGGCTGGAGGACCGTCAGGCGCTACCCCTTTCGACTTAACCCCTCCTACTCCAACAACGAACTGAAATGCCCTACTTGCAACACAGTAAATCGGATCTTCAATGGAGACGTCAGTAGCCTGACCAAAAACTTTGCTCTCTTGAGCTGCAGACCGGATAGCACCACTAAAGTGAACTCGAAGCTTCAATCAAAGCACTACTGCGAGGAACACGACCATGAGAAGAGGGTCTACTGCAATGACTGTAAGGCTCTCATATGTGCTTACTGTCAGCTCTATGGAGTGCACAATAAACACGATTGTGTAATAGCGACGGAAGTTGCGAAACCAGCGATTGATGCACTGAAAAATGCAGAGGCACGCCTGTCGAATGATTTTGACCAAGTCTCGCTGGCAGAGAAGCAGGTTAGTGTGATTATCTCTCGAGTGGAGAGGCAGAAACGAACGTGCGAGTTGAAAGTGAGGGAGCACTTTGAAGACGTCATCCACAAGCTGGCGGACAAGAGAGACACACTGCTGGTCAGTCTGGGAAATTGGGTTTTTGAGCAGATGGAGATTCTTCAGGCACAGTTGCAGTGAGTTGTGCCCAGTGCAGTTTCATTACTTCCTTAATTAGAGGGACAGAAATTGTATACCCCAGCCAGCTAATATAATTATAGTACTGAGCAGCGACAGTTGAGACAGTACCCTCAGGCTGTCTCTAGCTCCACCCACAGGAAACAGACCTAGAAAGGTGGGGCAAGGAGAAAACTTAAAAATAAAGATGGTACATACGTGTACATAATGTAAAATTGGCACTTTTGCGCCTCCTAGTTTACACATCTCCCCTGTCCCTGTGCAGCACGCTCCAAGAAGCAAAGAAAGACTGTGAGACCATCCTCAGTAATTGCCGTTCGCTGATCGACAACGACCCTCTCGATGCGCTTGAATTGGAAAAGGAGGTGACGGACCGTATGGAGTCTGTTCGCTCGCACATCTCCTGCCTGTCCTTCCAGCCGCTGATCAGACCCTCCATCCGCTGTACCCACTCCCAGCAGAACGAAGAGACACTGCTCTCCGGCGTCACGGAGAGCTGCAAGGTCGTCTACGACATCCTGGAGGAGGGTGACAACACCGAAGACAGCGATAGAGAAGAGGAAGAAGAGAGTTATCAGATGGAGAGCAGGTACTCCGCTAAAACAATAGCCACTAACAGCAAGGCAGGCGCTAGCAAGGAAAGGCTGAGTGTATACTCTCAAGATACACAGGATCCGGCTACGGTTCCGACTTACTTCCCCACTACGGGCACTGCCAGTAGATTTCCCTCTGGATCTTTCTCTCGGGTTGAACAGCCAGTGACGTCCTTCAGCAACTGGTTCCACCTGGAACCACCGGAACGGCCTGATTCCCCACCTCAGATGCACATTGGATTCGGGAGGCCCAACCCGTACTTCCGCCATCACACCTACCATCAAGGGGCGGCTGCAGCAGCAACGACCGCGTCTGAAGAGGCTAACTCACACTCGCAACTCTTCCAGTTCAGACCGACGACGACTACATCGTCGACGACCAGTGCGTCATTCCTGCATCCCGTTATTCCAAAACCCACGCTGCCATCCGGTTTCGGCCCAAGTAATTTCCTCTTCTCCCCAAGCATGGATTCCGACAGCAGTCTGAACTCGGATAACGACGCAGAGCAGTCACTAGAGTTCCCCCCAGTCACACGCCAACATTCCTTCCTCAGTTACATGGGTGGAGTTGGTAACATGTCCAATAGCAGTTCCCTCGCCAAAAGAGAGCAAGCAGGGGAAGGGGCTCACCAGAACAGCCTCTACTCCAGGGAATTGAGTAGCTCGGTGATGGACTCACTCCAGTTTCGGCAGCACTACCAAATGGATGACCCTTCTTCAGATGAGGAGGACTCGAGGGGGAGGAGTCCCAAAGTTGGGAGAAGTGGCGAGGGAGCTAATGGGACTGGTAAGCTAGTTCATACTTTCCATTCCTTGGCACGTCATGTCGTTGAGCTAGCTAAGAGGAAAGAGTAACCCTCATTTCCAGGCTCTTCTGGCAATGAGGGTAATCTTACTGATCCTGACTAACCTTAATGGTCGACTTGCACTCTGGCACAACTGAGGGTCAACTGAACACCCTATAGAAATGGTATTGGAAATTGAAAACTTTAACTATGCATAGTTTGCTAATGAAACCAACTATAGTTTCCAAAGTTGGAGATTTTGTTACTACAATTTATTTGGTAACGGTGCTATAAAATGTGCTTTAAATAGAAATTGTGCCCGTGTAAGTCTGCCATTGTCCCAAGGCAGCAAGGGAGAATTGTATTCACGTTCCTTTTTCACACAGGTCCCACTGGAACAATCTACCGGTTGGAGCCTGCCTCTGCCCGTTCTGCCCACTCTGAACCCCCATCTCCCAATCTACTTGAGGGGGAAGAGGAAACCCGAAGACTGCACTTGCCCCAGGTCATGAACCTTGACCTCGACAATAATTCCGAAAGTGAGATCATGGTTCCACTCTCACACCAATACTCATGGGGGTCGGATTCGAATCGTGCAATCAGGCTCGAGATTGACCACCGTGGTACCTCTGTGCAGCTGTCCATAGAACCAGCAGGTGGTCAGGACATGGACCTAACTGACCCTGAAGATCACATCGACCCTCCCGATGAAGACTAGGCAAATAGCGTTTCATGAAATGTACAACAAAATTCAAAGCACACACCACCTTCCCACTGGCCCGTGTTCGCATGGTGTACATGTGTTCACATACATAATATGGTGTACATGCAGAAGTGCTCACTACTGCCGAGCAGTACCAGCACGTAAACTTCATGTGTGTCGTAGGCAAATTTGCAAAATTTCCAATGGTAGCCTATGTCTGTAGTACCAGCTATAGTATGTAACGTATAGTATTTGCACAGGCACAAAGTCAGTGATTGTATCATGATGATGCTCCCCATGCCAATGTATGCACAATGTGCACAATGGGCCGAAATATTTAATAAATGTGTGTGTGTTGTGAATTTTGACAGAAGGCCATGTACTAGTACACCTTCTAGGCGACAAACTGTTTGGATCTATGTGGGAATGGGACTAGTCCTGTAGCTCTCCTCCCGAGACGGGGAATCTTGCCGGGTTGAGGATCCCCTCCTCCGGCCGGCTGGGACAGTAGGGCTTGCCGTAGAGACACCGGTACGTCAGGAACCAGACGGCTAGCCCAAATATGTAACCTAGCAACTTTTCCACAAATGTGTGAAAGTAGAATGCTGTAGCCGACGTCATCACAGCCATTAGAATGACTTCAGCCGTAGCTAGCAGTTCTAAGAATTTGACAAACCAAGTTGCCTTCTTGTGCCACAGAGGGAGGAGCTCGCGATCCTCTACAGATAGTTGCAGTTTGTTCACAATTTCATGCTCTTGGAGTAAGATTGGGTAGCGATTCCAGATCTCGGCTTTGATGCCATCACATTCCTCAGAGAGGACATAGATGCAGTACGTCAGAAGAAACACATGTCCTGAGATGTCAAAGCCGTACCATTCCTGTCCGCTTTTTAAGCAAGTGTAACGCTCTGTGGTAGTTTCGTCAGCACATGTGCCAGTCGCAGTGTCCACTGCAACAAAGAACCTGGTCACTGTATACCAAATAATGTGTGACACAGCAAGTCGGCTCATGTGCTGTAGCAGCCTTTTCCAGTTCAGTGCAGTGAAGAGAGCAGCTGTTATGAATACAGTGGGTAGGAGGTCAATCAAGGACCATCCCCACGAGATCTTCACAAAATACTGGTTCAACGGGTTGTTTACATCGGAGAATGGAGTCTCCGGGCTCAGAGACAATCCGTGAAAGATGGAACCAATAACCACCACCACAAACAGGAGTGGGGCTTTAAATACACTTGTTACTGGCAAGTGTAGGTAGCCGACCAGCTTCCACATCGGGAACTGTGGCTTCGCGGTGGAAGAGTGAGCGGCAGGTGCTGTAGCCACTGCAGTTGAACTGTGGAACTGCAGAAAGATATATAGCATAAATAATTAATATAAAAAGTAGGTGTGGAGATAGGCACGGCCCGCAAGACTATTTCCAAAGGACATACAGGATGCCTGAGAAACTGAAACTTGAATTTGCTTGGCCTTATAGTAAAGCAGTCTGGCAAATAGGCTCATTGCGCTTATGGCAGGATACTGAAAGTAATCTCCACCTTGAGAGTGTAGACTTGGCTCAAAATAGGGAGGGCAGTATTTTATAAACGAACTTGAGGGATGGGCTGGTACCGATACCAAGTGTCTCGTCTCCAGACACGTGCAGATGGAGGATCTGGGGACGAGACTAGCTCGGCAATACCGTTAATTTTATTGGGCTTTGTCTGGCAGTCTGCGTACATTTATATACCATACTGCCATACCTCACTAGATCACTTTGCAAAGAGTTCTGCACCTGCACCGGTACCGGCATCAATCTGCAGCACGTGACCTGACTGCTTTGCCTGATCTGAACCCATACTGAAGGCGTGTCCAGCACGGAATGGAATGAGATATTTGACCGCGACAGAGTAGTGAGTCAGAGAGAAAGGTCGTCTGCGCGAATCGCAATCTGCTACCTCACATGACATTTTAGTGCGCTTCGAAATAAAATATGCTATCATTATTGATACTTATTGCTCGCTGCATTCAGTACGTCGTAGGTACTGCTCCGCCAGCCAAGAGAGTGCGTGTGGATGAGGTCCGCGATGAACAAGAGGCGGCAGTTCCGGCTGAGAGCGGACCTTCGTCAGAAGCTGAACCTACCGAAACAAAGAGGTATTTCTCGTCTACATGTGGTTACAATAAGGTATTGTGCCATGCCATACTGGTTGGTGGACGCGCCCTTGCCACACCTCCATTACTTGAACAATAATTAATTGTAGCCCTTCACGTGGGCGTATCAAAGCGGGCAATATAGTAATGTTCTGCCCTGTCGTTTGCAGTGCAATAACTTGTTATTTTGCTGTGGTTACTAGCTGCACACCCTAAGGAGGCCACTGATGTTAAGGTGCACACATTAGTGATTTAACTAATACACATTAACATGTACCTCCCCCAGACAGTTAAGAGATACTTGTGAGAATGTATGATTCCATCTCCACAAATGCTTGTGCACAACAGCCCGAAGCCGCGTCTCCCATCTGTTGGCCAAGCGGGCTATGAGACCGTTGCAGACGAGGACAAGCCGACATTTGAGGACCTGGAGGAGATAGCCCGCTTCATCCAGCAGAAGACAACCGTCAGACCGACCCTTGGCGTCATCTGTGGCTCAGGACTTGGAGGGCTGGCCGAGGACTTGGACCCAGACAAGCCCAAAGACGTCCTCAGCTATAGTGATATTCCCAATTTCCCAATTTGTAGAGGTTGGTCATATTCGTGTACCCATCCTAGCTTTATATCTCACAGTCGTGGAGATTAGTCAAGGCTGTTTTGTTCGCAGCAGTGGGATAAAAGTTGGGGGAGATAGGCCTGGCTACAGGGCTAAGTGGTATAGAGCAGTTGTACAGTTCAGAGACGGCCCGGGGAACCGTATGCAGCCAAATGGAGTATTACTAAGCACAACAAAGATTCACAGAAAGGAAGCCGGCCAGAAGTAGCCATTTTTGCATAGCAACCTTCTGGAGTCTTGCCATGTTTTGTGGGGGATGGGGCGATGGGGAATAAAAGAATTAGAAGCCCCAGCAGACGAAACATGATGCAGCAGTGTACCATTAGAACTCCTTGTCCTTCCTCCCCTCCTTCCCTCCTTCCCTTCCTCCTCCCCCTCCTTCCCTCCTTCCCTTCCTCCCCTCCCTCCCTCTCCCCCTCCTTCCCTCCCTCCCTTCCTCCCCTCTCTCCCTCTCCCCCTCCTTCCCTCCCTCCCTTCCTCCCCTCTCTCCCTCTCCCCCTCCTTCCCTCCCTCCCTTCCTCTCCTCCTTCCCTCAGTAAAGGGCCACGCTGGCAATCTGGTATTTGGCTACCTCTCAGGGCAGCCAACAGTCTGTATGCAAGGAAGGTTCCACTTCTACGAGGGACATCCCTCATGGAAGGTGAGAGAATTATTAGAAGCTCAAAAGTGAACAAACTGAAATAGGTGTGTGTGTGTGTGTGTGTGTGCATGTTCGACCATATAAAGTATTTTTGGCCATAGCTTGTCACTGAAATGGAAGGGGAGATGATTTCTTGCCTGTCATTCTTTCTGGGATCATATAGCCAGCTGGAGGGGGGGGGGGGGGGGTAAAGGGGTGAATTTGCCTCCTCCCTGTGTACTTGAAAGTAGATGTGATCGCATTTCATGAAACCTTAACACTTAGCACTGTATCCAACAATAGTAAATGTTGAAAGCAACTATTGCTGTAGCTGATGGTGTTACTCTCACAGATTACGATGCCAGTGAGGGTTCTGAAGTTGCTGGGTGTGGAGATACTGATAGTGACCAATGCGTCGGGCGGCCTCAATGAGAACTTCAGTCACGGAGACATCATGATCCTCTCGGATCACATCAACATGGTCGGGATGACCGGGTTCAACCCTCTTATTGGGGAGAACGAGGACAGGTGTGCCATAATTGGGAAGAGGGGTGGGCTCACTGGAGGTTAGTCTTGTGCCCTGTCAGAAAATTTGAATTTTCCAACGGGGCACGAGAATAATTGGAGGTTGACTGTAGATACCCAGATCTGGTACCGGAGATAGTGCAGGGAGAAAGGAGGGTATATCTGATACCCCCCCTCCCCCTCCCAGGTGAGCCTTAGCCGAATGCAGTCCATTTCTGGTGGTATTAGCTCAAAAACCTTAGTTCTGAAGGGACACTACTGACCTTAATATTAGTATCACATGAGCTATGAATACGATATAAAACAAAAAATAGCTCATCATGTGAGTGATGTCTGGAACGTATGGGTGAAAGCGCTTCTTACTTTCCCTCCCCAGATTTGGTCCGCGGTTTCCTGCGATGACATCATCTTATGACAGGGAGCTTGTTCGCCTCACCAAGGAGGCAGTGAAGGAGCTCGACATGGCCAGCTTTGTCCAGGAAGGGGTGTATGTCTCGCTCTGTGGCCCCTCGTACGAGACCCCTGCAGAATCACGACTGCTAAAGATGCTCGGAGCCGACTCTGTTGGTATGAGCACCGCTCCTGAGGTGGTTGTGGCCAAGCACTGTGGGATGAGGGTACTAGGTAAGTGTATCACGTGATGGTCATGTGACTGTCACTTGCCGTGTCTAGTGTTGTTTGATGCACATGTAGTTGTGTAACCTATATTTGTGTATTATATAATACATAGAATGTACAAATTATTACCTCATAATTATGTAATCTTTCGTACCCTCCCACTCAGGACTCTCCCTCATCACTAACATGGTCATTATGTCTTGTGACTCCGCCCACCCTCCTCCCACCCACCAGGAGGTGATGGACACGGCCAACCGTAGGGCCAAAGACCTCCAACTGCTGGTCAAGACTGTAGTCAAGAAGGTGTGTCACCTCGAGGGACCGTGCCGCGAATGAAGAGAGTGTGCTCAAGTGTTAGCTTTTTATTTATATAAACACTATAACTGTGTGTACAGTAATTGGCGTGGTGTGCATATCACTTTACTAGTCATAATTATATTAATGTATTATTTATAATGCGTGACATGTAAAGCTGGTTATATTATAGTGTTCTGTACATGCGCATGCACACGCATGCCTGCACAATCATGTCATTCGATAAGGGCACTGTAAAAAAGTAAATATCATGCGCAAAAGTACAATAAGGAGCCCATGAGGCAGTGAAGATGTATTTGTGGACTCTTGCTGTACATGAAGCTAAAATAGAAGCACTGTATCAATATATCTCATCACACAAGAAAGAAAAAAACAACAAAAAACTACATGTTCCTAATCTTTGGTCGTGCCACGGAGTACAACAAACCTCCTGTATGTATATGAGGAACAAAGGAAAGGCAGTTAATTGATACATGCAGTCACAAGTACCAACTTGAAGTACCAACTCTATGGCCTTGCTTAATTCTCTGTAAAGCCACAGCCTGGGTTTAGACATTGGGTATTGTACATGTACTTACTAGCTGACAAGTAGTGTGTGCCCTATCAGCAAATTAAACTAGTCATTGGAGTCATAATTCTGTAATGCTAATTAGCATTATATTCCGCCCCACTTCAATACAATGAGAAATAGCAGGAGTGCATGAGCTTTGGTGGCTCATGCATGAACTGGAGTGCGATAATTTACCCGTGGCATCATAGAAGGTGACCCTCATGGAGGTGGCAGTGATGCTAACAGCTGTGAAGCCTCCTTTACTGTCGTGGTCATCACCGGGACCATAGTGGAACTTGAGGGAGTCTTTGGGTATGTCGTTCTGCGGGTATGTGTGTGTATATGCAAACAAACTTTACAGAGAAGCTAGCTTGTTAACAACGTGATTGTAGCGACAGGTACGAGGGGCCATTTAAACATGCAATTACAAACTTTGTTTGTAATAGGAGGTTAGAGTTTAAAAACTTCCAGATCGATATCCTACTAGGTAACCCAGGTACTTTCCAGCCATTCTGCTTCCTGAAGCTAACATTTGTTTTCTGCATTAATTTCCCAACATGTTTTCATCGAGTTAGCTAGCCTCGAACTTGAGATTTACCGCACCTTGTGTTCCTCTGAGGGGTCTGAGAGGTGACCTGCCCCTGTCACGAAGTAGCTCACTGGGTTGCTGGACTCCTGAATGTACTGCATGTTGTGGTCATGGCCACAGAAGTAGCTGGAGAAGACAAGGACTCAATAATCTAAAGTCTTCATGCACCCAATTTAATGCAACATTCCAACATGCCAATGAAATCTAGTTCACTCAATATGTCAATAAGATCTGGACTCATACACCTAGGTATCTCCAACAGAGCTTTTCATTTCCATGGATATTTCTTCATATTATGAAGAATGTGTTTGAGTAGGGGACTGAATAAGAGGTGAAACAAGGTCCAGATATGTAGCTGAATGTTTCAAGATTAATATTGAGAGGCTAGAGTGCTGTAGCTAATGCCTACTCTCGTGTCTGCATGTGGCTATAGTGTCTGTTCCGTGTGCACTAATGGTAGCAACACTGCTGTACAACTTGTGAAATATCATCCAGCAAGGCATCAAAGGCAAGACACACACACTATGATTTAGAGTATATAACATAAAATGTTTTAACTTACGCAGAAACATTGTACTTTATCAGTAAAGGCCTGAGCATGTCAACCAGCATTTCAGTTGGACCGTGTTCGGCAATTGACCACACTGCATGCATAAAAACAACCCAAAATTTAATGTTGGGATGACATTCCATAGTCAACAAATGGAGCATACAGTATTGTATACCCCATATTCCACATGAACTGGTGGCAAGAACAGAAGGTTAAGGTTTCACCTTACAAGTTACTTAGCAAAATGGAAGAAACTTTAAACCTTACACACTAGCTGCATGTGACACTGTTACGGTAGTACTACTGAATGGAAGCAGGAAATGAGGTCAAAATGGAGAAAATGGGCTTTGTGGTGCTGTAAATGGGCAACCCCAGAGTTTTGTATCTGCAACGGCATTACCTGTGTGAGTTCAAGCCAGTGCATCTTTGCTACTTATCGATAACTAAGTCATCACGTGCACCTTAAACAACAAACAATAGCTACACAAAGTATGGTCTGACTAGCCTCATTCCCAGGCTCCCCCCCCCCCCCCATGTGGTTGCAAGCAATAAAAGCTGTGAGGGTCTGGGAGTGAAACTATAGTCTGACCTGGATAGTGTCCTGCCACAATCAACCAGTCAGCCTTGGAGTTGTGCAGTGTCTCATTGATCCAGGTCCACTGCTGGTTGGCCAGAGTCTTAGAGGCGGGTCCACTGGGAGGACGGCTTCTATCTACCGGGTCGGTTATCCCTACCAGAAGGACTGTATCAATGAAGACAAACTGCACTGTGGAGAGAGTATCATTCAGGCCGGAAAAGGAGACTACCTGGAGGAAGAAAGATTACTTTATAAGAGGTTAGCTCTTTGCAGAATAAAGATCAGTATTCCACTGGAGAACGATGCCAGAGAATTCTTCTGGCTTAAGCAGTTAGTAATAGTAAGATTCGATACGCAGGCTGTATAGCACTGTTTCCACTCCCCAGCTTTTATTGCAGTCTGCGACAACAAACGCTGGGGAATGGAGCCAGAGAATGAGGTAGCTAGTAGGCTTGCATATTTCTGTCCATGGTCTACATCTTCACCTATAGCTAGAGCATATTATATATATAATCCAGTACCTCAGTGTAGTAGAAGTCTGGCATGTACCACCGCTTGGAGCGGGCAGTGTAGGCCACCTCGGCTGATGCGTTGCCATAGTGATCATGATTGCCACATATCACATACCATCGAGACTGTAGGGAGCTGGCTGTGAAGACATTCTAAAATGGGGCATGATTGGAAAATTAGGAGCAATCGAAAACACATATCACCTCATCAGCTACTCGTCTCACCTCAAAGGTTTCCTTAAACCTCGCATCATCCACATCTGTAACTCCATGAGAATAAAAGTTGTCTCCAAGAGCCACAGTAAACATGGATCCGATCTCTGATGCCTTCTTCCCCATCTGCTCTGCAATGCTCTTCTCTGCATCAGTATAGTAGGGCGAAGACTCCTGCCCTCCCCAGTCCCCCATTATGGTAAAATTGAGAGCGGCATCTCCCGGGGCCACTAGCACTGCCACCAAGAGGGCTACAACAAATGCAGCTTTCATTGCTCTATTTTACTAGCTCCACCTAAGCCTTCAGACTTCAGTCTAGTCTCGTGCCCGGCCCAGACGTTCACGCCCCCCGGCGTCTAGTCTGGGCACGAGACTAACTTCAGTCTCGGGGGGCGACGGGTCGTGGGGTCACATGCAGGAAGTACGTGGGGAGCTACTCAGCTAATCTAGAGGGCGGCATTGCCAGTAATAGCTAGTGAAATCTCACAATCTAGAACTAGTGAAATTTCACAAGTTAAATTTCTTCTTCACTGTCACTCACATGTGTCTAAGCTCATTTGACTCAAAGGTCCTTTATTATCACAGCTTTATTATATAAACATGTAGTGCAACATAAATATTATAAAAATAGTAATATAAATTCATCCAGATGCCTGTTCATCCAGATGCCTGTCGGAGATGCCTCAGTCTTCACCTGATTTTTGGTCTGGAAACTGAGTACAGTTGGTTCCCTAAGAAGACAATAACAATTTAATTAGCCGTCAAAAGAGCACTCCAAATATTTTAAAACTTGGCAATAAGCTTGCACTCTCACCTTCGTAATCGAAGAAGGTGACGGTCATGGAGGTTGTCGTGACACTAACAGTCGAGAAACCTCCTTTGGTGTCAAATAAGTCGAAAGGACCATAATGGAACTTGAGGGAGCCAGCCGGGATGTCATCCTATGTTAGAGGGATGTAGATGAAACAAGTTGTGTCCCATTCTTATGCCAGGCCTCTGCCCTAAATTTAAACTAACACCACAGAGCTTGGGCTGAAATATAGTGTGTTTCACTGAGAAAAGAACTTTTGGTTACACGAGACTGTCGTTATTTTAAGTATACTGTACAGTTAGCCAGTCCTAGCTGGGTCTTCCCTCACACAGAGCCACACAGCTTCTCATGCAGATTTTTGTGGTTAAATAAATCAGTGTTTCCCTACACGATGATTACAGCTAGAAGGAGCACCTTGCAGAATGCACTTTTGCCAGGTGTACCTTCCAATGTCAGTTAGCCGTCTGCTTCCAGGGCCACTATTTGAAAGAACCAGCAGATCTCATATTTACCTTGTGTGCTGTTGAGTCATCTATGAGGTGTGCACCCCCCACCACAAAGTAGCTGACAGAGCTGTTGGACTCCTGGATGTACTGCAAGTTGTGGTCATGGCCGCAAAAGTAGCTGGAGAGAGTAGCACAGGAGAAATACAGTTCTATGAAAACTGCTCTGTGACGTTCATTGTAATCGGCTGCAAAATGAACCCCAAGGCTAGCGCATATGCATAGCCTTGTTCCCAGTCTCCACTCCCAGCTCTTTCTCTGTTCTGTAGTACTAGACTAGAGCTGGAGTGGAGACTGGGGACAATTCAAGAGTTCATAGTGAATAATACCCTCTGTATTATGAACTCTTGATAGAACTTACAATGCCATGCACTAGCACCTCTTGTATGGGCATCAAAGCTAATGGATATTATACTTACTACTGAAACTTTGCACAACTATTAATACTTACGCAGACACTTTGTACTTCATCAGCATCGGTCTTAGCTTGTCCACCAGTACTTGAGTTGGTCCGTGTTCCGCAATGGACCACACTGCAGGATTGAATGATTATCACTACAATGATAATTATATATTATTACACACTCATACCATACTGGCAAGCAGTCTGACCTGGGTAGTGTCCTGCCACAATCAGCCAGTCTGCCTTGGAATTCTTTAGCGTCTCGTCAATCCAGGCCCACTGCTCCTCCGCCCTAATCCAGGAGATCGGCCCTTTCGGAGGGAGGCTTTTGTCGTACAGATCAGTGACTCCTGCTAGCAAGATCGTGTCGATCAAGACAAACTGCACTGTAGCATTTGTTTCAGGAATGGTTATGATCTGTGTTAAAGAAAGAACATGTCTTCAGTTTCACAAGCTGGTGCTGCTGAGTGGCGTTCCTAAGCTCCTACTGCAGGCACCAGTACCTCAGTGTAGTAGAAGTCTGGCATGTACCACCTCTTGGAGCGGGCAGTGTAGGCCACCTCGGCTGATGCGTTGCCATAGTGATCATGGTTACCACATACCATGTACCACCGAGACTGTAGGGAGCTGGCTGTGAATACATCCTATAAAAAAAAAGTACACCGATTCCTGTAATGCAGCTGTTGACTACTAGATCCACTGATATAAAAATACTACTCTCAACTACTACACTTAAATAACTGGAGGGAATAAAGTCTTAATAATTGTCGGAGCCAGAAGGTCTGGGATGATGGTGCATGCCCAACCTCATAGGTTTCTTTAAACCTTGGATCGTCCACGTCTGTGACACCAAGAAAGTAGAAGTTGTCACCAAGGGCTACAGTGAACTGGGACCCGATCTCCGAAGCCTTCTTCCCCATTTGCTCTGCAACGTGCTTCTCCCCCTCCGTGTAGTACGGCCAGATTTCCTTGCCTCCCCAGTCTCCCATTATGATGAAGTTGAGATTGCTGCCATTTCCGAGGGCGGTCGCCACTCCTAAAATCAAAACTACTCCTGTAACCGCAGTTCTCATCTTTCTCAGCGCTTACTCGAAAATGAGATGCATGCACTCTGGCTCGACTCTGAGCTCAACCCACTAATTGGGTCACATGTCCACAGGTCAGAGTTCTACGCCCCCACAAAATCAATAATAATTACTTCCCCAGACCTAACCCCGCCCCGTCGGAAAAGAACCCGCATGGCCGACGACCACGATCAGTCTCAGAGCTTGGCTGCAGCTCAGGAGAAGGTGAAGCAGCTGACGGTAGCCGTGAGGGACCTGCGGCTCGAGGCAAGCAGGCTGCAGGCAAATCTGGGCAGGCTGCATAAGTTCCAGGCGTCGCTCCTGGAAGTCAGCCAGCGATGGCTGGAGTGGATGGAGAGAGGCGATCGACTGAAGAGTTGGCAGGACTGTGATTCGCTGCCAGCATGCAACACCGCTCGAGTTAATAAAGAAGGCGCGTCTGCAGATCACTGACCTTTGTACTTTCCCTCAGCCCACCCACGCTAACTATATTAACTACAGGTCCCATTCCAAGACCATGGACAATTCATCAATGATACAATTTTGTTTGTGTAATTAAGTCTCACAAGCCAGTCCCAATCCACAAGAACAGTCTTCTCATCTTTTTGGCAGAAATATTTAGTCCACGAGACTGTCATCACACAGCTATAGGACTGATGTATTATACTGAAAGTGAAAGTATGAGATTCCAAATATCCATATTATTATGTTAAGACGTGTCTGCTGCACTACAACGTCAGAACTGAGGGACAATTGCGCCATTTAAAAAAGTGGCTAGACTGTGAACACACTTCGTCTGCAACTACAAATGTGAGTACTAATAGTCTTCATCAGAGTCTCCTGGGTCCAATCGTTTTCTCTCAAACTGCAGAAAATGATATGGAAGCAATGACTGTCACACTACATCATTTTCGGGTTCTGTTAAACGTCCAGTTACACACAATATTGCAAATATATTTATATATATAATGGTTAATTATAAGAACCACCACAATTTCTGATTTGATTACCCAGTGAGCAATTGGATGCCTTTGTCTCATGATCAGTGACAGTACAGTACATTATATACTTCACTCTCCATAAAATATGCTATACCTTTACTGTTGTCTTCTTTTGCGTTTGTTTGCTGAACTTCTCCAAAAGATCAACTAGCTGAGACTCTCCTACCTAGGAAAGCAGATACAGTTACCTGGGAGTTGATGGGGGGTGAGCTAGCCAGGGAGCAAGGCATACCTTTCCACCAATCTGGCCGGTTTGTGCCATCTGGATGAGGAGGTGCTCCACTGCTTGTGCTCGCTCTGGCTTCACCAGGGCGATGCTGTTCACTGTGCAAAGCAATATGATCTTCACATGGAGGCTGCCAAATACGTTGTGCCAATTTGCTTAGGCTACAATTTGCTTAGCTACAACTTGCTAGAATATAGCAGTAACCCCCCCAAAGATTATGCATCTCTGGTTTACATATAGCACAAGAGCATTGTCAATCATGACATTTTACAAGAATGATGCTACGAAGGCGCATGTCTTATCTTAACTGCAGATTTCTAGCACAGTTGACGTTAGTAATTGCACTAGCCAACAGCTGTTCTATTCTCACTACACATAGTTACTAGTTGCTGAGATGTGATAGTTAAAAGTGAAATTAAAGAGTGCTAGGTTTCAGAGAATTCCACTCACATTTGGTGTCGTTCCCAGGCTCTCGTGGCAAGAGACTGGGAAAGAAGCTAACTCACATCTTGCTCTTGCATCCTGCTCCAAGATCTGTGCAAGGATGGAGTTCTTCATCTCATCCCGTCTGTAAATAAAGACACCCCAAAAATGATTTATTTTCATCCACAGCCACTAAGGGATTGCATACAGTGTGGGCAGGAGACAAGGTGACAATACCATCCAAAATTTATACATTCTTGAGCATCTGGGTTCCTGATCTTTACCTCTTTCTAGCTTCCTCTTCTTTCTCGGCTTGCTGGGTCTGACCCTGCCCTTGTGCCTATGCAACAGAGTAAGTTGTACTGTCAAGCATGTCTAAGGCTAGTGAAGGAACTTACAAAGACAGTGGTTCAGCTACTGTAAATCCCCAAATATATCTATGATGAACTGAATGTTTGAACGATAGGTTGTTGGCCTCACCCCATACTGGGCCTGTAACTCTGCCATTCTTTTGGCACGAATTGCTTCCAGATCCGCGTCCGCCATCTTTAAATGCCCTGTCTTTTGACCTTTGAACTTTGAGCAGCACAAATCGAGCCCCACCCATCAAAGCCCCTCCCCTTTCTAGAAAGATGGCTACCACTCCGCTTGTCTTCACCGCGACTGGTCTCGTCCTACTTCTCGCAGGAGCAGTGACGCCGGCGCCCAGCCTAAAGGGGCGTTCCAATGATGCTAGTACGGGTGTGTTGAACTTCATGACAATTGGAGATTTCGGTGGTCAAAACGAATCTCCTTACTACACTGCTGGAGAGGCCAGTGTAGCCATACAGATGGGGAACACAGCAGAACAGACGGGCTCCCAGTTCGCGATAGCTCTGGGAGACAACTTTTATGACTATGGGGTGAAAGATGTAAGCGACCCAAGATTCCATGAGACTTTTGAGGTACAGTACATGTGACTATATAACTTGCAGCACTGAGTAGTTTGAGCTAGCTTGGATGCACTGGTCTAATTGCAATGGAGATGGTCACTTCTTGAATTATTTAATCATAATTTGTGTACCATGTAGCTAAACTTACTACTTTAAAGCTAGTCTCATACCCAAACTCTTCCCCGCCACAAAAAGCAAACGAACACCAATTACTATAAGCAATGACAGTGCTGGACTGGCTTGCGAGACTATCTGACCACTGCTAATATAGCTATTACCTCATTACAGGACGTTTTCACAGCTACGTCCCTCCAGACCCCCTGGTATTTGGTGTGCGGTAACCATGACCACTATGGCAATGCTTCTGCCCAAGTGGCTTATACCGCTCTGTCCAAGCGATGGAAAATGCCTGATTTGTACTACACAAAGGTAAACCACTTATAATAATATTGTGTTTGTATGTGTATGTGTGTATAAGGCCACATAAAATAAATTACTATAGATTCTCATCCACCCCACTTACCATAGTCAATGCGGCGGGCGGTATTATTTTTGATGTGTTGTCACAGGTAGGTAATTACCTCAGACACATGTTATTTCAATAACAGAGGGACAGTACAAACTGTATATATGTATTACGTAGCTTTTACCACGCCAAAATAATTTCTCAGACGTCAAAAATTCGGTACGGGCGGGGATGAGAATCTAGTAATTTATTTTATGTGGCCTAATAGAGGAATTCAATTTTTCTTCCTAGGTGGTATCCATTCCTGGCACAAATTCCACAGTGCAATTTATCATGATCGACACAATCTTACTGGCGGGACTCACTGATCTGTACGATAAGTACCTCCCTCCAAAGGGTCCAGCCTCCAAGACTCAAGCCGACCAGCAGTGGGCTTGGATCAATGAAACACTGCAGAACTCCAAGGCCGAATGGTTGATTGTGGGAGGTCACTATCCAGGTTAGAATGCTGGCATGCAGGCAGTGCCAGCTTCCAGCTGCAGTGGTCTCTCTGATGCTAACGCATATATAGCTATGCCGTAGAATGCAGGTTCTCAGATAATTATTGTTTTTCCAGATTGGAAGGTGAAGCTGAAAATTGAGTCTGCTACGTGTTTGTGTTTGTTCTGTCACGCAACAGCAAAGGCTAGTGTTAGAGCTCCAAGTTTTGGCCATGAACACAGTATAAAGTTAGAGAATAGACCCTTTACCATTATGATGTAATGGGGGGTAAAAGTGAGCACTAAATGGAGAAAATACAAGCAAACGTGTGCTTTGATGTAGTTTTCATGTACGAAAACATACGAACATGCTTGTTTACATATGTTTTCCTGTATTTTCTCCATTTAGTGCTCACTTTTACCCCCCATTACATCATAATGGTAAAGGTGGCTGACCTTGCACTCCTAGCTCCATGATCTCACCTTGCAGTTTGGTCAGTATCCCACCACGGACCCACGGACGTCCTGGTCGAAAAGCTCAGACCACTTCTCATACACTACAATGTTTCAGCGTGCGTTGCTCGCATGACTAGTACTACTCAAGTGTATGCAAAGTAACATGCACCTGCAATTTTGTATTTTCCTTTGAACTGCACATCATGTTCCAGCTACTTCTCTGGGCATGACCACAACCTACAGTACATCCAAGAGAACGATATCCCTGTGGGCTACTTTGTGGTGGGGGCTGGCTGCCACACCGACAGCTCTGAGAAGCATAAGGTATTTTACGGTAAAAATGTACGTACTGAGTCTTGTAACCATTGCTACCTTTTATTTTGGTAAGAGCTATGTATACATGTTATATTTAAAGCCTATAATTATGATAACAAAATGCCTCATTGCGTTGTTTGGTGTAGGGTTCAAGGTTCAAGATCCAAATTTGAAACCAATATCTTAAATTGCTGAGGAGATGATGCTGGTGATTATTTCTCCATAGGCCATAGTGATTCAAGATATTATTTTCCATATGGCCAGGTTACCAGAAATTTATTTGAGCCAAATAGTGCACCTGTATACTTTATTTATGGTCTATTAGCTACATATCTGTATACTGAGAATTGTTCCACCTGCCATGCACAGGATGACGTTCCCAATGGCTCGCTGAAGTTCTTTCATGGTCACGATGACAAGGACGAGAAGAAGGGAGGATATGCCAGTGTCAGTGTGACACCCTCTTACATGAACGTGACCTTCTACAGCCACAAAGGTAGTCATGATTGAGTTGCTGAATCTGTCAGCGAAAACTATAGCTAGTATATTCTAGCAAGCTGTTTATGATACTGCAGTCTGCACCAAGCTTACACCATGCTATGCACTTTGAGAAAGCCAGGCTATTCATTTAGGCCATAAAAAATTTTTGAGCAATCTATTCCTTGTCTCAGTCATTAGGGTAGTCTCTGAGATAACTTTTTCAACCCTTAGAGTGGGTCTTCATTAGGTACACAGAATCATACAGTACATGACAGAGCTTTTATACTCAATTGCAATGACTGTCTATGCCAGCTAATATCTCGGTCATGACTGACTATAATGCTTTTTCTTATTGCAGGAAATGTACAGTATGCAGTCACAAGGCCAAAGCTCCGCTGACTTTGAGGCTGGTAGCAGATTTAGTACTAAAAGCATATTTTTTTACTTCTGTATTATGGCAGTATTTCGGTTAGCTCGAAAAGGATTTCAAAAAACTGTAACATTGTTGTAATCTGCTGTTGCAATGGAGGCTAACCCTAACCCAAATCCCCCTGTTGATGTACGTATTGTGCAACACTTGCAACAAATGCCACATGCAGGCAACATTCGTACAAAAAACGGATTAGTATACGGACGTATTCGGCTATCCGTGTAGCGTACGAGCCACTCCCACTTTTAAGGCGTCCCCCCCAGCCTTCTGGCCTGCGGTGGAGCGAGAGACCCTGGTCGAACTAACTAGAGCTGTGGAAATGCCCGTCAAGAAAAAAGGGAAAGCAAAGTAAGCACAAGAGACGCATAAGCAAAGTCCGTCATGACACATTGACAGTGTTGTAGCAGCTTTCACATGCGCCTTTCATGTGCCTATTCTAGCTAACAGGCATCATGAGTTATTTTAACAGCAAACGCATCTGATTGCTTGTTGCGATATCTTCTCTATGCAGGAAGAAAAAGGAGGACACTAAAAAGGCTGTGAGTTGCAGCTGGTTATTAAACTGCATTGCAAAATAATTATCTCTACACGTCAGCAATTGCTCCATTTGTGCTAGTGACAAACAGTAGCAACATAGTCCTGTTGCTCAGAGCTAAAGTTGAAGGTGTACACCACATCCAAAAAAACCTCCTATAAGTGTCTTCAGTATACTGAACCTTAGCATGCAGGCTTGGTTGGAGGCAATTGTAGCTTAAGAGTGGATTGCACAAAACTTCATAGTTTCTTTGGCTATGAAGTTTTGTGGAATCCAGCTACAATTGCTTCCAACCAAGCCTGGATGCTCTAGTGTGAACTTGTTACATGTGCCAATGATTGCACTGCAAAAGAGGAGATAAAACACTAATAATCATTCTTCACTTTCTGTCCCCAGGTTTCACAGTCTCCCCTCCGCCGTGGCTCCGCTGCCACCTGCAGTCCGGAGGAAGTCCTGATCCTCTTCCTGCATCGTGTCATCCAGTGGCTGCAGGGGAACTATGCCCGCGCCATCGACCTCTTCCGCAGATTTGCCAGCAATGGAGGCAATGAACTCTCCAAGGAAGACTTTGCTATTGGCATGAGGCTACTGGAGGTTAGCCTACGCACACAACCTGTATTAAATGTGTGCCTGCTGCACTGATAGACTACTGTAGAAATCTCATGACATTTGCACTGGAGCAAGGTACTATAATTATGTGTCTTGAAAATAAGTAGGACGAGTGCTCACCAGAATGATTGATAAAAGCTAGTGGTGTGGGGAGGCCTCAATACACGATTAATCCTCCCCCCCCTCCCCTGTCCCAAACTCACACAAAATACACACAGGCACCAGTAACAAGAAGTGAAATTGAAGAGCTCGTAAAGATCATAGATGTGGACAGAAACGGGACAGTTAACATTGTGGAATTCGATAAGATCATTCGTAAACATCTCCACACACTCCAGTCTAGAGGTCAGTCATGCGGTAGTGATGAGGAAACAGCCCCAAAGTCTGTCGTAAGCCTGCTTCTGTCCCCAAGCCGGTTGAGCGAGAAGTGTCCCAACTGTGACATTGGGCTGGCAGAGCTGCCTCCGGACAGGAATGGCAGGTAATCTGTGCAATCAAGATCACTAGCCAGCTGCTTTGCACACACTTCTTGATCTGTGATGAGCCATAGATTGCCGCCAACAGTTGTGCATGGACTAGGCCCTATACCCCTTCTGTGATCTTAGGGGCACATGTAAACACCACAGTTATTAAACTGGCATATTTATGCACAGCTAGATTATAGTTAGGCCTACATTGTAGTGTTGCTGACTTATATAATTAATATACCCTGGGTTATGCATACCTTGCAGTGTCTTCAAAGGACTGCAGTTCAGACTCTCATACTTTTTTTGGCAGTGCTCAAAGTCTCCACACATGCACACACACTTACACATGTACACACTCACATAATATATACACACACACACACACACACAACACATGCAGGTTTGTCAAGCTAAAAATCATCTTGGCACCCTTCAAGGGCTTCCCTCCCCACCCGGGACACTTCGAAGTGGACGTAACAGACTCCACGACGATACACGGTCTGAAAATGAAAATACGAACCCACTTAGACGATTCAGCGGACGGCATTGCTCTCTTCAAGGAGCCCAGCTGCAGCAAAGCCAGTTATTTAGCACCATCTCTGTCCTTGGAAGAGTGTGGGATTGTTGGGGGCCCCAAGCTTGAGCCGGTGAACGGAGAAGTGTTCTACGACTACATGCCAGTCATCAATGACTGTCCGGTTCTGATGACTGATAGCCACATACCTGACGTCCCCATATTCGAGAACGGGTACACCAGAAACCCATATCCAAACATAAAAAAACATGTCATGGTTCCAGACTAGCTGTGTATACATGCACATTACAACAAAGACAGTATTCTATTCAAGACAATTTCACAAGTGTATAAAAAACAACAGTTCTGTACACCGGTTGGAGGTGGTCACATCTAAACTAGCATATCACATCCAGATTACATTGTGTTATCGATCGCCATTTCAAGGAACTGCCGAGAAAAGAGGGAAAGGTTTATATAGCTATGTAGTATTGTGCCCAAACCACGCCCACCTCCCCTAATGTACTGTAGTCACTGTAATCAGGAGCACATAATGACGTCATTATGCGCTCCTGCTGTAGGGTCATTTCTTAGTGGCTTTACTTGGAAACACAAAGTACAGAGCCAGCATCCCCTAATTTAATTGGGCCATCTCTACCCTTTTTCTAGCCTCGTTCCCAGGCCACATCCCCCCACGTGACTTTTTCATGGGGGGGGGGGGGGGCGGCCTAGGAACGTGGCTACCCTTTCCTTAAAAGGAGACAACAAATGCGAGTGGAATGAAGATTAGGAATGGATCCCGACATGAACCACTTTACCTGCTCGTAGCTGACGGAAATGATGCCACTTCTGTTGGTGTCCTTCTTCTTGAAGCTCTCGGTGAGTGCTCGGAGCATGACACAACACTGGATGAAGTCATCGAACTTCATCGTCTGCACGTCACTTCTATCAAATAGCCGTGTACACATTTGGCAGAACTCCATGGAGCTGAGATCAGACAGACCATTACATAATAATGACATCAGTTTCCTGGTTGTCATGACAGCACTTCAAACTTTAAACTTCTGGTTGTGTAAGATAGCAGTATGCTCTAACTATCTATGGTATAGAATTACGAAACATACAGGCCTATGAATTACGAATTATACAAAATATGCAGGCCCGGTGCCCTATGAACTGCATTCCAAATATAGAATTCTACACTGGTTTAGTGCTGATTCATGGTGTGCTTTATTTAGAGCTGGAACTGACATCATTTTGGGACTCACAGCCTGTATCCAAATGACTGGAATGCCTGATGCAGTTCACTGCAGTCAATATTACCGGACTTGTCCCTGTCAAACCTAAATGTGAAGCACAAATAGGGGTTAAGCACTATCAACTATTGCAGACGTTGGCAACCTATGACTGTAGTCCAGCCCGTCATTGTCAAGCTTCTTCTCACTCTAATAATACCCTCAGATTCCACTGACAAAATACACACATAATATCGGTATCAGGGACCCAGGTCAATATCCCTACCAAACTGCAGGGGTATTTCACAAACAGCCAGGGTCCCTAGAACAGCATAACAGTGTACATACCTATCAAAACAGTTCTTCCACTCCTGAACATACTTCCACAAGGCTGCGAACTCTTGTGCATCAATTGTGCCATCCCTGAGGAGTTGGGGGACCAAATGCTGTTAAGACAAGAAGCTGCTAAGCCTCGTTCCCAGGCTCCACTCCCCAGCTCTTACTGCGCAGTCTACACTGTGCGAAAGAAGCTGGAGAGTGGAGCCAGCTTAGTAGCTTTAGTAGAAGACTGTAACACATGCAGTAGGATCTCTGCAAGAGGAACCTAATGACTTACAATATTCCCAGGCTGCACAGAGATAAAATCTGGGCGAGGAAGGCCTACCCAGTGACACTACCCCCACCTCAGTGATGTAGCATTGTGTGCTCCGGGGTGGGCCCTGTTGTCAAGGCAAGGAATGCTCACCGCCCTCAATACAATTACAAGTGCATAAGTGCATCACCTGTGGACTTGTTTTGGGAGAAATAGTCAGCACTTACTTGTTCCTGTCGAACATTCCTATGAGGAGACGACACGTCTCTGCGTTGAAGTGGCTCCAGTTGTTGTTCAGAAGTGCCTGCCGAAGCTCAATGGCGGTTATCGTTCCAGAGCGGTCGGTATCCACTGCCTGTATGTGTGGGTGTGGGTGTGGGTGTGTGTGTGATTACATGTGTGTGTGTATGTGTATACATGTATGTATGTGTGTGTGTGTGTGTGTGTGTGTGTGAGTACATGTGTGTGTATGTGTATACATGTATGTATGTGTGTGTGTGTGTGTGTGTGTGCATGCATGTAGCTGGATGATAACAGGACTTCTACAGCTTTCTTTTGACGATAAAAGGAGGTTGGCTAAACTGGTATAAATGCTGGATGGGTGGGGAGAGTTGGCATGCCATCAAAAAAGCTTTTTAACCCACCATTCCTGATTCTCAAGGTCAGGCATCCAGCAGTAACTAAGGTGTTTGTTTACAGGGATAGTATGAGTGGTTGTAGTAATGATTTCAAATGTACGCGTGTGTGTGCGTGTGCATGTGCATGTATGTTATGACTATTCCAACTCAGAACTCAATTCCCAGCCAGGTGGGCCCCACTTTTGTCTGTCACAGTTTTAGGGTCAACCATCTAGGTACCGCACACGTACCTAACACTGGCTCATTATCTCACCTGAAACCATCCCCACAGTTCTGGATCCATCCCAGGGGGTGGTCCGTATGACTGCTGGGGAGGGGGTTGGCTGTAGCTGTAAGCACCACCACTATACGAGGAAGTGGGTGGTGGGGGGTGACCGTACGAGGCCGCAGGCGGGGGTCGTTGTGAGTATCCAGGAGGAGACTGAACTGTGTATGGCTGAGGACGTGCTTGTGAATAACCCCCGGGGGGTAGAGAACTAGTTGGAGGAGGGGATCCCTGAAAATATTGCCCCGGAGGCAGGGATTGGGTGGGGGCAGCTTGGTTGCCGGGATTGTATGGCTGGTGCCCTGGGGGCCCCGACGAAGAAGCTGGGGGCCCCGGTCGAGGGGGGTTATGCCCCCATTGACTGGCTGGATTCTGGAATGGAAAGGAGGCAATATCAACACAAAGAACAGCAATGGGCTGGGAGTAGTCTCGCGGGCCGCCTCACTCGCGGGCGGCGCGCGAGACTAGTAGGCTAGGAGCAAGGCCTTCAGCCACACCCAAACATAGCTAACAAACTAGATACAGGCCTTTGAAACTTTAAATAGACTCCACACACAGTGACTTACGTAGGGTTGTGGATTCCAGGACATTAAATAAAGCTGTCTTCTGAGTTTACTACCGTCGTACTGGTAACTTGTTTAGTACCGATTTGGGGTCAGAGGTTAAAGTTTAAAGTTCAACAATTTCCCGACATCGACATGGACGAGAGTTGGTGCAGCTGTTCCCTCCCTTTTGTGCTGGGCCCTTTTCTAATTCTATGGGGAGTGGGCGTCTTGGGAACAGCATTAGCTACCACCTCAGTTACAACCAGTTTCTTTGTGGTCTTTCCAGCTGGTGCTCCCATATGGACGGGATGTTTGGTGGGCATTATTTGGATACCTACTGGCTGGATCCTGCTTCAAAGCCTACATCAATGGCATAGAAGCAGCTCTACAGCATACGTACTCTGTTACTAAGCGTTTAAAATTAAAAGCTGCGTGGATGCATGCACTGCAGTATATTTTATACCGTTTTTATTGCTAGCTCTAAAGAATGCTTTCCATTTAGGTCTACTTGTTCATTTTCATCGACTTCATCCTTGTCTCCCTTCAGTTCACAATTGTTGGATGTTTCTTGCTGGCAGTATTTCGTCCCCGAGAACAGCCTCTGGTGATGCCAAGCAAAGCTCAGGTACACCTTTCCAGCTCCTTCATATTGCATACAGCCTCTTATCAGACTGGCTGCCCTAGTTGACATAGACCGGTGACCCTTTTTCATATATACTGGGAGTCTGGGGCTGAGGCTATTAGAACCCTTATTTTCCTTGCAGGTTCTGTTTGCACTCGTCGTGGCCATCGTGGCAGGAGTGGAGACCCTGCTAGCCGCTGGACTGTCGGTGTGGTACTCACGGGACACCTTCCCTGCTTTGGAGAGGTGTTCCCCCACGTACCCCCTCCCCACCAACGATAGCTACCACACGTGTGAGTGCAGTACGGGCTTCATCGACCCGCCTTCCCTGAGGAGAGTGGTGTACACGTTTGAGAGGGTCCCAGGGGGCTGCAGCGATATCAAGAAGAGTCTGGCAACTTTTATCTATGTTTTGCTCGGATTCTATTGCGTTGGAGCTGGGATATCTGTAGTCCTGATACTGGCCACCTGCAAGAAGCTTCACTCTGTTGGTCTCTTTGGGAATTCTGGGATTTATCTTGTGAGTTGGCCATGTAGCCATTTCGAGATGAGGGACAGCTAGGAGGGTATTATGTGTGAAGTGCATGCAGTTGCTGGCTGTACTGTAGCCTCGTACCCAGGCCACGCCCCACCTCTCTCATTCTCCAGCTACTTTCAATGCTAGTAGCATTGAAACTGGAGAGTATATTTTGTTAATTAACTTTATATTTTTTGAAACTTCTACAGGTAACCCCTGAGGTTGGCTCTATGCCAACTGCTACTACCAACATCTCCAGACAGCCGTCCCTTGCTTCCAGCCACCCTTCTGTGCCAGCACCCTCGCTGTACAGCCACCCTTCCACTGCTGGCCCATCCCTGCATTACAGTCACCTGTCTACAGCGGTGCCTTCCACACAGTACAGCCACCCCTCTGTAGGAGGATATTCCGGCTCTGTGGTGCATCGATTTGGCTCGAGTTCACAAGGCACTGCGGACAACTCCCCTGCGATGCGGCCTGCCAGACCACACTCCTCGCAAGCAATGATTTGAGAGAGGTTGGTGGGCTGGTTTTTCCATTGGATTTTTGTGCGATTCTTTCAGTTCTTGTATCAAATCATTGCATCATTCTTTTTAATCCATCTCAGACACTACTGCATACCTATCACTAGAATCTCTGCATGACATGATTTTACCTAGCTTTTGAAGATCATTTTACGATTTTTAAGTAGCATACATGTAACATAATACTTCATCAGTGCTCCATTATTAATAACACAGCTAAAGGCGAAAGTGTAGCTATGACAACATTGAGTTTTACAGCCGATTAAGAATGCACTTTGTGATTACATTTAATAATTTGCTTCGGTCAAAAATCAATCAAGGTACGCCATCGCTTGGCCACTTGAGTTGCTTGGTGATGGTGAACTTGGGTCTCCCCCATCGACCGTAGACCTCCAGCTGGCACTCTGGTCTAGTGGATCTCCACCCGATCTCCCTCGAGGCGGCCTTGGGGAAGGGATCCGAAGAGTCTTGCTTCGGAGCTCTCAAGGGTGGCAGCTTCAAAGGAGTTTCTGCTTTGGCTGTCTTTGACCCCCTCCGTTCTCTGACGATACCAATTGCTTTGTTGAGCTGCATGAGATTTAAACAAAACGGGGCAATGTCACCACATGTCAAACTGTGTGGTTGCCATTCTAGCCTATAGTGATGCCATGTACACAGAGACTTGCTTGTCAATTTTGTAGCATGTCAGAAAACACAGCAACATTGCCCTTGTGCAAACCAAGTTGGGCTCCTGCTATCTATGTCATCAACGCTTTGATGCTCATTATTGTCACCATCCTATTGGCAACCAATAATCAACAAACCACATTGTCATATCATACGGCCAGTTAAAGTTCTGAAACAGATGCCTGCATGCATAGTCCTACAATATCTACGTCTACAGCTCAACCTACAGTTGTGTACTCCTCCTCCAGAAAGCCCCAGGTGTCGCCCCACGTCTTTGCAATGGTGGCCTCTTTTCGCACATGATCCTTCCTGAAGTCACAGAATAATAATGTGGCTTGAGATAGGCAGGAATCTAATCAGTAAAGTGTACAGATGATATTTCAAGGATGTCAACAAACTCACCAAATTTGATCAATGTGGCAGAAGTTGCACTGCGCAGGCGTTAGCTTCTCCCCAACTCCCATAACTAAAGTGATTAACTTGTTTTCTTGGACACTGACCTTGTGAAGAAGTTAGTACCTAGCTAGTATATGCTTAATAGCTAGACATAACTAACTATATACCTAAACTACGAAAATGCCCTACAGGGCTGGGCTGCACTTGTACGGTTTCACTAACGGCGAGCGGATCTAGGTTGCTTAGCAACTACAATTGTCAAACACGAGGGCGTGGGGAACAAATAGAGATCGATCGTAAAGTGCCCTATGAATTTGTTGCACAAAGACATCCGCACTTCTTTGAGAGTGTACCGATAAGAGAGCAGCTCGACCCAGCGAGGCAATGCCTAAGCTGTTCTTCCGCAAGAAGAAGAAAACGAAAGATGCAAAGGAAAAGGTGCGGATTATTTGGGAACTTTGAGAGGATATAATGTCACCCCCTCCCCTTTTCCACACACCCACACACACACACACACACACACACACGCATGTACACGCACAGCCTCACATAAAGGGCTCACTGGCTCCTCGGCCCGCCTTCACAGCTGTCCCCAGCACCCCTCCTCCCAGCAGACGACACCCAGTAGTAGAGCTACAGGAACGTTCAGCCTCTCTACCAGTACTGGCTAGTGTCGGCACTCAGGTGTGTGAGCGATGCATGCATGGATCGTGTAGGTGTACTGGGGGGCAATGTTAGTGTCATACTCAGGCCACATACTCTGTAGAGTAGGGCTAGTCTCGCGAACCAGACTGTAAAAAACGGAAGGACAGTCTGGTGACCCTTGTCAGCTGTCTGCAGCCAGTGAAGGAATGTGTGTTATGTAGCATTTGAGTTTGAAATGGAAACAGAATTTTTTTCTCTATAATTTGTAGAAGTTGTGGAAGTCTGACGAGAGTCACCAGACTGTTCTTCCACTTTCTACAGTCTGGCCCGCGAGACTAGAGTAGGCCATAAACTCATGTTTGGATGCTAGTGGTTTATTTCGCAGCATTTTTACTGTTAGGGTCTAGAACCAACTGAGAGGAACACAGCTGTGGTTTTATAAGTTTAGAAAATTTTTCTGTACAATGGCTTGATTTCTTTCGCATCAGCATATGCCATCAGTCATACCTTTTGATCATTTAACACTCCTTCACACAGTTTCCCATCCGTACTTTAACTGTTAATTGACCCAGTCCCTTTGTATTAATGTGCCAATCTCCACAGTGTGATGAGAGACCATTGGGCCCGACTGGTCACCACAGCGATGCTGAGAGCGATGTGAGTGAGCCAGGCTATGCCTCTATTAGAAGGGACTCCACAAATAGGTCAGCAAGAATATTAGATCCCACGTCCTCCCACCAACCAAGACTGACCACGCCCCCAACTGCTACTGCTGACGGCAGTCCAACAGTTTTAACCCTTCAGCCACAACGTGAGCCATTGGCGTCTTCGTCACCCCAGGAAAGACCGTTCAGTGCCAGCGAACTGCCGAGCATCACCAGCGGACTCAGTTTCCATTCCAATTCCAGTGACAATTCTGTCCCGAATCCCATTCCAAAGGACAGCATGGAGGGCTCTCCGAATCAGCTCAGCAGCTGGCAACGACAACATCAGAAGGAGCGCTCAGAGCAAGGAAAACAGCAGCTGTACAGTCGGGTTGTGAAACGTAAAGACCGTGGCAAATCTACCAGTGCAGAACTGCCCCCTGAGGTGCCACACTCTTGCACTAGAGGAAGCCAGTCTCCTCACTCAAAGAGAGATGGCCCAAAAGCTAAGCAGCTCTCCCAGAAAGAAATGAATCTCGAAGTAAGGGAGGATCGCTATCTCTCTACTAGTACCCCGCTCAAGGACAACAGTGGACATCATGCAGAAAAGATAGCTGAAAAGACGTCATACGATGATCTCAGCCCTGGGGCAAAAAGAACCAGCCGTCTTGACTGGCAGGACAGCCCTGATGGGTATGCAGAGGACTCAGAAGATGGAGACTGCGAGGAGGAAGATGGCACTTCAGAGCATAGCTACACTGGTGACGACTACTCCATGTCTGATGAGCAGCTCGAGAGATACAGCGACCATCACACTGACGTACAAGATTCAGCTACCCCAGGAGTGCTCAGAGCGAAACAGCACCATCGTTCTGCTACCCTCCCCACCCACCGCCCTCCCTTCGGCAGCAGTGCAAACAAGAAGTCCCTAGACAGCTTGAGAAGAAGACACTCGGCTAGCTACAAGTACTGTTTATCTCCATCACATGCGCACGCAGGTGGAGAGACACCACCTGTGGTCTATCCCGTACACTTTCAGCCAGTGTCACAACCCCTGTACGACCACACCCCTATGTACCTCTTCTCTGAAATGCAACCGAATGGCTCCCTGCAATACTACACTGCCACACCGGTGCACTCCCGATCACCCCTGCACATGCCACGTGCCCAACAGCCAGCTCTCAGCTGGCAGGGATCATCAGCACCGGTGTCCCAACAACCTCCAGTCGGTCCTCTCACCACGGTGCCTACGTCGAGTCAGCTGGACTCGACTAACATCAATACTTGGGGTCGACATCATCTATGGACTGCCAACTTGGTGGATTCAAAACACGTGGACCGGCCTCCACTCCTGAGCAGTGCCACCCGGGTCTCTCCAGCCAAACAAGGCACAGCCACTTCAACGTCATCCACAGCAACCAGTCCACAGAAAATGGCGACCCAAACAGCTTCACCTGAAGCGGCCCAACAAACATGTCCTACTAGCCAAAACCTAGCCAAGCACAGCAGTCTCTCGAGCAAGAAAGCCAAAAGAGCCGAGGATGTGACCCACGATCCCAGCCCCCGACAGGAAAACCAGGAACCACACCCCCTTGGAGATTCCCTCTCCCCGCCTTCTTCTAAGAGACCACCTTCAAGAAAATCTCCCAACCTACCGCAACATGGTCGCAAAGGCAACAGATCTCTTCTGTCCGTGAGTCATGGTTCTGCGTCTCCTCTCTCGAAGAGAAAGTCGGCCAGAGTTAGAAAGAAGATAGATTTTTCAGATTTGAATGTGTCATGGCAAGGAAGTACTAGTAGTGACACAGTTCCAGGGCCCAGACTCACTGAGAGAGAAACTGATGATCAAGATGTCGATGTCGGTGCAGAGGAAACCTCTCTCCGTGATCCCACATCATCTGCATCACCGAGATTGGGACCTGGACCCGGGCATCGTACGGCACCGAGCCAGCAGGACAACCAGGCCCGGGTGTGCCGGGACCATCTCTGTCTGGAGGAGCAGAGAGAAGCAGGGCTGCGAAAGGAAGTAGGGACTCTCCACTCTGCCAACACTGAGCTACAGGCAGAGAGCACTGCTCTGAAGCAGCCGCACGAAGGGCCGAAGTGTGCCACCAGCAGTGGTAGGTGCCTGTCGTCTTCACAGCTAGCCTCATTTCTGGGCCTTGACTCCTAGCTCCACTGCCACCGGCAACAGGTGACGTGGGAAGATAATCGCAGCCGGAGAACTGGAGTCAGGGCTTGGGTTGGGGAGAGGCTGTGTTTGGACTACTTGCAAACTGGCTCTACCATTTTGTGCTCCTCTCTGCAGCTACCAGTCACACTTCTCAGCGGCAGACCTACATGGAGAAAGTCCGAGAGAAAGACCAGCTGCTGAAAGCCTTCCAGGTACTTGTGCATGCATGTAAATGGTACAGTTTAACATACATGTATAAACAGACAGACAGCTGCATTATTATGTAGCAGACATCCCACGATATGCTCCCCTCTGCCACCAATATACATGCAGGAAGAGACTGCCCACCTGAAGGCTGAGATCTCCTCCATAGCTGAGGAGAACCAGGCACTGCTGGTACGCTGATCATACCGTAGTGGCTAGCTCCATACAGTAACAGATGGTGCAGGCAGTGTCCTTACTATTCAAGGAATTAATTAGCCTGATTTTTGGGAGTGGGGGGAGGGGGGGGGGGTATTGGGGTGGGGGGAGATTGCTTTAATGATAATAGTAATCTGAAACCTACCAGTGCTAGAGTGTAGATTTGTAACTTGTCTTGTGACTTTTTACGATGATAATGGCTGTTTTACATGGATGATGTTTTTTTTTCTCTGCAGGCCCAAAATCAGGAGTCACTGATAGAGAGGGAAAGCTGGTAAGAGTCCAAGACCTGAACTGTCTCCCGTTCTGCTCCTGACGGGATGTGTGTTACATACCTCAGTTTTCAATCATCAATACCGTACCAGTATGTGTAACCGGTCCCATACCCAGGCCTTCATGAAGAGCTTTGCTCTAGGCCGCAAGTCAAAATCTGGGATGTGGAAAGCCTGGCAGGCTCTTGGTACATTAGCAGTTTGCCAAACTATGTCCTAGAATTTATGGGTGAAAAAATCCAGGGCTGAGGACAAGGCCGCACCCACTCCTATCTCTTCTCTCCCTTCCTCTTTCCTCCTGCCCCAGGCGAGAGGTGGCGGAGCACGCGAGGGGAGTGCTGGAGGAGAACGGAGCTCTGCATCGACAACTGGATCTGCAGAGAGAGAAGGCCAGGGAGGTCAAGAGAGAACACCAGGTTCGAGGTCAGTTGGTCTGAGGACGGAGCCACCTTTTGTGGTACCTACACCCTCAGTAGTATATAACAGATGGGCAAATAATTAGAGTACGTGATTGAATAATTAGAGTATATGATTGAATAATTAGAGTACATGATTGATTAGTATAACTACAGTTGAATATACTTTATGCATACACACACAGTCTCCCAGCTCAGCACAGAGATAGCCCAATTGAAGAAGGAGCGGCAGACACTAGCTAAGGACCTCCATACCCTGAGGCAAAGCCACGCCCACCTCCAGGAGCAGTTTGAGCAGCTGTTGAGCCAGTCGGCCAGACAGGTGTCATTAGAGGAGCACCAGCAGGCTCTACAGGAGGTGCAGAGGTCAGTCCGTTACAGCCACCTGCCAGCTGTTATTACTGTGAGTCCTCTGATAAAGATTTGCCCTTCGGTTTTATAGCGCAGTACTAAGGCACTGAATGGATACTCTAGCAAATCCTGGTCTGGGAATCATACTAATAAGAACCTGGTTTGGGAATAAGACTATAGTGCAACCCTCCCTCAAATCCTTATTAACTAATTGGGCACTTACACGGGCTATTAGAGGACCGACAACAGCTCCAGTGAAGTCTGCTGTCATTCTGCAGCCTCATGGAGGAGCTGGCAGAGAAGAGCAAAGAGCGTGCCAGGACCCAGGAGGTACACATGAGGGTACGTGGTCTTTTTTTGCCCTGCCTCTAATAATTTATACCGCCTGGCCCATATTGGCAAGACTCTGAGGTACTTTGTCCGGCCCACCACAGGTCATGGAGAAGGAGAAGAGAGCTCTTGTCACCAAATTCGTAGGTACTCACTCATTCACCCACCTAAGCAGAAGTACACATAATACATACACATGTAGGCTGGGGTATTATTGTCCAAAGGATACTTGTGTCTTAGACTCATGAATGTAATGTACAGTAAGATGTGTGTGTGTGTGTGTGTGTGTGTGTGTCATGTTTATTGCCTATGATGTAGATGCCAATGCTATCATCCTACAACTGGAAGAGGAGTGTACTTCTCTGCACAGGGCCAACAGGTGAAGGAGATGCTATATACCCTCCAGCAGTGTTCTCACACAACTGCCTCTCTCCCCTGCTCCCCACCCTCCTCTCTCTCCTTCTCCCCTCCCCTCCTTGTAGGAAGGCCCAAGAGAAGATAGCCTTCCAGAAGTGTGAGCTGGAGGCCGCCAGGGACAGAGAGGTGCTGGCACACGAGCAGCTCAACAGGGCTGTGATGCAGGTTGGTGGAGGTTCGGGAGTCGATGTATTTTCATTATGTACAATGCCACCATTACCAAGGTGGTGTGGTGCCAGCTTTCTCCTCCTGTTGGCATGACATACAACCAATTTTGTGACAGGCCTTTCAATCATTGCATGCATGGTGCAGGTTGAGAAGACAATGGCTGAACGTGAAACCTTTGCAAAAATTGTAAGTTTTGCAAGATACTTTGAACTCTTTCAGTTAACCTCGTACCCAGACCACATCCCCATGGCCTGGGTATGAGGCTAACTTACAGCTGACGTCCTTTGCCCTCTCTGCAGGCCAAAAGCCAGCAGAAGGCCAAAGACAGGGCCAGCACACACCAGGTCCGGCACGAGTATGCCATCAGCAAGCTGGAGAAGAGGTTGGAGGTCAGTACGTGTACTACCTAGACTTAACTTGAGCCCGGGCTGACCATGGCAGGCAGGAGCCCAGGCTGCTCAGAGATGTTTTGTTACCACTGCTACTTTGTCCTTCAACAGTCGTGCAAGCAGCAGGCTGGTCAGAAGCTGGATACGACATCCATGCTGTGAGTGGGGCGTACGGCTAAAATCACTGTTGCAACCACCTCAACAACCCCCTGGATGCAAACCCAATTCCCATGCTCCTGGCCTACTTCATTGCTAGATGCTCATTCCCATGCAGTTTTTTCCCATACCGTATCCCCATAAAGCCTAAAACTACATTAAGAGATTCCCCCCAAATATAGCCGCACATATCACTGACACTTTACTCCACCCACAAACTCCACCCCTTAGGCTCCGTGAGCAGCAGCGAGACTGCAAGAGCCAGCGTCGCTACTACGAGGAAGAGTTGAAGCAGCTACGCTCTCTGCTGTCCAAGAAGCAAGAAGATGTGGAGTCACTGACGAGGGGAAAAAGGCGAGTTGCATGATCACCTACACCATGCATATATTATTGAATACTACTCAACACTATCTGTATACTGTTTGTATACTGTTTGCATACTACAGGGAGGCGGAGCAGAAGCTGGGTCTCATGTGGAGGGCAAGCACTAGCAGCTTGCAGGCTAAGCCACCACTGCAGTGAAGTCTCTGGTTCAAAACCCGCGATTCATGCAGCTTTAGAAATTATTAATCCAGCCTTATCACCACTTTCATCTCTGACACTTTCACTTTCAGTTTTAGCTTAGTCACTTCATCTAATACCTTTCAGCTTTCAGCAACATTCTCTTAAGTAATGCAAACCTGCATTCACTTGCCCTATTACAACCATACTAATTATAATTGCATGGGTTGCTGTGATACCGGTATTTATGATTAGTGTAGCCTTGTTCCCAGGCTCTTGTGTGGGCTACTCTCCCCTCCACTAGAGCCTGGGAACAAGGCTACAATTAGTGATACACTCACTGGATGGGATGAACTATAGCATAAGGCGAAGCCAAGTGTTATGTTTCTTCCCACTATTAATACCACATGCTATTACATATTATCCTACGAGCCTCTCTACCTGTGTCGTATCTGTGGGTATACAGAAATATCTGTAATAATATCATGAGAACTGTAGATGACAGACAGTACTTAGAGCAGTCTGTCTAAAGTTCAAATATAAAATACAATAATATGAAATGTAGTGACTAGTGCAAGTACAAAAATAGGGCAATATGAATATTAGGCACACCGAAAATATAAATATAGATTGGATTACTTTCATACACATTCTGCACAGGGTATCTAGTAGGAATAGAATTGAGGAACTAATCAGTGGTCCACGTCTAGTGTAACGTGCCCGTTTGTCGCTGGTGATGGGGAGCTAACGCCAGCATTCTGGCACTCGTGGAAGAGAACGAGGTACTCGGGATTCATCTCCAGCATAGCCTTGAAGTTTTCTGCCAGAGGGGAGGGGAGGGGAGGGGAGGGGAGGGGAGGGGAGGGGAGGGGAGGGGAGGGATGGGAAGGGAAGGGAAGGGAAGGGGAGGGGAGGGGAGGGGAGGGGAGGGGAGGGGAGGGGAGGGATGGGATGGGAAGGGAAGGGAAGGGGAGGGGAGGGGAACTGATGTACATGTATAGGGTTACGTAGTTACAAGTCACTTAGTCACCCACTCACACACACACACACACACACAAGTTATGTACCTACCATAACTCATTTCTGTGGGGATGACATCACTCCCTCCTCTTTGGCTCCTCTCTGACTGTTGGGGGAGGCCGTATATGGGAAGCCTCGACGAGAGGTCCTGCTGAGTCACTTTACCATCACCATCTTGGTCGAAAAACTGGGAGGGGAGAGGGAGGAGGGAGGAGGAGGGGGAGAGAGGATGGGAGGAACAAGGGAGGAGGAAAGGGTGAAAGGGAGGGAGGAGAGAGGGAAGAACTAAATTGATTACTCTTCACTGCGTAGCCATAATTATGATTAAAGTACACTAAACATTACCCCAAACACCGACTGCAGGAATTCCTCATTTTGCAGCAGTGGCGTTGACAGTTCCACCACACCGTAGAGATACTTCTTGAACGATAGTTTCTTTTCTTGATTCTGGAGCACAGAAAGAAAGAACACTCATGGTGTATTCAATGGAGCACCGCCACAAGGGTCAACGCTAGCTTACAGGTTTGAAGGAGTTAAACACGGCTTGCAAGCAGGCATCACAGGGCACCCTGAGGTAGTCTGCCAGGTCCTCCGCCAGGATGAAACCATCTTTATCTCTGTCAATGGCCGCGAATCTTCTTAATCGCCTCTTTATTTCATCGACCTTCATGCTACAGTTCGGGAGAGACAGAAAGGGATCAGCACTTGGAGTCTGCTACACTGAAACCTCACCTCAGGACTAGCTTTTTCCCCAGGCTCCCCTCTCACATGAAAAAATAAAGCTTTTAATACTCCTTCTTTACTTTTTCACACGTGGGAGGGGAGCCTTAGAATGAGGCTACCTCACCACAGTGAATATTAACTCCCTTCTCTGGTACTGAATCCCATTCCAGCTCATCGCTAACTGAAGTCCCAAGCCCATTTCCAAACAAGCTCCTCGCACACAATTCCTCTCTCCCTATTACATCGCTTCACCCCTACACACTATCTTCCTCGATGGATCGGACATCGCTCCTACCAACCTGAGGTCTCTGTGTGCTCTGGTGTAGACCACCATGCCACTGGCAAAAGGCATCTTCAGTTTCCGAGCCTCTCGCATGAGAATGAGGTCCTCCACAGAGTAGTCTGAAGTGGGGATGCCCGAGGCCCTGCAGGTGTGTGTGCATGCGTGTGTGCGTATGTGTGTGTGTGCGTGCATGCGTGTGTGTGTGTGTGTGTGTGTGTGTGTATGACTGCAGCTTTGGATAGTTCTATTATTTATTTGTTGAAAGCTGTAAGCATTACTGCAGCTGCCATTTTCTGTCTGGATTCTGGTGCAGTTGGAGCTACACCCTTAGCTCTGAAGTGGGCAGCCCTGCATCTAGATAGCGCAGACTGTGAAGAGGTACCGGTATGTACATGCAGCTTACCCTCACCTTCCAGATTGCATTTAAGGCTCAACAATAACTGGATGGACTAGCTTAAAGTTATGACTTTGGTAGCCATCGCTCACGGGCATCCTCACCACTTGTGCAAGATCAATAGTGGCCCTTTAGTTTGTACTACCCTTGTAGTCACAATTTAGGCTTAGTCTCTTTTGAATACCCACCGACACACACATAGGACACTGTTCTCACCTCGAGATTTCTTTTCTCACATTCTCAGTAAACAACGCCACATCATCCATCTCCTATGGTGGGTAATTTAGTACTACTTTACTTCCTCCAACTGGCACAACCCACCCTCATGCAATCTCCAAACTATTGTGTACGTAAAAACATTATTTTGAGATAGAGACACTGTCATCTGCTAACTGCAAACTTCTCGAAGTAACCAGCAACGTTATGAAGCTGTAAGGCCCTGCAACAACAGATTTGTTGCGCAGTCTTGTGCACTACTAACCTCTGCTGAGGGATGGTGCACTGGCAGAAACTGCAGAGGAGAGGTAGACAGTATTTAGATAACCACATCCATGTGAGAGGGAACCTTGTTACTAGCATCTCAACGGGCCACATTAATTATCGATACAAGGCTCTAGGGAGGCAATTTTATTTTAGGTGCTCAGAGGTGCATTCTGGCGCCTTTCTGAGGCTGTTTAGTCTTGTTCCCAGTCTCCAATCCCAGCCTGCAAGCTGGGAGTGGAGACTGGGAATGAGGTGATAAGGCTGTTTGGACAAGCTCTTTGTACACATGCAGAACTCAGTCGACTTCTGGTACATCATTAGCAATTGTATGGTTTTTGTCCCTGTATCTGTAGCAACAACTACATGTGGGTTCATGAAATACATGACCAGTACATGCCACATACATGCTGTACAGAAAACCCGGACTATCTTGAAATGATCCCCCCCACTAGTACTACAGTAGCTAGGTTCATGGGGTACATAGCCACTAGCTACATACATACATTCCACAGGCTACTAGCTATATTGGAGTTATTATTTTTGGGGGCTTTTTTGCCCTGAAATAGATTAGTCGTCGGCAACAACCCTGGGTTAAATCTACCCTTTAATTTGACAGCACGTCTTAGCTATTATTATTTCGGACAATCTTTAAATCAAGTGTTTTAGTTGATAGAACCCTGTCAGTGAGCTGGACGGTATAGACAACCCTTATCCATTAGCTTACATGTAAATTGTGTGGTGTCGTTTATCACTCAAGGAATAGAACAAAACTTTTTTTCCGCATTGAATCATTCTAACAACAGAAAAACATAAAATTGCAGCTGCTTCTTCCACAGACAGCAACTTACTTCCACCTCCAGTGAGTTGTGGAATTGACACAGGGTGTAGAACAGCCCCTTTAACCTGTGGAGTGTGGTACATGCCAGGCATTATGTAATGTTTGTTGTCTCCTATGGTGTGCACATGGAAGAGACGACGTAATGGTGTAAATAGTAGGAACTCACAATCCCATTCCATTATCACCCCATACCGTAGTGTTCTAAATATGCAACAAGATGAAAAAAATAAAAAATCGACTTCAAACCAAACAATGCCTTGGGTGTGGTACAGAATTAATTACCATTCTGTTGTTAAACTTGATGACAATGGCCTGCACTGGTAGCTTAGGCATGAAACCCCCTGATGAGAGAATGATGATGTAAAGTCAATTCCAAACAGCAATAATGCAATAATTATTCTAAATGCAGTGATAGCATTGTGAGCTATAAATTAAAGGATCAATAATGCAATATCAATTGTTCCCTACATTAATCCTACCATGTTTGAAATGCAGCAACACTTTTCGGTTTGTGGTAGTCCCTAAAATGATGAAGGAGAAGTAACCACTCTATACACATCAATACCATTAGCTAAGCAGTCACTAGTCAAGGACTTTACTATTATGATGTAATGGGGTGAGGGGGAGGGAAGTGAGCACTAAATGGAGAATACAGGAGAACGTGTAAACAAGCACGTTTTTATGTTTATGTACAGGAAAACTACATCAAAGCATGTTTGCTTGTATTTTCTCTTACTCAGAGCTCACTCCCCCGCCCCCATTACATCATAATGGTAAAGGCATAGATAGTACATATATACAGTGTAGTGTTGCTATAGGCAAAAGAACACTTATCTTACAAGCGGAGTGTATTCCAACATCAAATATGAGGTCCACAAGTTTCAGTGGCACAAAACTAAGCTTGTACCCTCTTACACAGAAGTTTTATTCTAAGAAAGCCTTCCACAGCATTGACGGCATACCTGGGTACCAGTTGAGGTACACACTTACACCTAAGTGCAGCATTGACGGCATACCTGGGTACCAGTTGAGGTACACACTTACACCTAAGTGGAGTTTGCCAAATGGCTTCCACCAGTAAGTAGAACGTGGTATTACCTGGAAACACAGCTAACTATTGGTGTTCCATTAGAGGAAGCTATAGTATCTGGAATGTGAACAGAGTCACTCTCCCCACATGTGTCCTGATAACAGTGACATGTTCATAAACTATCAACAATTACCTTCAGCAAAGACTAGAACTTTGGGCCATCCCGCTCCCGAGTGGGCTCGTCTGCGAACCTCCTCTGCTGCTTTTGAGCACGATTCGCTGTCTTCTCTAGACACAAGGATGAGGCGACACGCGCGTTCCAACACCCCTGTGTGCACGAGCAAGGGAGCAAGGGAGTATGTACTTAGCAATGGATGACAGATAAAACACTGGGTAAAGAAAGAGCCGCAGCTGGCAAACCTACAGCCAAAGACGGACGCGTTTCTGATCTCAGCTTTGGAGACAAATGTGGGAATGTGGTGTTGAGCAACGATCCACATATCCAGGAAAGAGGAGTGAGGAGCCACCACCAGGATGGGTGCCTCTGCCATGTCTGCTGGCTGGCCCTTTGTATGGATCCATTGGAAACCGAATCCGAATAGATAGACTCTTGAAAGTGCTGTCCACAGACGCTGAACTATGCACCTAAAAGTTGAGCCACAAGCAGAGTATGAAATAATGTCTACAAGGCATTCCTTAAATAGTAAAGACAGTCCCCAATAGGACCACATCAGAGGCTGTGTGTATCGTGTTCTCAAAAAATCACCACAAAGGGCCTTACTTTCTCCACCCCTTGAGAGGTTGTGGGTTATGAGAGTCGAATTTCTGACATGCACAAACCACGATACCAGAAATGAGTGCGACTAGGATACAGGGTATTATGATCAGGAACAGCCGAAGTGGGAAAAGCCAAAGTGCGTTGAATCCAATCTAATGGAGGGAGGAGAGGGGAGGAGGATTCTGGCGTTAAAATCTACTCCTTGAAATGACTGGCTGATGAAGCAAAATTGCAGGTTGTAGTCCATTAATGATTTTCATTGTTTAATAGCTGGCTAAGACAGAAACCAAATACATGTGCTGTATGGGGAATGTAAACTATTCCTTGAAGATGAGTGGGGGGGAGGGAATACGCTTTGATGATCAGCAGTGTTGCAAGCATAAACACAGTCATGTGATTTGAATCTATGATCACTTAGATCACATGTATGCACTTCATTTGTACAATCCCTTAAATCAATCACTGAGGAGGCTAAATATTCTGCTGGAAAATTCCTCACACCTAGCTACATCCAGCGGCTATCGCCAGCGATAGCACTGCAAACAAGGCAACACGCTCCATTATCTATAGGTACAGTATAAAGAACACTAACGAGCCCGCACCTTGAGGTAATCGTACCAAGCCAGGTTGAGGCGATACGCGAATGGATCGATCTCCGTCTCCTCGTCTAGCGTAGGCGGTACCCCCGACTGCTCGTAGCTCAGGCATCCATTAGATGTTTTGCCTGCATCTGAGTCGCCTAGTGCCTGGTACTTGTAAGTGCTCGCCATACTAACTATCTAGCTATTGAGACCGCTGGGAACCTTTTGTCGATCACACCATCTCGAGTACGCCCACGAAATTCACAATGCCACGTTCATAACGTTATACATAGTCTCGTGCCTAATAGTTAGCTACATGTACAAATTATGTACACTGTCAGGAGCGCATGAGTGTCGAGCCGGCGAAGGATCATGTCATGTTACATACGTACGTACGCTTACGTACGTACAGTCAGTACAGACGTCTAAACGTAAACCGCGCCGCTAGATTCAAATCGTAAGCACATGCACGTGCTCTATTATCTATGTACGTACATGTACATGCTTTTCGTACCCGCTACCTTCGCCTATACCCAGGCCTTGCGTTTTTCCACGGCTGCGAAAAAAGCTGAGAGGGAAGGGCGCGTTTTTCCACGGCTGCGAAAAAGGCTGCGAGGGAAGGGCGCGTTTTTCTACGGCTAGGCTGCGAAAAACGCTGCGAGGGAAGGCCTGGGGGTACGCGCCATAATAGCGCGCCATTTTTATGTACATGCAGCTATAACAGGAACCGGATATGCGCTTGCCGACGCCCATTTAGGTCACGTGCGCCAAACCTAAACAACGCATGAACTGAACAACTCCTCCACGCGCTGCTCCCACTAAAATCGAAGGCTACCGTCTTCAGCAAGAAGGAAGCATCTACAATGAGAACTCTTGCATCCAGGTGAGCGTAGGTCGTACTGCTACAACTGCCATCGTGCCAAAAGCGCGGTTTTGTTGACCAGGACCCGCGGTTTGACCTGAACGTTGGCAAGACCGTCCAGTCTGAGGCAGTCATGAGTCTTTTCAGGGAGCCGAGCAGCACTCACAAAACCATGAGGCAGAAACTGGAGAGACTTGAGAATACGGTCTCCGCCATTCCTCAGACCCTCAACGAGTACCTGGATTCTTTCAATGCCTATTGTGTCTCGGGGATAAAACTTGCCTCACTTCTGCAGACACTGTTTCAAGAAACCCCCGTGCTGCTGGTGGCCCTACGTTATGGAGAGGCGTATGAGCAACTGCATGACAAGTCTAGCAAGTCAGGAGTTGTCGTGCAGCAGGAGATTGTGGCTCCGATAAAGAGAATCTCCCCTGCTTTGAGCAAACTTCGCAGTCGATTGGACAGCCATTCAAAGGCACTCTCGAAACACGAGTCGTATCTGAAACAACTCGAGCAGCTGCAGCTGTCTCAAAATCCCAACAAACAGAAGCTGGAACAGGTGGAGAACAAGTTTCACTCGTCAGCGGAAGAGTTCGCCAAGGAAGATGCGCTATTGGCCGAGGCACTCAATGAGCTACACAAACTAAGAGTGGAGGTGAGTCACTCTCTCCTATTCCTTAGTCCTAGTTTTGTTATCAGCTGTTTACCTGTTCACCTGCTCTGAAAATATACTATAGTTCTTCTCTCACATGAGTGATTGTATGCATAAGCGTTCTAATCGCTTTCTTAATGCCACAATACACTACTAAACGCTAGTGTACTATAGTGTGTATTCCCAAGGATGTCCTGTGCAGAGAGAGCTGCTTCCTGGCAACAGGGCTGAGATTTAAACTATGGTGCTTGTAACGTAAAGCACTATGGAAACTAGGGTAGACATCCCTTAGCATGAGCTTGAGACTTGTGGAAAATTTTATTGATGTACATGTATACGGTGGACAAAACATTTTGTGTATCGCCGTTTTGTTTTTTACGACATAGTCGGCTAGGTGAATATGTAGAGTAGCCTCTCTACCAGTATCGGGGTGGGACACGAAGCTGCTCATACCGTGGTACTGTCCCATTGTTAGGCGGTGTAGCTGGAATCTATTGAGCCTCCGGTATTGTGCATATCTCGCGTTTATACACACACTTTCTTTTTTCTTTTCTCGTGTGCCGTGTCGTGTCGTGTGGTGGTGTGCAAATGGGCTATAGTCTGCCAGCTTCAGTCATGCAGTTGTCAAACATGTCTGGGCTAAAGGGTGCATCTAATTCACTTTGGGGGTACAGATCTCTGCAGTGTCTGGCCATGTCTGGCCAGCATGACCACTCACTGCTGCGTTAATATGTATGGTCGCATGATATCACAAAGGATATCACATGACCACTGTTACTGGCAACCTACATGCATCGACAAGTCTCTTCCATGTTCCCCCCTTCCTCTTCCCCTCCCCTCCCCTCCCCCTTTCCTTTCAGGTAATGGGCTCATGCTTTTTGAGCCTGCTGGAGTCTCAGGCCAAGCTGCTCAGTACAGCCTCTGACATCATTGCTCCCCTGGGCGCCTACAAGGAAGTGGGAAAAGGGTTAAACGAGTCTCCCTCCAGCTCCCTGGTAAAGGAAGCAACTGTGGGCTGGTTGGCTGCTGGTCAGGTAGGTAGCAGAGGGTTAAATTAATTAATTAATACCACTTTTGTCCTTTTTTTTACGAAAGTTGCACCGCCTCACAATTCACGGGAAATATTCTTTTGGTCAACCAAGCTAACTGCTGACTCAGCATATCCATGCTATGCGAACAGGTGCATGTAACTTGAGTCATGTGCAGGTCAAAACATCAGCAGCAACAGCAGCAACAATAAAACAGCTGTTGACTGTGGCCGCAGCTATAGCAACACCATCAAGCTAGTTTCATTCCCAGGCTCCATTCCAAAGTCACGGATATTTCAGGCACTGCATGGTATACAGTCTATAGGCCTGGAACCAGTTTCACCGCTGTGTGTCCACTGTGTGCGCTCAGCTACTCCACTTTAGGTGGCTTGGGTGGAATGTGCTGAGTGAACCAACTGTGTATATATATATCCCACGCACAATGTGGACACAAGCAAATGGCAGTCGTGTGCATTAGACTGGTGTGAACAAGCACTTGAATGAGTGTGCACTGCTAGTGTGGAGAGGCCTAAGTCTCATTTCCAGACCTCAATCCAGTGGGGTAGAGCCTGGGAATGAGACTAGGTGGGCCGCCAAAAAGACTCATCGTACACTTAATGTAGTGGTCACAGCCTAACACGGATCACTGAGCAGAAAGCCACCATTATGCCACGAGCCAGGCGAGATCACGGCTTATCATTCACCTTCGCTAGAAAAGGTACCTCCTTCACCAAAACACCCACACACCCAAGCTTTAGATACTGGTAGCTGTAGCTTTGTTGCAAGGCTCAAGAACACAGGACTGTGAGTGTTCGTCGCTTCAATTTGTACAGTCTACAAACACAAGTGGGAAAAGTAACAATACCCTGTACATGTTGAATAGCTCTATTCCTATATATTGCCTGGGGGGTACAAATGGCGGTCTCTCTGTAGCTTTGATGATTCCACTCAGACGTAAAGTGCTGCAAGGACAAGGTTGGTATTGAATGAGAAAGAGAGCAGCCCTGAGTGGCTATCCTCACACAGTCGTGAGACGCTCCGAAAGTGCTTTAGAGTTATGTCATTCAGCTCTGCTTGTTTTCACTCGAGGCTCACAATGGAGGAATGGCCTCTGTCCACAGCCACGCTGCTCTGCCATTATAGCTCTTGTGCCTACCACGTGTCCCTTACTGAGACACTCCCACAGAACACACACGAATTATGGCATTTCTGGAAGTACTAGCTGTTGCTAATAGTAAAGTATCTATCTCTCCCTCCCTCCCTCCTCCCCCCTCTTTCCCTGCCTCCCTCCCCCTCCCTCCCTCCCTCCCTTCCTCCCTCTCTCTCTCAGGTGAACCAGAATCTTCGTTCGTTTGGCAGTCTATCCCGCAACGATGTTCAGTGTATGATGTACAATAGCAGTGATGGACTACCGGACACCATTCGCAATGGACTCAATGCTAAAGTCAACCAGATGCTGAAGGTACGTGTATGAGATACTACTGTGTACAAGTGTGCATCTGTGTGTATGCAAGCATTGATGTCAGTATCCAGGGCCATGGTGTTTCAGCCCGAGTGATGTGAGGTGGAGGGCCTGGAAACTGGGCTGAGGTCTTGTTCAATGTCTAGTTGTTAATTGCATTATCAATTAATCAAATTAGAGTTCTAGCGATACAAGCACCCGCCCTGGGCTTATTAATTAAAAGCCTGTGTTCTTATTCTTCATCTAATGCACCTGGGTCTGTAGCAAGAGTCGTTCAACATCGGTAAATTATTGGTTGTGAAGTGATGCTATGTGGCTGTTACATGTACTGTCTGTGAAGACACTCATTAGAGAAGCATTGCTATACCAAACGACGAGCTCAAACACTAAAAGTGCAGGTCTCAAACTTACTCACGCTCCAAGATGGTCATAATGAATCTCTCCCCCTCTCAGACGTACGCCTCCGAGCTCCAGAAGGCTCCCAACCCTCATCACAAGGTCACTGGAGGCTTCCATCTCAACCCGAAGGGAATTGAGCTGGCTCTCAGGGTAAGGCACTGCTGCAGCTGTTAGTCACTTACAGGTGTACATGTACACACACACACACACACACACAGATACACACACACAGACAGATGCACACACACACACACACACACACACACACACACACACAGACAGACACACACACATACACACACAAACTCACTTTTGCTTAATAATCCTCAAAATTTGCCTTTTTTAATTGCCCCACCCACCCCCACATTCCTTACCCTCCCCCTACCCCTCCCTCACTTATTCATAGCCTAAGGCCTATAACTGCTTGGGGGCGCTTGCCAGGTATGCTTTTTTCCCTGAATAGCCAAGTGTAGGTGTGTGTTGAACCACAAGACATAAATTCCATTTATAAACCCATTCCCAGCGCCTTGTAGTGGAAGTTCAGTCTGACCTCTCCCAATTAATCTAAGGAGGGCTATATTGCGAACAGTACAGGACTGGATGGGGTGATCTAGTGCGATGTCTGATATCATTGTTGCCGTACTGCAGTCTTATACACGCACCTCGAATATAGCCTCGTTCCCAGGCTTTTCGTACTGCAAGCGACAAAAGCTGGGTGGAGGCCTGGGAACGAGGCTACCTCGAATATACTCCTGTCACAATCAAAGCTTTTTACATACTACACACATATGTGATAGCTTGGTCTGCAGTCTTCGGAAAGGAGGCGAGTTGATCTTGCTTGCAGTCGATGGTCGCTTAGTTGCTGGCTTTGTGGGCACACTGGTGCTTAACAAGAGCCGTCTCATTCTGTAATGTTAGGAATCCGGTGCTGGCAACACTTGATGCCCAGAGTTCAAAAATAAATCAAAACAAACATTTGCACCAAGACTGGCTACAATGAGGCTGGCTGCAATGAGACCGGCAAGAATGAAGCTGTGAAATTGGATAAGCTAGTCTACCCGTCCGACCCACCCCAACGGCCATAGCTCGAGCTTCCTGTGTTAGCAACTGGAGCTGGTGTGTATGCTAGCGCCGGTAAAGTGACCCCACAACACCACACCGTGTGCTGTACCTCATACCCCGCTCGGCTTAGCCGGATGGAAACTTACCCAGTGTCAATCCTACTAAACATGCATGTATCGTTTGGGTGACACTTTGACCTTTTGGCTACCTTTACAAAGGACTCCAAGCTATCGGGTGTCACTGCCCTCCTACAAGCTATCGGATATCACTGCCCTCCTCCACAGTGATATTTCAGCTATTCCATGTTCTCTTACGCTCGGAGTTTAGCGATAACCAGATGACCGACATCTTCAGTGCATGCATGCCATATCTCTGGTAGCCATATCTCTGGTAGCCATATCTCTGGTAGCCATATCTAGCTCGAGAGAAAGCTTATACCTGTGATACTGGAAGCAACACTACTGTGCACCCAAGCCCCATTCCCAGTTTCCATTCCACAGTTTATTTCAAATACCAAAACCCATAGATCTCATTGGTGAAGGTACAGCTTGTAGCTACCTGTTATTATGGAGCCTCGTTCTGAGTAGCTAGCTAATGGCTACCTCTGGGGCGGGTTGCTGTAGTATGGCCTGACCTTTTGTGATCTCACCAGCTATTTGGTCACCTTGTGGGGTTGGGGGAGCACAGGGCTAATGGGGTGATGTGGTGGCTACCACAGCTGTTATTAATGGACAACAGGATGTCCACTGTGCATCAGGAGTAGAGGAGTAGTCCCCTCTACTTCGGGTGGGGCTTTGCTGAGATGTTAGGGTCCGTGTTGCTTTCCACAGCGGACGTCAAGCAAGGGTGCAGCGATGATGTGACCCAGTGTTGTGTGGGTCTGTCTGTCTGTCTTCTCCTGCGAGAGGTCTAGCTAATTAAGCTGGATCAGCAGGCCCATGGGGCTTGTATCGTAGCATTATCCCCCTCACACTTCACCAGATTATGGATGAAGAGCCCACGGGCTTATATATATGACCCTCCACTCCGCTCAAGTGCCCATGGGGTGTAGTCAGCCTTAGGTTATCATTCTACCTCCACCAGATTAAGAGCCCATGGGCTTATAGCTAGCTCCACCAGATTAAGAGCCCATGGGCTTATAGCCAGCTCCACCAGGTCAAGAGCCCATGGGCTTATAGCCAGCTCCACCAGGTCAAGAGCCCATGAGCTTATAGGGTCAAGAGCCCGTGGGCTTATAGCCAGCTCCGCCAGATTAAGAGCCCATGGGCTTATAGCCAGCTCCACCAGATTAAGAGCCCATGGGCCTATAGCCAGCTCCACCAGATTAAGAGCCCATGGGCTTATAGCCAGCTCCACCAGATTAAGAGCCCATGGGCTTACTATAGTTGGCATTATTGCATTTTGAGATCAGGAGTCCATGGATTGCTACTCTTGTCCCTCCCCAGGACTGCTGCAGTGACCTCGAGTCGAAAGGGGCGGGTGCTCCTCATGCCCAGACAAAGGCAGAGATGGAGGAACAAATTGCCAGGGACGTCCCCCGTACCTCCTACTGTATCGGGTCGAGCTCCTTCGGCTGCGCCATGGGCGAACAGATGGAGAAGAACATCGAGCAAAAGAAGGTGAGTGCCTCTGCAGGTGTTACACGCGTGGTTCCTGGCCTCCTGGAGGTGTGATTGGGTAATGGACCCTTTACTATTATAATGTAATGGGGGTAAAAGTGAGCACTAAATAGAGCAAGCAAACATGTGCTTTGATGTGGTTTTCTTGTCCAAAAACACAAGTACATGCTTGTTTACACATATTTTCTCCATTTAGTGCTCTATTTCCCTCACCCCCCATTACATCATAATTAATCCATTTAGCCACAACAAACACCAACCTCATCTGCTCTCATTGCTGCTTCAATGTAGTCAGTCTGCCTACTGATGCTTTTCTCTGGCTGGGTTTCAAGACTGACAGTCTCGTGTGCTCTGCTACATGCCATATTTAGTCCCAGAGAGCGCCACTCCGGGTTAGCGTAACTTGGAAGTGGGGAGCCTTTCATTGGTTTTCTTAGCTTGATAACACAGCTGCCCAGGTTGTATCGAGAGAGCATGCATTGTTTGGGTTGTGTGTGCTCAGCGCACGCATATTTAATAAGCTATGCTAATCTATACCTTATACCTACTATAGCTATGCATTCTTGTATGCTTGTGTCCTGGCATTTACTGCTTTTGGGCAGTGTGTGTGGTGTGGTTGAATGGCTGCTCTTTCTCTTCTATGGCTGGCTATTAGGATAACGAGCTTGTGTGTTGTGCTGATGTGCCAAGTGTGTGCATGTGAACTGCATTGTGTGTGTGTGTGTTGACGCATTGTGGGTGTATGTTTGTGTAGAGAGGGAAAAGTCTACTTTCGTTAATCACACCTATGGTAGAGAAAAACAATCAGTTTAGCCTAGTGTATCTCGACCTCCTCACCTAGATCTTATTATCTGCCGTAGCAAAGAGGCTGGAGTGCAAAGCTAGACCTGCACACTGTGTGTGTGTCTGTCTGTGTGTGTGTGTGTGTGTGTTCTCAGGCCCTCCTATGGTACTAGACAATAGCTGTCGCAGGGAAATCTGAGGTGGAGGGTTATGGTGTGTGTGTATGTGTGTCTGTCTGTGTGTGTGTGTGTGTCCTCTCTGAAGGTGGAGTTGTGTTATAGGATGGGTTGGAGTGGCCAACCAAGTAACTAGGCGTTTTTCAGGAATCCAAGGAATCCCAATCACAAAATGTTGTGTTGTCTACGTGTATAGTCCATGGCACATGTTGCAGTTGCCGTCAACATCTCTGCATTATTCAGTGTGCTTTGTGTTAGCAACACCCCCCCCCCCTCCCCCCCCCACACACACACACATGCGCACTTACAGGCTGCCATCATGGAGCTAATATCTGGGCTTCTCCCGAGCTCACGGCTAGAGATGGGGAGAGAGAGAGTGGCAGACTTTGCCTTTCGTGTGCTCAACGAGTCATGCACGACAGTTACCAATACAGCAGCAAAGACAGCGGTACAGCTGGTCTTCGGCAAGGCTAACCTGGTATGTGGGGACGTTAATGTTAAATAGATGGCTTTATTCTGTTAGCAAATGTGGTCATCTCGAGTGGAAAATGAACGTTATTCTATCGCGTATTTCGATTATGTTGCTGCATTTGAAGCGCTGTATCTTTAAACTTTCATTTAAGAGTGGACCTCATATGCGACGCGTAGAGATATTCAGCAACTGCGTGTTGCTTATGAGTTCCACCCATACCGGAAGTTCAGAGATACAGTGCTTCAAATGCAGCAACATAATCGAAATACGCGATAGAATAATGCATAGCGCCAGCATCATATCTCAAACTCGACTGCAGCCCTAAATGTGCATGTGACTGCTTCCCCCTTCCCCTCCCCCTTCCCCTTCCCCCTCCCCTCCTCCCCCCTCCCCCCTCCCCCTTCCTCCCCCCTCCCCCCAGGTCCTAGTGAAGCCAGCCCCCACGTCTGAGGACAACAAGCCCATTGAGATCACGGCCCGGGCCTCGGACTCTTCCATCCAGATTACTGTCCACTCCTCCTGGTCAGTGAGCGCAAGCACACCAATGCAACAAAAGCATGATAATATTGCGATAATATCATGTCAACAACAATATTGATATTAGCACAATCACCTCATAGCTCTTCTGCCAACATTATATTAAGTCACCTTGCCATGCCCCACGAGACCAGGTTCACGATTTTAGGACCATCGCTTCCTTACAGTGTGACAGACGGCTAGAGGTTATTACCATACCCACCTGGATACATGCCGCTAATTCTGCAAGACGGGTACTTAACATTCCTGCGTATGAACCTCTTCCTCGTATGCTAAAGTAGGGCTAGCACTGACTGTGCCGTGGGCACTGGGCACCGATTCCCCCGGGTCTCTGTTCCAGCTTCGGGAGCGATGAGGGCGACCGATGTATGGTACTAGCTTCGCTCTGTGTGTGACCGACGTGTGTTAAAATTAATTATACAGCTATGTAAACAAAGAGCGGTCATTTGATGCCCACTCGTTGCCTGGCGCTGGAATGCCAACCATGAATGCCATCCCGCCGTCCCCCATAGCTGCTAATGAAGTGTTTGCTTTGGTATGCCCACTCAGCTGTGACTGCCATGTAAGGCCATTGCAAAGACAGAGCTTTAATTTCTCTCCATAACCCAATTGCACTATAAATTAACCTTTGATTTCTTGGCCCCGCCCCTTACCCTACCCACAGGTGGCTGGTAGAGGACTATGCAGCGTTTGCGATGCTGGCTCGGACAATTGACCCCAATGCTCTCCTCGGGGCGGTGGACGTCACCTACGCCCTCAGCCTCAAGTTGAAGAACTTTCTCTGTGAAGAGTAAGTAATCGCTTACATTATCGTGTGTGTGTGTGTGTGTGTGTGTGTGTGTGCTTCAAAGATGCGTATATCTGAAACGCTATGCACTATCTAAATGAAACATGGGTGGTTTATACAGGAGGCGTTGCTGCAGTGATAACCTGGAAATGAAGCCATTCAGCCACACCGCAAAAAAGCTACGGGGCCGAGTTTCTATCACACAGCGATTTTCTGAAAAATAAATGGCAGTGCTACCAAGGCACGTAGCACAGAAACAAAGAGAGCTGCAAATTGCTAGTGTGGGATTCCTTTAGTTAAAGGTTGGTTTTTACAGCATACCAAGAACCATCATGTCTCGCTAAGTGGTTGTCGAGATAGGACAGCTTGAAAATATTATTGGCAAAAATTTGTAAAAATGAGGGATGTGCCGGCTCAGCAGGTCACATGTATACAATCATTTGTATGGGGAATGATTTCAGTCCTCGGATTGCAAGGACGGGGATGTTTACATGACAGTGCCACCTGTATTATTTTCAAAAATGTGATTTCCTAATTGTGCAAAACACGTAGTGCAGAGCAGTTGAGGTTCCTGAGTGTAAACATGTGAAATGCTTCCTTTGTTTGAAAGATTATCCACTCCTTTGCGTGTGTGTGTGTGTGTGTGTGTGTGTCCTCGTATCTCTTACCGTTGTGTAGGGGGTTCTGTTTCATCAATTCAGCTACACACGCATTCCCTCCTCAGCATGAATAGACTATGTAGGTCTCTGGTGGCCCAACTAGAGGCTCATTAGGAGGGGGGTGACCTGCTACAGAAGAATTATGGCTGCCTTTTGGGGGTGGTGGGTTTATCCAAACACATAGCAGGTGACGCCTTAGTGATAGAATGCGTGGAAGAAACTTACACATAAAGGTACATTGCCAGGGGCTCTTTGTAAATATTACATCATCATCATCATAGCCCCAGGCTGTAGGGGAATAATCAACAATTAACTTTTACTCTGGCCAGGTACAACTGAGAAATGGAACAAAAGTTGCTAGAAAAGAATAATATTTGCATCCTGACAGCAATTTGTTAAAATTACCCAGACAGTTTACTCGCGACACTGTCGCAGGACTACCACTTTATAAGTTTGAGGCCGGCGCGTTTCGATATTCACTGTATATTAGGGGTATATACGGTATTTCTAATTATCAATAACCCCATTGGCTGTTGTGACTTCAAAGTTTAAGTACGTAGGAGGGTGGGAGTTTGGGTCCGTTAGTGTGTTGTGTTTCTGTTGAGACGCACCGCTGCACAACATGACATTCCCTTCATTCCACCCGCAGAACCTCCACTGAGCTGCCCTCGATAGCCGTCACCTACCGCCAGCCCACCTCTGCGTACAGCCCCAATCTCTCCTCTGGTCACAAGGACAAGAGCAAGTTTCTCTCGCTTGACAAGACAGCAGACCGACTGCGCACCATATTCCGTCCCTCGCGGTCCCCCAGTCACAGCAATCACCAAAACTCCCCGAGAAGACAACCCTCGTTTCAGAGCTACGTCGAGGACCCGAAATCCTCCTACGCTGCCGAAAACGAGGGTCTCCTGGACGAGAAATCGAGCAGCGGAAGCTCCTCTCGCAGAGTCTCCTCCGACAGTGACAGCCCGGGAGAGGTCACAATCACGGTGAGCAACGCAGGCAGCGTGAAGGGATACGGTCGCAACGACAGCCTCGAGAGAAGAATGCGTCCCTCCTACCACCACCGCATGTACGAGAGGACGAACCTGCGGAGAACGGGCAGCAGCGAGACCGTCAGTAGCCAGAGTACGCTGGTCCAGCCCCGCGACTATGAGATGGACGACCCCTCCATGGCGATAACGGACTTCCTCCATTCAAACGTAGGGAGACAGAGTTTAACCGAGTCTCGTATTCAGGCTCAAGAGAGGTTGTACCAGCGACGCCCCCGGAACCCGTACGAGTATCGCGGCAGAAAAGAGATGTTTGCACCCGACAAGGAGAGAAGAGAGGAAGTGGAGGAACTGCAGAACGTGCCGGAGGAGAGCGGTGAGTTAAGAGTCAAAAAAAATGCATAATAAATTCACATTATAATTTTAGCATTTTCTTTCTCGATCCTATTAGGTCACAGTCAAGAGAACGGACTGGTGAATCCCAGAGACCAAGTCTACATCGCTACCGATTCAGAGCAGTGGAATGCGATAGATTTCCTCTCCCGGGGGCGGTCCCCGTTTCCCAGTTCCGAGAATCCCTACGATGACTACGAAGGGAGCTCCAGACACCAGCCGGAGGACTTCACTCCTTACCCCTCGCGGTACGACTATCCTAGGAACTACCGGACTGGCTATGATGATCGGAGCAGATACGATAACTGGGAAAGAGAGGCGTCCGGCAGAAACGAACGCCCTGGGGGCAGCGATAACAGCAGCAGTGGAAGTTCGGGCATCGATGATCCGTTTGCCCGGGGAGAGCAGTACCCTTTGCGCTCCCGATCTGCCAGTGCCTCTAGCTTTCACAACGAGCATGAGGGCCACGGCGAGGGAGATCTCAGGCACAACCCCAATTCGGGACCGATGATGGACGGTCTGGTATCGGGAATGGGAATGGGGGAAGGAGGAACTGAAATTTCCAAGCCCCAGTCTGGTTCCAAAGCCTCTCTGGTCTCGATTGATTCTGGGATCCACCTCGTCCATCCCGGCGGGAAAAAGATGGTCATGGGAGACAGAAGTGTAGGAGGGGAGAGAAGCTATCCAACTGATTTTCCGGTCGCCGATTTACCAGATGTGAGACCCGACAGAGACCATGAGAGTCGTCAGTTACAGGACCTCCCGTTCAGCAAAGGCCTGGGGCCGTTCATCACCACGGAGTCCCACATGGACATCCTGAGGGATGGCTCAAGCTTCCTGTACAAGTCTGACAGCGAGTCGGAGCACTCTGGGTGAGCCACTGCAGCATGTGGAGTCATGGGGTTGGTTACTAGTTCCAAAAATAGAGCCTTTCTGCTGTTTTAGATGCATGTCCAATTTGCTTCAAACTTGACTGCGCATGGGAGGGGAGCCTGGGGACGAGGCTACTCCGTACCCAGTTGGCTTGAAACACAGGGCGTATCATTGCCATAGCTAGCTACGAAAACCCACTCCTTGTATATAGCCACTTTTGAAGCTGTTTACACAACCAAAGATGAGCGGGGGGTTGTGGGTTGCTAGGGACAGTAGAGCTGTAATGCTATACCTTTGTTTGATGGTCAGTTGCTATGATGTAATGGGGTTTCCCCTGTATCCCTCCAGGCGGGACAGCATCCCTCCGATCTCGTCCTCCAGCAGCGGCAGTCAGAGTCCTCTGCTCTTCAGGACCCGGAGTGAGGAGAACATCCGGGTCACAGAGAGATCCTCCGTGAGTGTGCACCATTAAGTATTTCATATCTAAGGAAACTGTACGTGAAAGGCTATGCATGCTCAGCAATACAGCCATGCGCAAACCTGAGATTAGTGTCACCGGTGAATGGTAGAGAAATGCGACTGTCTTTCTTTCGATCGGTCCCCCACCTACGCATAATCGAGTAGGTCGAATCACGTGAGAAAAGATACCAGGCTCTCCCCCGTTCTTCGATTCTTCAAAGAGAGAGCCTGAGACGAGGCAATTGTGTAGAGACTAAGTTATATGTGACTAGTTTCGGAGCTTTTGGTTGGCTGAATGTTGTCACTTATTATTGAAGGATTGTGGACATGCTTATGCCATTGTAGGAACTCGAAACTGTGAAGAGGGGGCTTCTCAGTTTGCTCTTACAAAATACAGAAAGGCTCTTTGAATACCAACTTTAATTCAGAAAGAAACTTTGCCAATGTTTCGACTGGATGCTGTAGTTTTCTTCAGGGCGAAAGTGAAGCTAGTATTCTCACACTAGCTTCACTTTTGCCCTGATCGGCTAGCATAGTTTTTGAGAAAGGCTCTCTGAATACCAACTTTAAAACCAAAGTTGGTATTCAGAGAGCCTTTCTTTTATTACTCAAAAACTATGCTAGCAGCTTCGCACTCAGTAGCAGTAGTTGCAAGGTCTGTTCGGTCTCCCCCACAATATAGTGTTCCCTCTGTTCTCTCCCACCCAGTCAAGAGCCTCCACCCACTCCATGCCGTACACCAACCACCAGGGAGGAGGATCAACGCTAAGTCTCGACGAGCGGGACTTCAACCAGGCTCCTGGATCCAGACCCAGACCTGGACCTGGATCCTATGAGTTTGGAGAGCGTCTCTCGCAGGACTCGGACGGTGGTGGGAGGGGCTCCTTGTCGCAGGGGAGTATCGGCAGCCGTGATCCGTGGGAAATGGAGTATCAGATGCGACAGAGACGGGAAAGGGAACAGTACCGACCGTTTGATCCTCCACTTCCACCCCATCGATACGAAGGTCCGCCACCTCCATTCCCAGATAGATCTCGGTCGCTGCAGAGGGGAATGCGGGGTCGATCACATGATGAGTACTCCCCCTCCCCCGGTCCCCCACCCCACGAATTTGACCGCAGACCCCCCATGATGCCCCCGGGGCCAGGATACTGGCCTGGGTATGAGCCCCCCTCACGAATGAGACCAAATTCCGGTGGACCCCCCATGCAAAATCCTCTTCCTCATGGACCCAGTCCGGGACCACCACCACCAGGGCCCCATCCCATGCACGATAACCGGTTCCGTCCAGTCCACTTTGGACCCAACGCTCCATCCGACTGTCCCTCTCCTGCTAGCCATCCTTCAATGTCACCCGCACCCTCTCCCCATCCCACTCCCCCTCCTACCCCACCCCCACCCAACCTAAACCTGATGGGCCCCCACCCCCCTGGCCCGCCCCCTCATCCCTACCCTCACAGTCACCCTCACGGACCTCTGCCCCCGCACATGCACAACCCAGGCCCTGTTGGGCCACCTCCTCAAGTAATGGGACCACACCCACCACCACACAATATGCCCCCAGGCCATCCGCACATGCCTCCTCATGGACTTGGTCCCCGTCCGCCTTTCCCCTGGGAGGGGCAGGGCCCGAGGGATTTTCCTCCAGGCCCCCCCAGGGGGCCTGTTCCACGACCCCCTGGACCTGGGCCCGGGCCCCCTCTGAATATGCCTGGCCCCCCAGGCCCTCCGGTTTCGATGCACGGAAGATTTCCACCGCCTAACCATCATGAATGGGAAAGAAACTGGAATCGTTTATAAGTATGTAAGGTTAATTAGTCTCATTAAAGAATGTCTATTGCATTGGTGCGAGATTGAATATAATAAGCTTTTTCCTGTATTGTAAATAATTTATCTCAGGCAATTATGGTTACGATCTTTGCTTTTATTTATTGCACACTATCTATACCACCAGTCACTGCTACATGTAAGGCAGCTGTCACAGCCTGTCATGTCAGAAGCTTGTGTCAGCACCATTTTTTTTAGTTTTAAAATAAAAGTAACCAGTATGTTTGATACTGTATAATGTAATGATAGTTATTAATGATAAATAATTGCATTACCTCCACTCATTGATTTGGAATCTGACTGTGTCAGATTTGTTTGCTCATTTTCCTTTTTTTTTTGCTTTTGAGTGTAACTCATTAATGGCCACATGCTGTACATGTGCTGTATATTGTACTGTACATGTGCTCTGCAACATTGAGATCTGATATTCAAGGAGACAAGAAAGTGTGTCACCTCTCCGCCTACAGCTCTCATGGATGTGGAAGAATGCAGAAAATTGTATAGACACCTCAATGTCAAACACCAATTAGCTGTAATAGCCTCGAATCAATACCCAGGCTTGAGGCAATCAGACAGCTGACCATCCCACAACCATTCCATGCATTACACTTGTAAGGTATACCACTTGCTGTAAGCATGTAAGCCAAGCCATCCTCCTGGGGGTAAAGGTAGGCACTAAAATTAACTCTTTGTAAGCCTTGGGCACATTTATGTGCCTATATAATAGAGAAAACCTATGTACTTTATATTAACGCCTAATATAAAAAGCTCATATAAATTCACATATATAAGCCTTATGGATGTATTTAAACGTGGCTGGGAAAGAGTTAATAGAGAAATACAAGAGGACGTGTTTTGATGTATTTTCCTGCATGAAAACATAAGAACATGCTTGTTTCCTTGTAATTTCTTGTGCTCAAGTTAAGTACTTTTACACCCCATTACATCATAAGATAAAGGTAAAGGGGGGGGGGGTAATAGTGGGCACTAATTGGAGAAAATACAAAACGTGTTTTGATGTACTTTCTTACATGAAAACATAAGAACATGCTTGTAATTTTTGTGCTCAAGTATGTAGCACTTTTACCCCCCCCCCCCCCCCCCCATTACATCATAATTAACAGATAAAGGGCCTTGGGGGGGCGGGGGTAGAAGTAGGCACTAAATGGAGAAAATACAAGAAAACGTGTTCTGTAGTTTCTTACATGAAAACATGCTTTTTTGTGTGCATCATTACATCATAATGGATAAACCCCAGAGATCGATGTTGGAAGGCTTACATGAAGCCTATCAATTTTCCCCAAAATCTGCAGGGTACTTACAATCATGGTTTCTGTATAATATGGGGAGGGGGGTTTGAGATAACCGGTCCAAAGTGGTGTTTCACTACGGGTGAGGAAGCACTGTGCATACCACCCATGATCCTAAACGACCAAATTGATACGGAAAAATTGAAAGAAATAGCTATTAATAGGGATTGGATGCAGCAGATACACGCATGCACCTCCCCTCACAGCAAACCTTTTTTTTTTCCACAGCAGAAAAAAACTGAGGGGAGACTCACTTTTGAGAATTTCTTGGGTCCTTCAGACTTGCTCAATATTCAGTGATGTGATATTAAACAGCTACCCTAACACGCTGTTAATTAATATTATCATAGTATGCATTATTATAAGGAAAGTGAATTGAAAGAGCAGAACAGGAAGTGAGGGGCTGGTGTCCATGCCGGCTAGCTCATGAGGACCTCCATCTGCACCAGTCTGGCATTGGTGTCCCCTGGCAGCTGGTATGGAATCATGCCAGCAAAGGTGATGAGGGTCCGGGCTAGTTGCCGTAGTTCTGCCTTGTGCTGTATGTGTGTGTACGTATGTATGTGTGTGTGTGTGTATGTATGTGTGTATGTGCGTGTATGTATGTGTGTGTATGTATGTATGTGTGTGTGTGTATGTATGTATGTACGTGTGATAAGCCATTGATTACGTTCTGTATTGCCATCAATACCGGCGACTGAGGCACATACCTGCTCCTGTCCTCCGTCCTGCCTCGCCCCCAGAGACGGCTTTGGGCTGCTGACACTAGGGACAGAATGATCAACACTATTAAGGGATGTGGAGTACCGGGGACCCAGTAGTGTGTATAGCCCTGTACACAGTTTCAAAATACTAGTCCTTACTCTGAGATGAGGTGAGGTGCCAGCCTGGCTGAAAATAAATTGCTTTCTGATATGGCTAGGCTACTAGTCTGCGGCTTATGACTGCTTCCTTGCAATTATTGCTCTCTCCCCTAAGTCCATTGGTCTTGTCCGTTTGAAGCCCTTTCCCAAGTTTTTTGACAAAAACATTTGCTCATGAAGAGCTCTTCCCAGGGTGAGTCGCTAACCTGATCCGCTTGAACTGGGTGTAGAGTATGCTCATGGTTGCCAGGAGAATATCCGGGAAGCAGTGTCTTATCTGGGGGAACAAGGAGACCGTCAGTCAAGAATCTGCCAAGAGCTGACCGCCACTTCTTAGCACGGTCTTCTGATCACAGATAGAGACCTTTCTGACAATTATAGGTACTCTGCTGAGAAGTGGCTATCAGCTACTACCTATAACAGTCTTATCTCCAGACTTGACCCACAGGCAATGGAATCAAAGCCTGAGATTCAGGCGGCCCAGGCTCCATTCCCCAGCCTTAAAAATGTGAGACTGGAGCTTGGGAATGAGACTACCTCTGGACTACTAAGGACGCTTACCTCATCGTCATAGCTTCTAAAGGAGGCCACCTTCTGTTCCACGGTCTCTCCAGCTTGGAGGGGGAGGAGTCTCAGCTGTTTCATTACCTGGGGCAGGTGTGTGTGTGTGTGTGTGTGTGTGTGTCAGGAATGAAGACTGAGAATGGGACCAGGGTACTAGCTAAGAGTACTTAAGAGCACAATATAGCATATGTATCAGTAAACGTGTAGGCTCATAGCTACGCTTCAAGAGGGAGTTATAGAGCTTATCAATAGCATCAACACAAACAAAATAGTTTCATCTACAGATCTTCATCAGCTGGAACAGTTTCTGTAGTGTCCATGTACACACTTTATTCATCAGTTGGAACTATTGTGTGCTGATGCTCTGGATAAGCTTCATATTGCTATTCATGTTGAACCACAGTTCCATTAGCAGAGTGGCTTCCTACCAGACGGCACTCATGTCAAAGGCTAGCTCCACACTCTTGCCTCCCTCCCCCCCCCCTCCCCCCTCCCTCCCTCTCCTTCCCTAGCAGACAGCACTCACGTCGAAGGCCAGCTCCACACTCTTGCTGTGGTAGTGGTTGAAGAACTGCATCACATCCAACAGGAGGAAAAAGGTGTGGCTCAGCTGTCGGGGGGCAGAGTGCCCGTGGGCTTTGTACCTATTTGAGAGAGAAGACCTTAAGCAAGCTGAGATATGATAGTTAGAAAAGTGTCAAAAAGTGCCGGGTTATTGTAACATAGTGTTTGTAAGACAAACCTTTCTGCAATGCTGAGAGCCAGGGTCTGTAGCCGGTCTCTGTCGGACTGAGGAGTGGTTGGGGCCGAGGCCACGTTACTCAGGAGTTTGTTAATTATCTCCAGCACCTTGCCGTGGTTCTGGGTGGGGGTGGGGGAGGGGGGGGGGGGGAGAGAGAGAGAAGGATCTCTTGCTAGCAAAACAGAAATCGTCCATCACCCAGTAAGAGCCTACACAATACAAAAACTAAAGTAAGCACTTTCCTGTTTATGTAAGCCACTGGTGACAGCTGTTGAAAGGCTTAATTGGCATTAGTTTGGTATCCTTTTTGATTTCTACATGGACTCACTTGTTTACAAATTTTTACATCACAGTTTTGTAATTTTCCTTTTACCCTTTGCCTTTCATAAACTGTTTTGGATATATTCTGTGAACAGGTGAAAGACAGATCGGAATGGATGGGACTAGTCTAGGTAACAGCAGTTGCAGACAAGCCACCGGAGACCTTTTCCACTCTATGGGTTGGGCTGTGCCTGTTGCAATTATATCGTGATCACGATAACCACATTCCCAGTTATCAAAAAGGCAATAATATCGCTTTGAGCATGTGTATTACAATTTCACGAAACTGCCAAGGAAGGGTAACAATAATAAGCGCTGCCTGACTGTACTATAGCAATATTTACTTGTTATTGCGAGCATACGTTTCTAATATCGGCCAGCACTACCTAGCTTTCTGGATCACCCTGTGGTCAAGCTGGCTAGTACAGTACGCTACTGATAATGACAGTAGGAATAGACCTTTATCCATTGGGGGGGGGGGGTAAAAGTAGGCACTAAATGGAGAAAATACAAGAGAACATGTGCTTTGGTGTACTTTCTTACATGAAAACATAAGAACATGCTTGTTTCCTTGTAATTTCTTGTGCTTCCAGCACTTTTACCCCCCCCCCCATTACATCATAACGGATAAAGGTCTATTTCATTGGCTAGCGAATTCCAAACTATAGCTATGTTTGCCAGACAGACTTATTGCCAGAGACTTATTTTACACACATGTACATGTCTGTTTTACCATGGCTAGGTCATAGAGCCTCACTGCGTCCTCATAGAGCCCCTTTGCCTCTGCCTCGCCTGCTACAAAGCCTATCGTCTCCGAAGTGTCTCTCTGGAACTTGTCGATGCAGCCAGGTTTTCGAGAGCCGTCTGGCTGGATCCTGCCGAGTAGCATCTCAAACTCTCTGCTCTCCATCACCAGTTCGCTGACACACGCGTTGAAGAGATCCTGGTTGTGCGGGCTCTTCACGCCCTGGAGCAAGGGAGGGGTGGGTTTAGAGAGGGAAGGTGTAGAGAGGTTTTCGATCTTATGTCTGTCAATTTGACAGACTGTAGGCTTAAGATTAAAAAACTGAGATTGCATCATAGCCACTACCTTAGTGGCTATTAAAGATTAAAGAACAACACCTGAAACGTTCATATTTTGCTTGGTAGGTCATCTTCAGTCATTACTTCACCTTGAGCAGGTAGAAATACTGGAGGGCCTCTCTCGAGTCAGTGAGGGCAAACCGCCGGGTGTAGCTGATGACCAGACGGGCAAAGTTGAGGCGACGAACCCCTGTGGGGTCTTTTACCACTGGAGGGAGGCGAGTATTACAGATAAAGAATTTACTAGAATAGAAACCGGAATGAGACTAGTGTGGTATGAGGTTTGTGATATAAAACTTGGGAATGAGGCTAAGGTAGTATGTTATAGGCTTACAGAGCTTAGTCTGTGTGGAGTCTGTGAGATGCAGCAGCTCCATGTCCTGGAGGGCGATGGCGAAGTGGACAGCATGGGTGTGTAGCAGCTCTTGGCGAGAGAGGAACTCAATGGCCTGGGAGGAGATGGGGTCAGGTGCCCGTGAGAACTCACATACAAGACAGACAGACAGACAGACACACAACAGACATACACCAGATTCGTACCCAGCCCTTCCCACACTGATTTTTTTTGCAGGTGTCTGACAAGGAAGACCTGGGGATAAGGCTACACACATACACACACACATACTCACAGCTTCAAACTGCACTGTCAGCAATAAGACTTGAAAGTAGAGGTATGGCTGTTGGTGGGCATTGAAGTGGCTCTCCCCTGGGGGCATTATGATGTAATCATGATGTAATACAAAATGGAGGAAGTCAAGTGTATTACCATACTCCTCCAGTAACAGAGCTTGCAGCTGTGGAAGTGTGACCTTGTCAGTGCTGGGAGTGGGGTGTGCGCGCGGGTCATCTTCCGCCTCAAACTGAACCTGACACAGCTACAGGGAGGAGGATCAGGTGACCATCATGTGGTTATCATGTGATAAAGTACTAGCTAGCAGTCTAGCTGACTGACCTTGAGCCACATATAGTCATCGGTCTTGCTGCAGACGTCTGAGTGATTGTCAGCCACGTCACAGCGAGCCAGCAGGCAGTAGACGGCTCTTTTGAAGGGGTCGGTGCTGGAGCGGACGGTTCGCTTGTAGCTCAGCTGCAGTCTGGCTTCAGAGGAGGGAGACAGCCTGGGGCAAGAGAGTACAGAGGATAAGGCATGCTATATATTGTCGGACGAGACTACACGAGGGGTACTACTATTTAGGAATTGGGTATAACATTAGACCTTTATCTGTTATGATGTAACGGGGAGTAACAGTGCTGGAAACATAAAAAATTACAAGGAAACAAATACGATCTTATGTTTTCACGGAAGAAAACTACTTTGAAACACATGTCCTCTTGAATTATCTCCATTTAGTGCCTACTTTCCCCCCACCCAATGGATAAGGTCTATTCTGTGCACACCACATGTAGTCTCGGACGAGACAACATGAGGGGTACTACTATTTAGGAATTGGGTATAACATTAGACCTTTATCTGTTATGATGTAATGGGAAGTAACAGTGCTGGAAACATACAAAATTACAAGGAAACAAATACGATCTTATGTTTTCACAGAAGAAATCTACTTTGAAACACGTTCTCTCGAATTATCTCCATTTAGTGCCTACTTCCCCCCCCCACCCAATGGATAAGGTCTATTCTGTGCACACCACATACTAGTCTTGTACCCAGCTCCCTGCTGGGGGGGGGGGGGGGGTGGGGAGGGAGAAGGGATCTGGGCAGAAGACTGTGTATATAAATTTTGGATACAACTCGTGATGTAGCCAAGATACGATCAATGCACTACATATTGCTGCTGTGTGGTGAAGGTGTCTGGCATTTATATATACTCCCGGGTGTAGAGTGTACTGAGGCTCCACTCCCCAGCTTTTAGCGCATGTACACTGTGCGATACAAAGCCGGGGAGTGGAGGCTGGGAGCGTGTACAGTGCTTCATATTCCATACCTCTGGTCCTCACTCTGGATATACTCTTGCAAGTAAGCAGCAAACTCCGCACATGACCTGTATGTTATAAGGCAGAGTCATCACATGAGGATCACATGACTTGTGGTGGTCACATGACTTGTGATGGTCACATGACTTGTGGTGAAGGTCACATGACTTACTGAGCCTTCCTGAGGGCACTGAGGGCGTCCTGCATGTTCCCACACCTCATGCAGTAGAAGACAAGTGCCCACAGGGGCTGCCCATCCACACTGCCATCCTGTCACGAACCGGCGGAAGAAAACGCTGAAGGACTATATAGCCTCTAAATGGAATTGAATGGGACCCACCTCCAGTCCTGGAATGGAATTGGCCTGTCTGAGATTGAGAAAGCTTCTGACCAGCTGGTATGTGCCTGGGACTCCCCCCAACTGGGCCTGGGACAAGCTACGATACACACTCTCTTGGACGTACTCGAGATACCTGTTAGGATGAAAGCAGAAGAAACTATATACACACCACTCACACACACACACACACACACACACCACACACACACACACACACACACCACACACACACCCCCCCCCCCCCCACACTCACACACACGCAACCTCATTTCCAGATGGTGTCTAGCTTGTGTAACGAAGGCCTTCTGCTGCCCTGGGCTGGCCCGGTGCTCATAAGCTCGTGGAGGGAGGTTAGGCACATCAACAAGTGTCTTTAGGAGGGACCAGCACTCAGCAATGTGCTAGCATGTGTGTGTGTGTGTGTGTGTGTGTGTGTATGTGTATGTGTGTGTGTGCGTGTGTGTGTGTGTGTGTGTGTGTGTGTATGTGTATGTGTATGTGTATGTGTATGTGTGTGTGTGCGTGTGGCGTATATGAGTATGTGTTGGGGGTGGGGAAGAAATTGAGGCTCCGTGCAAAAAAAAAGAAGGTTTTTGGGAGTGAAGCCTGGGTATGAGGCTGCTAACCTCTAACCTGGTACCCAGACCTTCCATACCCTATTGTATCTCACAACTGCGAGATAAAATCTGGGCATGGAAGGCCTGGGTACGAGATTAGCTGGATGGAGCTTGTGCTCATCATGGCTGTCTCACTCACCTTGTCCACGAACTTGGTGCTGGCGCTGTGGAATGTGGGAATGAGACTGTGAGAGATCCCCTGAAGGGCGGATTCATTCCGTACATAGACCTCCCTCGCGTAGGCCATAGCAACAGCATTCAGGGCACTCCGCCCCTGCATGCTAAGTGGACTGGCATGGAGGATCTGGAATGAAATGGGTATAATAAAGTGGAATGGAATTGGGTTCTATACACGTAGTTGGAGCTGTAAGACCTCCAGTCAGAGGACAAGAGCAAGAACAACCAGAGACCACACAATCCTGATCACCATACAATTCCTTCTTCCTAGTCTCCCATATCAGTAATACAAAGCTCTTAACTAGCTTTAATAATGCTTTAAAATCATCCCTGTTCCAATTCTCAAACCCTAAAATAAAACTTGCCTTATTAAAATTATCAAGTGTACTAAACTCCCCAAACCTCCCCCCCAATAGATTTTCTAATTCAACCATGAAATTATTTCTAATGCTGTCATATGCTGGACACTCCCAGAGAACATGTACCACACTCTCACATTCACCCCTGCATAATTTACACTGCCTATCATCATTTTTACCCCTATGTCTTCCTAACTCTTCATTCAGACCGTTCGTACCTGACCGAAACTTAAACAATAATCTTGTACCCGGATCACCTACCCCCTGCAAATAATTCTTGAATTCTATTTCCTTACAGAAAGACTTGTACAGATTCAACTTAACTTTAGTATTCAAGCTGTCATTAAAGTCCTTGTATTCTCTATCCCTCAACGCTTCGTCTACCGTATCTAAAAACAAATTAATATTATCTGCAGCTAATACCTCTTGGCTATCTAAATCTAACTGCAGCAGCAATTCATTAATTACTTTCATCCAAGTTTTCCTCTGCCTACCTCTACATGGTTTCACTTCCCACTCAGCATCTAATAGTACTCTAGGATACCGCTCATTATCAAACTTATTGACTTTATACCACCACTTAAGTTTGCTTCTATCCCTCCTCCCTTTCAAGGACTCTAACCCCATATCTCCCCTTACCGCTTCATTACACGTTTTGGAAGAGCAGCCAAGTATCTTCTTAGCTGCTCCTAGCTGAATGGATTCTAAGGAAGCTGCCTGCCGTTTATTACAAGCCCACACTTCACTACCGTATTCTAAAGTAGGACGAAGTACTGAAACTAACAATAATCTCCTTGCAATGGTACTGATATTCCTATTACTTACAAACCGGTGCAAACGATTAAGCTTTTTCTTCCCATTATCAATTACCTTCTGTACATGACTATCCCATGACCCATTCTCAGCAAATTCAATCCCCAAGTAACAGTAACTTACAACCCTTGGAATTACTTTATCTCCCCACTTCCACGCACACATATCTGTAATAGCCACCTTAGAAAATACCACAACAGCACTCTTTTTGATGTTAGATTTCAACCTCCATTTGTTACAAAACCCTTGTACTACATTAATCAACTTTTGTAGATCCTCCGCATTAGTAGTTAAACCAACAAAATCATCTGCAAACATTAGTCCCCCAACCTTAACATCATTCTTAATGATTATACCAAGCCCAGCTGGGTATAATAAAGTGGAATGGAATTGGGTTCTATACACGTAGTTGGAGCTGTAACTAAGCAAAGGACATGCTATGGGCAAAGGTATGATGTGAGGCCAAGCTGATATTACATCACCACTCATTGGGAAGCCCAGCCCCATTACATCATACCGCCACACTACCTCAGCCTCAGAAGGGAAGCCCAGCCCCATTACATCATACCGCCACACTACCTCAGCCTCAGAAGGGAAGCCCAGCCCCACCGCCACACTACCTCAGCCTCAGAAGGGAAGTCCAGCTCTTGTCCAGACCCAAGGAGTGAGTTGAGTATCTTCTCCTTCTCTTTGTCCCACTCTCCCTCCATGCTCTGCCAGTGGTGACGCTCGGCTTCTGTAAACGTCTGCAGGTATGTGGGTGTGTTCGTGTGCATGTGTGTGTGTACGTGTGTGTGTATGTGTATGTATGCATGCGTGTACGTGTGTGCATGTGTAATGTATGTATACAAGTGTATGTATGTGCGTGTGTGTGTACATGTACATGTGTGTGTCCGCGCCTGCGTATGTGTGTGTCCGCGCCTGCGTATGTGTGTGTGTTTATGTGCATGCACATGTGACCCCTAAGGAATGTCTAGTGGCTCACATTTTTCCTCGATTCCTCAATAACTGCCAGCAGGGTGTTCTCACGCTCATTTTTCAAGAATCCCTGAGAGAAAGCAGCTGGCAATAATTTTGACCACCAAACAGACAGACAGACAGACATTAATAGCAAGGACGACACACACACACACACACACACCTGAATGTCCGTCTCCCAGACGGGCTCAATTGGATCAAGGGTTTTGGCCGCATTGAGGCTCTCCAACTTGTGCGAGAGCTTAGGAACATCAAACCCTCTGGACCCCAGGAGAATGGACCTGCACAAGGGGTGTATGAATATCGTGCAAAAGATGTGAAGGGTCCATTGGACACATGCATTGCATAGGCAACATACACCCCTGATACAGTAATCGTTCGAATTACAGCACCATGCAAAACAAAAAAAAACGATGTAGGCCGGCGCTTCGATTTAGAACGGAAAAAATACCCGTTATGGCTCAGTGGCGCTTATAGTACACTAAGTGATTAGAAAGAAAAACCTCTTATCCCTCCGCTGGCGCTTAGATTGGGGTGGTGCTGTGATTTGAACAAGTACAGTACACAATATTTACTCGAAAACCACTCCTTTAAGTACTTTCGCTTGTACTACTGCCTATGCTTGTACTAACATTATAGTCTTAATTAGAATGGGAATGCGACCCACAGGAATGAAGCAAGGAACCTGCCATGGCTCCGGTGAAGTCATCTCCAATTAATGCACAGGGCCTTCCGGCTATCATTGAATTTGCACTAAAAAAGCTTTTATCTTACGCTTTGACATCCGTGCCTTCATCCAAAACTCCCGACGTCTTGTCTAGGAGCCTCTGACCGGCCTCAGCAATCTGCTGAAGGTTTCTACGAACACGCGGTAGCTCTTCTCCAGTATCAATGTCTGCAGTCAACTGTTCCGCCTGTTGGAGCAAGTCCGCCAAGTTCTGAGGGGTTGGCATTCTCTCTCTGTCTCGCTCTTGCTTGTTTGGATCTAGATATTGCAATTCGCGCAAGCAAGCGCCCGCCCGCCTAGCCTGTGGCAAAAAATTACGTAAACGCCAAGTGGTACGCGCGCAAAATTAAGCAGCAGCATGCACGCGCGCGCCCAGCCGGTCCCCGCAAAGAAAATTACGTAATACATACCGTTGCGCGTATAGTATAATCATAGATTATAGAGTACTCTTATAAATCTACGATATCATATTACTCACTAATAGGAAATGGGAACTGTAGTGGATACTAAATACCCATATGTATCATACCTATTAAAGCCTCACCATACATCTACTATACATGGCATTGTATTACAACAATAATACAGTAGCTAATATGGTTACAAAATTATGATATGATATAAGAGCATGTAACAGGTCATACCACAATGCATAGGTAAGTAGCTAGACTCTACTGCTGGCTGTGGGACGGCGTAGTCTACTGTCTGACTCCCTGCCGCTTCATTACTGATGCGATGCTGCACAAAAGTGTCTCCCGCGATACTCACCACCCGGAGAGATCCTTCTGCCTGGGGCTCATCCGCTATCAATAGAGGAGCGCCATCTAGCGTCGTAACAGCAAGTGTATCAGGGCTGCTGACGAAACGAATGCCCCTCTCGGATGTAGCGGACTCCCTGTATTCTCCCTCCACGGAATTTTCCGTCAGCGTCGAAATGTGCAGCACTCCTGTAGTTTCGGCCCGGCAGGATGGGAGAAGGTGGGACCAGACTAGCAGAGGTACTAGACAATATACCTGCGAGGCGAAGTTCCACGCCATGGCTTGATAGTCTGAGCGTTTGATTCACGTACATGTATTTAAGCCCCACCCCCAAATTTCTGAGCACGTCACGCGCGCAGTTAATTGCAAATGGGCAGTGGCTAATTTGGTAGCTTGTACTACGCTATATATATAACGTTACTACTGTGCATGCAGTATTCTTCTGACAGTGGGCCACCCACGTGCTCCACAACCCCCCACCCCGCGCCCATATTACCATAGATACTATATTTAATACCGTATCTATGATATTACTGAGTATACACACAGATTGAAATTGCAATTTAACACAACCACTATAGCAGTGATCTACGATTACAAAATGAAATTTAAAAATTTTGGGATAACATTTATGTACTAGAAGCGTAATGTATCACAACTATTACATTTAGGCAAATTAAGGCACAAATCAAAAACAAAGTAAAGGCAATATTATTATATAAGAGCAAGGCAAGACAAACAAACTCAACCTTAAAATTAAAATGCCAGCTGCAGCATGACGCAGAAACTTCAGCACCTATAATGGCTCTCACAGCTAAACCTAAAGGGAAACAAACATGAAGTCTGGACAAACCTGTCCCTACAACAAAGATCATGCTCATAGCAGCCTAGATGGTAGCAGCAGTCATTGCAAAGAAACTTCCAGCAATTGCAGGCCAAGCCACACATGCCAAGACAGTCGTCATTAGGACATGGGGGACACTGTGCGAGGCAACCTGCCCTTCGAAGTCTCTTGTGGAGCTGGTAATCAGTTTCACTGTTCTTGCTCATCGTTATCTTTTCTAGTTGTAAGGCAGCCAGGTAGAAGGGTAGTATGCCTGGAAACTCCTTCCCAGTTACGCCCTGAGCACCCAGGGCAAATGCAGCTGGTTTTATGAGATCTACCTCTGGTTGGATTAGGAGATTTTCGATTGAATTCTCTAAGGATTTAGAGTGAGTTTCTGTCTCTATCCCCTCCAAACTTCTCACATAAGCATGGAGCTTACTACGAACACTTTTAATGGTATCCTCCATAGAAGTTGGCACGGCATAATCCACTGCCTGCGATTCTTCGGCTTCGTTATACTGCACAAATGTGCTACCTGCTATGCTGACCACCCGGAGAGATCCTTCTGCCCGGGGTTCATCTGCTATCAGTAGGGGAGCGCCATCTAGCGTCGTAATGGCGAGCGTATCGGGACTGCTAACGAAACGAATGCCCCTCTCGGATGTAGCGGACTCCCTGTATTCTCCCTCCACCGAATTTTCCGTCAGCGTCGAGATGTGTAATATTCCCGTAGTTTTCGCTCCTAAGGAGGACGGGAAGACAGCCGCTAGCAGAGACGCTAGAATAAACAACTGCGAGGTACGTGTGTACGCCATAGCTAGAAACTCGCCCAACAGCATTCATATCAAATTTATAGGTCATGTGAGCCCCACCTACAAATGAAAGCTGGCAGAAAATTTGATCAACGTGGCTGAATTCTGACCAATCAGATTGCAGGTCAATTTCCGTATATCTAGTATTCGCATAATATACTTCAGCGAACCGCATAAATACGTGCTACAGTAGCTGGGGTATTTGTCTTGAAAGCCTGCATCTTAGCAATATGGCTTTCAAGACAAATACTAACTAAAAGCAGCGAAAATATTTGTCTTGAAAGCCTGCATCTTAGTAATAATGGCTTTCAAGACAAATACTAACTAAAAGCAGCGAAAATACTCCCAGCTACTGTAGCACGTATTTATGCGGTTCGCTCAAGTATATTATGCGAATACTAGATATACGGAAATTGACCTGCAATCTGATTGGTCAGAATTCAGCCACGTTGAGTGGGTGGGGCTCACATGACCTATAAATATGATATGAATGCTGTTGGGCGAGTTTCTAGCTTGATGATATATAATTTTGATGTGAAATTCGTGTTGGAATTGGCATCAGTGTCGCATTGTACCACAGCAGCCATACAAATCAAAGGCACTGCCAGGTCAATATATTGCCAATATATTGACCTGGCAGTGCCTTTGATTTGTATGGCTGCTGTGGTACAATGCATATACTACACTGATGCCAATTCCAACACGAATTTCACATCAAAATTATACAAATTGTCGACGTTTCGACTACAGTGCTGTAGTCTTCTTCAGGGCACATCAAATTTGATTCGGGTTGAAATTGATCATGAAGAAACTTCATAAGCGTGAATTCTACTAGCCAACCGAGAGAATCCCTGAAGAATTACTGATGCTGCTACAAGGGCTGCTACAAGGGCTGCTGCACTTTTTAACCCAGCGCTAGCCTGGCTTCCATTACACACTATTGGGTTGCAGATTAAGTTGCACTTACCATAGCATTGCATGTTAGGAGGGATGATGTGGCTATAGCTATATTATGTGATGGCCCTAGATGGTATTACAAGTGCATGCAGCTCCAATCCTCGGCCTGGAGCTGGCATGCATGGACAGCCATGCACCGAATATATGCTCATGCTCATGCTGGACAGCCATGCATGCACTGGAATGATACACCTCATGGTATGAGCCATACAAAATAGACTAAAGTGTCTACTTTAGTGCCTAATATAAAGTGCCAAAATGTTATATGAAAGTAGGAAACTTTTTGGCTCTTCAGTGGAGTGAGTATGTGGGCCCTGGCTGCATGGGTATACAAGACTCTATAATAGTCAATGAACACTGTGGGGTACACTGTTCCGTTCCTGGCCTTCTATCATGAAGGAGGATATGTATAGTCTAAAGGACATAGCGGTACGTATACGTTCTATCTCTTACTTTGTGTATTTGGTCTCTCCTACCGATACAGTACAATGGGACATGTACAATTCTCCGGCTGTAGAATTCAAAGGCGGGACTCCCTTCTACAGAAGATTGTCGAGCTCTTTTGCTATAGCTGAGTTTCAAATTGCTAGCTACCACGCAAAAACATTACAAAACTGATCACTATAAGTTCTAGAATAAAGGCTTCATATATAGTACTTTCCCTTTTCGCCTAAACATGCTGGTTATTTTCGTCGCAAAGGTGTGAAGGAATGTTAAAAGGTAGATAAACTACCGTTTAACATTTCTTCACACCTTCGCGGCGAAAATACCTATAGGCTTCAGTGTCAGCTGCATGGATTCTATTTCCAGAACAGTATTTTTATTTCTCATGCAGTATAGAATTCATTTTTCTGAGAATGGTTCTCACCACTATTTCTCCGAATGTAACGTTTTTAGCTATAAGTGTTCATGTAATGTACACCGCCACGTGTATACGCGCCCTTATCCTGAACCCATGTACATGTAGAAGGATATAGCTAGTTACTAAGGTTAGTAATTAAGTATGCGATCGCGACCAAACCCATAGCCGTATAACTATAAAATTCACTGTACGCGTAGTGTACAATCATTCAGCACTGAAAATGCTACGCTCCAGCTTAAAGCTTCGCCCAGCGCGTACGTGTTTGTTCCGTAACTGCAATGCTGCAAAGGTAGCGTGCAGGTACTTTGCGCAGAAGACGATCCCAACCAAGGAGTGCGAAAAGCCTTTGGCAAGAACATGTAACATCCTGTTTTATTGCAATTCCAACAATAGCCTCGGTCAGCGTGTCGGCGCTGAACTGAAAGATCGCGGTCACCAAGTGACTGTTTGCGAGACTCCAACTGCGAAAACCATGATCGAGACGGCCGCAGCCATTGCTCCAGACCTCATTATCTGTCCGTTTTTGACCAAGCGAATCCCACAAGAGCTGTACAAAGATACCGATGTGCCGTGCCTTATTGTGCATCCGGGAATCGAAGGAGATCGTGGAATGAGCTCGATCGATTGGGCTTTGCAAGAGGACACAAAGGAATGGGGAGCGACCGTGCTACAAGCCGATGACGAAATGGATACAGGCGATATATATGCTACAAGCACGTTCAAAATTACCCGCCAACCAACAAAATCAAGCTTCTACATGAACGAGATTACCGAAGCTGCCGTGAAAACCGTTCTGGAAGCTGTCAACAACCACATCCAAGGAATTACTCCACGGCCGCTGTGCTACGAGAACCCGAATGTCAAGGGCACTCTGAGGAAAAACATGTCGCAGGGAGACCGTTTAGTGGACTGGTCGAAACCTGCCGAGGACGTAGCTCGGACTATCCGCATGTCCGACACTCAGCCGGGAGCCACTATCACGCTAACAGACGGTAGAGCCTTTCTTGCATACGGCGCGCACGTGGAGCACGACAAATCTTTAGTGGAAAGTCTTGCGCATGCAACCGACCCCGGAGACATCTTAGCACGTAGGCACGGAGCAGTTCTATTCCGATGCGCTGACAATAATGGTGTCTGGGTGTCGCACATGAAAAGCAAATCTGGCAAGAGGGCTATAAAACTACCAGCTGCACTGGTTCTTCCCCAAGAACTGGTCAGGAACGTGCCAAGAGCACCAGAACCCAGGATGGAGTTACAGTTTGGATTGAGGCCTAGCACCTTCCAGGAAATATGGACAACTCGCCAGGACAGTGTGGTCTATGTGCACTTCAACTTCTACAATGGAGCCATGGGGACAGACCAGTGCCGGAGGTTGGTGAAAGTTCTGCGGGAGGTGGCACAAGATTCCTCCTCAGATGTAGTGGTCCTCATGGGTGGCTACGATTACTTCAGCAATGGAATTCACCTGAACTTGATTGAAAATACAGACAACCCGGCTCAGGAGTCCTGGGACAACATAAATGCTATCGATGATGTCATCAAGGAGGTGTTCTCGATGAAGCACAAGGTGACTGTTGCAGCCGTACAGGGTAACGCAGGAGCAGGAGGCGCCATGGCCCCACTTGCAGCTGACCTCGTTTGGACCCACAGTGGGAGCGTCATTAATGCGCACTACAAAACCATGTACCTCTTTGGTTCAGAGTACTGGACGTACTTCCTACCTCAGAGGGTCGGAAAGAAAACAGCATTGGAGATCACTGACAGCGCAAGGCCGATGCTTGCAAAAGAAGCCGTAGAGCTTGGTATGTACGATCGATTGCTAGCAAAAAACAAGGAAGAGTTCAATGTAGTGTTGCCATTTGAAGCCAAGCAATTGGTGAAGAGCCCTCTCGCAAAGTCAATCTTGGAACAGAAAAATAACCGACCGTGGTACCAGTGGCTGGAGATGCTGCAGAACCATCGACAATATGAGCTCAGTATTATGAAACTGAACTTTAATGACCCATTATTTCATGGAGCACGCAAAAACTTTGTTTTCCACTAGAGAGTTTTACATTTTATATTATGCATGATGTAGCTAGTCACCGCAAGACTCTGGATAGTTGAACCTAGCAATACAGTATAGAGAGTTCCATTATTGTACAGTCAGCTTGCTTTGAAGAATTCAGAACGAGTGGAGTGGGCTAACCCTAAACAGCCAGTATGCATAGCCATTGAAAGCCTGAGTAGGACTGTTCTATAGCAACCAGGCATACATTAATTAAATTTTTGAGTCTGAGCGTCCAGAAAGCATAATATTAGGCACGTATATATAGTTTTGATGCTGGTATTGTAGCTTAACTTTTATGTGGGTTTTTGGTATGTATGTTAATTGGCCGTTGCTACTCAGGCTTTCATATGCATGTTCAAATGAATCTGCTTTTAATATGCATACTGACAACCTCAAACTCCTACTCAGGCTTTTAGCTACATGCATTATGTATGTTTCAGTCTCTAACTGCCCTTGCATTAATTGACTGCCTCTATGAAATGCACATACATGTGCGTGTAGGTTGCCTCAAACCTCTACTAGTACTCAAGCTCATGGCTAGATTTGTACCCTTAGCATTATAACCTAGCTATAAGGAGCAGCAGGGTGTGTATTTACAATTTCTGATTGTTGGGTTAGCCCACTTTGGCTCGAAGCCCTTCAAAATTGTTTATGGACTTTATGGACATGGGTAGTATTTTTTTAAATGACACTTTTTAGCACATACACTTTAATCCTACCATCATTATAAACCTACGGTTTATAATATCTATGATCTACACTGCAAAAACCGGGATTGCATGGTTTAACCCAGCTTGGGTTACCTGAGTTTCAGCATCAATATCAAAGAATGTGCATACAAGGAGATCTAGTCTGTTTGACCACTATAGGTAGTAAACAATTAAGCTAGGTCATGTATGACAGGTGGCTGCGCTAGAAGTGCTGCACTTATGATGTTTCTTAATTGCAGGAGCCGTGGAAATGGTATAAGGGCTGCCTCACTTCTAACATTTCTATAGTTCCTTAATTGTTATACGTGACTTAGCTTAATTGTGTACCTTCTGTCTGAAATTGGAGACCTGCAGTGGTCAAGAAATATAACTGATCTGCTTGTATGCACATGCAACTCAGATAACCCTAGATGGGTTACATCAACCCTTTTATTTTTGCAGTGTAGGGTTTATAATATCTATGATCCTACTCACCAGTGTACTACTAGACTTTAGATTGATCTTGGCAATTGTTGAGAGGTGTCACACCTGCAGAGAAGAAATTAAAAAATCGTTCAACTTCCTGCTACGTATTGCGTGCAGCAGCATTTCGCGAAGCCCCTCCTACAAAACTTTCGCGCTACTGAGCATGCGCAGAAATATTTAATCAGCATTCGGAGAAATTTTAATCAATACAGAAAAAATGTGAACTTAATTTTAAAAAAAGTCTGTATACCAGCTAACAGTATTAACAATCGTATTCACTTTCACAACTAAATCCAAATGGAAATAAACATCGGGTCTGAATAAACTTCTTTCTGCAGCACAAATCATGCTCATAGCAGCCAAGATGGTAGCAACAGTCTCCACAAATAAATTTCCAGCAACTACAGCCAAAACCACATAGACCAAGACACTCAGCATCAGGACATGGGGGGCACTCATCCAGACAGTTATCATCTTGGGGGGTCTTGTTCACCTGTTCTTGGTGAGATAGCGATTCATTTCTTCTCACAAAATACTCATTTGCGATTTTTTCCAGCTGTAAAGCAGCCAGGTAAAAAGGAAGTATGCCTGGAAACTCTTTCCCAGTTATGCCTTGAGCACCCAGGGCAAATGCAGCTGGTTTTATGAAATCCACTTCTGATTGCAGGAGGAGATTTTGGATTGCATTCTCCAAGGTTTTCTGGGTGTGGGTTTCCATATCCATCTCTTTCAGACTTCTCATGTACTTATTACGAGCACCTTTGATGGCGTTTTCCCAAGAATCTGGAACAGCGTAGTCCACTGTGTGTGATTCTCTTGCTTCGTTGCTATGCTGTACGAAAGTATTTCCCGCAATATTCACCATCCGAAGAGCTCCTTCTGCCAGGGGTTCTCCCGCTATCAGTAGGGGAACGCCATCTAGAGTCGTAATGGCGAGTGCATCAGGGCCGCTAACGAAACGAATGCCCCTCTCGGATGTAGCGGACTCCCTGTATTCTCCCTCCACGGAATTTTCCGTCAGCTTCGAAATGAGCAGTATACCAGTATTGCTCGCTCCCAGAAAGAATGGGAGATGGACACAAACTAGCAGAAGAAAAAGTTGTCGCAAAGTAGACATCTGCATCTTTTTTTTTTTTGCTATGACACGTTCTAGTAGAAGTGCCTGCGCACATTAAATACGCGAGTAGGCCCACAACAAACGCTCCTGAGCATGCGCAGTAATGCAATTGTCACCGTTTACATAACTCAAAAAGAACTAAAACAAGACTAGGCTCCTCTCTCGTCCAGGTTCATTACGTTTAATCAAAGCCCCACGAAACCCTTGAACATGTCCAGTGCATAGAGAGGCCTGAAGCTGGGAACCTGCAAACAAGGTACAGAAACACAGCACCACATTAACGACACTAAATGCCAGTAGCTACTAATGAGCTGCACAAAGAAGCTCTTTTGTCTACTATCTGTACTGACAAGATGCATATAGTGGCTACAACATAGGATGTCTCTTAAGCCCATAAAGGATATCTTCTTCCCTATATATGCTCTAGTTCTGTTGCCTTGCCCAAATGCATCTGCACAGCACATGACAGCAGCAGAAAGTATAATGTGGAATACCTGATGTCCTGCACCTCTCACAGTAGTGTAGGTCATCTCATCGTATTGAACAGTGTACCCTCCAACTTGGCCATTGGAAGCTGAGAGGTAGAGGCAAGTGATTTGACAGGTGTCAGGGACAGATTGCTGGTCAAACCATAAAGGCTTTGTACTTGCACAGGAGACTGCACCGTTTACATGTCAGCTACCTCCATGGTCTGCTAGGCAACCAACTCACCCGTCCACGGTCTGAAGGGCTCCTTCACTGTCAGGTTGAGAAGAGACAGCCACATTTCTGTTCCTAGATTAGCAAAAAAGACAATAGGAAAACTGAATCCTCTTCGAACTCATTATAATGCTTGTAGATCAAGCCTAGCTATAGGTGTCCAACAGTAGCTGATCTTAGGCACTACTCTCAACTATATTACAAGAAATTCAGCCTACTGCAAAACAACTTCTACACATACCAGTATGAGCAACTACCCCATCCACGTCCCCACTGTAGACAAGAATCTTCAACTTCTTTTCGGCAAAGAATTGTCTGTACACTGGCAGGACGGATGTGTGGACGTCCGCACCTGAGTAGTTCACTTTGCCTGAGCACAGCGTCCATCTGGGGTGTGTGTGTGTGTGTGCGTGCGTGCGTGCGTGTGCATGCAGTATGTGACAGTATAAGGGAACCGAAAGTCCCGCATGCAATACCGGTAGTAAACAGTAAACAGAGAATCATTGTGAATGTCAGAACTGGTAAGTGTAAAGAAAAAATAATGATACCCAGTTCTAGGTTCTATTATTATGGAGTGCCTGTGCACACTATGTTGAGTCATGTGACTAGCTTCATGAATTGGCTGAAGATCACACTACCCAAAGAGTAAACAGTGATATGGTATCAATAGCAGAAGAGAGGTATCAATTTGCTCACTTGTTTGGGGAGTCAGTCGCATGAATGGCTTGAATCACATCTTCTAGATTCAAGTAGCTGTATGGAGGGATGGTTGAGAGGAGAATTGTTAATCCACGTGTCTGTGGTACGCATGACGCACGTTTGAAGACGTACTGGGGTAATACTATAATATCAACCAATCACATCACCGGTTTAAAATTAACGTTTACCGCCGACGATGCAACAATTAACCCAACATTTTGCGGATAGGTGCCAGACCACTCCTTGCGGGAGGGAAGTCTGGGAACGAGACTACGCTAACACATGCAAAGCTCACTTTGTGAGGTAGTTTTGAATGCAGGGATCTTGGTCGCTGATCGTTTCAAGACGTGGCCTGGGGAGAAAAAAGACAAAGTGATCATACATTACTGCAGGGTCTGGGAAGTAAGAAGCTAGTCATGTGACTGAGTCATGTGACTGAGTCATATGTACTTGTCCTTATTCTGTTCACAAAAAAGTCCTCACGTGGGTCAAGAGGTTTGTTAGGTAACATGATCCCCACATGACTACGTTAGCAACTATTTATTAATAATTACGTACCAACCCCACCCCTAGCTAGTTAAATGACAATTATCCGTGTAGCTACTGTAGTAGCTAGCTCCTGGCTGGCCTAGGCCTTGAAGGTCTTCGCTTTTGAATATCAAATTTCGATAGCAGGCTACATACAGCGAAATTGACATGGTTAAGTAACTATCTTTTTTCAAAAATTCTCATTGTTATGCATATTTCATGTTCAGATATTTTGGTGAAACTGTATTCAAGTAATCCACCCGATTGGTAGAGTGTCCTTTTACTATAGAACCCAGAATATAAACTCAAGCTATTGTAATTGCTTAACTCGCAAGTTTGTAAGTGAGTGCTTACCTCTCTTCCATCTTTCCGGTGCTAGATTTGGTGCACACATCAACGTAGATGGAGTATTGGTTAATGTTACCCATCTCTTCCTCGGCCTGAGAGATGGCACGGTTGCAGTCAGCTTGACTTCTCAGGTTCAAGGAGTCGGTTCTAAACTTCTCCATCACTGTTGAGAGGATAGGATTTGCGTTTTGGGTACTATATTGTGAAACGGCAACAGCTGGGATTAGTGGCAGCTATTTTATAAAAATAGTGGCAGAAAAATTAGCGAGCCTTTGATAGAGCTGTTTCTTTGACTAGGGATCTATGACAATGAAATACTCTTATGTCAAATTTATTATTAGGTAGCTATACTTGCACAGAGTACACTAGGTCGATGCTGTTTGTCTCACTTGTGTTGTAAGTAGTTCAAAGTCGCTAAACGTGTCCACTAACAACTACTTGGCATTGACAGTTGATCCATTGAAAGCATAAGTTGCAAGCTGTTAAGATTTCTGTAGAACCTACCTAACCTACCACTCTTTTGCCTCTCGTGACGTAGGAATAAAAGTAAGTTATCTGGATGTGATACGGTCGAGACATTTGATGCAGAATCTCTACATCTACTGGTATGGTTCCTTACTCAGATAGAAGGGCCCTTCTGTGGAGAAGTTGCAGTTGTTACGGATGTTTGTAAATGTGGCATTACTGATGATACCAGTCTGCTCCCTGTGTGTGTGTGCGTGTGTGTGTGCGTGTGTGTGTGTGTGTGTGCATGTATGTGTGTGTGCATGTGTGTTTTTCATGTGCGTGTGTGTGCATGTGTGTTTTTCATGTGCGTGTGTGTGTGTGCATGTGTGTGTGCATGTACAACCACATCATTCATTGCGACTGAAGACTTATTTGCTACCTTACCAGAATGTAGCAGTTCCCAAATTATCGCTGTAGGGGTCCGTCCAGGGGTTACCAACAAGGAAGCCCTTTATGTTGATGGGCGTCTTGGGTCCCTTTGAGTTGTACTCCAGGACGGCCGCAGAGATGAGGGGAACATAGTGTCCCCCATAGGACTGTGGGCCGTGAACGGCTGAGACTACACTGTATACAGAGTATGTACGTGCAGACTGCAGGTATTAAGCTGAGCACTCACCTCTCCGGTCACCCAGAAGTCACGGCCTGTATACTCCGGGTACATCTCAAAGAACTGGATCAGAAACTGTAGACTGTAAAAGTCCTTGAATAAAAGTATAATCCAACAATAAGCTATGGGATAATAATGATGTATAGTTCTCAGGTTTTGAAATTTGGAATCAAAACTTGGAATCAAATCTGTCCATTTACTCCAGGTTCTACTCCCCAGTTGCCAAAGCTGGGGAACCTCGCTCCCTGTCTCGATCTCCTTCCCAGCATTTCTGGAAGCAACCGAAAAAAGCTGGGAGAAAGAGACCCGGGGTCGAGGCTATACACTCAGGGAGCAGAGCTTGGTTCCTAACTAAGGCTTATACGATATCTTACGTATCCTGGGTCGTCTGTTCATCTCCAGTGGTGTAGACAGACTGTGGCGGAGTAGAATAGGAGAACCCAACCCCACTGCCAGGTAGAGAGAAATCCCATCAGGTTTATGAACACGGGCTAACACATGCAGACGTACGTCTTTATAAAAATTACCATGGAGACTCCAGAAAGATGACGTTGGCCACTTGGTTCCAGGAATAGGGGTTCTGGGCCAGAGTCTTGCCGTCAGACAAGGGATAGACTGCGAAAGAAAGTGACCAGATAAAACATGTACAGTGCTGCAGGTTGGCATAGCAGCACATGCAAATTTTATAGCCTCGTTCCCGTGTTTTTCCAAAGTGCCAAAAACGCTGGGCAGTGGAGCCTGGGAATGAGGCTATAAATTTTATTCGACCCTGTGGGTGTCTGTTTAGCGAATGGAAGTACATGCACAGGTGATGCAAGTGATGATGCAACAAGGAATTAGCGGTCTGTGTGGGCATATGTCCATTAGCCTAAGGGATATGGAGGGCGCCAATACTATACCAGCATACTTGTACAAGAGCAAGAGGGCGTAATCACACAAAAAAGAATGATGCAAGGGTAAGGTGATGTTTTATCTAGAGCATGATGCAACTTACATGGCCCCAATTCAAGAAAGAGCCCTGCCATCGAGGAGCATCCAGGTCCTCCAGTCAGCCTGAAGAAAAAACAAAAAAATCGTAGAATACTTGCACTGCACTCACCCACTTCTCCCCTATAAATCTTTTCTCTTCCTTCACACATTTCTACTGCACTGTCTCATTGGCCAGTTTTTTGGCCTGCTGCCCATGTTGCTGCCCATGTGGTAAAAATATCTATCTATCTATAGTATAAGCAACAACTCATGGTTTTTATTAGCGTATCAATTTTTTCGTTCTTACTCACCAGAGCACTAGTGGATCAGTCTTAGGGTTGCGCTGAGACGTGACAAACCTGTATAAAAAAGAAGAGTGATTTACTAACAGCTATGGCCCTGTGCGTGTACAGTGTCTCACCAGTAGAATAGCTTCCTCCCATGCGTTTCGTTGACGGTGGCGAAACCCGAGAACTGATCGAAGGAGATGGTGAAATTCGCTCCAGGGAGCTTGGTGATGCGACCAGGGTCCGCCGCGCGGGGTGCTGGGATCGGGAGAGGGAGGGGCTGGTAAAAATTTGCTACGTTCCGAAACAGCCGCTGTCAAAGTATGTTTAATACCTGCTTCAGAGAGGCAGCAGCCCAGCAAAAGAAGTGACAGACAGCTCAAAACTGTTCCCGCACTCGCCATCTTTACAGCTTTGCAAACGTTAAACCTCATTGAGTAGCCGCGCTGCAGCGGAAGAGTCTATGTGCCACGCTGGTCACATGACTAAATTAAACGAGGACTTCCGCTGCAGGACTCCTCCCACTTATAAAAAATCAACAACGCCACATACAGCAAGGGCTGCTTAGTAGCTAGATACGATGAGCAAGAACAAGGCCGCGGAAGACCCCATTGTTGGGTGCTGTGGGCCCAACGTGAACTGTTGCTGCTGCCGAGTGGAATGGGCTATGTGGGCAAACATGAACGCGCTCTATGCGGCTGCCGGTAAGTCAAATACCAATCTATTGTCTATGGTCTTGATCACCTCACTGGCATGATCTCGTCTTCCATCCAGCCATATTCCTTGGTGGTGTCATCGGTGCAACAGTGGACACCATCAGCCTCAACGAAGGCTTGAACCCTCACAAGTGGGGAGCTGTCACTAGATGGATGGCCATGTATCCTTCACACCCGAACCTGTAAGGACAACTCTCGTGGCCTGCATGAGCGAATCAGTCTTAACCCTGCAAAAGTGTAGCGTATTGGTGCAAGTAGGAGTGGCCTTTGTCATAAATTTTGGCCCTCAAATTACATACTTTTGTTGGCTTAACCAGCGACCTAAAACTAGCCCGAAACAGGAAGACTGTGGGATAGCTGTTTGACCACCACATTGGCCTGGCTCCCAAATGTGTTGTGGTAAAGTACATAGTGTGTTTATGCTAGTGTACAGGGCAGAGGTTTGGGCATCTCCTGGAAAGGAAGACAGAAAGGAAATCGGGTAGTGTCTCACCTTACAGACCTGGCATTACTGAGAGCATGACTTTCTAAAGACAGCGTTAGCCATTTTAGTGCCCCTTTTTGGGTTGGGCATGTTATGGTAGTCTCAGATACTGGTTAGCCGGTCCCCTCCCACATGTTGGGAGGAGGGGAGCCTCTCAACTTAGGGAAAGTGGGTTTCTCTTGTTCTTCATTTGTGTTCCTTGACTTGCTGCACCAGTGCCATTGGTCTGTTTGTGTTCTTTGTGGAGTACCCTCGCAGTGCGAGGAAGAACAAGAAGACGAACGTGGAGAGGCCGTAAGTAGTGACACGCACTGTATCGCCGGTGAACGTGGTAGCCTCGATCCCAGTCTCCACTCCCAGCTTTCATATGCATTAAAGAAGGGTTTTTTTTTTTACTATATGCCAAAAAAAAGCTGGAGTGGAAACTGGGAACGAGGCTACGAAATACTTGGTTTCAAGTATCGGTTGTTAGAGAGACATTCCCATGAGGTTTGTTAGCCTGATTTTACTAGCTGTGACTGATGGAGTATGTACTCGGTAGGCTTTCAATTCCTGAGCCTGGAGGTGGATACTTTAATCAATTACTTGTTGCTTTCTCTCTCATCCGCAGCGGGCAGTGTTATGTTGCCCCATTCCTCCACATCACCTATTTCCTGGGAAGGAACTACATCTTCCGCTTTCTTGTCTACTTGGGGTAAGCAGACAATACTAAGTCACCTAAGTCACAACATTTTAATGTATTTTCCCACGTGTATATTAGCCAATGATGTACCTCCCTCTCTCTCTCTCTCTCTCCTGTAGTCTTATTATCCCCTGCCTGTTTATGCTCTCCACCATCTTTGGTGCCATTTGTCTCTTCATTGCCTGCGTCTGCTACTTCATTGTGAGTCCTGGAGCCTGGGGCGGTTGAAGGTAGCTTAGGCTCAGTAGCTGATGGCCCAACTAATACAGTAACAGTCAAAAAACATACACTATGGGTAGACCTAGCCTCATTCCCAGGCTGCAAGAGACAAAAGCTGGGCGGAGGCCTGGGAATGAGGCTAGGGTAGACCTACTAACAGTGAAATCCTACAAACATTTATGCCGTATTTACAGTGTGGCAATGCACAGCAATACAAAAGCCATATAAACTTACTTTCAGCTTGCTACGATGAGACTTTGATGCCATACACCTTTTTGACCAGTACTGTAATGCAAGGGGGAATATCAGTCATGTGACAACAAAGAAAGAGTCACATGCAATGCTCACCTCATCAACCAATAGAAATGAACCACTGCTCTCAGGCCCTTCCTTCTCTCCTTGCTTGGGTGAGTGGTAAGAAGGCAAGCCTCTGCGTGCTTCTTGAAACACATCACCTTCCATTTAAGGAAAGAGTGAGATGTTCCAACTGTGCTTGTCGCCGTAGTAACCAGATCTCAATCTCTCGATGGCTGACATTCCAACCCTTCCCACCCACCCAGCCAGCATTTAGCCAACCTCCTTTTATCATCAAAGAAGGCTGTAGAAGTCCTTTGATCTTCCAATTGAGTTTCAGCTCTTCACTGTTATTGGTAACAGGAAATACCACCAGTCAACGATTTCTCCTTCCACACACACACACACAGGCTGCCTTGAATGGCGAGGAGTGGAGAGCGCCCTCGTTGGCTTGGGGCCCGGACTCTCAGCAAGAAGAACCTGAACAGCCACAGAACACCCTCCCACAGGCACCTGCCCACCCCCCACCCCGTCCCCCTCCCCAACTACAGCAGTCTCAGTCCCCGACCCCCAAGTACGGCGCCAGCATTTCAGGGCCACCCTCAGGGCCTCCTCCCAGACCCAAGAGACCGATAGATGCATAGGGTTGAAATTGCATTGGAGAAAGAAACTTCAGTAATCGTTTTCATTCCATTACATAGTACAGACTACATAAGTGTAATTACTGGGGTTGTGATATTCTTGAATTTTTAGGAGTTTTTCAGAAAGTGTGTTATTTTTACCAAATGAAAATTCCACTGCAAAACATAAAAAATAGAAAAATAAAGGAGCAGTTTTGACAGTCGTTGCAATGGCACTTAGTAAGTGATGATTATTATGTGATTCTGTGAAAACTTTCATTGTGCAATAATTACGTAACAACAGTTTGATGAGTGTGACAGGTAGCAGGTAACACAAAAGTACAAAGGTCGGAAGATAATATAATACATGTACATTAGTATATAGGAGTGATGGTGCCTAGACATGCAGAAGTGATCACTGTGTGTGTGTGTGTGTGTATGTATGTGTGTGTGCATTCATGTATGTGTGTGTGCGTTCATGTATGTGTGTGTGTGTGTGAAATGTAGTTATACCATCCAGGATAAACGAACCCTGGTAGCAATACCATATAAGGCAGCAATACCATATAAGGTTGAAGCGCTTCAACGCGTCTCAAATTGGAAACATCAAGTACATGACTCCAAATATGTGAAACATTTCAGGTGACCGCAGAACACACAATGCCAATGGGAACAACAGCTGCATGGTTAAATAATGCAGACAGCATACCAACTAAACTCGTGACTTTATAAGGAAAGGTCGACCGTTATAGCAAAAGGCCTAACTGGCACAAAGTTTCATCATCCTAGTCTATCCCAAAGGCAAGGCCTGGAGTACAGGGACATTTGCAAGTTATCAACACCACTGCAGAAGAGATCTTTGAAGGACACAGTAATGGGGCTTCAGCAGACAGTAAGGATAGCCCTCTCGACATGGAACTTACTGAGCTTCAGCACGAAAGGCTGGCAAGGGCACAAACAGTAGACATTCCATTAGTGATCTCAAGCGCAATAGATTTAAGACTAATACAAACGCTGTACATACAACGCTGTCTGAGATTTGATTTCAAAATTATGCAGTGCCTCACAATATGAAGAAAATAAACAAGAAACGTGGTAACACACAGTTAAGTGTTAAGTACAGTGAGTCTATAGAAGCAATAATGTAATTCCCCCCCCCACCCCCCGACGTAGCCCCTACACCTACCACAGACTGCTGTGTCTGCATCCTGTCCTGTTGCCACCTCCGCTGGTTCTCCTCAAACAGCCGCACTCTCTCCTGTGTCTCCTTTACCATGCGTCGCATGAGCTCGTCCTCGATCTAGTGGTAACAACAACACAATGCACTCACTCATTACCATGGATACACAGGCTCCACTACCTAGCATTTTGGAAGCTTATGTACAAAACCATAATTGAAGCGTAATTAGCTGTAGCGTACATGCATGCTAACATAATTCATCTAGGAAGCGTTCAATTGTGGTTTAGGCTCCAGAATCTGCTACAAAAAATGTCATAAAGTGCTGCCTGGAAACTAAGCTAATTTTTTATAGTCTCATTTCCCACATCCCTCCCAGCTGGGATCGTCCCTCCCTCAGAGGCCAGCTGGGATCGTGAGTATACACCTATTTTTTTGTTTACTGTACGCTTCTGGTGTGTCACATGGGTCAAATTGGCCAGCTGTGCTGAGCACCAAAAACGTTTACATACACTGTCGGCATGTTTGAGGTGTGGCTAGGGGCGTAGTCTTAATTAATGCAATCCACACATCCACAAGAGTAGTAGCTCAAGGATAAGAGCAGCTGGACATTCAATCCCCAGCTGGGGCCCATTTTTTCAGGTTTCTTGACTCTCTCTCATTGTTGTTGTTTTGTATATCCATCTTGATAATTTTGCAAAGTGAAAAAGAGGTGACAGTGAAGTACTCAAGGTATTTCTGCGCCTAGTGCAATACGCCAGTGCCCAACATGTATTCTTTTAGGCAAAATTTCTAAATGAGAAATTTAGAAGTCATAATTCCACTTATGTCTATATATTGACCACATTTGTGTGAAACCCTTCTGTTTACAGCCCCCCCCCCCCCCCCCCAAGCCCCAAGACTCATGTAAACAGCTAGGCAATGGAATGGCAGGCACTTCACTTCTAACTGCAACACTAGAATGGACAACACTGTCCACTGATTGGGCTTATGGATATAACATAACGTAAAACATGGTCTGGGGCCGGCAATTATTATTGTTGCCCTGAAAACGGACACCTTCAAACAGTATGACTTTGGAGTGATATCATATCAACCTGTAGAGCAATGCCAGTAAACAAAAATTAAAATTTCAAAATGAGCTCTAGAATGGCCAATCTGATCCCTGGTTCAATGCACTAACTTCCTAACAGCTGTAGTGTAGTCCCATTGGCTGCGGCTGTATATTTATGTACAAAACCACTCGGGCTCCTAATGTAGTTAGTGACCCAAGCACTTCAACACCAGACACACAAATTATCTCTGTATAATAAAGATATCTGTACTAAGAAACACAAGCCACTGCAGGGTGATGGTATTTCCAAATGGTGAGTTTTATTGTGGGTAATGGAGTGTGGCTCAAAAGCAGGTGAACGTGTGTGTGTGTGTGTGTGTGTGTGTGTGTATGTGTGCGTGTAGGGGGGGGGGGGATAAGGAAAAGCAGGTGGCCATACTATCACGAATAGAGTCTTGAGTAAGTGGCTATGCCACTATACTTGGTAAATAAAAGGAGGCTAGACTACTACACGTGTAAGTATGGTACACTAGAACAGGGACTAGAGGAGGCTAGACTACTACACGTGTAAGTATGGTACACTAGAACAGGGACTGGCCATACTATCACGAATAGAGTCTTGAGTAAGTGGCTTACTGCAACTATACTTGGTTAATACACGTGCAGGTATGGTACACTAGAACAGGGACTTATATTACAGGTGAACTTGAAACTCCGATATTGATTTTTGACTCAAGCATGGATTTATCTTCAGCTATGGGGAATACTGGCTCACATACGTACCTTCGCTTGCTCTTCATCGTACTGCAAATGTGCCTTCCCATTGAGTGTCTCCAGGTCGATCCACCCCAGCCACTTGACACACACTCCGTTCATGATGAAGTTAGCGTTGAGGTGCACCTGGTGCATGTGTGTGCATGTGTGTGCGTGTGTGAGGGTGTACAAGCCAATTAGTGAACGGAGTGCAATTTGATTGGTTGGTGCTCTGGTAACCAAAATTTGCAAAAATGCTACAACAGCTGTATGCTAAAGCTACTCACAGCAAAGCAATCAAAAAATTTGGCTGTTACACTGTCGCCAAGTCTTACAAAACCACTGATACGTTTGTCTAGCTAATGACCTTATTGACCTCAGCGGAGATGCCTCATGCTGGCGGGGGCTACTGCACAGCAGACAAGCTCTCCTCCAAGAAGCAGCCAGGTTGCCTAGGCCAGGAAGGGCAGCAACCCAGTGTAGCAGGAGCCAGTCTGTCTCCTCACAGAGGCAGTAGCCCCAGCCCAGTACAAGGGCACTCCTGTATGTACGTCCCATTTATGGCTTCAGAAGAGCAAGGCGCAACCTGTTAAAGGTTTCCAGCCCAAATTTAATCCAAGACATATCAGTTTCCCTCTCTCCCCCATCTCCTGGTATGGAGAAGCTAAGGCCATCTCGGGGGGGGGGGGGGGGGGGAGGGTTATAGCAGCAAGCCTGACCAAATTAGGAGAGATCACGCTTTGAAGGTAGATTTTACCATCACGATTAAATTGCTCTGCCCTAGGCCCAGGAATGAGGCTAACTGCTGCCTGCAGTGCCAATGCAGTACAAACTTCATGAGCTCACGATGGACCTTCATCACTCCGTCACGTGCTGACCACACCCACACCACCGTTTTGGAGGACAAGCAGCGAGTGTGGCAAAGGGCAAAATGCATAGACAGTACGTTTGCAACCCTGTAGCAGGAAATCTACTGGCTCACTGCTACATGGCACTAGCTGTTCTTTCATATATTTTTAGCATGTAGCAATCACTCAGCACACAGAACTTAAAACGACACTCTCCAGTACCATCTTCCGTAGACATCATCCTCCAATATGGTGGCTGCGATACGGATGTGCATGGAAGACACTCCAGAAATTACGCAGAACTGTAAAGTGGGTCTACTGATACACACAACAAAACTGCTTTCAATTGCAGGCTCACTCTGTTCGGTTCTCTATCAAAGTCCACTTTTTCTGGAGAAGGTCTCATGTCTTCTGCCTTGCTGTCCTCAGTCAGGCCATTAGCGCAGAACTGGAGGCTCAAATTCGTTCCTGTTGCTATGAATGTCTGAAAAACAATGAACAAAAAAAACTTGTATCATAATTTGTTATAGCATGTAAGTAATCCCTGCATGCTTCCCGACATTACATGCCGGAAGAGGTGACGTGGAAGGTCTGAGAATGATTGCATTAGAGTCAAGCACATGCGTAGTTGACCTGAATAACCATCACAGCCACTGACATATCTCCATGACTGCAGAGACGATGGTTGAATCTAACAAACAACGTGTGTAGCTAATTGCTTATGGACAATCCCTTACAATGATAGTAGTTCCTTGATGCAGCTCATCAACAAATCTCTTCTTTCTTTCGTCCAGAGGTCTGTCCTTGTGCCCAGTGTACTTCACCTGCAAGTGTGTCGATTTTACTGCATTAACAATAATAATTGCTCCGACTTCAGTTGATAGGGTAATAAAATACCTACATCCATTTCCTGTGACAATTTCTTGAAGAGCTCGTCCGTTTCAAACTTGGTCCTCTGGTCGGGCACGACACGAGGCATGGCTGCTTTTTAATACTCTAACTACAAATACGCTACTTCAGTAGTCAGTTTCGAAATTTAATATTAATTTATGCAACAACGTGCTTACATTTAATTTGTCGACTCAGCAGCAGTGTGACCGTATTATTGATTGATCTAATTTAGTGGAGAACAAATTAGAAATAGAAATCCGGGGAGGAGCTAAGGTCTGCAAACGGTTCCTTTGGCTTGCGGACACTAATCAATGACCTATAAGCCAATAATGAGCCACCTTTTCCGTGCGAAAGGCTGGCTACACGAGGCTGTTATATATGGACCTTGGGATATTCACTGATCTCGACTTCTTTAAAATATGGATATGGCTGAGGAGGCTCCTGCTGCCCTGGAAGTGGAGGTGGTTGCATAGAGCCCTCAGGGTAAGGTGGATCTACAAGTTCATCTTGGGAGGAATTATCCTGGCAGTCTTGTGGAGGAGGAAGAAGGAATCTTGCAGTGACGATGACAGCAAACTCTATCTCGAGGAGCTAGTGAGTTTATACATTGATCAAGCAACCAATGGTGATAGGATAAATATTCCACTTGTGCCATATTGGAGTCAGCCTACGGTGTTTTCTTTGCATGAAAAAGATGTTCAGAGACGAGATTAGTTATCTCACGCAGGTTGTGTAACCTCATTCCCGGGTTCACCCTCCCCATGCATGTGGGAGGGGGGATCTGGGAATGAGACTAGCTTCTATTCTCTGCAGTGTGGCAACTACTCCAAAGGATTTATCACCGGCAGCCTGTGCAATCCCCTCTGCGTCTCCAAAGAGATTCGGTTCCGAAGGTGTTTTGGTGGTGGAATGAAACTCCATGTACTGCAAGCAGAATGGAATGGAAAATTCATCGTTCTAAAGACCCCCAATATTCGTAGTAGAAGCACGGCAGGAGGCCTAACGCAACAGCAATTTATTGAACAGGTGAAAATTGTGTTTCCTGCCTTTGTCCTGGACCTCTAACCAACAGAACTATAATACCAGAGTGATCCACAAATATTGAATCCGCCCCCCCCCCCTCCAAATTTATAGGAGCTGCTGAATGATAAAAATTTGGAAATTTTGCCCGTATGCTCATGGGGTATGCATATTTTTTATTCCATTTTTGCGAGTACTTGATTGTGGATTAGCCCACTATGGTTCTTAGCCGCCCACTACTATAATTCTTAGCCGCCCACTACTATGGTTCTTAACCCTTCATTTTACTTTCAGTGGAGGCAGCGTTCTCACTGGAAAACAGTGAGGAAGTGGGTGTACATTTGTACTTCCTTGGCAGTCCTTAGTAGCTGCTAGTATGGCTTGATGTGGTAATAGTGGTACGCTATCCTACTATGAATATCCTACTATGAATATCGGTAATTGCCATTCAAACCAAGTGGTACCATGACAGGTGTTTTTCCCAATTGCAAAGTGCAAAAAAAACGCTGGGCAGTGGAGCCTGGGAATGAGGCTAGTGGTGTGCACCACTCTAAAAGGGTCTAGCAAGAACACTGAGTGGAGGCTCAGGGAGAACCTTAATTAGCTAGATAGTAGTAATCTTTGCTATCATGGCTGCACACATTCTTGCTTCATGTAGGCTAATGTGAGCATCTTTAGGCAACTAACACGAATGAAATATGACGAGAGGACTCTGAAAGTTTTGGAAGATGTATTTACCGAATGTGATATTCATAAAGACGGTATCTTGAACAGTGATGAAGCAGAAATTTGTTGGCAGCTTGTTGAATCAGATTCAGAATATATGCTCTACTCTCTTCTGCAAGGCAATGATGGTATCCCAGGGGTGTATGGCACATGTGGTAGTACGTACGCAGTTGAGTATGTGAGCTCAGAGTTGCTGAAGGCTATGGGACAGCAGGATTGGAAGGTGAGGACAGAACTGTCTCTATCCTTTCTTGATATGATTGAGTCTATAGAGCAGACTCCTTATGGACCACTGCACCTATGTGACGTCAAGGCAACAAATTTTGGAATTGTCAGACGGGATGGAAAGCTGGTTGCAAAAGTCATTGATGTGGACATGACCTGGTTTGAGGGTTCGAGAAAGCAGTCGATGGTGACTTGCGATGAGGACGACCGACAATGCTGCTTACGGGAACATGGGCGTCGGCAGTCTTGCTGTTTGGTACTGTGTGTAGCTGATGACTGCTCTCGGCAAAAGTACTTTTTGTCATCAAACAATCTTCAGGTAATCATAGCGTTAGTAATTCAGGTGTCTGCGTGATTTATTAGCGCCGTAAGAGCTACTTTCTTGAATGACTATATAAGGTATGGTTTGCATGTAGCATCGTATTCATGCAAACTCAAAACTAACGTTTTTTCTCTATCCATTATTTCTTCTTTAGACGTTCTGTGTCATGATGTTCAAACCAAATGTGTGGCAGCCTAAACACCTCCTCCTAGATCCCCCTAGCAACATCAAGTCACAGCTGGAGGCGCTTGTGAAAAAGTGTATCAACCCTGGAAGAAGGCTGAATCACGTTCCTAGGGACCTATTGGAGGAACTGCGTAGTCTCTTGCATAGTAGCATTGTTTAAATAATAACAAAAAACACCGCGTTAAAGTTAAATGATCTAATTTAACGTATAGGAAATTTTGAAACAAAATTCTAGCCAGCATGGTGTGGAAGCGGGTATGTTGATATATTCAGTGATTAGTAATCAAGTACTAAGGTACTTTGCCATGTATAATGTAAGCATCAACTCGGAGATGGTATAGCTAAGTTAACCACCAACCATAGATAGCTGGCTATGGCTAGTCAAAGTTCCATGGTAATTCCTGCCTCTAACCAAACTCATCTACAGTTGTTAAGGCAATGTCCTTCTTTGAGGATAATCATTGCAGAATTTCGTGCGGCCATGAGAGTGCGATGGCTGCGCCGACTCCTGTACCTCGCTGTCCCCATTACAATAGTTCTGTGGTTTGGATTCTGGGCCACTGTAGCACACACTGTGCAATCCTATTATGAGTGCAGTGATGACTACAGCAGGCTCTATCTCAACCAGCTAGTAAGTTGTGGGTACGTTGTTTAGGATGTATGTGCGTATACGATACAATTATTTTATTCCACTCACAACATTGGTTTTCCGTAGTGTGACCAATACTATAGTGGACTTGTAACGGGAAGTCTTTGTGAGCCACTTTGCACAAGAAGAGAAATCACATTCCAAACATGTCTCGGACATGGAATCAAGCTTCATGTGCTGCAGGCGGACTGGAATGGGAATACTATAATTCTCAAGACTCCTAAGGCACTTGGCCAAGAGTCCGCAGCAGTGCACGTTAAAGACGGTGGCCGAAACTTGAAATTAACTCAAAAGGATTTTATTGAGCAGGTGAGGTATTGTTGTTACTTTAATTACCACTGCCTGCTTCTTCCAAGCGAAGCGAGGCTGTAATCTGGTTCTGTTGAAAGTTGTAAACATGGTCAAATTTATGGAAAAGTATGAATGAGGCACTGCATGTTTTACTCTTTAGTATGAAAGTGTTAACATTTTTGATACACAGTGTATTTTGATATAGCTACACTATAAACCTGAGGCTGAATGTGTATGTTGATAGCTACACAGTAAACCTGCGGCTGTATAGCTAGATGGATGGATAGATGGATGGCTAGATGGATAGCTAGATGGATGGATAGATGGCTAATGCAAAAGTAGTACACTTGTTATTTTGGTATTTCTTATGCAGGCCAATATCAGTACTTTCTTCAACATAGCTGGAGGCAGGTATGTACCAGACATGCTGAGAGTGATAAAGGACGTATTTAGAGAGTGCGACCTCCTTGAAGATGGTATTTTGCACTATGATGAAGCTCTCATCTGCTGGCAGCTCATTGAGACAGAGGAGTTCATGCTGTATTCTCTGCTCCAAGGGAGAATAGGTATTCCTGATGTCTATGGGAGTTGCGGTCACATGTATGCAGTGCAGTATGCACCTTCAGAGCCGTTTCTGGGAGCAAGTGACACAGTCGTAACCGATACTCGTACTTGGAAGTTCCGGGCGCAGTTGACCCTAGCACTTCTTGAGATGATAGAGTCAATAGAGGATACCCCTTGGGGTACCTTGTACCTCTGTGATATCCAGGAGCTCAATTTTGGTGTCGTAAGACGAGAGGATAGGCTAGTGGCAAAGGCTATCGATGTGGATATCTCGTGGTTTGAGGATGCTATGATCTCTGCAATAGAGCATGAGCGAGACAAGCCTTGCAAGAGCGATGAGGACTGTGACTTTATCAGCTGTAAGGTTGACTGTGACATGAACACTGGTAAATGCTCCGGAAAGGTGGCTTCCAATAACTTACAGGTAAAAAAGGCATAGCTTCATTCTCAAACTAGTTCTGTTTCTTATTTTCTGCCTGTATATTCTTTCAGAATCTTTGCAGGAGAATCTTAAAGCAGCGTGGTAAGTGGCATGCAGCCCTTCTCCGGAGCCCTCCTGAAAACATCAAGTTTCATCTGGAGAAACTGCTGGACAAGTGTGTCAACCCTGGCAGACGGCTAACTCACATTCCCAAGGACATCATGGCAGAATTACGTGGTCTGCTACAAAGTAGCATTGAGCTCAGTGATTGATTTAGCTATGTACTTGTTCAGGCATCTGTAGCTATCTTTCTCATAATTTGTCCTTTTTTAACATGCCAGTCAATTTTTCGGCGCGCGCGTGAAAAATTCGTGTGGCTCACGAGACTATGACTGCAGCGCGCTATTAGTGCATGCACGTTCTCGCGTCGATGCGTAACCTTTGACCTTGGAACGACACTGCAGCATGCTGGCAGTACCGTTGAGGCTCTTTTGGAGAATATTGTGTGGGGCCTTCAGAAGAAGATGGGTGCGTTGGCTGACGTACGTTCTACTTCCAACTTTGGGCCTGCTGTGGGCTGGATACGTCTTTGTCACCCGTCACGGTTGCACTAACCCAGAGAGTGAAGCTTATCTGGAGGCACTGGTGAGTCGGACATTAAAATACTATACATAGAGCACTTCCTATTATTTTTGATCATTTAGTGCAAGAACTATTCCAAAGGGCTAATCACTGGCAGTCTTTGTGAGCCGCTTTGCGTTACAAAAGAAATCCACTTTCAAAGGTGTCTTGGTCATGGAGTCAAATGGCATGTGCTACTGGCGGAATGGGATGGAGAGAAAGTCATCCTCAAGACCCCAAAACCACCGGGCGAGGTAACATTGTTATCCTATTGGCTGGGTGGAAGCAAAATGATTGACAACAAAGACTTGGAGATAACCAAACAGAGATTTATTCATCAGGTAACGCTGCCATCCCAACACAAATTATTGCATTGTGTGTGCTAAACTACCGTAGATCGAGAAATTTTCGTGGTAAGAAATTTTCGAGCGAAAAATTTTCGCGTTAAAAATTTTTCGTTGTCGGGACCAACCACGAAAATTTAACACCGGGTTCATTAGAAAGTTAGAAGCGTAGCTTTGAGCGTGCGTGGCTACCACGTTTTTCGGGAAACCTGGGAGGCAGCTGTTGGAGAGGTACTCATATGTGAGAGAGAGCCACGGAACGCTAAAGATGGATACGCTGTGGCGGTAAAAAAGGACGGACGGATAGCTTCTTGGACCTCTCGGTTTGCCTGAGCGATTGCCTGCGAAGGCATCGCGGACGAGAGTGAACCCCTTGGATCTGGTAGTCCATCTCTTGGTTTCAGGTATCTTAGAAGAGCCATCTCTGATCTCGCAACCGGCTACCGTACTGCACTAGCTTTGAAAAAAGCTTTGAGTGTGAAAGTTTTACTGACCGTAATCATTATTCGTGGCTCTTATTATTCGTTGTAAACTTATTTTCGCGTGATAAATTTTCGTTGTTTGGAACAGCCACGAAATTTTTTTAACAACGAAATTTTCCCGATCTACGGTATTTACCCTGGAATATATATCTTTCTTACAAATGTATGCACACAGGCCAACAGAACAACATTTATCAACATAGCTGGAAGCCACTATTCTGAAGCCACTCTAAAAACACTGCAAGATATATTCCGAGAGTGTGATGTCCACGGAGACGGTATTTTGAACTTCGCCGAGTTAGTCACCTGCTGGCAGCTTGTAGAAACAGATGAGTACATGCTTTATTCCTTTCTCAAGGGAGAGCTCGGCATTCCAGAGCTGTGTGGCACCTGTGGAAACTTGTATGCAGTTGAGTATGTTCCTGAGCCCTTGTACCTTGCTAGGTCACGAACCTGGAAGTTTAGTGTTGAATTGGCTTTAGCCCTTCTTGATGTAGTGGAGGCTATTGACAAAACACCGTATGGTACACTGCATCTGTGCGATGTTCAGGAGTCTAACTTTGGAGTTAGTGTGAGAGGAGATGGCAAGGTGCTTGCAAAGCTGATTGACGTTGATTTATCGATGTTTGAAGAAACACTAGTATTTAAGATTGAGCACGGGAAGGGGAGTACTTGTATGGATGATTTTGACTGCAGCCAATTTGACTGTCTGGTCAGATGTGAAAATGGTAAATGCACTGGAAAGCTGGAATCAAATAATCTAATGGTAAGAATCAGCCGATTGAAGCCACATTCTCAAGTTGATCGGTGAGGTTACCATTAATATCCCCCAGGTATATGCTGTGGTTAGGAAAGGTATATGCCGTGGTTAGGTACATGTAGATGATGTTAGCTTTAGAGAACCCAAACTCAAGGAAGGAACAAGGAACTGCATTACCTGTTCGTGGCCTCCATAAAACTGTATGAAAATTGTATGGTCTGGTGTACTATATAGATCTGCAATGACTGTGATCAGCTTTTGTTACTTTGCACACTAGTACTATGTTTTATGCATTGGTAAATACATTCTTTCTACATTCTTTGCAGAACCTGTGTCAAAAAATCTTCCAGCAGTACCCTGGTTGGCACTCAACACACCTCCTTGATCCTCCTGAGAGCGTCAAGCCGCAGTTGGAAGAACTCCTGGAGCGGTGTGCTACTCCAGGCCTGTCCTACGTCTCCAAGGCTCTTATGGAGGAATTACGCAGTCTGCTGCACAGTAGCATTGACCTTTAAAATCTGTATACACACTATAACATAATATAATTTTATTGATGTAATTTATAAATTGGGCAAATTTGATACTATAAGCAATGCACATGCAGTCTTCGGAGAACTAGCATTTAATAGTGTGATAATGTTAAGCTGAAGTGCGCACACGATGGTAGCGCGTAATGACGTCATTATGCGCTCCTGGCCTGGGCCATTGTGACAAGCTACTATAATGATTAGAGCAAGATTAATAATTGTCCGACGCTGTAGCGTTATAGGGTTTCTTCCGCTTCCAGCAGGTGAACGAGACTGGGCGTTTAATAAAAGTAGCTATAGTGTGGAATGGGAATGCTCTGCAGAATGGTAAAGTTACGTCGGGCGCTGCTCTACTTCGCAGTGGTGTTCGTACTTCTGGTGGGTCTCGCGTACGTGGCGTGGCCGCGGCACGTGGCCACAAAAGGCCCGGTTATTTCATCCTGCAGTAACGAGCAAAGCAAGCTGTACCTCGAGGAATTGGTAAGTCTCTGCGTGGTACCTGATCAGATGCGCATGCCTGTACTTACCCCGGCCCGGTAGATGTATAGAGCCGCATGACGGCATGGGCTACCTAGCCCCGCCTTCTGCCCCACCTTCTCGATCGAGCTCCTGGATTGCCCATGCTAATTAAATTTTCATTCTCTTTTCAATTAGTGCAGTAACTATACCAAAGGGCTTGTCACTGGAGAACTTTGTCCACCACTGTGTTTGACAAGGGAAGTCCATTTTCAGACGTGTCTTGGTCATGGAGTCAAGCTGCACGTGCTGAAGGCAGAATGGAATCGGGGCACGGTGATTCTCAAGACTCCCAAAGCTCATGGTTATAAACTTTTTGCAAGAGTACAAGTTGGAGATGTGGTAACCAAGCAACAGTTTATTCAAGAGGTGAGGTATATTAGTCATATTCAGAATACAAATTAAGTTTAAGGGGATCATCGAAATTAGACTATAGTGTTGTGATTGTTGTGCTAGAGGTTAATAGCTCCATTTCTTCTCGTTACAATGCCATATAATTATTTAAATGCCCTAATCATGCTCTAACTAATAATTGTAATCATTCTATACAAGCACAGTTAGTGATTAGCTAATTCCGCTATATACTTGTATCTCCTTCAATAGGACTAAACGTTTAACTTTGCCTTGGAGGTTTCTATAATTATATAGTTTTGTCCTTTTCTGTGGTATAGAGCTCTGGTTATAAAGCTTATACTGTAATAGCAAAACACGGGATATACACTATGGTTTGTATTGTGCTATTCCATTTAACGACTACAGGCTGATCTTAGTGTCTTCAGTGATCTAACAAAGAAGTATTCTCCAACAACTCTGAGAGTGCTGGAAGACATTGTTGCAGGATGTGATGTGCATGCAGATGGTGTTTTACACTATGATGAACTAATTATCTGTTGGCAACTTACCAAAACAGTAGAGTACATGCGCTTTGCTCTCCTACAAGGACGATCTGGTATTCCGGATATGTATGGAAACTGTGGACTAATGTATGCAGTTCAGTTCGCAAACCCAAAGCCTTTCTTAGGTTATGAAACAATTGATTCGGACCAACGGTCATGGAAGTACAGAGCCCAGCTGTCATTATCCCTGCTGGACATGATTGAGTCTGTTGAGGAAACACCGTATGGTACCTTTCACATCTGTGATATACAGGAAGCCAATTTTGGAGTCGTTGAAAAAGATGGCAAGCTCGTTGCAAAGGTAATCGATGTGGATATTGCATTCTTTCAATCGCAGACAGCTTCCTCTACTGAACAACACGCAAAACATTGCAAAGTTGGGCATTCGGATTGTGACATGATGGGCTGCATTCAGGAGCAGATAGCAGGACACTCTTGCTGCAACGTGAGATGCGACACACCAACAGTCTCTTGCAGGAAGGAATTTTTGATGGGCTCAAACAACCTCCAGGTATGACTGAGAGGGCCTCCCAGTCTCAATCTTGTCCCCGTGGTGGTCATAAAACTGCCTAGGATCTACCAGCCTCTTGCTCAGTGTTAAAGTGCATGGGTATATGGCTGGCCTTCCGATATGGCTACCTGGTATGGGGTATTGTATTTAAAACCGGTACATCTTGGGAATAAGCCGAGATTTGCAGTTTTCAGGAACAGTTGGGGAACAAGACCATAGTTTAATTAGGTGTGCATTTATTTTGCCTTCTTTTTTGGCAGAGTTTCTGTCAAATACTTTTTCAGCAGTATGCCAGCTGGCACCCGGCTCTCCTGCGAAAGCCTCCCGAGAGTATTAAGTCGCAGCTGGAAGCACTCCTGACCCGATGTGTAAATCCTGACAAGGGCACCACCCACATTCCTACAGACATTATAGAAGAATTCCGTCATTTACTGCATAGCAGTATTGACTATTCCTAACCTTTTGTAACATTTCAGTTCATGCTCATACCCGTGATAATAAGTTATGGCGACATACCGGTAATATACGAGACGAACTACCGAGTACGTAATTGCTGTAGCAAAACATTTGTCATCATACAGTCAGTAGCTAGACTGACCAATCGCATGTGGGATAGCATGTGTGAAGTCATTATTCGTGATGATTGGGGTTGCCGATGTTGATATCCGGAAATTAAAATACTCGGGTTTACGGAAATGAGCACGCGCAAGTTTATGTATAAGCTAAGGTCATCAGAGGACCTTTCCTCAAGACTGTGAAGAATCAGAAGATGCAGAGACACGGTTCGTCGCTGAAGCACGCTTTAGCGGGGTACTGCGGTAACATGACCCTGAGATGGCTGCTAAGAATGATGATCTACATTGTAATTCCGCTCATAGTGGTAACAACTCTTCTGTGCATGTGGCTGGGCGGCTCTGCCTTCATTGGGCCTGGAGTCCGGAAGAGTCATCGTCAAAAATGCAGTGACGACGCTAGTAAAGAGTATCTTGATAAACTAGTGAGTTTTGAGACTGAAGTGGTGCTGGCTTAGAGTTAGGGGTGGGGCCTGGCTACAGGACCTTATAATTTGGCTGTGCATATGATTTGCATGGATGAGTCTATGCAGTATTATTATTATATTTGGGCGAGCCAAATGTCCAGTGATATATTAGCTACCCATATGCATCCAATGAAAAGTTTATACACCACCAACCATCCAATATCATTGGCTGGTTCACCTAATAGGGAGGGCCATCTAATCATACAAGCACACACACGCGCACACACACACACACACTTACACACACACGCACCCAGTATATAGCTCATTTACATTGAGGACTGGGCAGGTCAGGTTAGATTTATAACTATATAACTATAGGGATAGAGCCAGGCAATGTAAATTTTAGCACTCGGTTAACATTCTTGTAGATTATATTACTGCACAATAAATGCGAAATAATTCACTGCATACTATATAGAAATCATTATTACAACCACCTTTTCTAATTATAGTAAACTTAGCTCAAACCTTAGTTATATATATACTGCTGGATGATGCCTGACCAGGAATGGTGGGTTAGAAATATCTCCTATTATTTTTAATCCACAGTGCAAAAACTATACTGATGGTCTGGTCACTGGCGGTCTCTGTGAAGCACTCTGTGTCCAGAAAGAGATCCATTTTCAGAGGTGTCTTGATCGCGGAAGAAAGTTGCACGTGCTGCAGGCAGAGTGGAGGGGAATCCCCATCATTTTTAAAACTCCCAAGAACCTCGGCCATAAACTGGGACTAAGAATTATTCCTGGAGAAGTGATAACTCGAAAAGAGTTTCTTCAACAGGTGAGCACCCTATCATGATCCCTGATGATCACAAGTTTTTTTTAACTCTCTAATAATTCTCCATCTATGCGGCGTATTTAATGCACTCTAATGAAGCAATTGTGTGTGTAGTATAGTTAACTCTGTGCACGCCATGGGCACATTTATGTGCCTATATAAAATAGACAACATTATGTACTTTATATTAACGTCTAATAGAAAAAGCCCATATAAATTCACATAAGCCTTATGGATGTATTAAAACTTGGCTGGGAAAGAGTTAATAGTCCCTTGTAGAAAGGCACTATATGCTAGCCTTTCAGTGTAATAATGAGTCACATGTTTCTTGTGTGAAAAAAGCTGGAGAAAATTGTAATAATTATTTACTAAGTGGTTATGCATTCCCCTGTAACAAAACACAGGCCAACCGCTCTATATTCCAAAGTGTGGCTAACTTGAAACATCATCCAACAACTGAAAAGCTGCTGAAGGAAGTATACTCAAGTTGTGATGCAAACGCAGATGGCAAGCTAAACTATGATGAGGCAATATTGTGCTGGCAGCTCTTGAAAACACAGGAGTACGTCGTTTTTTCACTCCTCGAAAACGTGGCTGATGTTCCAGATTTATATGGAAGCTGTGGGCTTCTGTACGGTATCGAGTTTGTCGATCCAAAGCCACTCCTGGGCTTACAAACCATTGAATTCGATACAAGATCGTGGAGAGTTAGAGCAAATTTGGCCCTAGCCCTGCTGGTTATGATTGAAACAGTTGAAGAGACTCCATATGGTACATTTCACATGTGTGACGTGGATGAGCGAAGCGTTGGAGTTGTTAAAAAGGATGGCAGACTGGTTACGAAAATAATCAATGTAGACAGATCGTGGTTTGACTCAGATGATGGTTCGAAGCAAATTGAAGAAGACAAGCCTTGCGTGGGCCCCGAGTGCACAATGGTGAGGTGCATGCAGGAGCAAGTGGAGATGCGGGCCTGCTGTCTGGTGACATGTGACACGCCACGCTGCAATACAAAGCACTACTTTGGTTCAACAAATAACCTGCAGGTATGCTCAATCTACTACAACAGTTTTGGTATGTTTTGGTATGCTGAATCTGTACCTAAATACCAGCTCCAAAGTCAATCTAATCCATATTAAATTTGTAGCGGTAAAATTTATGTGTAGTTGGGACCATAAAGGAATATCCTTACTGTTGAGGTGTCCTTATTTTTAAGGAGTCCAGGGGGTTGCTGTACTCTATTAATTTGTTGTGAAAAGTGACCTCGTTTATGATGACTGGTTCAGTGCATTTTCAGCTCGTCAACCTTTGTTTAAATGACACTATTGCTGTCTCCTTCCAGAGTCTCTGCTACATGATGTTTCACCAGTACGCCAGTTGGCATCCTGCTCTTCTCTTTGATCCTCCAAAGAGCATCGAGTCTGAGTTGGAACGGGTCCTGGACCAGTGCATCAACCCTGGCAAGAGACTGATGCACAACCCAAAGGATGTCATGGCTACTTTGCGCAGGATTCTGCAGCTCAGCATTTGATTGTTGATGATTTGTAGAAGGTTTTGATTATTCAACTGCATTTGTACTGCCCTTGGATGCATCTGCTTTAGGGGCGTGTTTGTTGGGACACGCCCTCACCACGCCTCCATTTGCGTTGTCGTAGCAACGAAGTGCAGCGAACTGCGAGACATGGACGGTTGCACGGTTGCAGCTAAGCCGACGCCTCAAGTCACAAAGCTACCTCAGATCGAGTGAGTCTAGTGGGAATACTAAGGCCTCAGGTCAAACTCAAGACTTGCCTCAGCTATTGCTAGCTGGTAGGAGAGGCCAGCAGCAACTACACTTTGGATGTCCGGGAACTGTAAAGATAGGACCTTTTTGGTTTTAGTGCAGAGCGTATTCTCATAGGCCTGGAGTCTAAAATATGCAGATTTAGGGGTTGCATTGGTTTCACAGGCCAGACAACACCATGGAAATGTTAGCGTCTGGCTAGGCTGCATGTTCTGAGGCAGATCAAGAGGACTTGCATAGTTAAAGTGATTCTTGGTCGGTCATTTGATATTATGCACTGACTAGGTAGCTACAAGCTACATCGTCATAGTCAAAGTGCCACTCCCAACATGAGACATCGGGCTTGGCTGAAAATCGAGGAGCGTACAAGAATCGAAGCTCCACCACCACCCAGTCTGACCAGTCTGACCAGCCCTCGGATGTAGCATGGAGTACAGACTCAGGACAGCTTTAATTGGGTAGTCAAACAATACAGGTTGACATCCTGTAGCAACGCTTTTCTGGCATAGCACTTCTCACATTATTGCTTGAAAACTTCATTGGCTTGTGTGCCTGCACAGATGAGTGTTGAACGATTAGCAGCCTATTCATGTAGTGTACAAATGTTCCTGTGCCGATGTACCCTCGTTCCAAACCTCATGGCCTGGGAACGCGGCTAGCACCTGTGTAGTACCATGTGATTTCACGATGGAATGTTTAAGGCATATGCAGAGGATTTACAGTGAAGCCCTAGCGTTAGACTTAAGTTTGAGGGGTGTCTACGTAGATACAATGTCCTGTGTACAGATCTATGCATGCAGGATTACGACCCAAGCTTTACTGCACTTGGCAATAGCACAACAGTGTTTCTTTACAGTGGTCATTCATCTTTTGGTACAGTAACCGCTCTGGCTCTATGAACCGTCCCCTCCACCGACACCCTCCCCCTTACGTGGGGCTCACTGGTCCTGGTCCCGCCTACTCCCTCAGCGGCATCCCTGAGAAGTTCAGGTTACCCCCGACCAGTACACTGCAGGTGAGGGGGTAGCCTCGTTGGGGGGGTGTGGCCTGGGAACGGGGCTAGTGAGGGGAGACTAGTGGAAAACTGAGTAGTCTGGTTCCACTCCATGTTGTACTGCATTGGATAAAAGAATAGAACATGTGGAATAGAAACTGGGAATGAACCAGCTATATTCTCTATCGTTTCATTGAAAACTGAAGGTATTAATGCCATCAAACAAACACACACACACACACATACACGCACACACACACAGCCTGGAGTAGATCATCACTCCGGAGACTTGGACTCCTGGCCAGCCCACGCCATCAAACTGGCTCCCTCCAACCTCTCCATTGGCCAATCCCCAGGCCAGAAATTTAGCCGACATGGAGCGCAGACCAAGCAGCCATTGCTGCACTCCTCTCCAGTGAGGGGCTTGGCCCCAGACATGGCATTGCCTACCCCAAAGCCCAAATTCCTGGAACAGCTTGAGCATTACCTGACAAAGGAGCTCCGGTTACTGGGGTGTCCCCCGTGTGGGCCTCATCAGCTAAGGTTGCAGGTGTGTGTGTCTGTCTGTGTGTGTGTGTATGTGTGTGTGTGTGTGTCTGTCTGTGTGTGTGTGTGTGTGTGTGTGTATGTATGTGATTTTAGTCGGTTATAAATACATTACCAGTCAGCAGCTACTCAGCTATTGATGCCACAGCTGCTAATTGAGTGATCTGTTCCCTGCTACTGCCTCCCCTGCAGGCCCACAGAGAAGTCTTTGAGTACCTCATTGAGGACTTTAAGACCTACAAGCCGCTACTCTCGGCCATCAAAAACGAATACGAGCTCTTTCTGGAACACCAGCAAAACATCATTCTAGAGCTGGAACCCATGAGGGTTGGTGTCACACATACACACACATTGTCTCATACCCTAACATCCACTACTCTCACTACTTGTGATACACCGGTTTAAGGAGGGTAGAGCCTGGGACTAAAGGTGAACTCCATTGAGTGTTCATTTTGCTGCAGGCTGAGGTGGAAACTGCGAGGGAGGAATGTGAGAGGAAGATTATGGCCCTCAGGGAAGAGGAGAAAGAAGGTAGGGTTGAATTGTGCTTGCATACTACTTGCACACTATTTGTGCACTGCTTGCACACTATTTGTGCACTACTTGCACACTATTTGTGCACTACTTGCACACTATTTGTGCACCGCTTGCACACTATTTGTGCGCTAGTTGTGCACCACTTGTACACTGCTTGCATACCACTGCCATTTCCTCCCAGAGGAGGCTGGGGTACAGAGGGAGAACAAGCGATTGCTAGGAGTGATTGGGAAAATGAGGTAAGCTCATAATATCTGATGACCAATGTCACAGCTAATAAACTACACACCCTCTTGCTTACCTCTTGGTTCCTTTCCTCTTGTGCTCCATAGGACGGAAGAGCTGTCTTACAAGACACAGATTGAGAAGGTAGGAAACCCAGCTGTCCTCCATTGTACATAAGGCTGCATGTACATGTATGCTACCTGGAATTTGCTCTCTCTCCCTGCTCGTGCTCAGTTGCAGGCAGAGGTTGCACGTCTGTATGGGCAGTACAGAAATGAGGCGGATGCAAGGTTTGGAAGCCCAAGATCGAGACTTGCTGAACATCATAATATTGGCACACTATCTGCACACCTCCCCGGCAGGAAGATGCTCGTCTCGGACTACAACGACCTGAAGTATCGGCAACAGGAGCAGAAGTCAGAGGAGACGGGGACAGAGGAGAGGGAGGACCCTGTCGTCCTCAAACTCAAGCTGGCGTAAGTACAGTAGCATTAACAGTAGTAGCCGCAGTGTGTGGTATGTAGGGGGGAGGGGGAATCCATGCTTTTATCCAGTACTAGTTGTATTAGCATAAACTTCATTACACAATAATATCCAACCCTATGCATACTAACACACACATATACATACACACACAATACACACACACACACACACACGGCAGGCGTGCTCGCGAGGACCTCCGTGCCTCCAACCTCAGGATCACCACCATGCTGGCAGACTACGGCGATGTGGTACCACGAAGGGAATTTGAGATGATGGAAACCTCATACAAGGCAAGCACAGTCTTAAACTACCCTCAGATGCCACCATACCAAACCCCGTAGCCATGACTGCCATCGATGCTCTTGCATGTCCTACAGAACTTGGAGTCGGAGGTGGAGACTCTGAAGAGTGACCACACAGCCCTGGTGGACGAGCACAAGTGAGTGTCCTCTGTAGCTTGTACCCCGAGGGTCGTACAACAGTCCCCTTAGCCTCGGACCCAGGCTCACATGAGGGAGGAGTGAGCCAGAGACGTAGGCTACTGTCCCCTCTTGTCCCACAGTACCCTGCAGGCGTTGTATAAGGATGTGCTGAGTCAGCGTGACAAGGCGATGGATGAGCTTTCAAGACTGAAGAGAAGTGCCACACCCAGGCCGGACTGGGAGCGGTGTGCCAGCTACCTTGAGGGAGGCCAGGAGAAGTGGTCCGAGCTGGCCCAGGGGAGGTCCAGCGACCAGCTGGTGGACGTACTCCTGGCACAGATTGCAGGGGTGGACGTCAGCGAGCTAGCAAGGGACGACGCCTTTCAGGGACAGGTGAGCAGCAAAGGACAAAATAACAACCATGACTCAACTAGAGTGTGCATGCACACAATTATGTAACACTATAGAGCTGCACGTGTGCAGTAGAGCGCTGCTGGGCTACAAACTATAGTTAAATCACAGCTGTTATCATAATCATAACCCTCTGACTCTCATTACACATGTGTATTTCCCATACAGCCCTCACAGCTGTATTTTAACTATGATTTCAGCACAGCCTTGTACAGAGCCTGTAGTCCACACTATTGCTTGACTTGAGCTAATTCTCAAAAAGAAGGGGGCTGCATGGGTTACTGATCATACACACTTACGTATCAGTCTGTTTTTTGGAGGCCGGAACGTCTGATAGGCATACCACACACCCACACATGTGCACCCTCACACCCCCACCCACTGTCACCTCCCACAGGGCACCGGGGAGCAGGTTCCCCAACACCTGAGGGCGGAGGGTGAGGTCAGGAATCGCAGGATTGGTCAGGAGGAGGTGAACAGCCTCATCAGTGGCTTCTGGCAGCACCGCCTCACGAGCCAGACCCCCACCGAACCCGTGAGCTGAGCTGTTTGTCCTCAGGACATGTGATGGAGCCGCATGCTATATTAAGGACACTGGGCTTGATAATGTCTGTTGACACTCTTCCTAGGCTCCACTCCATGCTAAAAAATGCTGGAGTAAAGCCTGGAAAAACTTAAATCTCAAGCCACTCTCCTTTATGTACCATAGCTGATATTAAGTAGTCAAGGGCGACCTGTAACTACCTTGGCCTTCAGTATAGACAAGTTATAAAAAAAGACATTTTTAAGACTAGGATTCAGTATAGATATGAGGGTCCAATGGCACAGTAACCCTGCCAGTATGCAGAACTACAGCAGCTCTGAAGAGAGTGTCGATCACTACTTGTCTCTATAACAGCTTCTACCTTCTCTGTCCATTTTCCTTCCCACCATTAGCTGGACGAGAGTCTGTATGCCTACCTCCTCTCCCGCAATGAGGGGGCGGAACCCCTCGCCATAGAGGACGGCTACAATCTGCAGGAGGCGTGCAGCCGCTTCGCCCACGAGCCCCACATCAGCCTGTTCTCAGGGATCATCGCTGGGGAGGTAGAAGAGGGCGCGTTCCACTCCTGGCTGGAAACACAGACCATGCTCACCGAGGCACTGAACCAGCAACAGCCAGCTCAGGAGGGAGAAGGGGTATGAGTGACCGGGAGGGACGGCAGGAGCAAGCTCTGTAGTGTGGCCATTATATCTACACACAGATGAATATCTTTCTGGCATTACTAAAATTTGAATAGTGTGGTACTGAAATGCAATGGCTACCACACAGGTTATGCATCCAGATAAGATCATGGAGACCAGACATGTATTGTATTACTGGATCTGCTGTCTCTCCTGCCACCACAGGGTGTGGTCACTCTGGCAGTTCTGGAGCAGGTGCTCACCACTCAGCTCCCTGCCAAGCCCCCAGAACACCTAAAGGCTCTCCTGACCACGGCAGTGCAGGCAGCCTCCCCCCAGCCCGGCGTGGTCAACTTCTTCACACTCTTGAGCCCAGTATGTGTTTGCTCATATTCGCTTACTGTTTGTTCAATAGGCTACAGTGGAGTGTGTTGGTTGTATGCCTTGAATAGTAAGGACAATCCTGTACGACAGCACACTAGCCGTATACCTTGCATAAGAACTATACTGTAATAGTGACACACCACTATTGCATGATATTTATACCAAGGGCGAACTGAGCCTTGTTTATACCTAGCATATCAATATATAGCACTAGTGTTGTAGGTAGTGGTTTTGTTTTCCTTGCAGGAGTCAGACAGCCAGCCAAGCCAGTTTGTTCTGCTGTTGCTAGAGCAGAGCAGACAGGAGTGCAAACAGTTTGTGGCGGAACTGGTGCGGGTGCTGGGGAATAAAAGGTACAGTTATAGCTGTGTTTTCAGCACCAAACTGCATGCATGACGGTGACCTGTACCTTTCATGCTACAATGTACTCTTGTACGACCTTTGTCACCTAATTCGAATGCACACACACTCACACACACACAGTGAGGTCACCCTAGCGGAAACCCAGGCAGCGGTTCAGTCGCTGGATCCTACCAAACCTCCCAAAGAGCTCCACACCCTCCTAGCCAGAGGCTTCCACTTGGATATTGAGCAGGTTCCAGAGGCAGGGGCGGTGAGCACACCAGTGGCACAGCTGGTGGAGAGGCTACAGAATGGAGACACATGCAGGACAGGACCCAAGCCGGCCTAGAGCTCTAGTGGGACACTATTACAGCGTATGTATTTGTCACATCAGCTTCATGCTTCAATCTTTCCACAGCAAGTATACCTGTCATAATAGTTATTGCAACCAATAATTTTATTTACGCATTCCCCGCAGTTCACGGGGAGTTAATTCTTGTATCGTGAATGCAGAAATATTTCGCTGCGACAATAGCTACGTGTACTGGGGTACAGTGGGTAGTAAGCACAGGATCAGCAGCTTCATAGTCTGTACGACTTGTAAAGTAGTCCAAACATGTACAGACAGACGTTATTAACAAAACATAATTATACAGTAGTGAAAGAGCAAGTACTTGAATTGTTTTTATAATGTACTTGAGACTTAATAGCGGAATACGTAGTACATGCTACTTCCATTTGATCAGTCGATAATTTTTCTTGCCTGCACACAAAAGGAGAAGTTTACAAGTGTTATAGAGTTTTAATAGCCTCATTCCCAGGCCTGCACCCCAGCGATTGTTGCTTGCAGTACGTGCAATTTTCTTGTACAAAAAAAAAAAGGTGGAGGGTGGAGCCTATAGGGATGAGGTTATAATTTAAGTCCAAGATAGCAAATGTACCTACCTGTTCTTAAGATGGTCATGTTACCAGTCAAAAGGTGTTTGTCCCTGTGAACTAGCTCTTCAGTGGAGCTCACTCTAGCAAAGTTGATGTACAGGCCACCGTTCTTTATCAGATTCTGACCATAGTCTGCATTTTGTAAGATAATTATGGTAATAGTCAGACTTTGAACTTTATCTGAGGGAAGAGTGTGCACAAAAGGTAGCCTCGTACCCAGGCCTTCCCTCGCAGCTTTTTGTGCAGCCGTGGTCCACGCGTACGACTACGAAAAAAGCTACGAGGGAAGGCCTGAGTACGAGGCTACACAAAAAGTACGTGGAGTGGGACATTTACAGTACAACCCCTCCCACTCTCACTCCCACTCTCACTCACATCTGGATGGTACCGTGTCTGTTTTCATGGCAAGGTCAAGGACGGTCAAGTCACCACAGGCTAGCAGTTCACAAGGTAGCTCAACACTCGGGGCATCTTTGAACAGCTGCTCCAGTTCATTTCCTAAATACATTATACAAACAGTTAAATTAATCATACTGGCAAGGTTGGTAAGTAATGCATTCACCTGATAATTTCTGGAGGGCATCTACATCACCAAAGAGCGCAGCAGTTGCATTCAGAGCCTGCTGTAACCCAGACTCTACAAACAAACAAAGTTAAATCCCCCTTGATATGCAAACGACTCTCTAAGGCATGCATACCAAGAATCACAAAACTCTAACTGCCAAAATAAGAAGCCTGGAGCTCATATACACATAGACAGTTACGTACGTACATACCTCCATGTACCAGCTTAGTCACATGTTCTGCCAGGCACTTCTGAGCAGTAAATTTCTCAGGACTACTCTGAAGTGGCAGGACAAGAATCACAATATTATTGCAAACGGGAGCACTTGGTGAAATTGAATAAGAATATTAATTCTGGAAAGCACAGGCAGTAGATGCACAGGTACTGGAATTAGGAGCAGTAAACAGTCCCACAGCCATGCTGACTTCCTCCCAGCTGATACTCTATAGCTACCTCGTGTTCTGTCATGATGGACTGAACCTCCTCTAGGGATAAGAAGGTGAAGTACTCCAGGAACCTCCTCACATCCTGGTCGGCAGTCCTCACAAAGTACTGGTAGAGCTCATAACAGGAGGTCTTCTCTGCTGAGAGCCAGACCGCATTCCCCACACTCTTGCCGATCTTCTCACCGGAAATTGATGTCAATAGTGGAAGAGTTAGCCCTAAAAAGAGGAAAGTATGAATCCTATATAAAATAGTTATTTGTGGCAGGCCCTAGCAAGCATCCACGCATTCTAACAAGAACTATATCAGCACAAACATAGGAGACTTTTGCATTTGTGACATCCTTGCTACATTAGCACTAACACCATTACCATGGACAATCTTTCCTGTCATCTTCCTGACATACTCACAGCCTGCTGTAATGTTTCCCCACTGGTCACCACCACCTAGCTGGTCACAAGAATAGACAAACGCAATTATAGACTTGGGAACGGGTGCAGTATTACTAGCAATCTATATGGAATTTTTTTTTCGAGGAGGTGTAGCCATAGTATTAGTGGTACTTGCCTGCATCCAACAGTGATGGTGCTTGTGCAAGTGAAGAAAGTCATAAGCCTGGAACACTGGATAAAGGAACTCTGTACAGCTCATGCCTTCTTCAGTCTGCAGTCGCTGCTTCACGCTGCCAAAGGAGACACATACAGAGAATGCTATACTAAGTCTTAGTAATAATGTGTTTAAAAGCTGCTACCCCGGCCCCTGAATATAGCTATCCTGAAACATAGCTTCATATAATTAGCAGAGTTCACGTAAATATTCTTGTATCAATTCTAAAATTTTAGTGTGCAAGGAAAGGAAGAAGGTATATGTGTAGCCACCTCTCTTTTCCCAGCATGGCGGTCAGCCTAAAGGATCTGGCAATATCAGACACAAATTCGATGGCACTAATGCCATTCCACCAGTCTGCATTGTTTAGTATCCTATGAGTGTGTGTACATGATGTGGGAGGAAGAGAAAGGTAGGGTGGAAAGTACCCAAAATATACGAACTGGCTCTAGCTTCACGACTACGACATACTTTAGTCTAGGCTCTTCTGCTGTGACACTCTCCTGCTGACCCTCATCATTCTGGAATATCCTGGTAAGTGTCTCGGTGATTCCTGCTACGTTCTTTTTCAACCCTTCACTCTCGAGTTTCTCCCTTTCCGTTAGGCGACCACTAGGATCTCCAATTGCTCCCGTGGCTCCACCGACCTGTAAGAGAAGATAAGTGATAATTCCGGGCTCCATAGCTATACTAACTCCTCAGTATATACATGCAAAGGTGAATGAATTTATGAAAGTTAGGATTCTGATACCACACATAGACCTCATGCACCTGCCGTCACGACCATGGTGTTTATAATTATTTCCTTTACAACAGTGATAGGCTCCGAGCAAACAGATCCACACCCCAGACAGCAGCAAAAGCCAAGTGCTAGTAGCTAAAGTAGTATACTACCATGTACCGGCCAGTAAGAATGCAGTGAGTGCTAGTAGCTAAAGTAGTATACTACCATGTACCGGCCAGTAAGAATGCAGTGAGTGCTAGTAGCTAAAGTAGTATACTACCATGTACCGGCCAGTAAGAATGCAGTGAGTGCTAGTAGCTAAAGTAGTATACTACCATGTACCGGCCAGTAAGAATGCAGTGAGTGCTAGTAGCTAAAGTAGTATACTACCATGTACCGGCCAGTAAGAATGCAGTGAGTGCTAGTAGCTAAAGTAGTATACTACCATGTACCGGCCAGTAAGAACGCAGTGAGTGCTAGTAGCTAAAGTAGTATACTACCATGTACCGGCCAGTAAGAATGCAGTGAGTGCTAGTAGCTAAAGTAGTATACTACCATGTACCGGCCAGTAAGAATGCAGTGAGTGCTAGTAGCTAAAGTAGTATACTACCATGTACCGGCCAGTAAGAATGCAGTGAGTGCTAGTAGCTAAAGTAGTATACTACCATGTACCGGCCAGTAAGAACGCAGTGAGTGCTAGTAGCTAAAGTAGTATACTACCATGTACCGGCCAGTAAGAATGCAGTGAGTGCTAGTAGCTAAAGTAGTATACTACCATGTACCGGCCAGTAAGAATGCAGTGAGTGCTAGTAGCTAAAGTAGTATACTACCATGTACCGGCCAGTAAGAACGCAGTGAGTGCTAGTAGCTAAAGTAGTATACTACCATGTACCGGCCAGTAAGAACGCAGTGAGTGCTAGTAGCTAAAGTAGTATACTACCATGTACCGGCCAGTAAGAATGCAGTGAGTGCTAGTAGCTAAAGTAGTATACTACCATGTACCGGCCAGTAAGAATGCAGTGAGTGCTAGTAGCTAAAGTAGTATACTACCATGTACCGGCCAGTAAGAATGCAGTGAGTGCTAGTAGCTAAAGTAGTATACTACCATGTACCGGCCAGTAAGAATGCAGTGAGTGCTAGTAGCTAAAGTAGTATACTACCATGTACCGGCCAGTAAGAATGCAGTGAGTGCTAGTAGCTAAAGTAGTATACTACCATGTACCGGCCAGTAAGAATGCAGTGAGTGCTAGTAGCTAAAGTAGTATACTACCATGTACCGGCCAGTAAGAATGCAGTGAGTGCTAGTAGCTAAAGTAGTATACTACCATGTACCGGCCAGTAAGAATGCAGTGAGTGCTAGTAGCTAAAGTAGTATACTACCATGTACCGGCCAGTAAGAATGCAGTGAGTGCTAGTAGCTAAAGTAGTATACTACCATGTACCGGCCAGTAAGAATGCAGTGAGTGCTAGTAGCTAAAGTAGTATACTACCATGTACCGGCCAGTAAGAATGCAGTGAGTGCTAGTAGCTAAAGTAGTATACTACCATGTACCGGCCAGTAAGAATGCAGTGAGTGCTAGTACAGTTAACTTAGCTACAGGCTTCCGTGTGACCTGCCATGGCATAGCTATACAGCTGCACTCTAGTCCTTTACTAGCTATAGGAAAATCTCTACACAGCATTAGTCTGTGCAGACCCCACCAGGACTACAGCCATCTCCATAATTATGCACATGCAATACTGCAACTTAAAATGGCAGAACAGTCTTAGACAATAAGGTAGTCCTGCACTCTAACTCAATGTTACCATCCCTCACCACTGCAATAGGCTGGTAGCCTGCACGTTTGAAGTGCAGCAGTGCCAGGATCGCCAGCAGGTTGCCAACATGCAGGCTGTCAGCCGTGGGATCAAATCCAACGTACACAGCACCGCCAGGAGGGCATTCTAACGGACTCACTCTGTGTAGAGACGAGAGAGAGGAACAAGGAATAATCATGAAGTGTTACCAGAGTAAGTGATTTCCTCAGTTACATGGCGTCATCCTAATGAAAGAGCTCCATTCGACCAAAAGCACCACAAAATATTTTTCACTGCTAATTTTTTTTCCTATGAAAGTTTATGCTCTGCAGTAAGTAGCCGCAATTACTGTGTAGGCAACGTTTTGAACCTTTTTCTTGGAACACTTTTGAAAGTACCACCCCAATATAAGAGCCACAGCTACTAAGTGCCTTAGCCTTTATAGTTAAGCCACTGTGAGTTTTGATTTCCTGTTTCTCATAGTGTCCCTCCCCCCACAGTTCCAGACAGCACTAGCCATGTACATGCATAGCTGCAGGAAATTATATTTAGCCTCGATCGAAATCGAAGTGAGCAACAAAAACGAAAGATGTGCGTGTTGTTTTGTGCTCACCCACATACATGTACATAATTATTTGGAGGATGAGAAACAAGAAACGTTAGAAGTACTGCAATAAAATGTGTCCCTCTTAACACACGTTTAATATTCCAACACCCACAGCAATCAAACGGTAACTTTATGTACCTTGTGCTTTGATGGAGGAGCCCCCGTTCTTTCAGAGACTGCAGAGCTCTGTCCGCAGACAGGGAAGAATAGAAACGCCTGCAAATCCACAGGATGTTTGTCTTTCTCAATATCATCGCCACCCACGTGCCCGGTAGATCCCTGTCATTAGTTACCAATTACTCATCTCGCCCCGTTCCCAGGCCACACCAGGAGTCCGGGAACCAGACTACGCTAGCCTATAATTAAAGCCCCACCCCCTTTCTAGCCTATAGTTAAAGCCCCACCCTTGCGCAATGTTTAGCTTCCAGCCAGCTGTTGAATGTCATGACTATCGAATGGAGTATTCCGTCTGCGGATATTTTTGCAGTATTGGCGCTCCCCAGACTACTAACGTTAACTCTGCAGCTCTGCAGCTACTATGGAATCAAATAAGGAGGAAGAGGGGGTCAAGGAGAGTGAGTCATTAGAGGGGGTATTTTGCATGGTACCCCCCGCAAGTGCTGCAGCCGAGAGCCTGGCTGTGCTGCGATCCATGCAGCAAGAGGGTCAACTCTGTGACGTCGTGCTGGAGACTGAAAGCGGGGACCAGATTGCTGCACATCGAAATGTCCTTGCCGCCTGCAGTCCGTATTTCAGGGCCATGTTTGTGGGCAGCCTTGCTGAAAGCAACCAGAAAATTGTCTACCTCAAGGAGATCGATTTTGACATCCTGAAGTCCGTTGTGGCTTACGCATACAATGCCAAGTTTTTACTCCCAACTGATGAAGTGATGCCTCTTCTGATTGCTTCTGATCTGCTGCAGATAAAACCACTCTTCCTCGCCTGCTGTGACTTTCTTGAAACCCAGCTGCAGCCAGAAAATTGCCTGAGCTTCCGTGCTTTTGCTGAGCTTCATAGCTGCAAGCAGCTCTTTGCACTCTGCACTGCGTTTGCCACTGAGAACTTCGAGAGAGTGATCGAATGCGAAGAGTATCTGTTACTTCCCTGCAGCCAGCTCAAGTATCTGATTTCGAGAGACGAAGTGAGAGTAAGCCGTGAAGAGCAAGTGTACGCAGCTGTGCTACAGTGGGTCTACCACGACTTGGAAAATAGGAGAGGGGAAATTGCCAGCATTATGAGTCACGTTCGCCTCCCGTTTGTTTCCTCAGAGTTTCTTTCAAGCGAAGTTGAGCAAGAGCACCTAATGCAATCGGAAGAGCAGTGCCAGGAGTTCATCCAAGAAGCCTATCTGTATAAGTCTTCGCCAGAAAAGCGCCCCTCACTGAAGCACAGCCCTAGAGCGAAACCGAGGAAGTTATCAGGTCTGCAAGACGTGATCCTGGCTGCTGGAGGGATGAGCAAGAATCAGCCAATATCATCCCTGGAGCAGTACGATATGAGAATGGATACTTGGACAGAACTGACAAAAATGGAGGTTCCACGGTATGGTCTTGCAGTCTGCTGTCACGATGGCAATCTCTACACGATTGGTGGCTACAGTGAAAACTCCGGCCACCTCAACTCTGTGGAGTGCTACAACTTGAAGGAAGACAAGTGGAGTGTGGTTGCCCCCATGCACCACGCCAGAACGTAAGTGTGTAAGCTACTTGCACCAAAGTTTGTTCATAACAAAACTGATTACCATGCAGCTGCTGTATGTTTTGACTATTGTGTGCATGTGCCTCATTCACGCAGATACCATGGTGTATGTGTCCTGTACGGGTTGCTCTATGCCTGTGGCGGGCAGAATTCAGACAGAGTTCTTGACTCGGTAGAATACTACAACCCCACGAGTGATAGCTGGACATTCACCCAGGCTCCAATGTCCTCCCCGCGAATGTACCATGGCGTCACCGGGATGGATGGCCTCCTGTTTGCCGTTGGGGGTCACGACAGTTATAAGAGGCTAAATTCCGTTGAGTTCTATGATCCAGCAATAAACCACTGGTCCACTGTTGCTCCCATGAACATTGCCAGATCTATTGCAGGTGTAGCTTCGCTCAGTGGAATGATTTACGCCGTTGGAGGCTACGATGGCAAGGGATACTTAGACTCGGTGGAATACTATGATGTCAACTTAGACCAGTGGTTTGTTGGGCCAGCAATGGCCAACAAAAGGTCTGCTTTGGGTCTGGTGGCCTACAACGGGTGTTTGTACGCATGCAGTGGAAGCTTCCTGCATTCCGTAGAGCGCTACACTCCTGGTGGCAGCGCATGGGAGCCTGTACCGAACATGCAAGTGGAAAGAGTACACTTTGGAATCACTTGTACCTAATACATATTAATATGTATGTTTTTCTCAAATTGGCTTTTAGTTTTGGATCAGCCAGCATATTTATACTCATATTCTAGCTATTATGTATCCTATAGATTATGTCTAGGGTATTATAGCACACGATTTCTCAGAGTAAGACTTCAAATAGAATCATATATTGAGATTTGAGACACAATATTCATATACTTTTTTATTCATGAGGCAGAAATATAATTCACAAGTTCATGTCACTCTACTCTGTCCTTTGTAGCTTCTTTGTACCTCTGCATGAGCACAACCTTGTACTCTGAAAACAAGAAAATGATTATGTTATGAAAGATGTAAGTCAAGTTGTTCAGCAGAAGGGAGGGCCCAGCCTCGTTCCCAGGCTCCACTCCCCAGCTTTTCTCGCATCGTGTGAGAAAAGCTGGGGAGTGGAGCCTGGGAACGAGGCTAGGGAGGGCCTAGGAAGAATTATATGACTATTAGCAGTACTCGAACATAATATAGACTCCCATGTATAATACACATTGGTAGGCAGTGGTGAATAATTAGTCTCATGCCTAGCCTCATTCCCAGGCTCTAGTGGAGGGGAGAGTAGTAGTAGTCTACTCCCCCCACACAAGAGCCTGGGAACTAGGAAACGAGGCCATATCATGCCACCAGACTCTTCTTGCAAATAACGCATGTGAAAATAAACTGCTGGCAGGTAATTAGCACATCTAGTCATGGCCTTGTTCTCATAACAAGTGTTCGACCTGGAAACAAGACTAGAGTCTATTTTGTCAGATGTACCTGCTTGGTTAGTCCAGAGTTCAGCGGCATCAACATTCAGTGGACTGTCATTGTTAGGCTCTGCTAGCAGACTCTGTATCGACAAAAGGATAGTCCGAACATCGTACAATGCTGACCACTTTTCCTGGGGGGAAATATATAGAGAGATCCGGGTCATACAATATGCATGGCCAAAAAAATATTTCTAGATTGAGCTTGCTAGCCACGTCCCCAGTCTTTCTCTCCAGTTTTACCTCACTCCGCTTTTCATACTGCAAGTGACAGAAAAGCTGGAGGGAGAGACTGGGAATGAGGCTGTCTGCTGACTGGTCTTTTTGTTAAGGAGAAAGACGTTTATACAATGATTAGCCACTACACAAGAGTTGAAGATCGTCTTTTAAGTGGTACAGATTCTTTTGTAAGGTACATGTAACCGCTGCGCTACTGTTACATGTAAACATATTTCAACACGGACCTTGAGAATATCGAGGCAAATATTGCCGTTGTGATCCACATTAGGGTGGTAGCAGGGGGTGACGAACTTCACAACTGGGGGGATATAGGGATATCTGCTGGGGAAGGTTAGTGATAGTTTGTACATGAGTCCATCGTATACAGTACCGGCAGCGCCCACGATAGTTGCAATCCAGTGGAACAGGTTGTCCCCATCAGGGAATGCCGAAACAGAAGGATCACATGACATCTGTAGAGGGGAGGGCAAGAGAGAGGACATTACATTCTGGGACCCACAAAGCTTTGACAGACTCATCAAATAAGTCTCATGCCTGTGTGTACGTCTATAGTGATAAATCCAGCTTTGAGAACGCTCAGCCTGTTTCAGACTGAATGCCTAAAACAAAAGCCTCCACTCCCGCCATAGACAGTAGGTAGAAGATAGAAGAGTCACTCTACTATCTAATCTATGCTCCCACTAACCATTAATGTCATCAGGTCTTGCTGCAGTCTCTTTGTAACCGAGTGTCCGTCCTTGGGACCCACTTGCGCTGACTGTACTCCTTTCTGGGAGGAGGGATGAGCTGAAGGAGCGATATTCTGGGTTGCCATTTCGAACAGTTGTCAGTTGAAGCTCAGGTTGAAGCTATTCGCGGTCAATTTTTGAAAATTAAATGCACGTGCGTTAGCGTCCCATGCCCATACCGTATAGAATATCGTTACAGGTTTAAAAACCTAAATTTTTCACACAGCTGACGGGAAGTCAAGGTGGCGCGTTCGGTTACAGACTGGGGTCGGAACGTGGCCTCCCCAATAATCGGGTCGCGGGTTCGAATGCCACCCGCGTACACATCTGATTCTTGACTTTCTAAGCCTACAGCCAATATGCCGGTAACTTTCTTCTCCGGAACTCCGAAGCTAAAAGGATGACTGGGTACGTTACAGCAGCGGCTCCTGTAATTCCCAGCCATCGCCTATCCAGCGCTCCGGGTGTCTGACACTCCAGGAGGGATGGGAGGCTCCCTAGGCTTTTGCTTTTTTTTTCTTCTCAAGTTTCTTCTTTTTTTTCTCCTTTTTTCCCTCCAAGTTAAGTTATTCTCTACAAAAATAAATTTTTAAATTTAATTTTATAATTTTATAAATTTATAACTTTTTTATAGAGTCTGTGTTAACGACTAGTGCTGTAGTTTGTATGTATTTGCTATGTTTTCTTGTTTGTGTTGTGTATGCTTGTACAGGACTCCCTAGCCAAGCCCTGGTTGACCAGCCACATGCCGAAGGGACATTTCCTTAAAACTCTATCTATTATCTATTTAATAGTCAGCTATCTGTCATTCAGAAGAATTTTTAGAAGTTCGACCGTCCAGCTGGAGGGAGGGAGGCTACTAGGCTTTTTCCCTCCAACTTTTTCTCTTCACAAATACTATCAGTGCTAAGCCTGGGAAGAATTGTTTGACCGTCCAGGAGCTATATATAGGCTTCTTTTTCTTCTCAAAGTAAAGTTGTTTTCTTTATAGAAATACCACCAATAGCCAATCCATCACTACTACTAGCCTGCCAAAGTACATTTCCTGTTCCTCATTTCAGACCCACCCATACCCAAAGTAATCAGTGCTGTTCCCAAACCATTATGCACTAGTCTCATGCCCAGACTAGGGTTAGCTGCCAGGCTGATTTTTTCAATCGCCTGCAGCATTATAACTAGAGTTAAGAGAGCTTATACCTCAAACCTTTACTTTTTCTACATTTTCCACTTATACTATCGTAGACATTTGAAGCCATATATCAGCAACTGTACATGCCGCAAATACATTGAGTCAAATTAGGAAGAGTTGGGCTTCATGTAGGTACGTTTACTTTGTCGCAACTCCATTCAATTAGTAAAAACACCTTAATTTACTCTCTTGGCCTATATCACTGTATGAAGGAGGACACTCCTTCCTCGATGTCTTAGTGCAGTAATCTTTTCCTTTGCAGCTGATAGACACAAGTTATAAATATATGTGGGATAAAAAGCCAGCTGTCTACACCATCCTATGAATGTTTGTAGGGTCTGCAAAAGAAGACAAATTGTGCAAGGAGTCCCACCACTTGAAGAGGAACGTTTCTAGTATGATACCAAACCAAGGCGTAATCTTTATCCTTCCAGCTTGTGCCGCTGCCAGTAACTCCCTCATCTCTTGCTGATCGACGTATCTATAACTCATGACTTCGTTCGGGTTGGCTGTGACGTCGACATCTCCCTGCACAAACAGGATGTAGTCTATTTCGTGCTCACCCCAGGTGCGATCCGACTGGGCTTTGTAGTGAATCCGGGTGAGGTAGGTAAAAGCTTCCAGAGGAACCTGGACAATAAAAGAGGGAAGCTGATATATTTAACACTCTCTGGTGGCTGGAACAGGTAGCAGGAAGGGTTTCTAGTAGCGTGGTAGCCAACTCATGAGTCCCACCGTATAGGGCCAACCTAGTGGCTGTCTGGTTTGCCTGAGGTTGGAATCTTCCTGCTACCAGAAGTCCAGCAGCACCAGGAACCCATGAGCACAGGCTTCGCCACACTCATGGGCTGCTGCTGTTAAAAAAAGGGAATAACCCTATATCTGGTGATCAGCTAATGCAACTCAACCAGGTTACAGTAGAGTGAGTGATGAATGCATGATATGCGGCCACTCTGTGTTGCTGTTTGTGACACCTTCAAAGTGTTAAATAATTTTCTATTAAGCCCATGCTCCTACCCCTATAATTTTCTAATACGAAATCAGATGATAAACAAGTATAACCTGTCATACCTGTTCGGGCAGTATCCCAAGCTCGTGCTGCAGCTTTCTCTGAGCTGCTCTCCTGACCCCTAGACATTCTGTCTCCTCCAGCTCCCCAGGGCGATAGAGTGGGTGGCTGCAACAAGTGTTGGTGAAACACCCCGGGAAGGTAATCTTCTCATTCGACCGCTGCTGTAGCAACAGCCTTCCACGTGAATCAAATAGGAAGACACTAAACGCTCTGTGCAGCATGCCAGCATCTATACTGGAGTTCAGGTGACAGTTTTTCTTCGTGTCAGAGCCGACCACCTGGTCATCTTCGTTGACCAAAATGCACTCTTCTGCTAGAAGTTGCACCTGAGTATCATCCAGCTTTGACAGATCCATCCCCTCGCTAGAGCTGGGGAAATCTGGCTGGTAGAAACTGAACAGCGAATAGTTCCTCGTGCCAAGACACCCACGCCCTCCGGCTCCCTAGTTTCGCTGCACGTGATACTCCAATAATCGAGCACGTGTATTCTTTCTTTGCACGCTGCAGGCAAAATGGCCCCCAAGCGCAATGGTACCATTCCAAATGCCCACTTTAGGAAGCATTGGGAGCGCTATGTCAAGACGTGGTTTGATCAGCCAGGCAGAAAGAAACGAAGAAGACGCAAGCGTCTAGAAAAGGCCGCTAAGATCGCACCCAAACCTGTTGCAGGGCTCCTTCGACCCGTCGTTAGGTGCACCACGTTTAAGTACAACACCAAGATTAGGGCAGGCAGGGGATTTACTTTTGATGAGTTAAAGGTGTGCAGGTGTTGTGTGTCTGTCTGTCTGTGTGTGTGTGTGTATGTATCATATGTCAAATTTATGTTGTAATGGGGTAGTACTATGATGGGGTATTTCAGGTATTGCCCTAGCCTCGTTCCCAGGCTGCGACCCCCAATGGGGGTGTGGCCTGGAAACTAGTGTAATTGCTCGTACCGAAGGAGGACTTCTAACCATGGCATGTTCTAGTCTCACAAGCCAGCCCACTTATATTTTGCGTGCTAATACTGAAAGCGATCGGTGATAGGGGATGTAAGTGCGCTAGCTCGCAAGACTAGCCATTTTCCCCTTGCCTGTTTGAGAAATGTCTGGGAAAAAGTTGAGACTGTGGAGAAATGTTTTTGCACACGCAATGATAATGATGTTATGTCCTTCAGGCTGCTGGAGTCTCTCGGAAACTTGCTCTCCGAGTGGGAGTGGCAGTGGACCACCGTAGGAGGAATCGTTCTCTAGAATCCCTTCAGGGCAACACCCAACGCCTGAAGGAGTACATGTCCAAGCTCATCCTCTTCCCCCGCAAGATCAGCAAGCCCAAGAAGGGAGATAGCGACGTAAGTGGGTGGGACGTTCATCCCTATAGAGGAGGACAGCATTTCTCACTCCTGTATCCCACATGGACAAGCATAAAATGAGTATAGACTGGGTTTTAGCGGGGGTTCATTTAGGAAAATCCCCAAGAGGGGGCAAAAGCATGTCGGAAGAAGTTTTAGGGGCGCGTGCGTATAGTGAGCAGTATTCAATTTTGAAGGGTTGAAATCCCCAAGGGGGGCACAAACTTTTCAAGGGGGGGGGGGGGGGCAGCGAATGCCCCCCTAAATGAAGTATTCCTCTATAGACACAACTGCGACTGGGGGTCATTGTACTAGATCCAGATCCTGACAACAATGTCTGTGGGAGTGACACCCCAGGGTGGTGGTGAGAGTTTTGTTTTTGGCAGCTGGTGTTAATGCTATGTTGTTTCCCTCCAGCCTGAAGCCATTAAACTGGCTAAGCAGCTGGAGGGACCACTGCTACCCATCCGGCGGCCAGTGGGTAAACTGAAGGCCAGAGCAATCACAGAGGATGAGAAGAAATACAGCGTCTATCAGGCCATGAGGGTGGCACGTTCAGAAACCAGGCTGGCTGGGAAGCGTGCAAAACGAGCAGAGAAGAAGAAGCAATGAACTTGACCCTGTAACTACTGTGCATGTGGCCAATACATTGTCATGAGTTTTTCAGAGTATAAAACGTTTTAAAAATCACAGATAGTTTTGCGTATCTGAGGTAAAGGGTGCTCCAGTACTGCCACATAATAGTACTTGTGGGGACGTACTAAGTACACGATGCCTCTATAATCTACATGTACCGCCTAATATGAAACTAGATGCAGCCATCATGTTCTAGTTATCACGCAGGACAGTTGGAAAGTCCCATTCTGGAGCCAGACAGCCACCCTCCGGTCCCATGTCCAAGATGTTCAAACGTTCCTGAAAACCTTTGCAAAGGTTGTAGGAACCTGCGGGACACCATGCAAAGATTCCCAGGAACCTTTGCAACGGTTCCAGGAACTTTTTTCTCAGATGCTAGATTGCCACTCTCCGTGGGACTGCATGGAGAGTGGCAATCTAGCGCCAGAGCCAGGAGTTCCTGGGATGTCCCTATGGTTCCTGGGAGCCTTTGGGACATCTTGGACATGGGATTGAAGACTGGCACCGCGGGACGTCCCAGGAAATCCTGAGACATGTCTGAATTGAGGGACAAGTACGGATACCCCCCACACTGTCCCAAGTATAAGAGTTGCAGTGGAGCAACTTGGGAAGTGTCATGGCAGTCCTAGGCATTAGTGTGTGGCTGAAGTGTGTAGACGTGTGGCAAATTAACCCAGACCACGCAAGGTGTGGCAACTGGAATTGCATGATAACACTGGACATTCGTGCTCCATAAGTTACTAAAGAAACACACAGTTCTTGAGTATCGGGAGTTCATTCAGTAATATAAAAATTTAATCCATAAAAAAAAATCTGTATAATTGGATTAGGAGTCTTCCGGTTCCCGGAGTCCTTCGCTGTGTCTGGTCTTGCCTGCCATCTCCAGGATGGCAGTGGCCGTCTTATCCTTGTCCAGGATGCTGGGGCGGCCTGACCCTTCCTGGAAACAGATGAGATATCACTCGTCAGTCAGTGTTTGTACCACCATTAGCAGATCATTAAGATAATAGTCAATGTCCTAGTCGGTTATGACATGATACTTTTGTCACTGCTTTTCGTACTGCAAGCGACAAAAAGCTGGAGAGAGAGACTCGGAACGAGGCTATTACGACCACACTCACATGCAACACACACACACAGCCATGCACACACACACACACAGCCACATACACTACACCCCACACAAACACCTCCTCCTCCAGCACACAGCCATACACACACACACACACACACACAGCCACATACACTACACCCCACACACACACCTCCTCCTCCGGCACACAGCCATACACACACACACACACACACACACACACACACACACAGCCACATACACTACACCCCACACACACACACACCTCCTCCTCCGGCACCTGAGGGCTGCCGACCCCCCACACCTCCAGCACGTCCACCTGGAACTCCTCAGTGGCCGAGAGCATGGGACTGCCGTAGGTCGTGCACTGCGGCTTAGCCTTACTGTGGCCCTTTCCATAGTCGGCCGACAGCCACAGACCGAAATATTCCAGCTGGCCACCCATCCCCTGCAGCAGGAAGGGACAAGAGACGCCCTCACAGTCTAAAGACCAACGAAAGCCACCAATGAGACTGGTTCTTGTCCATACAAGGAGGTACCCTTATTTCAGGATATGAAATTACCATATGCTACTGTAGTGACTCATTCGATAATGGACAACGACGCTTCCAGTAGTTCAGGAGCGGTTCAGGGCTAGCTACGAAGGGACATATGAGGGTTGTCTAATTAGCTAGCTAGGTTATGGCAGAAAGGATGCTATGGTTAGCCCTATTCCCAGGCTCCACTGACCAGCAAAAACACATGCCTGCATTTTTCCAATAGGCCAAAAGAAAAACTGCTGGGCAGTGGAGTCTGGGAACGAGGCTAGCTATGGCTGCTCACCAGACCGTTGGGCAGAGTCTGGGCATTCTGCTCCAGGTACATGAAGTTGTCATTGTAGCCTGTGGGAAGGAAGACTCCCATTGTGGGCAACAGGGTAAACAGGAAGCAGCTGGCGGTTCCTATTAAAGGGAGACGGAGACAAGATTGTCATATCTGCTTGTGTCTTTTACTATCAAGGTATTACGTCATGATTTTTGTGACATGTTATATTTTGGGGGACATACGGCAGTAACAGCACATGCTCAAAATACCAACCTGTGAATTGAGGGTTATACCGCCAGCTCTCAGCTGCAAATCCACCAAAGACGTTCCCGCCAGTATCCCTGACGACCACCAATGTGGGACCCTTGTCCATGAGCTGTTTGCAAAAGGTAGAGAAGCTCTCTCCGTGGTGAACGCTAGAAAACAGCGGATACAGTTTACCACGAGACTCGGAAGGTAAGTAGCTGTTCAGTAGCATCAGGGAAGTTTGGTCCAGAAGCTTTGAGCCGAAAGACTCCCGAAAGATCGGGTGCTGTGTTTTAATTGGAATCAATAGCCTCTCGGTGCTCCCTTGGCTGTTCCCAGCGCTGGCGTCTGAAGAATCCCATCCTAGGTAGTGTCTGATGTCTGAGGAAGCGGTGTCCTGTCTGATTTCCTGCTGATAAAAACAGAATGCGAACCCGATTTCAAATATCCTGAGAGCGAGATTGCATGAGTTTAACCAGCTCTCCACGTCCAAAACGGAAACAGGTAGGCTCTCTGTCGCATTCGCTTCAGAAGACAAGGAGCTGAGTTTTTGTCTCAGCAGATCAGTGAGATGGGACACAAGAACCGGAAGGTTCTCTCCAGCGGGTGACCAGTCTCTTACGTGGGGAAACACCACATCGTGACATTGTGACGTCAACACAGCCTGAAGGAACGTCTGCAACAGACTTTGCAGATTTGCCAGAGAAGGCACTCTGTCGTTACACAGCCTGTGAATCAACTGACTCTTCTGTGAAACGGAGCTCTTCAGTAGCTGGCTGCCGTTTAGGATAAAGTTGGCAAACGTCACCTGGTCCTTGCCTGCCTCACTGCACAGGACTCCAAATAGTCTGCTGATGACATCTGGGGGAAGTTGGAACTCTGGACGACTGAGATAGGCCTACAGAGAAAGAGAATTGACTGAATTTGACCCCTCCCATCTCCCACCCATTCTCCATTTCTGCTTCATATCTAATCTCGCGAGTCAGGCTACAGACCTAGACCTAGAACGCGGCTAGCTCGCGAGATTACTTTATAATCATGTGCACTGCACTGATCATGCGCGTCAGGCAAATTATCCGCACGTACTTGCAGCTTGTCCTCTCCGAATGACTCAGCATCTGGAGACCCAGCCACAGCAGCAAAACACGAACTCAGCGCTTCTTTCTCCTGGACCGATAGCAGTTGCCCGAACCTGTCCAGCTGAGACTTCTTGCTGCCACTGCCGCCCATCTCCGGATCCTGTCTGCTAAGTGATTGTGCATGTAAATAACTGAAACCCCGCCCACAAATCCAGATACGTGGGTGGATAATCTGCCCACCACTTCCTTTGGCTTTGAGGCTGCTTTGATACTCATCTTCTGTTCTCTGTGTGCTGCCTCTGTAAGGAGAGTTTAGTTATGGCTCTGCTGGAAGAATGCTACCAAGTTGCCGTGGATCTGGCAAAGAAAGCTGGAGCTGTGAGTCTGTGCAAGACCGTGGCAAAACCCTGAGATAGTTTTCATGGTACATGGTATGTATACTTTCCTGCTGCTTCTCCTTTCAGATAGCTCAAGATGCCTTGCATCGTGACAAGCGAGTGGAGGAGAAAATATGTTCTGCCGACCTTGTGACTGAGACAGATACAAAAGTGGAGAAAATGATCTTTTCCGAACTCAAGAAAAAGTTCCCGACACACAAGTGAGGAACTTACCTAGACAGCAAACATGTCTATCTATGGCTAGAATGCTGACAATAATTTTACATAGCTGTACATTTGTCACAATTGTGTGAAACCTATTTGTGAACCCCCCTTACCTCTCCCCTCCCCTGCGCCTTCCATCAATCCTTCCCTTTGTCTCGCTTTCCTTCCCACCCCTCCTTCTCCACTCCCTAAGGTTGATAGGCGAAGAGACGGTAGCAGAAGAGGGCAGCTGTAAGCTGACTGATGATCCTACATGGATAATCGACCCCATTGACGGAACCTCCAACTTTGTTCACACGTGTGTACATGCAAACGTGACTCGTACCTACTCAGCTTTATTAGAGTAACTGTCACCCACTAGCTGCCTCTGACAACCTCCATTTTTGTCCTGCAGGTTTCCATTTGCTGCCATCTCTATTGGACTTACGATCAATAAAAAGGTAAGAAATCTACTTCATGCACAGTGTCGTCCTAAATACGGCCCAGCCTACTCTTATATTATGACAGTTTAATTCATATTCAGCCGGTAGTGGGTGTGGTGTACAACTTCATTCTTGATCGGATGTTTGCGGCCAAGGAGGGGGGTGGAGCTACTCTCAACGGAAAACCCATCCATGTCTCGCAGTGCACAGGTGGACGATTGTAGAATGTCAGAATAAGATGCAGGCAAATGCATGCAATGAGTTTAGAACAGTGTGCAGGACATTTTCACACGCACACAACACACACACACACACAGAAATGAAAGAAGCCTTTGTGTTGACAGAATTTGGAAACCATAGGCCGGATAAGATCCTGAAGTCTAAGGTGGACACCATGGTTAGCATCATATCGGAGCCAACCCACGTGTGTGGGTGAGTAGAGTATTAGATCATGTGTGAGGGGAGGGGGGGAGGGTAGCCCACGCATGCAGGGCAGGTTGAAGCGGAAAAGCCAAAAAAAAATAACGGAATAGCCTGAGAACAAGGTTAGGTATTTGGTCAGCTTGTGTGGGTAGTTGTATATAGCATTTTACTAAATCTGTACTATAAGAAAGATTGTCATCAGGCTCCAATCCCAAGATTTTTTTTCAGTGTTTACACTGTGCAAAGAAAAAAGCAGCATGATTAGAGCCTGGAAGTCTGGGACTAAGGCTAATGAGACATGATGCCCTTCTTTCCATCTCATTGTTGCCCACCCAGTATACGTTCCATTGGTTCGGCAGCTTTAAGCGTGTGCTTTGTGGCCTGTGGCAGTGTGGATGCCTACTTCGAGTATGGTGTCCACTGCTGGGACATAGCAGCTGGTGATGTCATTCTCAGAGAGGCAGGTGGCATCTCCCTGTACCCCACTGGTGAGTGTACGGTACAGTGTATAGTACAGTGAGGTGTGATGGAGGGGTAACCTTGTTCCCAGGCTTCAGTCCCTTTTATTGCATATTGTGCGACAGACTGGGGTGGGAGTGAGGCTAGTGGAGTACATGTAATATTCAAGGTAGTGGGAAGGAAAAGCTGTGAATTTAGCGTTTAGATATCTCAAGGAATGAGTGGCTACACTTACCAAACTTCCAGCATTGACACTAGACCTTTACCTGTTGTAACATAACTAAAGTTGATTGTAAACTATATGTCAATTTCAAGCACCGAGCACAGACTCACGGAAAATTTGTCACAAAAACATAAACGCCCACCTTGCCTTATCCACAAAGCGGTACTATCATGAAAATCAGCCCAATATATGACATATTATATGGTTAAGAGCCACAGATATTCTAAAGCAAAGTGGGACTTACAATCAGTCAATTAAATTAGGATACAAAAGAGGTCAAAGCTCCTACAAATATTACCACCTGTTTACCCACAGGTGAACCCTTGAATGTGATGAAGAGAGGCATCATGTGTGGCTGCACAGAGAAGCTGGTAAAACAGCTGCTACCTCACATAAAGCACATAGACTACCCACCAGATGAGGCAGATTAGAAACAGATCGTTATATGGATTCCTATATTCCATAGAATTGGTATATTTGTTCACAAAGTTTTCTACTGCAGACTTGAGACTGCCACATGACTGTATAAAACATCTATAATATACTGCAATCACGACTATCAGAAGTCGGGTCTGCATGTAGCATTGGGTTGTGGGGAGATATGTGTGTTATCAGGCGGTTGGTCTCTCAGTTCATCACGGATCTGCATGGGAGTAAATATTATAAAGCCCATGAATGTGTGTACTAAGTGTTGTGCTACATGTGCCTGTATGACTCACCTTCTCAACTGCCTCAAACACTCTGACGATGTTGAGTCTGGCTATTTTCATGACATCACTGTCAGAGTAGCCTCTCCTGATCAGCTCAGCAAAGAGGTCGGGGTACTTTGAGACGTCCTCCAGACCCACTGGCACACTGCAGAATCATAGCATTGTTATCTGGCAAGCTGGCTTCATACTCGGAAAGGAATTGTACGCTAGGGGCCGTATGATGGTGGCTAACAAGGTTAGGATCCAAGTAAGCATACTACCAATAAACAGTATTAAGATTACATCACACACCTGTTGATGCCATCAAAGTCACTTCCCAAGCCAATGTGATCAATTCCAGCCAAAATTTTGATGTATTCGATGTGATCTGAGGAAAGCAATGGTGTTGCCTGCAATATTCCACTGGGACAAGAAACATTCACAAGACGGCCATAAAATAAAGTATAGTCTAACCAGCAACTTGTCCCAGTGATGCATCTGAACTGCAGTTAATAAACCCTGGGTAGAAGTTCACCATTACTATTCCTCCATTGGCAGGCTGTATGCACAGAGAACAGAATAGAGCACTAATTAATGAAGGTACTTGTTTCTATTTAAATTTGCGAACCACCAACAACAGTTACTAAGTAGGTAATTTAATTCTCATACTCGTGGCTACTTTCAGTCCTATAGACTGCAACATGGTTTCAAGTGTTCGAGAACAAGGCTACACATTTGAAACCCACCATTCTTCTCAGAACATTGTCTGGTACGTTCCTGGGATTGTTACAGAGAGCATAGGCAGAGGAGTGGCTGAAGATCACTGCAAGGTGTGAGGGAATAAAACCAGTAAGGGGGTTTGACGGTGCACATTACACTGAACTGATGTTTGAAACTGACCTGGAGCTACACTGGTATCAAGTACATCCATCATGGTGTAGTCGTTCACGTGGGAAATGTCTACCAGCATCCCGATGCGATTCATCTCACGAACAACTCTCTGTGTAAATGAAGATCGTCAGAATATTAATTATTGTGTTGGCTTTCCAGTCTCATGACTTACCCTTCCAAAATCAGTCAATCCATTTGGTGATGGGTCAACAGAACTGTGTGCCCTGAATGCATTAGAGTAAGATAGCACTCAAACCAGTAGACCATGCGTTATCCATATTAAATACCCTTGATAAATGGTGGGTGGATATGAAGCTAATATTATATTATGCTTGCTAGTAACATGCGCATTTACCACGGGGTGTCACAGGTATGTGTGAGTGTTATGTATCGTGCTCCAAGGTCATACAACTGTCTCAGGGTCCCCAGACTGCTGTCAATGGCATGACCTCCCTCTACTCCGATCAGAGAAGCAATCTTTCCCTTTGCAACTGCATCTTCAATGTCAGCTGCAGTGGTGGCGAACTGAAAGGTGTCGGGGTACTTCTGCACAAACTGCTTTACGACATCCATCTGATCTATGAATGTTCTCGTTGCATCCTTGTACTGCGTACTGCAGGACATGTAGGCTGACCAAAACTGCAGCAGAGAAATTCATAAGGTGTTTAGATCAAACCTTGTTTGCCACCAGCACCAAAAATTACAACCCTTAGTCTTTTTACCTGTCCTCCGACCTTTCCAGCTCTCAGCCTGGGTATGTCTGTCTGCCAGTAAGGTTCCATACCCGATCCATTCTTGGACAGGTCCACCTTGTCTAGTTGGTTCATGTAGTATGACCGAATTGCATTTGGCAGGTCATTGTGGCTGTATAAATAAGCGGTAGAGGTATGTATTCCATTATAACTGTCTAGCATGAGCTAGCTATCGTCGGTGATAGTTTTTGCTCACATTGTTTGTTTTCACTGATCTGCAAACTACACACAAACAAATTGCTCTAAATATCTTGTGCTTAGCTATGTGTTCCTTCACACATTTGTACTGTACTGTCTTATAGGCCAGTTTATTGGCCTGCTACCCATGCAGTGGGACGTAAAAATATCTTATCTATCTATCTATGTTTTTTTTTAAATACAAAATTATGTTGTGCCAGCTGATGAGTCATATGTCAGTGGCACATGGGTTTTGGTACTTACCCATCTACCAGTGGATAATCAGTCAGCAGTGCTAGGGCTCTCTCGTAAGGATCACTGGGCAGCTCGCCACTAGCTTCCTGGCTGTCGTTAGGATCACTCAGCTCGCCATTAGACTCCTGGGTGGACCTGTTACTGATTCTCACAGCCAGCCCAACAAACGCCAACATTGCCACAATCACAACTGCTACACAGAGGACAGCCCACACGGAGCTCTGGTTCTTGCAAGACTTGTGGTGTTTCCTGGAGAAGGTTTCATTCTCCACCTCCGAGTCATGGTTGAACTCGAAAGGAGACGTCTCCTCATCAGTGTCACTCATCGTCTAGCGCAAAGCCAACAGGTCTTAATACTGGAGCAGGTAGCAGCACTGTAAAGGAATATTTCACATATAAATTAGCGACAGGGCACTAGTCTCGTGTAGCCAGAGTCTGGCTACGCGAGACTAACAGGCTAGGGTACACAGTTTATTAATATAGACAAACAGTATAGACTTACAATGTAACTATGTAAACAAAACGTACAATTCTTGTAGACGCTACATGTAGCAAAGCGAGCTCCACCCACCTAAGTTGGTCACATGATCTGACTGCGAATAACCGGAAGGATATGAGATTGATACTCCACAGAGAAGCTGATGAAATAGCTACTAAACTTGCATGGACATAACAAAAAAAACACAATAAAATCTGGAAGAGTAGCTACTGGATATAATATTCATGCAGCTTTTACAGCATGGCTAAATAGTGGAGCAGTAGTAATCCTGGCAACATTCCGCATTTCCATGCAGGATCTAGGTTCCCCTACCCAGACTCATTCCCATGCAGGGCTCCCAGGTTCTCCTCCCCAACATGGAACCTCTCACGTAGTTGAGAGTCTGGCTACGTGAGACTACCACATCCATAGTACAGTCACATCGTAAAAAAAAGGTTTCCTTATAATGCAAAATCATGTACAAATCAGAAGTCTGGTCTGCAGGTAGCATTGGGTTGTGGGGAGATATGTGTGTTATCAGGAGGGTAATCTTTCAGTTCATCACGCATCTGTGGGTGACCAAATGTCAATCCTCCTCTGAACACAAGGCATGACATTGTATAGTCACTCACCTTTTCGGCTGCCTCTAACACTCGAATAATATTAAGTCTGGAAACTTTCATGACATCACTGTCAGAGTAGCCCCTCCTTATCAGCTCAGCAAAGAGGTAGGGATACTTTGAGACGTCCTCCAGACCCACTGGAACCCTGCAGAATTGCAGTTGAGGATGGTGACTGGTGTATAATTGAGGTAGCCTCGTTCGCAGGCCTTCCCCGCACAACCTCGCTCTCTTAGCTTGCTCATGCGGGAAAGGTCTGGGAACGAGGCTATAATTGAGGCTAGTGAACTTGCTGTATGAATTAATAGTTACTGATCAGCCAATATATATCATGTCATACAGATCGATTCCATCAAAGTCACTTCCGACGCCAACATGATCAATCCCGGCCACTGTTTTGATGTAGTCAATGTGATCTGAGGAAAGTAATACACTTACCATAACTGTATTTCCATACTGTAGCAATTCTGCTATTTCCTTTAGATAGATAAAAGAATTTTTGACAGGAATGCTGTATCTAGCTACATGCATTGTAGATTTTCATACAGGCCCTGAAAGCAATACAATTAAGGCATGCATCCAAATAAATAATCGGCATCACTCTAGGGAAATTATCAAGCAGTGTAGAGTGTAGTTTACCTGCAACTTGTGCCAGTGATGCATTTGGACTGCAGTTGACGTACCGTGGAAAGAAATTCACCATTACTATTCCACCATTGGCAGGCTACATGCAGAGGGGACATAATAGATTGTGTTATATTGCTATAAATTAATGAAGAGTGACCTGCTACCAATTACAGTGGTATAACACACCATTCTCTTCAGAACATTGTCTGGTACGTTTCTGGGATCGTTACAGAGAGCATAGGCAGAGGAGTGGCTGAAGATCACTGCAAGAGAATTAAACAGCCATAAATTGGATCGACAGTTCACGTAAGTGAAAACATGCATACCTGGAGCTAAACTGGTATCAAGTACATCCATCATGGTGTAGTTGTTCACGTGGGAAATGTCTACCAGCATCCCGATGCGATTCATCTCAAGAACAACTCTCTGTGAGTAATCATATTAGGATAATTATTGTAAGGTAACTGATTGTAACAGCATCGTGTACTTACTCTGCCAAAGTCAGTCAGTCCATTTGGTGATGTGTCTCTTGAACTATGTGCCCTGTATCACATAAAGTGATAGTTTAGCAGAGAACTAAACCCTTACAAGCATTATTACACGCACTTCCGTGGAATACGGCAGAATATTGCACGAGTGCAGGGATGTATTTCATGAGTCCGAAGGGCAAGTGAATGCTCCCTGCAAGAGTGCAATATGCCGTACTGCATAGAGCCAAGTGTTTGGCCATGCATGTTGCTTCAACTGCACACGTGTATGTGCCCATGCAAAATGGAAGGATATTGCTCTATGGAACAATGTTACGCATGGCTAGAGTATAGGATAATAAAAGGGCTCAGAACTAGAGTGGTCTAATCCCTAAATATTGAACTTGCCCCAGGCCTCCCCCCTAACTTGAGAATATTCTTAAAAAGTATTTCAGGAGCTGCTGAAAAAGAAAAAATTCTGGTCATTGCTCACATATTTTGTTACTCCTTTTTGTGCAATTCATGCAATTTTCGATACTTAATTTTGGGCTAGCCCACTATGGTTCTGAGCCCTTCAAATGACAATATCGCACAGACAGGGGGTTGCATGTGTATAAGCAGTTGAAGTGGAAGTTACCCGCAGTACTACTCCAATAGCTTACCATGGAGTATTGCAGAAATGTGTGAGTGTCATGTATCGTGCTCCCAGGTCATACAACTGTCTCAGGGTCCCCAGACTGCTGTCAATGGCATGACCTCCCTCCACTCCGATCAGAGAAGCAATCTTTCCCTTTGCGACTGCATCTTCCATGTCAGCTGCAGTGGTGGCGAACTGAAAGGTGTCAGGGTACTTCTGCACAAACTGCTTTACGACATCCATCTGATCTATGAATGTTCTTGTTGCATCCTTGTACTGCGTACTGCAGGACATGTAGGCTGACCAAAACTGCAGTGGGAAAGATTTACATGCAGCTGTTCTGTAAGAGATTCGACTTTACACAACTACCACCAATACTGGGCAGGATACGACAATAAAAACAACTCCTCGTGACTACAAGCCTCTTTACCTGTCCTCCGACCTTCCCAGATCTCAGCCTGGGTATGTCTGTTTGCCAGAGCGTTTTGAAGCCCGTTTCATTCTTGGAGAGGTCCACCTTGTCTAGCTGGTTCTCAAAGTACATCCGGATCGCATCAGCAAGATCATTGTGCCTGAACAAGTAGATCATGTATGAAGTGAGCATATCATGGCCACACCTATAAAGTTACTGGATTACGAGTAAAAATGACACCAAGAAACTTACGACCTGCAAAAGATCCTATTAAACCCTGGCCCTACCCTAACCCTAAACTCCACACGGGTGTTTTTTTTGGTGTCGTTCTTTTCGAGTTCCTAGCCTTGTTCCCAAACCTTCGCGTGCACCCCAGCTTTTGTCACTTTTTGGTAAAAGTTGGGGTGCAGGCGTGGGAACGACGCTAATGCAACACCTGAGCCACCTTCAGGTAGCTAGCTACATACCCATCCACCGGTGGATAGTCTGTCAGCAGTGCCAACGCTCTCTTGTAAGGATCACTGGGCAGCTCACCAACACTACCATTCTGGGTCTCAATCTTGCTGATCCTCACAGCCAGTCCTGCAAAGGCCACACTAGCCACGATCACGACTGCTCCACAGAGTACGGCCCACACAGGATGTTGGTCCTTGCAATACCTGCGACGTTTCCTGGTCGAGGCTTTGGTCTCCACGTCTGAGGCCAGGCTGAGCGTCTCCTCGTCACTCATTGTCTCATTTAGCTAGCTAGCCTAGTAGCGCAACCGTAGTAGTCTCGTGCCCAGTCCTTAGTCTCGCGAGCCAGCCGCTGGCTCGCGAGACTATCTAGATCCGCCCCCTGCAAGGGGAGGAGCTAGCCAAACGTCACCTGATAGAGCAGGAAGTTGGAAAGGTCACCGGATATAGCAGTTGTACCAGCCCTGCTTGGTGCGCTCCGGAAGGAATTCTGCATTGATACAGGTCTCGTTTAGCTAAACCAGGACAATGAGGTATACTAGGACGCTAAGAACCTTTTCTTTCTTCTTACTGCTGCTCTCAGCGGTACTGGCCATGGAGGAGCAAGCCAGCCGCAACCAGAGGTCGAATGAAGGGATCAGTGAAGGCCAAAGTGCTGGGGGGATGGATGACACAGTATGGCGACAAGAGGATGCCGCTGATAAAGAGGGCAGCTGTGATGCCGATGATTGTGTGGATTTGGGAACCAGGAATGTAAATTTGGAGCCTGACCAAATACTGAAACTATCCGATCCTGACACGGTTTTCGATATGCCTAGAGCGGCAAGGCAGAATGCAATGGAGACTGATCCCATAGGGACCGCCAAAAGAACAGAATTCGGCAAAAATGAAGATCGTCCGTCACCGGACAAAACAGTACTGCCCACCTTGAAGTCAACTGAACCGCCCACGGCGTCCCACAGGGCCGAAACGAGTGCCAACACCCGGGAAGGCAAGCCTGAGGAGGCACGGCCTACATACGTCTCATCTACTGCTTCTGAAAATGATGTGGCTGTGAAACCACCCTCCATGGCCAGTGAGAGCAAAGCAGAAGCTCCGGCTGTCCGTAGCACCAGTGCAGAACCGCAAGCAGCCCAGACTGACGGGCCAGGGCCACTCTACCCTACACCACAGTCAACTGAAGCTACGATTCCCCGCCAGGAAAAAACAGATGCTTCTATAAAAGATGAAAGAGATAGTCTTGGCAGAACAGTGGAACAGGAGTCAGAGCTTGTAGATTCCAAGCCAGATAGGTCGCTGTCTTTGGACAGATCTGAGCTTTCAGGCTCGACTCAAGAAAAGCTATATGAAACAACAGAATCCAAAGTGATGATTGATAAATCCGAACCCCCCAGCCCGATTCACGAGTCGACCACGCAGTCACTGAAAGCGACCACCAGAGAATTTAGCACCACCGCTGCAGGAATAAGCTCACCAAGTGAAACCCCTGAGGCTGTGTCGGAGCCAGAAAGACCGCAGCAATCTTTAGCCGACTCTCTTACTCCTACTCCGACTCAAGAGCCAGCTCCAGAGGAGAGTGAGCCTACAGCACAACTAGAGCCTACAGCACAACCAGAGGAGGGTGAGCCTACAACACAACCAGAGGAGGGTGAGCCTACAACACAACCAGAGGAGAGTGAGCCTACAGCACAACCAGAGGAGAGTGAGCCTACAGCACAACCAGAGGAGGGTGAGCCTACAGCACAACCAGAGGAGAGTGAGCCTACAGCACAACCAGAGGAGGGTGAGCCTACAGCACAACCAGAGGAGAGTGAGCCTACAACACAACCAGAGGAGGGTGAGCCTACAGCACAACCAGAGGAGGGTGAGCCTACAACACAACCAGAGAAGACTTTGGATTTCGAACCGGAAGAGCAGCTGTCTTTGAATGACTCTGACACCACCCAGGAAGGGACCATTGGAGGGAGTCAGACGCCGACAGCGATACCCAGGAGGCGCTTACCGCAGGAACCAATTAGAGTAGGTTTACCGAGAGTGGAGGGTGAGGCTGAGAAGGAGGAGGTCGTTGAAGAGGAGGATTCCGAGGCCTTTGAGCAGGTGCGGCCGGTGAAGGTGACCTTTGTCCCGGACCTGTCACCCAAGTGAGTTTGAGGTTGGGTTGGTACATCTCCTGCACTGTCCTACTATGGTATTGTCACGTTAGTGGCATGACTTTATTTTTTGCAGGAGCCTGAAGCCGTATCGACTTGATAATTCGTCCTGGTTCATTATGGTGAGTGGGTGGAGGCATTCCGTCACAGAGGACGCTAACATGTATTAAAGGGGCACTCCAGCCTTATCAACTTTAGTTTGTGTAAGTAGTTAAAAGCAGCCAGGCAGGCCTCAATATGAATCCTAACATCAAACATGGATTATATCCGTGCATCAACCTAGCAGTGCTATGGTAACAGCATTGTCTGATTCCTTAGCCTTGTTTCCGGATCTTTCAGATTATCGTTCTCATATAGCAACTGCTATTGCAAGATAAATTCTGAGGTTGGCAGGGCTGGGGGTAAAGCTACACCTCAGGTGTCTGCCCCCTTTAAAGTTTTATATCACAGTGTGTGCTAGCTACAGTGCTAATATAAGCTTGAGCTTCTTTAGCCTAGGATGTCATCCAGACTGTGTTCGTTTATTAGGGAGGGGGGCAAGAACAGATTGGAAGACATTTTGGTGATCAAACTCTCAGTATCTGCTCTGCTTGCCTCCCGTCTGTAGTTCTATGCACCTTGGTGTCCGCACAGTCAGGCTGCTCTGCCGGTATTCCTGGACATATTCCAGTACATCGTAGACCACAACATCTCTGTATACATCGGGAAGTTGGATGTCAGCAAATATGGTGGTGAGTTGATGTAATAATTATGTCATCATTACAGCATACGTATACATCTCGGTACGCGGTGGACATGATGGTGGTACAGTAATGTGTGTATCTGTATACTCATTGCATCAGCATTACATCACACTTGTCATCTATATATAGTACACTGAAGTGGAAGTAGTATGGAAGTAATATTAGGTGTGCTTGTACAACCTATGCCTCTCAAAGTTCGGGGGCGGCAGTTTTATGGCTCACGTTAAGCAAACTTAATTGACTTGTTTTTCATTCCCTTCAGAGGCTCTGAAGCAGTTTAGGGTCAAGGCAACTCCGACTTTCTTGTTGTAAGTGCCGTGTAGGCTCATTCCCAAGCTGTGTTGCCCCATTCCCAGACCGCATCGCCTTATTCCCAGGCCATGTCGCCTCGTTCCCAGGTTCCACTGTCCAGTTTTGATGCCAAATGCACAGGGAGTGCAACCTGGGAATGCGGTTAAATATTTCCTTGAGTAGTGACATCAACACCATGACTGTTTCAATTTTGAAGCAAAGCCAACTCACATGTACTCACCCTGTTGAACTCTTCTTTCTGGTGTTGTCATGGATTTGGTCTGGTTGCTCCAGTCACTTGCTCCTTGCCATCTTGCAGCTACCGGAATACCATTCGCTATGAGCTGGTAAACGATGTGTCATTTGAGAACCTCAAGAACTTTATGAATACAGTACTTACGTAAGTAACCGAAATTGTGTTTCTATGGCAACAGATTATAGTCCTATGTTGCTCATACAGACACCTGCAATTTTCATGTCACTATAATAATTAAGCTAACATACCTCGTTCAGAAGTCAGTGAGCGTAGTCTCTTTGGCAGTTTAGCCCCTCCCATTGCCACGCCTATCTCACTGTGATGCCACTCCCACCCTGCAGTGCCGAAGTGACCCGGGTGAACACGAGCCGGCAGCTGTCCGAACTCCGGAAGGTCCACCCCGTCCTCTTCCTCCTGATCCACGACAGAGAGGAAGACAGTGACTGGCACACCATCTACACCAAGGTAGCCACCGACAAGGCACTCAAGGGGAAGTTCTGCTACACCACCGAGCCTGACATCGTGGAGGTAAGGCAGAGGAAGGGAGGGGAAGAACCCTAGCCTCGTCCCCAGGCCACACCCCCTGAAAAATAGTTTTTGGGAGTGTGTGGCCTGGGTACGAGGCTACCATAACCCCAGATTAGAGGTGGGAATGACCTGGGATTAAAGGTAGTGCTTGCTAACTAACTCAATCATGGGTAAGTCAACATGAAGCTTCATACCCACATTCTTGTGGCCCTAACTGGGCTGCCATGACATGTGGGCTGGACTCAGCCATTGCTGTGTCTGTTACCTATACAGGACCTCGGTGTATCCCGCTCACCTGCCATTGTGGTGATCAAGAACGGCAAGGCGTATCGCTTTGCTGGTAGGTAGCACGTCTCTGCCTGTCATTGAGCCCTGCTTCAATGTCAAATAGATGTGTGTGTGTGCACATGCTAATTACTGATTGTTGAGATAAAAGTCTGGCCAGGAATAATGGTTCACCTCAGTTCTTCCCCCCCCCCCCCCCTCCCGACAGAATCACTGTCTGCCTATGCTTTGAGTCGCTGGGTTGCTAGTGAAAGGTAGGTGACTCTGAAATTATAGCCTCATTCCCAGGCCCCCGCTTTATTAGGTTGCGCGAAGGCAACCGAATAAAGCGGGGGCCTGGGAACGAGGCTACTGAAATTATTGTTCTGGTCAGTCTCCGTGATTCCTTAAATAAGAAGGACATCACTTCCTATTACGATGCTCTCCCTCTCTCTCCTCTGCTCCAGGTACGAGGAGTTTCCCACGGCAAATGCGACCACGTTGCGGCAATTCATCAAGTCAAGCGGAGGCAAGTGTCCAGTCCCAGCATCTAGAATACCACCTGGGATGTTGTGCCATGTGCTGTGTGGCAATGAAGTGAGTGTTGTGTGGTTGTTGTCTCCCAAACAGGCAGAAGGCTGGCTGTGTTGGCCGTTCATGATGACCCAGCACAGCGCAGGATTGCTCAAAAGAAGTGAGAGAATTTACTGTGTGGAATATCCCATGCGCAAGTAGCTGGACTGAAACCCTCTCGTCTTGCACCTGCAGAGCTATTGAAGTTGTCAAGAAAGTTGCCCTCAGCAGGAAACTACACAGGTACCTACCACCACCTGTACTGTAGTACACCATTATGGTCATGTGACAATTATGTAGTATTGTATAATGATCACATGACCCTATTTGGATGATCTTTTAACGTGCTTACCTGATTTTTGCAGTCTCTACCAGTTTGTCCTACTGGAGAGCATTGAGATGGCAGAGAGAATGCAGCAGGGGTAAGGAATGACATAGTGTAATCACGATGTCATGCATTGGAGTCTGATAAGACTGCATTGGATTGCCTATTATAATGTTGACCAGAATGCAATTATGAACTAATTGTACTCTGCTCAGTAGGAGTGATCTATGGTAAAAAGTAGACTGTTATGAGAAGAAATGAGTATACACTTATAATTCAAGTTCCCTCCCCCTACAGTTCAGTAGAGTTACCATCTCTGTACGCATATGAGATTCACACGGGATACTACTACCCTTATGAGGTGAGTTCCAGTCTCCCGTCCCCTCATACCTCTTGGTGATGTTTCTCCTGCCGCCCCCCAGCCAGGTGAGGGTGAGAAAGGCATGACAGAAGAGTCTGTGATCACCTTCTTCAAGGACGCCTCAAAGAACAAAATCGAAGTAAGTCTGTAGTGATGTTTTCCTACATATATGTGGCTGTTCCTATCATATATTGAGGGAGGGAGAGGGGAGGGGGAGGACTCCGGGAACTAGGCTAGTCGTTTGTCTCTCAGTGTTTCAACTGCTAGCTGACCTCCATTGTTTCCACTGTAGCATCGAGGAGGACCATCGTACATCAACACCTTCAAAATGGTAATTTCACAGACTGTAGTTTTGTCTTATATCGCATCAAATATTCATTCAGTTGCTTGTCTTCTTTTTTTTGTTGCAGTGGTGGTGGTGGCTCTACGGAACTTTCCATGTAAGCATATCATTCTACTGTTCAGCTTCTATCACAATCTGTTTACTGTTCTCTTGTTCAACTCTCTCTCTCTCACACACACACACACACACACAGACCACGATAACCCATCGCCCCACCATCAGTGCCGTAGCGCTGTTCTCTGTTGTGGGTGTCATAATATTCTACCTAACAATCTGCTGTAGGAGATCCCCAAAGAAACTCAGGCGACCACTCAAGGGACGGCGGCTGCAGGCATCCTCGAGGCAGCAGCCAAGACAGAACGCAATGAACAGCAGTGGTCGAGCAAGGAAGAGAAAGCACAACCAACTGGACGAAGGATCGGAGCCCTCTGGGAGCGAGTCGCAGAGCCACAGCGAAGCAGAGTCACCAAAGGACAAGTAGCGTCCTCTGGTCCTACAGTAGCTTTTTTAGTGATCTTTTGCTGGTTTTTTTATGAATTGAAAAGTGCTATAGTATAACCATGGTCAAGTACTTTCACAAACCGGTGAGAAAACATTAATTTTGCTAATAATTAATTTAAACAGTGCCTACAATTGAAGGGCTCAGAACCAGAGCTAGTGGTCACTAAGGAGTTGCTAAAAATTTATGAACTTAACAAAATTTTGGCTAATAGAGCATGCAATTTTTTTTCCCCATTTTTATGCAATTCAGATTTGGGTTAGTCCATTTGATTTGGGTGTGCTCATCCATTATGGCAGCGTCACTGCTCAGACACTTCAGAGATCACCCCAGCTATAGCCACTGCTTTGACTTATGATTGAGATGGTAAGCAGAGATCCCTGTAATTAAGTTCACAATTAATATCATAGCTTTTCAATGACAGAAAAATGTGAAACTACATGTACATAAATACAAACTCCAGGATTAGTGGCTATAATGTTGCAAAGTGTGATCATACAGCTGTAACAAAGTTGACTACTTTTCCATGAGGGGCAATAACAACCTTCCTAACAGAGTGGTTCTTGATGATGCCCATCTCCCGGCCGATTTTCATTGCCTCCTCTTCCAGCTGCTTGGGCTCTCTGATCAGCTCTGCTGCCATGGTAACCACCGCCTTTTTCTTACCATTCACCTGAAAACATTTAATATAATAGTTTATCATAAGTTAATTGCAACTATGCTACCATAATATTATGCAGATAGCCTTCCCAGGTTGCATTATTCACAACAGCAGTAGCCTCGGGGGAAAAAAAGCCTTGGGAAGAACAGCCATACCCTTGAGGTCTTGAGAGCTGTAGTCAATCACATGAGAGCATGTGAGCTTTCTTTGATGCCACATGAAATTCAACCCTCCCACGATCACATGCATGACTACTGCTCCCAAGCCCTCCCTTCTTTCATTGGTTGGACCGTGGGTTTCCAAGGTAACTGATAAAGGAAGGCAGTGACAATGGCAGCCCACCTGCAGGACTACTCCAGTGGTGTCCTCTAGGATCAGCCCCTCGCTCCAGCTGGGCCAGGGCTGCTCCAGAACACTGCCCTGACCAGAGGAGAGAAGCCAGCACATGTGAACAACTTATCAAAGCTTCTCTAGACAGCTACAATGTCCTTCCGACATAAAATCTAGCTGGTGGTCACAAGAGATGCAGTCATACCTTTGGAACTGGGAGCTTCAGTTTCTCACTGGCACTTTTCATGCCTAGGGAAAGGATACACCACACACTCACTCACACAGCAGACATGTACATATTAAAGCTAAGACACTACATATTATGGTAGTTGTACATTACACACCTACTCCTAACATCATTCCCACCTCATTCCCAGTCCTCCCAACCTCATTCCCAGTCCTCCCAATCTCATTCCCAGTCCTCCCAACCAGGTGCTTACTGCTCATCTCAGCCCTTCCTGCCCTGGGTACCCATGACTAGGACAGGAGGGCCTGAAAATGAGGCTCCTTCTACTGGCTAGTCAGCTCTGGTTACCTTCCCACAGTTCAGCGGCCATGTGTGGTGCCATGGGAGCCAGCAAAGTGCACAGAGTGGTCAGCGCTTGGTGGTACTCCTCCGAGACGGCCACCCCCATCTCATCTTGGCAGTCCCTCAGGACATTGGAGAGTGTCATCAGTTCCGCCACTGCTACGTTAAAGGTGTGCTTCTCAGCGAGATGGATGGTCACCTGGGCGGGGGGAGACCAAAGGTCATCTGGGTCAGGACTGCCATCAGGGAGTCAACGCCCCATGTCCACGATCCGTTTTGATGTACTATACCGGCACCGTGGCAATATAAACCCTTTTAGAGCGGCCTGTGTGACATAACGTGCACATATTGCCTTGTGCTGGTTCTGATAGTGGTGTAATTATCAATTCCTTGAATAAAAAGGACATCACACCTTTGATTTACTCTATGTACGTCACTAGCCCCTTTTCGATTTTTGTGAGTGCCTGGCAACAAGGCTAGGCATGTCACCAGTCCAACTCCCATACAGAGCACAATACCTCATTCCCCCCGCCCCCCCCACACACAGCTGCTGTACCTGTTGGATGGCCTTGTGTGTTGCAGAGACAATCTTCCTCTTCTGTGCAGCTGCCCCGTCCTCCTCTCGTGCTCCTGTCACTGACTGTGACCTGCAGAGCTCAATGTGTTCCTGACACAACACCCACACCCTCTTCAGCCATCGGTGGACACCCTGGATGGCTGGGAGAAGAGGCGTGGCATCAGAGTGTGCACCAGTACCATTAGCCATCTCCTAGCGTCAAGCTTGCAGGTGAAACAAACTTTAGACTTGATTTACCAGACTGCTTCCCGAGGGGGAGGAGTCAAGGTCTGGCCACACTACACCATTAGCTACCTCCTACTGTACATGAAAGCTCGCTATGGACACTTGATATATAAGCCACTCACACTTCCTGATAGAATACGTACATGTGTAATCTCATTTATGTGTATGAGACCACCCACTACACAGTGCAGTATGGAATAGAAACCGAGACTGGATACACAGAAATACAGAAAGTGAATGTTATCACCTTTGATGTCCCACTGTATTGCAGCCTCAGGTGGTGCCTAATGTAACAATGATTACAATTATTAATACTGGAAACACCAAAGTTAATGTGCTGTGTGTACCTTAAATAACATAAATAGTCTGACAGTGTCAGCCCCATACTCCTGCACAATGTCCTGGGTGGGGGGATGTAGTAGCGGAGGACATTAGTCAGACTCCGCACATAACCCCACCCCCAAAGCTCTCGTCCTCTCTCCCTACCCTACCCTACCTCAGGGTCCACTCCATTGTACTTTGACTTGGACATTTTCTCCCACGTCACTTCCACCCCCTCCCCCTCCCACTCCCCCTCCCCCACTCCTTCACGTTCCTCTGGTTTCAAATATCGACCAGAACTCTGTAGCCGGTAAGTTCTGCCTTGCACCATACCCTACAGAGAGAGAGAGAGAGAGAGAGAGTGAGAGAGAGGAAGAGAGAGCATGAAAGAATGAAGTGGCTGGAGATGTACAGCCATTTACACTACAGTGAACCTAGCTTCATTCCCAGCCCTTCCTGCCTCAGTTTTTATCTTGCAGCCGTGGAGAAAAGGCTTTCTTCTCCACGGTTGTGAGATCAAAGCCAGGGAGGGAAGGACTGGGAATAAGGCTACAGTGAACTTACTTGTGTGAGGAGGTTTGTGAAAGGTTCTCTGACTTTGAGCAGACCAATGTCGTGAAGAAAGTGAGTGATGAACCTCGCATAGAGCAGGTGGAGGATGGCTGCACATAAGGGGGTGGTAGTTTTCCTTGTGCAACAAGAACTTACAACATTCTTAAAAAACCCACCATGTTCAATCCCGCCCACGTATATGTCTACTGGCATCCACTTGTCGGTATCATCAGTGAATGGTCTGTATACGAATGGGAATCTGACTCAGACTGCTGGATTATTAGTCGAACACATTGGAATGAGGCAGTCAACGCATCAAGTTGGCTGCTGACCTGCGGTTGTTGTTGGGGTTGATAAAACGCAGAAAGTACCAGGAAGAGTCCACGAATGTATCCATCGTATCCGTCTCCCTCATGGCACAGCAGCCGGGTCTTAGAAAGGAGAGAGAAATAGCCAAAGACAGTCACTGGCTTGCCTGATGTGGTGGTAGAGTGGCCCAGTAACAGACATCACAGCTACTGAGGTGACCCTTACTACCGCATGCCTGGAGGCTATGGAGACCTACTTCCCGCATGATGTTCTGAGCCAGTCCTGTGCCTGTGTGAGGGGGGAGGGGCCTCGGCCTGTGAACTGGATGTCAGTGGGTAGTAGCACAGGGAGGTCGTCCTCGGCAACCGGGACTATCTGTGTGCGTGAGAGGTGTGTATCTCATAGGATAGGATGGTATTCAACTCTGATCTGCTCACTCCACACTTGTCACAGTAGAGAACTGGTATTGGAGCCCCCCAGTAGCGTTGCCTAGAGATCAACCAATCACGAAGCTTGTACTGAGTCATGTGACCGCCAACTCCCAGGGAGTGGGCATGGTTCACAATGGCCTTTGAACCCTCCTCAGCAGACATGCCTGAGAACTGGACAGAACTCCAACAGTAGCTGACAAGTGATCACATAAAGTAATAGCAGCTATACCTGTTCCGAATGGACCAGCACCCCTCCCCCCTCCCCTCCCTCCTCCTCCACCACCCTCACGACTGGCAAGCCATGCTCCCGAGCAAACTGAAGGTCTCGTTCATCATGAGCTGGGACACCTGTGTGTATGTGTGTGTGTGTGTGTGTGTGTGTGTGTGTGTGTGTGTGAAGGGAGGGAGGCTTAGACGATAGCCACGGACATGACACGGCTTAATGACACTGCTCACCCATGACTGCCTTGGTGCCATAGTCACTGATGACATAATCTGCTGCATACACTGGAATGGAAGAACCAGTGCATGGGTGTATGGCATGGAGACCAAGAGCTATGCCTGGAGAGATGACAAAAGTGATGTTTTACATGTGTGTGAGTTTGTGTATGTGTGTGTGTATGCATGTGTGTGTGTGTGTGTGTGTGTGTGTGTGTGTGTGCAGGGCCCATGTGTAAGGGTTTCAGCACAGACCTTCTTTGGTCTTGTCTTGTGGTACTGTATCAGTCTGTGAATTCTGAAGATCTTGAACGGATTGTAGAACTGAGCTACTCAACAGCTGTTGAGGTAGCCGATATAAACAGATAAGATAGCTTCTACTCTTGCCAGCATTGGTAGTACTTACACTGGATGCCTGTGTGTTCAGTAGCAGCTGGTGCTCAGGACTGATGGCCAGGAAGCTGGTCCCGAACAGAGTGTCAGGACGGGTCGTGAACACACGCAATGGAGGGCAGTCAACATCCTGGGGGGAGGGGATTGTGAAGGTGGGGGTGGGGGAGGGGGGGGGGTGGGGGGAGGGCAGTCAATACCCTTGGTGGAGGGATTGTCAATGACTACACTCGTGGAAACATCTATCACATACCTGCAGTTTGAAGTCAAAGAAGGCACCTTGAGACTTTCCGATCCAGTTGGTCTGCATCAGTTTCACACTGCTGGGCCAGTTGAGCTCATCCAGGCCTCTCAGCAAGGGCTGTGGGGTGGGGAGGGGAGGGGAGGGGAGGGGAGGGGAGGGGAGGGGAAAGACAGTGAGATACAACAAAGTAATGCGTAATTTCCATGGACACACACCTCAGCATAGTCAGTGATTCTGAAGAACCACTGGTCGAGGTACCTCTGCTCCACCCTCGCCCCAGACCTCCAGGAGCAGCCATTCTCATCCACCTAGGAGCGATAAGACGATGGAATGATAGGCGAAGTCAAGGGGTCCAATGCATGGCAGTTACCTGCTCATTTGCCAGCACAGTTTGGTCCACAGGGTCCCAGTTGACCAGAGACTGGGAAGTGGGTGGGGAGAATTATGCAACACTACTTACTTACCACTATTAGTAAGAAGTGTGTGTGTGTGTGTGTGTGTGTGTGTGTGTGTGCGTGTGTGTGTGTGTGTGTGTGTGTGTGTGTGCATGCAGGCAAGTGGGTGTATATGTGTGTGCACCTTCTTCTTGTAAGCCAGTCCATGTTTGTACAGCTGCAGGAACAGCCATTGTGTCCACCTGTAGTACTCAGGAGCACACGTGTGCACCTCCTGAGGTTCAGACAAGTGAGGGCAAACACTACATGTGACGAAGACCCCAAAATTAGCCTGAAGCATTTCATTTACCCTGTGCCAGTCAAACTGACATCCCAGACTTTGCAGCTGCTGCCGCATGTGAGAGACGTTGCTAAAAGTAGAGAAGCACCAGTAGACTCGAGTTGCTACAACTGCTAGACATGTTCTCACCCCTTACTTAGCAAAAGGTCTAACAAAAATGTCACCTTCATATCCTACCAGTACATCCTTTGGGCTACTACCTCAAAGCCAAAAGACTGACTGCTCACTCTTCCGTCCACTGTGTCGGGCTAACTCCCCTCTCTATGGCAGCATTCTCCGCCGGGAGTCCAAATGCATCCCACCCCATTGGATGCAATACCTATAGTGTAGGAACATGCATGCTGTGAACTTGTGAGACAAAGGTTCTGGAGAATGGGCCAACACTAAAAAAAACACTAGTTTATTACATAATGTGAGCCAGCAAAATGAACAAAGTGTAGCCTTGTTCCCAGTCCCTCCCACCCCAGCTTTTATATCTCTGCAACTATGGAGAAAGAGTTTTTTTTTTCCAACAGCCTTTATCTCACGACTGTGGAGATCCACGGTTGTGGGGAGGGAAGGACCGGGAATGAGGCTAAACAAAGTGAACACAGCTGAGGCTTGATGCTGACTATCTATAGGCATGGTCAGCTACATAGAGATATATATTTAGGGTGGGGCAGAAATCATTCACATTTACCAAGACGGATCTCGTTTATGAATGCACATATACTTTTCAAAACCTGCCTCTACCCACAAACAGATTAGTTACCGATCTAACCAGCCCCACCCACCTTCTTCCCTCTCATCCTGTAGAAGTGTGCTATGGTATCACTGATGGTGTACACTCGGACGTGCCCCATGTGTAGCCGGCCGGACGGGTAGGGGAACATGGAGAGCATGTAGAACTTCCCCTCTCCAGCATCCAACCCATTGTCCACTTTCAGTGCAGCTGCCTCCCTTTGCCATCGTGCCTGCCATTTCGACTCCAGCCTGGCAGGGTTGTATACTGAACCCTGACGGGGTGGGAATGACTTAATTACTAGGGGTCGACCCTGGTGCTTCTGCTAATTAGTTTGGAAGCCCATAAAGTCCTCAGCTCAGCGGACTCACCCCAAGTGATGATGTGTGTCTCCATGTGCAGAAAGGCTGACGTAAACTGCACCGCCAATGCCTCAGTTTCATTTCGTACTTAACTGGTTCCACGTGGATCGACGGGTGCTGAGCTAATTTTCTACTTGTACCCGAACAAAGTCTCGTGATTAGCCTCGTTTACACGTAGTGCTTAAGCCGGTTCCCAAACCGCTTCCTATTGAACCGGTTTGGAAACTCAATAGTGTAAACGCGCTAAACCGATTTAGCAATCAGTTATGTAAACCGCCTCCGTGAGGTGGGTTGAAGCCGTTATGTAAACCGCCTCCGTGAGGTGGGTTGAAGCCGTTTTGAATGCGGTTTAGGCGCGAATGCGGGGCGTGTAAACGCTAAGTGGCAGCTGAAGCGATTTGTTACCTAGATACACGTTAGGAATGTAATTAAAGCCAGCGCTTGAGGTGGAGAATAATAATGAATCGTGGAACTATCTGGTCAGATGATGAAGTTAGAGCACTAATACATGTCTGGGGGGATGGCAAGATTCAGGAAGAGCTGGATGGAGCAAAGAGAAATAAGCCAATATTTGTTACAGTGTCAAAAAGAATGCTGGAGCAGGGTTACAATCGTGATTGGCAGCAATGCAGAGCGAAAATAAAAAATCTAAAAGGCGACTACGGGGCAATGAAAGACCATAACAATGGTACAGGCAGGGGGCGTAAGACATGCAAGTTCTTCAGGGAACTTGATGAAATTCTTGCATGGGTGCAGGCCAGCATCCGTTCCACCTGTTCTGTTGGAATCGTGCACGACACCAGAGCTGCAGACGGAACTGACTTACATGTGAGGTCACTAGATAGTGACTTACATGTGAGGTCACTAGATAGTGGCTCTAAACCTCGATGCCTACTGAAGTAGTAGCTGAACCGTCCAGTGATGCGGAATTCGAACCTGAGGATGAACAAGGTTTGCAATTTACAGCCACTTTTGTACACAATTTTCATCTTGGCTTGCAGGAAGTAGAGTAGTGAAGACTAGGAAAAAAGTACTGTTGTATTCAATAATACTTTTCCAACCTCCGTACATAACTGTAGCTCCCAAAAGTAAGAAACCAAAGAAAGAACCACAGAAGGAGCCAAAGAAGAAGGATAAGGGCAAGAAGACAAAGGCAGAAAGGGCAATGGAGAAGGCAACGGAATCATTTTTGAAATACCAGCAGGAAGCAGAGGGGCGATTTTTGAAGTGGGAAGAAGAAAGATGGAGGAAGGAGAGTGAATTGGAAGAACGGCGAAGAAGGGAGGACAAGGAGCATGAGCTGAGGATCTTTGAGGTGCTTGGGCGAATGATGCAGCCAAGTTATTCACGATACTCATACAGTGACAGCGGCCCATCCTTTGACCCATATGATACATACGACTCACATTAAGTATATTAAACAATAGATGAGAGTACTGTTATGGTAAGTTAGTTATGTATAATCATGTATCTTTATTGGTTTGCAAATATTATATCCTGTTGCTATGTTGTTACTAGGTGCAATAAATCAGCTAATGCACTGCTACCAAGCATATCAGTGCAATATCTATTTACAGCCACTTCCTATTCTAGTACCAAGTACTAGAATAGGAATTTCTGTTCCTGATATCACTTTTTTGCAGTCAGGAAATAGTGTCCCATCTTCTCCCTTCTGGTAGACAGTAGAATTCCCTATAGAACTCGAGCATCATGAACTCGTCCAGGCCATCCAATGTATACATCGGTAAACCGGTAGAGATGGTCAACCATTCCTTGCATAAGAATAGAATGCCAGCCCTTACGGTTAAAGTAGTCTGCTGGAAAGTTTCGGGGAGATATAATGGGAATGTGAGTCCCGTCCACTGCACCAGCGCATTGTGGAAATCCCCACTTGTGCTCAAAACCGTGCAACACTTCCTTTAAGGAATCACCAGTGGGAACTTTAATATACCTCGGTAGTAGTACCTTCACTATAGCAGAGCACACATCCTTCACAATGACACACACTGCTGGCTTGGAAATTCCAAATAAGTGCCCAATGGTTCGGTAGTCTGCTGTGGTCGCCAACCGCCACAATGTAAGAGCAACTCTTTGCTCCACCGGTATTGCCTTGCGCATGACTGTGTCCTTCTTTTGAATTGTATGTCGGAGCTCATTGCACAGGTATGTGAATGTGCTATGAGACATCCGAAAGTTCTCTAGCCAGTCACTCGGAGTAAAAGTGCAGTTGACAATTGACTCGCTCTCTGCGCTCCAGTTCCGCCCCTCGCTCATGCACAATAGCTTGGTTGTTAAGAAAGCTAGCTACTCTTACGGACTTACCCTCTGCAAGCAAAGACATCGATCTCCAGCCCCGCAGCCTCCGCTCCCAAAGCGCCCAACAAACAGACTATCTTCAAGAAATTTATATCTCAAGTTGTGAGTTGCCTTTGGCATTTTAATAATTATATTAAACTTCAAGAAGACTTAACCAATTTTTTATTACTATCGTGCGCCTGGACTTGAATCTTAAGAATATTAAACGTCGTACCAAGGATAAGTTACTAATTAAGTATCCTTGGTCGTACCTACTATTTGTGTGAGCATAGATAGTAGACTACTCTACTATCTACAGTGCGAGTAAACTCAGTAATAGCCGCCCACCACAATTGCAAACTGGTCATTCAACCAGCTCTGCCCCCAAACTGTCTCAAGCTACAGAGCTACAGACAGTTGATATGACCTAAGACCTACCTTGCCTGCTCTCGTATTTGCTTGGACCTAAGAACTCATACTTGAAGCCATCAGTTACGGAATATTAAAGACGTTTGATAACAGGCATTCTGTGAACTAAAGTTCAGTCTTTCAGTCCTTTAATTGTGAAGAGCACTCTGTTAAGAAAATCCGACTACTCTTACCCTTTATAGCATAGTTTGTTTGAAAACAAACCTCCATCCAACCCCAAAGCCCTAGCTCACTCCCAACCGTCCAGCAGAAAACAAACCGCCATCCAACCACGAAGCCCTCGCTCCCAACCGTCCAGCAGCCAGCCTATGTTGCAGTATATATCATACTTTGGCATCTTCTTTTACAACTATAGCTTCCTGCTCCTGGATCCTCGATATAACGTGCCCACCACAATCGGTGGAAGTAGTGGTCCCATTCAACCAGCCCTGCACCCAATACCACCACTTCATTTTTTCACTATCATCTGCATCTATGGACAGTTGATGTGACGTTTAAAGCCTACGGTATACAACTACCTTACCCGTGCATTCTCGCATTTAATTTACTTGGACCTAAGAACTCGTATGCATACTTGAAACAGTCAGGCAATGATAGTCTCAGAGTAAGACGTTTGATAACGGCATTCTTGTGAATTAGTCCACTTCTTTAATTGCGGCGTCAAATTTGGCCTAACATCTACTGCATTCACTATCCTACATCCTTTAACTGAATTTAAAGTTAAATACTTGAGGAACATTGTCATTTTATTGTAATATGCACCAGATTCACAGGAGTCAGGAAACCTGTCAACGTAGTAGTCTACCGCTGATACTATACTATTAAGCTCTGATAAGCAAAGTAAGTGCATAGCCGGGCCAGAAGAGCACTCTGTTAAGAAAATCCGACTACTCTTACCCTTTATAGCATAGTTTGTTTGAAAACAAACCTCCATCCGACCCCAAAGCCCTCGCTCCCAACCGTCCAGCAGAAAACAAACCGCCATCCAACCCCAAAGCCCTCGCTCCCAACCGTGTAACAGCCAGCCTAGCAGACCTTTGTTTGTAGTGTATATCATACTTTGGCAGCTTCTTTTTACGGCGATAGCTTCTTGCTCCTGGACTTCAATCTCGATATAACGCTGTGCCTACTATTTGTGTGAGTAATAATAACCCATCACAATTTGTGGAAGTGGTGGTCCCATTCAACCAGCCCTGCACCCAATACCACCACTTCGTTTCTTAACTATCGTTTGCATCTACGGACAGTTGATGTGACGTTTAAAGCCTACAGTGTACAAGTACTTTACCCATGTATTCTCGAATTTACTTGGACCTGAGAACTCATATGCATACTTGAAGCAATCAGGCAATGATAGTCTCAGAGTAAGACATTTGATAACGGCATTCTTGTGAATTAGTCTACTTCTTAAATTGCGGCGTCAAATTTGGCCCAGCATCTACTGCATTCACTATCCTACATCCTTTAAAGTTAAATACTTGAGGAACATCGCCATTTTATTGTAATATGCACCAAGGTCGTGAGGGACTGTCCATTGGCTATATTAAAGCAGTAACTGGATTCACAGGAGTCAGGACACCTGTCAACGTAGTACCGCTGATACTATACTATTGAGCTCTGATAAGCAAAGTACATTCATAGCCGGGCCAAGATTCTGTAAGTCTTGTTATGATTCTTCCATTACTTAATCCTTCTTTGCACTTTAAGCTGCTTACACTAGCTGCCACCTGGGGTGTTCAAGTCCAACGTTAGACAAACTCACTACTGTCACTATAGAGACTTATCCTAATGTTTATCTGAACTCTAGTCTCCAGTACACTAAAATAATTCCACAGCGTCCTTGCCGAAGCACTGCATAGAGACGGAATAGAATACTCATTTATTATGCCTGTGAGAATGGCCATCTCAGTACCTCATTGATAAACGGTAGGCAGATACTTCTTGTCAGGTAAGTAAAAAGGTGCCATGTCCACTGTGTATGATACGAAAAGTATTATGGCAGTGAGATTCCTGGGTGAAGACAGAACACCTCTTCATCGTGCTTGCCAGAATGGCCATCTTGATGTGGTCAAGTATCTCATTGATGAGCATCCTCCATGTCGGGATGAGAAAACTGGTGCTACACCACTGCATTTTGCTTCAATGAATGGACACATGGCAGTAGTTAGATTCCTGAGTGAAGAGAAAGACTATGACCCGCTGCACATGTGCAGAGATAAATATAATGACACTCCACTTCATACTGCATCCCTTAATGGTAGGTTGGAAGTGGTCCAATTCTTCATCACTAAGAAACACTGTGATCCAATGTGCCGAGGTCAATTTGGTAGAACACCTCTTCGTTGTGCTTGCGTGAATGGCCATCTTGATGTGGTCAAGTATCTCATTGATAAACAGCAGACAGATCCTTCATGTCGGGATGACAAAACGGAGACTACACCACTACATTTGGCTTCAATGAATGGACACATGGCAGTAGTGAGATTCCTGAGTGAAGAGAAAGACTATGACCCGCTGTAGATGTGCAGAGATAAATATAATGACACTCCACTTCATACTGCATCCCTTAATGGTAGGTTGGAAGTGGTCCAATTCTTCATCACAGAGAAGCACTGTGATCCAATGTGCAGAGGTCAGTGGGGTAGAACACCTCTTCATCGTGCTTGCCAGGAGGGTCATCTTGATGTGGTCAAGTATCTCATTGATGAACAGCAGGCAGATCCTTCATGTCGGGATGAGAAAACGAAGACTACACCACTACATTTGGCTTCAATGAACGGACACATGGCAGTAGTGAGATTCCTCAGTGAAGAGAAAGGATGTGACCCGCTGTGCAGAAATAAATATGATGACACGCCACTTCATACTGCATCCCTTAATGGTAGGTTGGAAGTGGTCAAATTCTTCATCACAGAGAAGCACTGTGATCCAATGTGCAGAGGTCAATTGGGTAGAACACCTCTTCATCGTGCTTGCCTGAATGGCCATCTTGATGTGGTCAAGTATCTCATTGATGAACAGCAGACAGATCCTTCATGTCGGGATGAGGAAGATGGTACTACACCACTACATTTGGCTTCAATGAATGGACACATAACAGTAGTGAGATTCCTTAGTGAAGAGAAAGGATGTGACCCGCTGTGCAGAGATAAATATGATTACACACCACTTCATGATGCATCCCTTAATGGTAGGTTGGAAGTGGTCAAATTCTTCATCACAGAGAAGCACTGTGATCCAATGTGCAGAGGTCAATTGGGTAGAACACCTCTTCATCGTGCTTGCCTGAATGGCCATCTTGATGTGGTCAAGTATCTCATTGATGAACAGCAGACAGATCCTTCATGTCGGGATGAGGAAGATGGTACTACACCACTACATTTGGCTTCAATGAACGGACACATGGCAGTAGTGAGATTCCTCAGTGAAGAGAAAGGATGTGACCCGCTGTGCAGAAATAAATATGATGACACGCCACTTCATACTGCATCCCTTAATGGTAGGTTGGAAGTGGTCAAATTCTTCATCACAGAGAAGCACTGTGATCCAATGTGCAGAGGTCAATTGGGTAGAACACCTCTTCATCGTGCTTGCCTGAATGGCCATCTTGATGTGGTCAAGTATCTCATTGATGAACAGCAGACAGATCCTTCATGTCGGGATGAGAAAAATGGTACTACACCACTACATTTGGCTTCAATGAATGGACACATGGCAGTAGTGAGATTCCTTAGTGAAGAGAAAGGATGTGACCCGCTGTGCAGAGATAAATATGATGACACACCACTTCATACTGCATCCCTTAATGGTAGGTTGGAAGTGGTCAAATTCTTCATCACAGAGAAGCACTGTGATCCAATGTGCAGAGGTCAATTGGGTAGAACACCTCTTCATCGTGCTTGCCTGAATGGCCATCTTGATGTGGTCAAGTATCTCATTGATGAACAGCAGACAGATCCTTCATGTCGGGATGACAAAACGGTACTACACCACTACATTTGGCTTCAATGAATGGACACATGGCAGTAGTGAGATTCCTTAGTGAAGAGAAAGGATGTGACCCGCTGTGCAGAGATAAATATGATTACACACCACTTCATGATGCATCCCTTAATGGTAGGTTGGAAGTGGTCAAATTCTTCATCACAGAGAAGCACTGTGATCCAATGTGCAGAGGTCAATTGGGTAGAACACCTCTTCATCATGCTTGCCTGAATGGCCATCTTGATGTGGTCAAGTATCTCATTGATGAACAGCAGACAGATCCTTCATGTCGGGATGAGGAAGATGGTACTACACCACTACATTTGGCTTCAATGAATGGACACATAACAGTAGTGAGATTCCTTAGTGAAGAGAAAGGATGTGACCCGCTGTGCAGAGATAAATATGATTACACACCACTTCATGATGCATCCCTTAATGGTAGGTTGGAAGTGGTCAAATTCTTCATCACAGAGAAGCACTGTGATCCAATGTGCAGAGGTCAATTGGGTAGAACACCTCTTCATCATGCTTGCCTGAATGGCCATCTTGATGTGGTCAAGTATCTCATTGGGTACAACACCTCTTCATCGTGCTTGCCTGAATGGCCATCTTGATGTGGTCAAGTATCTCATTAGTGAAAAGAAATGTGATCCAGCAATAACGGATGCATTTGGTAGCACCCCTCTAGACGTGGTAAATAAATCTAGGAATACAGAGATTGTCCTCTACCTACTCAGCAAAGGAGCGGGTAACAAAGGTGGCAACTACCTTGAAGTACATTCACTACCGTCTTGGTTTCCCCTGTGTCCTCTTGTTAAAATCTTTTTGGTAGGTAATTCTGGATCTGGAAAAAGCACCCTAGTCAAAGCTCTGCAGTTTGAAAATTCTGAGTGGACTGGCCGTTTTATTAATGTGAGAGGAATAACTCCTGAAACAGCCGGCATTATTCCAAATGAATTTACTAGCAAGAAATTTGGAAAAGTTATCCTGTTTGATTTAGCTGGCCATGAGGAATACCACGCCAGTCATGAGTTGGTATTTGAAACTGCATCCCATGCAATAGTTCTGATCACAGTGGACCTGAGAAAAAGTACAGATGAAATCCAGAGGGAGTTATCTTATTGGCAGCTATTGGTCACCAATGCAGTTACCGCAGCTGGATGCTATGTGCATATTATAGCAGTAGGTAGTCATACTGATGTGTTAAGTACCCAAGACTTGGAAACCAAGACTGCATTTTTGTCTGAACTGATGCAATCACCTTTACAATTTCAAGCTCTTCATCATAAAAGGTGGGTCACACTGGACTGCCGAAAGTCTTCCTCTGGGGGTATGTCGAATTTACGGCAATTCTTAGTACAGAGCTGCAAGTCAATGAGAATCGAGGCAGACTTTGACTACATCAATGGCAGCTACCTCAACGCATTCATAACTGAGCATATGAAAGATAATGTTGCATGTACCTTTGTAGATCTTTTCACTCAAATTCACCAAAGTCAGATCGACTATTTCAAATTTCTGACATCAGAGTCTCAGTCTGTTCTTTATCATGCATGTGAGAGCTTGAACACCAGTGGGCACCTCTTATTTTTAAAGAACGAAGAAAATATTGAGGAAAGCTGGGCTATCTTCAATAAGGAAGCCATTCTCTCCACTGTTCACGGGCTTCTGAAGAATCTCAAGCTCTCTAACAGAGCAGGAGTGCTTGCGCTATCACAACTGGAGAATGCTCTGAAGAAACAAGACAAAAGCTTACTTAGCATTGATTTGGCCATCCGCTATATGCTGAAAATGCTACTGTGCTATGAAATTGACTTGGAAGCACTGAAGCAAATTGAAGATTTTGCTTTTCCCAGTGAAGAGAGGTACTTCTTCTTTCCTGCCCTCATTAGTGAACAGTGCCCAACTCCTGAGGGTATTTGGAATTTTGACACTGATTGTTACCTCACTGGCTGGTGCCTTACGTGCACTGAGCCCTCACATTTTTTCACTCCTCGATTTCTGCAGCTTCTTCTTATCAGCCTAGCTAGGCGGTTTGCCCTAGTTCCACAACCACAAGGCTCTAGAACCTTCTTAGAACTTTCTCCAGGGTGCAGAATATGGAAGAATGGTATTCGATGGCTGGATGGAGATGGTATTGAAACTATTGTTGAAGTCACTGAACAAAGTACAAATGTAGTCATGATTATGGGGTGCCACAAAGGAAATGAAATACATTTAATCAAATATCGATCTGCAGTGATTCACCAAATTCTTCAAATAAGGAACAAGGTCTGCACAGAAGTGAATCCAAAAGAGTTCATCATTCACCCACACTGTCTCAAAACTTACCCCATACCCACAATCTCACGGATCCCAATGAACGAAATTTCCAGGTCCATATTGCATAAGAAACGCTTTGTACCTTTGGATGACAAAGCTCTTTCGCACACTCCAGGCTACCCTTTCCTTCCTGTGGAGGAATTGTTGTTCTTTGAGCCCTACCACTACCTTCGGGTGGAGCTCCTGAAAAGTATCTTCAGTCCTCAGTGTCATGATGAATCTGCTGTCCCAGAAAGTATCATTCAAAAAGTGGCAGTGTGCATGGAAGAGAAATGGCAATATCTCGCTCATATTTTACAAGTATCTGTTTCACAAGTTGAATTCGAAAGTGATCCCAGTTGTCGCAGCAATTTCCAAAAGTGTAGAAAAACACTTGCTCTGTGGGCAGTGAGCAGTAGCTCTGGGACATACCACAGTTTACACCGTAGCCTCGGCTGCTACTCCATCTTTGCTGGAAGAAATCCACTGGTAAGTGTATAGCCATAGCTAACAGAGTAATAATTATACTGTTCAGATTCTCAGAATTTTGGATATCGGAATTGTGCGTAGTTCACTCCATGTGGACTTCATTGCAGGAACTCTACCCTGAACTGGCAGTTTCAGCTTCTGTGGCTCCAGACAGCCCAGCCGTTAATGAGACAATTGCAGCTGGTCATGACCAAGGCTCTATGTCAGGAGATACCCTACTTGCAAGCCTGCATACTGATAATGACATTACTGCTGTTGATAATGTGCGTCAGAGAATGGAAGTTCAGGATCCAAAATTAGGTAGGACATGCATGCACAATTGAAATTATTACTGCATGAAATTAGTTAACTAGCCTCAGTGCTACTCATGTGACCAATGAATCAGATGTCTCAAGATCAATCACACGACAGCGCTTTAAGTCCACAAAATGCACACTTTGGTGTGCAGTAAATATATAACATACACTTTCTAGATGACGCCCACTAGAGCTATGGTGTAAAGCTGAATTTGGCTCAAGCTTACAATTTCCACTGGGGCAGTTTTTACCTGGTACCTAGCAATTGGAATACATAGCTACCTCCTGTAGTGTATTTCCTCTCTCTGTAAATGCATGTTTCCGCATTTGTTTTCATTTTCATTTTGTTTCCATTTCCTCATTTTTTACTTGCCCCTCGAAGTGGAAATATCCTATCAACTCTACTGTATTAGTGTATAGCATAATGATTCACCCTACAACCATTGGTGCCCCACTTGCAGCTGTGAGCACAGCCATTGATGCCCCACTAAGTACTGATGTTACTACTGTGGACCAGCAAATATCAGTTCAAGATCAGGAACTAGGTACATAGGCATTTTCAGTTCATTGTTACCTACTAGCCATGTACAGCCTGGGCTACAAAATGCAACATTTAAGTAGTAAGGTATGTATTATTATTTTCTGTCGTTTTTTTACTGCAGATTATTCAGACCATTTTGAAGTCCGTAAGTATCTCTTCCCGCTGTTAAAAGAACAAATGTATTCTCTCGGGATTGTGATGGGACTGAACTACTTCAAGCTGAGGCACATGATGGACTCCACATCATCAGTGACTTTTAACGATGATGTGATAGCAGCGTGGTTGAGAAGAGAGGATGATGTCAAAACTACGGGTACTCCCTCTTGGCAAACCCTCATTGATGCACTGAGGCATCCAAGCCTTGGACAGACTGGAATTGCAGACACTATTGCAGATGAAAAAGGATTTCACTAATCATGAATTGTTGCATTTTGTCATGCCTACTGTCCTGCTATGTAATGCTACAAGTGGCACCATAAAAGTTTTGGCCCCGCGCAATTTTTGGGTGCATGCAATCCCGGTACCATTCCATGATCGTGAGTTGGTACCGAGACTAAGTTGGTCTGCAGTCTGACTTCCAAGCTCCTGCTTCTCCTGAATATGCTGTGGTTTTCCCAAGTGGTGAGCAGTTGCACTTGTCTTTGAATGTATTATGCACTGTCTTTAAATTTTCAGCTCTTGTCGAAATAACTGGGTAGCTACAGTGCAGGGGCTGAGCTCTAATTGGTGCCCATCCATGCATACTCTTGCATGCTTGCGGTCTATGTACAGTTTGCAAGCAGGCTAACAACACCACTATTTAATGTGACATTTTGTGCCTTTTATTTGCATAGCTTGACTCATGACATACACAAAGATGAACAATCCAGTGGGTAGTGGATTGATAGCAAGGATTTGTCTTTCAGAAAGACAGTATGTCGTAGTCTCGCGGGCCAAAGTATGTCGCTTAACTTCCAATTCAACTCCCTTGATAAAGATGTCCAGCACAGCCATCCAGCATGTATCTATTAACCCTCATACCCTCGCCCAGATTTCCATGGAGAAGAGGATTTTTCTCCACAGCTATGAGATAAAATCTAGGCAAGGAAAGCCTGGGTACGATGCATTTTAGCATCTGTGAGCTTGATAGCATCAATAAGGACATTACATCTCCATAATGGCAGAAATCACGAGACCCCATATCTTCCTGAACAGGACCCAGATTCTAATTTTCTACACTACTATATGCAAACTAAGGTGGCTACGAGGCTAATGGTTTCCTATGTTTTCACAGGTGTTCCGATGGCGTACTGCGGCCTGCACTGCCTGGCTGCTCATCCTCACCGTCCCCGCTCTCCTGGTGTTCCAGCTGCTGTCGGCATGCTCCCCCCTCCACCCCCTCCAGGCACTGACAGGTGGGCAGGACAGCCTCGTGGCTGGCCATAGTGTGATTCTTCTTTTGTGGGTTCTTGGTAGCATCTTTAAGTCCCTAACCAGGAAGTTTTATCTTGTATACTGTATATGGAAATTACATACTATAGTCTATACAGGGAATTGTTCCAAATAAGAGTTGAGTATTGTACTAGAGAGCTAGACTTTCCTGGCGATTTAAATTTCATTTACTAGATTCTTTATGTGTACTGGTACTGCAGTGGGTATGTAGCCATATCCCCAGTCCCCTGCTTGATTGGCTAGGCATATCACGGGTATGAGGCTAGGCATATCACAGGTATGAGGCTAGGCATATCACAAGTATGAGGCTAGGCATATCACGGGTATGAGGCTAGGCATATCACAGGAATGAGGCTAGGCATATCATGGGTATGAGGCTAGGCATATCACGGGTATGAGGCTAGGGGCCTGGTATGAGGCTAGGCATATCACGGGTATGAGGCTAGGCATATCACGGGTATGAGGCTAGGGGCCTGGGGTGAGATATAGCTACAGGAAGTAAGCTGCACTCTGAGGTGATAGCTACTCTGGTGTTGTAGCATCGTCCTCAGGCCCACAGTGTGTTTCACTTTGGCTACCTGTGAAAGGCACAAAAGAGCCTGGGGCCAAAGTTATTGGTGTTGATTGCTGTATGCATGCTCTAGTTGACTTACTACACATATTCATATATTCTCAGGTTGTCTCAATGGCCTCTCGTCTCTGAGAAGTGTTCTCTTTGGCTCCCTCTACCTCTCCTCACTGGTGGGCGTGTGCCTCCTCTTCTCTCTCACTTACACTGGTGAGCTGTAGCTATAATGTTAGCCTGATACTCCACACAGCTTTCATCACTGGTAGAAGGGGGTGGTCTTGAGATAGCCTCGTACCCAGCCTTTCCACGCCCAGATTTTATCTTGCAGCCGATTTTTCTCCACGGCTGCGAGATAAAATCTGGGCGTGGAAGGCCTGGGTACGAGGCTAGTCATGAGACAGAGGAGAAGTAGTGGTTGTGATGTGAAATTTTCTCTCCCTCTGCAGTGAAGCTGCCCCTCCACAAGACTCGTCTCCAGGTCCTGTGGAGTGTCCTCACCCCCCGTCGTGCCGTGGTAGTGCTGCTGTACTCCCTGCTGGGAGGGGGCGGGGCCTACTGCCTGGCCGAGCTGGGGGGATATGGGAGGTTGTGGGAGGAGTGCCAAGGGTGAGGGGTGAGGGTGGACGGGTGTGGGGGTGTGTGAGTGAGGCAATCAGAAACTGCCCGACAAAGGCTGGCTGTTCATTTAGTCATGGCTAGCCTCATACTCAGGCCTAGCTTCCTTGCCCGATTTGCAGCCATGGAAAAAACCTCCACAGCTGCAAGAGACATGTAAAATCTGAGATAGGCATAGTAGGCTAGTCATATGCATGGGCTTTTGATCGCCGTGGCAGAGATATGGAACGATGCTTTTATTTTGTACATCTTAATTTTTCTAGGCATGAGAGATGCCTGAATGAGCAGCTGCTGTTCTGCAGTCTCCATGGGGCCTTCCTGGTACGAGGTCTCTCATTTCGATACCTACTGCAGTGCCTCTGGCCGTACGATTGTTGTTCTCTCTCCCCTTGTAGGGCTTCTGCTTCGGAGTGAGCTACTTCGTCAACAAGGAACAGTTTCTGGTTTTCCCTTCAATTCAGGTTTGCTAGCACTGCTGAGCTAATTATGCATACATACAATGTAGCTTTGATGATCACACTTTTGTTTCCATAGCAACAGAAGCTCTTCCGCCTGAGAGGTCACTTGTACTCACACTTGTGGGAGGGGTTTCTGTGGACCCTGAAGGTGACCCACCATCTCCTAAAGATCACTACTGGACTTGACCCACTTTTGTACATGTCTGTCTCCACACCACACAGGGATTGAGGCTCTACTACCCACTGTACTACTTCATTGGTGAGTAATCAGCACTGGTCTCATTTCCACTGCTGGAAGTGAGGCTACAACAGTACCACCCACTGCTATTGTGTACCTAATGATTCTCAGTCATGGAGTGCAATACCCCACGTCTCCAGGTTTCTATCCCAGAGAGAGGTTGATAGACACGTTTGAACTTCACTTAAGGTACAGTAACCATTAAGCAAGTTACTAAATGGTCACCCATCTATCCCAGTCCTGAGAAGGCAGTGGACATTAGCTGGAGGACAGGCTATGGGTCAACAGTTCTTGACAGCCTTTTCTGCCTCTGCCTTCTCCCTAGGGAGGACGTCAGTTTGACCTCTCTCTCTGGCCTTGTGGACGTAGGACTCCTGCTCCACCTTCTGCTGTCTGGTACCATGCTGCACCTGTCGTGGGGTTTCGGACTCAGACTCTTTAGAACGTTCCATACCGAGGTGGATTGTAAATTTGTAAAGTTTCAAGCAGTGACCATCTTTTAGTTGGAGTCGCTCAATGTATGGGTGATCTTTACCTCTTCCAGGCTCTGAAGTTCCCGGTAGTGGCCACCTTCGCTGGAGAATCCTCCCGACTGCTGACCACAGCTCTGCAGTCTCAACCAAAGCCTCTGCTCATGGTATGAGAGTAGTGAGACAAATTGGGTCATGTGACCATACTGCAAGTTCCCGACGTGTGATATATGTTTGTTTTTTTTTTGTGGGCTTCCCCCAACTCAGTACCTCGGCTACCTGGACCTCTACCAGCTGGCACTCCATTCTATGCATCGCAGGAGTGAAGTCTACAGTCTCAACCAGAGCGGTAGGCTAGAAATGCATCTAGTACCCTCTGCAAATTATTAGACCCCCCCTCACAGCTTTTTAAAAAAAAAAGCGAGGGGAGATCTGGGTACAAAGCTAGTGAACTACCATTTTAAGGAAAACTTTATTTTTTGCATACCTGTGTACAAGGCTAGTACCGGTAGTTCACTTTTTCTTAGGCACTGAAGGAGGTTTTACATTTTTACTCACATTTTTTGCACACCATGCTCCCGTCCAGGTCAGCCAGCAGTGTGGAATGACATCAGCACAGCCTGTCTCTCCCTCCTCACCTCCCTCACCACCAAGCTAGGGGGGAGGGGCCCAGAAGAGGATGTGGCCACCTTTCCCACTACCCTATCTCCAACTCACATGAACGGAGGTAGGTTAGCGACCCTAATGAATAACCTGTGCGATCTCTCCTCTTCCTTTTTTATTCTCTCTCTTGTACACACACACACACACACACACACACACACACACACACCACAGGCTCCCTGACAAGTAAGGGTTGGTCGGACCCCCCACGAGGCACCCTCTCTCCCCCGGGGGTCACCAGGAGGAACGTCTACAACGAGAGGGCCAGACTGTGGTCCTACTCACCAGGTCAGGGAACAGACTCAAGGAGCCCGATCAGCAGAATCTTGGCTCCGGCATAGCCCCATGGGCCATAAACTACATTTGCTGTTGGCTCGCATCGTAATTCAAATCAGAAGGTCTAGATATTGAGCATGCCTTTATTATACAACAGCAGCTGTCCACTGTATCTAGTTTGTGTATATATTACTCTGGTTTCCTAGTACGTGTAGCTTTGACGCTAGTCCCTTCAACTGCTTGTCTGTAGCCACAGCCCTTCTAGATTTGTGAGGTCCTACACATTCACTGATGTGCCAACAGCAACTGTAAGTCCTCCATGGAGATAGCTACTTCTCAATAGCCTCACACCCAGGCCTCCTTCGCCCAAATTCTTGTCTTGCAGCCTGATTTTGTCTCCACAGCTGCAATATATAAAATCGGCCTGGGGTACAGGGCTACTCCACAATATACTAGAGGTGAATTGCTATCAAAAGGTCGTGTGTTTTCTTCCCCACTTCCCCCTAGGGGTGGAGGGGATGCGGAGCCCTCTGAAACTGGAGCAGAAGGTAGAGACAGATGACACCCAGCTGATGAAGGTTAGCCCAGTTCTGCTCAAAAGAGAGTCACTTTTTTCATTACTCTATCTGTCTGACTTTCTGTACACGCTGAAGCAGATGTTCTCAGGGCTGAAGGCTCTGCCTAATAAGATAGCAGAAAAGCTGAAAAAGAAGCCGTTTTTTGCATACTTTTTATCAGAGGTAGTAAGAAGACCACACCCCTCTCTCACTACATCCACGGGCTCCTGCTCTTACAATGTAATGGTTTCCTTTTAGCTTCCTGAAGCTGCTAACCAGGCGCTGTTTGCTGATTGTAGACTTCACGTCTGGGCTATTACAGGTAATGCTGATGTGCGGTATACGGTATAGCGTTGGTCTACATAATGACATCATTTTTATGTAACCCTAATCACTCCCCTAGGCATTGCGGAACTTACAGCTGCATCCTACACTGAAGACACATATGGAGTTGTACAGAAAGTGAGTGTTGCGTAATGAGGTCAAAGGTGTTTCAGTGTGATGACATCGTGACATTTTTTTTTTGTTTTGCAGACCCTCCCAAAGATACTGACATCCCTGATCACGTTAAGCCAGGTGTGTCATGCATGAGTGTGTACTGGCGGAACTGCATGTGACACAGCCTATACCTAGCCTGATTCCCAGGCTAAGTGGTCTGGGAATGAGACTACTTTGCATTACAGGCTCTGTAGTAGTATGAACACACAGTAAAGCTGGTCTCTGTCCTCCCACCCCATGCAGGCCCTGGACAAACACGTGAAGGCCCCTCTGAGCAGCTCCAAGAGCACTCGCAATGTGAGGGCAGCGCTGGAGAACAACGGCCGATATGCCCTCAAGACCGGTGTGTGTTGATCAATCTGTATTTGGTTGGTCTTCATGACGTTTTTAAAATTTTTATTGTCCGATATCATTGCAGCTGTTCAGACGGCTTTAAATCGCTTAGCAACCATATTTGCTTTGGAAAGGAGGTAAGATATACAATGCTATTCTTATTCACACCTGAACAAATGAGCTAACCATGGGTGGTACATAATTATGTGCCTGTAAGCCCCACGGGCTTATAAAATGTATCTATAAGCCCGTGGGCTTCTAGCATGTATCCCTGGACTGATGCACTTGTACCCACGAGTCCTAAGCTTTTGTTTGTCTTCCTGTAGGTCCCTCCAGCTCTCAGATGACCACTTGCACTACTGGAGCACCTTCCTGGGAACAGTGGACAGTCCGGCCAGCTGAAGCAACGGCTCCTAGTCAAATGCCAACCTTTTAGGTTCTCAAAAGTACATGTCCACAGCTGCCTTGTGCCTGCAGCTTGGTGCAACGCATCACCTCCAATGAAATTTGAGTTTACGTCATTTTACTGATAAACAAATTCATGGTACCGGTGCAGACAACACGTGCATGATATGCATAATCACCCAATCGTAAGCCCCGCCTACCTTTGAATCACGTGATCGTGGCCAACTAGCACGCAGATCTTGGAAAGCAGAACAGCCGTCTATAAAAGGTACCGTGCAGCGTATTGTGTAGCATTATATGGTTGGGTTTTTGCAAAGGCTTACACGAGAAAGTGTGCATCAAGCAGTATGAACCCTAACGTACACCTGCATGATTGGGGTACATGCTGGCAAAGTTGGGCTTTATAATCGTGGGTGTGTTTGCATTCAGACTCATTCTTCCCGGTCTGTTCCAGGGCAGCAGGGATGGCCGCCAGTAGCGTGGGGAAGTGGTCAAGGGTGTACGCTGATGTCAACCTCCACAAGCCCAGAGAGTACTGGGATTACGAGTCCCATTCCATCAACTGGGGGTGAGTACATACACGATACCGTCTCCCTCGTCCCTAGCCCTGCTGGCCTGACTGCTCACCGAGGAGCAGCCTTTTCCCTTAACGAGCAGTTTGACCGGTAAGGCCAGTGGCGTAGCAAGGTCCACACCCACCTGGGCACGTGCCTGGGAATTCTTACTTGTGCCCTAGCAGTCGCTGTACCTAGATGTCTCGTGGTTGGCTTTCCTGTGCAGGACTGTAAGATACAGACCAACGGGGCAGCGTGGTATAACTTACGGGATATTGAAGTGGACCCATAAGTAGTCAGTTCAACCCTTTTGTGTTGATTTGTGCTAACTGCAGGCCACTGAAAGTAAAAACTGCTTTCGTGTTTCACTGTCTTCTGAATTATCAAACAGTTTTGTCTGACAGCAGTTTGCAAGCAGTTTCTGTGTGCGGGGGGGGGGGGGGGGGGGGGGGGGGGGGTAGCTTCCTTCCCAGGCCCCCCTCCCTCCCGCACGAAAGAGGGAAGAGGGACTACCCCGCCTTCGTACCGCAAGCAACAAAATCTAGGGTGAAGGCCTGGGAATGAGGCTAGTGTGGGAGCCAACTTGTCTGTACATTTATCTCGTCCAGTTGTAATGCAAGTTTGTGTTTTCACCCAGGCACCAGGATAACTACCAGATCATTCGGAAGCTGAGTGTGGGGAGAAACAGTGTGGTATTTGAAGCAGTAGACGTTGCCAGCGAGAAATGTATCGTCAAGGTAATGAAGGTACGTTTTGCAGCAACTCACTAGTTTAGCTACTTCATTTTCACTTCCTGAGAAAATGAATGCTAAGTGAGAGTAGATAAGATGACCGATTGCCTGTCTATCTTATCTTAGCCAATGAGGAGGAAGAAGATCAGACGAGAGATTAAGATCCTAGAGAACCTCAGAGGGGGCCCCAACATCATCAACCTCAGAGACGTTGTCCTAGACTCATGGGTAGGCGATGATGCACTGCTGCATGACTGGGGACTGACATAAGAGCAGAATATCATATGGGGGGGGAGGAATATTTTGGAGGGGGGGGAGGATTGACATGAGAGTATCAGCAGAGTTTCGTACAGGAGGGGGAGGGTGGTACTTGGTAATTCATTAGCAGCCCTTTTTGGGTCATATCTGTGATAAGGCACCCTCTGACTGCCTAAACTACAAAATTTGGGGCAAAGGCTCCAGGTATGACTTAGAGTATTGACCTAATCACAGTCGGACGCTTGATTGTCAGAGACTATAGTATAGTATAAGTAAGAGAAGTTTGGAAAGCATTGCTGTGCTGTTGACCGCTCATCTCTGTCGTCTTCTCTCACAGTCCAGATCACCAGTTCTGATTTTTGAGTATGTTACCAGTGTAAAATTTAAGGTGGGTGTGGTTAGAGCTACATGTACCTATACTGCACAACTATAGCCTCGTTCCCAGTCCTACCCCCCACAAGCGAGCGAAGCAAACCAGGTTCGCTTGCTCTTGCGGTGGAGGCCTGGGAACGAGGCAAGCACAATGACTGATGAGTGCATGTATAATTTTGTTAGAGTTCAGAGTTCATTAATCAATCTTTGCCAAGTGAGTATACATGTGTATATTTACAGACGTGAACATGTTGTACAGGCATGTACATGTACTTAGCCTGTGTGCATGTACCCTGCCCTTAACTGACTTCCTGAATAACTTTGAGATCGAAACACTGATCTTGTCTACCCTCTCCAGCAACTCACTGAGGTGCTGACAGACTATGACATCCGGTTCTACCTCTACGAGCTACTGAAGGCCCTGGACTACTGCCACAGTATGGGCATCATGCACAGAGACATCAGACATCAAAATGTCTTGTTTGATCCCGAGCGCAGAAAGGTACATGTATGTCCATACACTATCTTACATTATGTAAGACCTAGCTACAGCGACAGGCTCGCTATACAAGACTAGCTAACTGTACAGTGTGCTGAATGTAATGATGATCTCGTGTTAACAAAATTCTCTGCGAAACACACTACTCTTCAGCCTGAACTGGCCCCTCCACGCGTGCATACACGGTCTGGATGTTGTCTTCTGTTTGTTTCCGTACGCTCTCTGACATCATAGTAGCCATACTTGTATTAATACTCCACGTGTATATGTATGCTTGAAACACACCTGGTGGAGGCCCAGTTGGGCTGGAACTAGTCTCATTCCCAGGCCATGCAGTCGAACTTTCGACTGTGTGGCCTGGGAATGAAGCTAGGCTGAAACGTAGTGTGGTTCACAGAGAAAAGAATTTTTGGCTAATACAAGACTGTCATTACTTGCAGTAGACCACTGTCTTACAGTATACGTGACTGGAAGCTTTAATTTAGAGATTGTAATCCCAAAGCGGGCTGTTACTGAATATCGATTCTCACTGGAAGTTGAGGTGGCTCTTATTTGGAGTGGTGTGGCTCCTGCATATACCAGCTAGTTTATGACCCGTCTTCCCTCTCCGTAGCTCCGGCTGATTGACTGGGGCAACGCGGAGTTCTATCATCCTGGGCAGAACTATAACATCAGAGGAGGCACGAAGGGGCCGGAGATGCTGCTGGACTACCAGAAGTATGACTACTCCTTAGACATGTGGGGCTTTGGCTGCATAATGGCTAGCATGGTGAGTGTGTGTGTGCGTGTGTGTGTGTGTGTGTGTGGATGTGTGTGTGTGTTGAGTGTGTGTGTGTGTGTGTAGGTGTGTGTGTGTGTGTGTGTGTGTAATGATAGTATAATACTTATATAATGTACATGTGTATTATTTCTCTCTTTCTGTAGATTTTCAAAAAAGCATTTTTCGTTGGCCAGGACAACTATGATCAGGTAACTAACTCGTTATCTTACACATGTGGCTGTCCCACGTTCCAGGAACGGCAAACTTCCTGTATGTGATGTGCTCTTCGCTTCTCTCCCCACTAGCTGGTGAAGATCGTAAAGGTCCTGGGAACAGAGGAACTGTATAAATACATTGACCGCTACAAGATTGTTCTAGACCCAAAACTCACCGATGGCTTAGCAGGGTATGAGTTAGTCTGGTACCCAGTCACCTACGTTAAGTGCCTGGATACTAGTTTAGACCTCTTTGTTGAGTACCTGGGTACTAGTTAGACCTCTTTGTTAAGTACCTGGGTACTAGTTAGACCTCTTTGTTAAGTGCCTGGATACTAGTTAGACCTCTTTGTTAAGTACCTGGGTACTAGTTAGACCTCTTTTTGTTAAGTGCCTGGGTACTAGTTAGACCTCTTTGTTAAGTACCTGGGTACTAGTTAGACCTCTTTGTTAAGTACCTGGGTACTAGTTAGACCTCTTTGTTAAGTGTCTGGGTACTAGTTAGACCTCTTTGTTAAGTACCTGGGTACTAGTACCCAGCCACCTTGTTAAGCGCCTGGGTGCGAGGCTTGGTAGGAGTGCTCTAAATACAGTATACTTTCTTGAATAAATACTATCTGCTTATTGTTTTAATGCAGCACCAGTAGTTTAGTTAGCTATTATGTTTAGAGTTTTGTTTTTCATTTACCTTCATGCATGTGTCGTCATAGTCTCATTCCCAGACTTCACTCCCCAGCTCTTCTATAACCTCTCACAGACACCCTCGAAAGAGTTGGGAGACGTTTATTCAAAGTGAGAACCAGCACTTTGTCAGCCAAGAGTCGCTGGACCTGTTAGACAAGGTGGTACGCTACGACCACCGTGAGCGGCTCACTGCCAAGGAAGCCATGGAACACCCCTACTTCCGTGAGTGCACCCAGAGAGATTACTGTTCTAAATGCTACCTCCATAGAATCATATTACAAACAGTAGACTGCCCCCCACTGCCATCAATCCATCAGTCTCAAGTTGTCAGATTGTGAAATTTGAAAACTGAAGATAGTGCTAGGTTAGCCTCGTTCCCGGGCTCTCCTCCCACACGAGGGAGGGAGGGGAGGGGGGAGGGGGGAGCCTGGGAAGTAGCATCGTGTTTCCTAGTACTCTTTCCAGGTGAATCACTGCATCGTATTCTCTTTCCGCAGACCCAGTACTAAAGGAGGTGACAAGCAACATCCCTGATCCAGTTGTCCCCGCCCCCACTCCACTTTCTTCCTCCAGGGCCTCCATTGGTGCCATCTTGACACTAGAATCTCATTTTATGTTGGATGATGACAGCCCATGAAATTAATTACAGCTGCTGGAACAGCTGTGAGCCATTCAAACTGGAGTCCCCACCCCCTCCCACCCCACCCCTGGAGAGATCAGCCCTAGCTCGAGACTGATGTGTCTGTTTTTGTTGGTTTGTGGTCATACTTCCAGTCACGGTGCTTAGCAACACATTAAATTTTGCTATGGAATTCATGTAAACAACATCTTTCTGCTATTGCATGTAACTAGAGTTATAAGTTACAGCATAGATTATAGAGTAGAAGGAAATGGATGGGAAACGCCTGTATTTTTGCGTACCCATCCGCGTTTCGCTGGCACTAAAATTTATCTGTATAATTTATGGTTACAGATAGCAAACTCCTAACTGCTACATACCCAGCCATCCCACTTCCAGTAAGAAAAAGCAGAAGTGGAAGTGAAATAAAGCCGGGTACGAGGCTACCAAACTCCATATCCTGATACATATGTACTGTATAGTGCCAAATTTGCAAGGGACAAAAGTTCGCTAAGAAGAATCACGTGCATGATGCCTTCATCAAAGTCAGCTGATACTTGCCGGAATCATGTGATGAAGTTGAACACCGGGTCTTTTATGACCTGTAGCTCATGAAGCTGGCGAGACATCAGCAAAATCCACTGTAGATGCCTACTATCATGGGAAATTGTCAGGGTGAAGTTTTTGGAGTGGTGGGGGGAGATGGAAATACTGCATAGTCAAAAGAGTATGATTTTCTACTTGAAGGTGCATGCCATTATACACATCACATTCAGCAAGCAGGTAGTCTATTATAAATGTACTGTGGCTGCATTTTCATTTCTAGGGGTCTAGCTACTTGAATAATAAATTAATATTGTGACTCGGTCTCAGGTGTGTCTGCTATTAATATTAAATACTACTGCTTACAGTTAGCTAATACTAATTTACTGTGATCTGGCAGGCTTTGGGATTTGAACCTGCAATTATTTTTTTGTCTGCAGTCAAATATTTAAACATTTGCGGCCACATGTCACCTAGGCTCACCTAAGTTCAGAAGGTCTCATCTGCAGCAGTGTCCGGGAGTATAGGGTAAAGACAAGGGAACCCTCACCCCCCATTCAGGGCTTCCTCCCCAAACAAAAGCTGATCAAGCATGGAGTCACACATCAAAGGTAGCTAGCTATGTCTGTCAGCCTATTCCTACCAATTAATAACAATGCTAAAATGAACCAAAAGACTCAATTTGTCATATGAAGTGTACCTCAGGCACTGGTGGCATGCCCTAGATATCAGTAGCTATTGCATTATGCAGGCAAGTTTCATTATTATGAGGCATGATGCACTAGCCTCATTCACCCCAACCTATTAGTACTGCATGGGTAGCAGGTGCATATATAGCTAGCTGTACAGGACTAAAGGATGAACTTTAAGAGGGAGAGCCAAAACAGGTAGCGTGAAAACAAAGCTGTAGAGTGTAGCCTGGGAACAAGGCTATGGTCACTTTTTGCAATAGCCCGGTGCTTATAATTATTATTAGTGATGATGTGATCGAGGCAGTACTGTAGATTGTATGCTATACATCCTGCATGAATTATATATTAGTATGACTCCTGAAGAAAGTAAGTCTGATAACGATGTGTGAACCTATTGAGGTTCAACTCTTGAGGTTCAACGCTTTATGGGTGTAACCTATTGAGATTCAACTCTCAGACGGTTGGGTTTATTGGGGCGAGCCTGAGCGAGCCCCACACTAGCGAGTCGAATTCTGCCCCCGTGTCTATATGTATATATATATATATATATATATATATATATATATGTGGTGGACTGTGGTACGTACGTCTTACCGAATCTGTGTACAAAATTCTATTTTTGCGTATTATGCATTACGTAAGCACCGTTACGTAAGCACCGTTAAAAACTGACTGCAGAAACTGTACCTGCAACTAACTGAAAAGTGACTGTACCTGGAACTAACTGAAAAACTGACTGTACCTGGAACTAACTGAAAAAAGACTGCAAAAAAACTGTAGCTGGAACTGACTGAAAAACTGGCTGAAACATCTGCTTTTACATTTTCCTGTTGACCAACCAAATTCTCTCTCTTAAACTGCCTAGTTAAAAAAAAACAATCTCATTGGTCAGTTTACCTCTAACTACCCCTATGAAACTCCCAGCAGACCAACTGGACTAAACCGGCTAATCCAGTGCTTTTGCCCCAAGAAGTGAATGCTTAAGGACTTCAAAGACTAACTGAAATGAATTATCCATTTTGCACATGATTGGTACGTTCACATGCCAGGACAAGCATATAGCTACATGTACCAAAATTATTAATCATGTTGCAATAACTCCATGCATGTATACTGTGCACTCGCGAAGGCTCGCCCCACAATGTCCTGCATTTGCCTAGTAATACCGAATTTGACACACGTCTGACGGATTGTCGAAATGGTGCGCTCGTTTGCAGACTGGGGTTCGGAGCGTTATCTCCCCAAGGTGATCAAGTCGGGGATCGGACCCCCTGTACACATATTGATCTTCGACTTTCTACGACCTAGTAGCAAGAACGCCGGTAACTTTCTTCTCCGGTCCCCGGTGAAGGATTCCGAAGCTGAATGGACGACTGGGCACGTTGCGGTGCCCACCGTGATTCCCAGTCTCGCCTATCCAACGCTTCTGGGGCAGCCATACCTCTACAAGTATGTCTGACCCTGCAGGAGGGATGGGAAGCTCACTAGGCGTTTTTTCTTTTCTTCTCCAACTAGGCCTGGGAAGAATTATTTATAAGTTTGGCTATCCAGGAGGGAGGGAGGCTAGCTAGTTTTTTTTTCTTTTCCAACTAGGCCTGTTTGACTATCCAGGAGGGAGGGATGCTAATTTTCCCCCTACAATTTAAGTTGTTTCTCTTTATAGAAATACCACAAATAGTCATCTCTCTACGTATCAGTACTAAGCCTGGGAAGAATTATTTGACTGTCCAGGAGCTAGCTACAGGCTTCTTAACTTTTTCACCCTCCGAGTGAAGTTGTTTCTCTTTATTGAAATATCACAGATAGTAATCTCAATAGCTACTAAGCCTGGGGAAAATATTTGACCGTCCAGGAGGGAGGGAGCCAGGCTTTTTTTTTTCTCCAACTGAAGTTATTTCTCTTTATATCGATCACTATGAGCCTGGGGGAAAAAATTCAAGTCAGATAGCTACTGAATTATAATTATTAGCTACAAGCAAAAGGGAGAGCCAAAACAGGTAGCATGAAAACAAAGCTGTAGAGTGGAGCCTAAGTTGTTTCTCTTTTAATAGAATAGTCAGCTCGCTATCAGTACTAAGCCTGGGAAGAATTGTTTGACTGTCCAGGGGCTATAGTTTTTTTTCCCCCTCAGTTAAATTCTTTCTCTTTATAGAATACAGGCCCCCTTTCAGATCCACCCGTCTCTACCCTGTGCAATAAAAGCTGGGGAGTGGAGCCTGGTGCCTTTTTGCCCTGTGTGACAAAATTAAGCTGGGGAGTGGAGCCTGGGAAGTAGACTGACCACATTAAACATGCCATACTCCATGTAATAACTCCATACAAATAATACAACAGTGATAAAATGATAAAACTTTCAAGGAGAGCCGAGTTCTTTCTTGGTCCTCTGCAGTATGGCAGCCACTGCCTTGATCTTGTCCTTCTGTAATTTTATATAGTTACATTTTCTGACGATGACGCACTTCAGAAACTCCGGTGCCAACTCCTGAAGGTAGAGGAGGTGCTCTTCCACCATTGCTGGGAACAGAGAGCGCAAACTGGAGCTAAACATAGAATCTGATTAGCGTCGTTCCCAGGCTCCATTCCCCAGCTTCTTTTTTACTCCGTGCGAAAAAAAGCTGGGGAGTGGAGCCTCAGAGCATAGAGACTGTGATCCTTGGTACCATCAGCACTTGTCATTTGCGAGAAATCGAATATGATGAACGACAGAATGACTAACAAAAAGACCGACGGAATGACAGACTCGTGCGAGGGTTAAAACTAGTACCTGGAGGCAGGCCTGATGCACTGCTCTCACACAGCTTCTGCACCACGCTGTCCCAAGGAATGGCAGCCTTCTTCTCAGCAACAAAGAAACTTTGAAGGGTTAAGGAAACATAAGTATCCAAGGGGGGAGGGACTGCATGCTACCAAGATGGAAAAAGCCCGTTGGGTTAGGGTAGGATACATTCTCATGATTCTGCAGAACTCTGGGAGTCGTGCAATCATCTCCAGCCTCTTCTCCTTCAGGGGGTCTCTGGTTATGGCCGCCTCGGCCCTCGCCGCTTCCTTCTGGCGGATCTGAAGAGAGTAAAGGCAGTGGAACGTCACACAAAAGGATGTTGTAATAAGTACGATAGAGCATCAATCTGTCGTATAGAGATTACCCCACGTTTCGGTTTAAATTGTACATCAATTATTGGGACGAGCCCAAAACCAGTGAGTTAGTTAAGCTGTTCACTATCTATCTGTCTGTGTAGCGCGTAATGTGTCACACTTCGATTAGTTCCAAGTTTACATCAGTACAGTGTATTACGTGTGTATGCCAATGACATCATGACTACGTACTCAGCTGTAATCGAAGGTTCATAGATACTGGATGACCATAAACCATGCAAGCATCACTCCTACGACGGACAGTGAAAATCTAGAAACTGCACTAGTGAGGCAAGAGGTTGATTCCATTACTGCTAGAAACTGCACTAGTGAGGCAAGAGGTTGATTCCATTACTGCTAGAGGAGGTGCTCACTAGTGAGGCAAGAGGTTGATTCCATTACTGCTAAACACACTTGCTAGTCATTTTGAAACTCATACATACACAACTCTGCAATGATCAATCAGACCACTCTAATTTCATATACAATGTACATACATAACCTCCACACCCCACCCTCATTAAATATACAAAGCAAAAACAACATGTGCAAATCACATGTCCCTACTCTTTTGTGGGTGGTGAGATGTAAAAAAGATGGCAATCCATAAATGCTGTCAACCTAAGCTTGTTTGGGTGGTTTTTAGCGACATCCATCCCTAAATATTTTGTGTTACTTGTGGTGATTCTAAAATGGCTGACCTTCTCCAGGAGTGCCTTTGGGATTCCCCTCAGAGCTGGGTCCTCCTCTGGCTCCGATCCTCCCGTCATCGGGACCTTGCCCCTCTCTCCCTTGGCCTCGCTCTCGGCTGCAACTCCAGCAAGGGCCTGCTTCACCCGGGGAGCCATATTACTCCGGGCCACGTTGAGGACATCCCTGGCTGTAGTGTAGGTCTCTGCGGTGATGGGTGAAACAAGAAGTGACACACATGGGACAACAACACACTGCTACTTTTAAATAATGGTATATTGACAGGGCTTCGTTTAGGGGGAGGGGGGGCCCCCCTTGAAAATTCTGTGCCCCTCCTTGGGAATTTCAATCCTTCAAAATTGAATACTGCTCACTGCCCCCCAAATGTCTGCAGACGTGTTTTTGCCCCCCCCCCCTGGAGATTTTTCTAAATGAACCCCTAATTGATGCTATACTTCTATGAAAAACACACGTAAAACATTTCCTTCACCTGTAACAGGTGGTCTCGGCAGGGTGGCCGGCTCCACGTCTGGGATGTGCTCCAGGGGGAAGGCGGGGTGCCAGCGAAGGACCTTCTCCTCGGGGATGGACAGGGGAGGGTCCAGACTGGACAGGAAGGACTGCGCGGTGTGAGCAGAAGCCATCATCAATGTCGGTAGACATGTGACCCGGACTTCAGTCTGATAGCTGTGGGTCCTATTGACCACACTATGCAGCGCCTAGCTACCAGGCTCTCAGCAAGTTTTGAAATTTTACTGATCACTAAAAAATTGAGACTGTGCAACAGAATGCGCAGCAGAGTGTTTGCGCAATCCTAGTACTGACAATATTTTGAATATTTACACAATCCTAGGATTGCGCAGCAGAATATTTTGCACGATCCCAGCAGAGTGTTTTGCGTAATCCTAGGATTACGCAGCAGAATATTCTACACAATCCTAGGATTGCGCAGCAGAGTGTTTTGTGCAATCCTAGGATAGCGAGAATATTTTGCACAATCCCAGGATTGCGCAGAGATGCAATTGAAGTGAAAACGTCGATAATAGTACTACCCCAGTATAATGTACACAGTGCATGTCTGGCACAAAGTATAACTACAGCTGCTTTTGTCTTACACCTTCTAGTAAAGAACTACCTGGTGGTGCTTTCGGACAATCTGGGTCAGGTTGTGGTGAAACACCTTTCTCCGCTTAACCATTGCCGTGGGGTTCAGCGACCCCTGACTCTTCCCCTCCTCGGTGACACACTCGACCGTCAGCTGGTACTGCTCGTACCTGCGGCGGTCGTAGATTCCCGGGATGTTCTTCTCCTGGCGAAAGGTGAAAGCACGTGGGTGGACGGTCTTCATCTGGGACAAATTATGCTCCTGAAAATTCCTGAAAAAGAAGACAGTGAACGTACAGTAGTCGGAGAAGTGGCCTGGGGACGAGACTAATTACTAAATAGAAGTGGGTGTGGCTATCTAATTTAGTGTCTCGCAAATTTTCACAAATCTATAGACCAGTACAGTTGTACAGAGGTGTTCTCTGAGTGTGTTTTTACAGGTGTCTATAGATGAGTTATCCCTTTCAAGAGACAATCAATGCAGGCTTACCTTCTGGTCATCTCTTGTACGGCCTGCTTCAGCTTCTCGAAAGTACAGGTTTCTTTTCTCTTTTGAAGCATGTTGACCACCGTATCCGTGCAACGAAACCGCTCAGCAAGGAGCTGGTACTTCCGAGGAAGAGGGAGGTCTGTTGGGAGGGCATCAGTGGAGGTGGCAAGCTGGGGGAAGGATTTCTTTGCTTGGAGCAGGTTCTCCCGGTGGCAGTTTGTGGAAGTGGGAGATGGGGAGGTGGGTGGTAAGGTGGCGGAAGGGGATGGTCTAACGGGGGAAGACTTCTCGGCTCGGAGCTGGTTCTCCCGGTGGCGGTTTGTGGAGGTGGGTGGTAAGGTGGCAGAAGGGGGGGAAGACCTCTCGGCTCGGAGCTGGTTCTCCCGGTGGCGGTTTGTGGAGGCGGTAGAGGGGGAGGTGGGTGGAAAGGTGGCGGAAGGGGATGGTCTAACGGGGGAAGACCTCTCGGCTCGGAGCTGGTTCTCCCGGTGGCGGTTTGTGGAGGTGGTAGAGGGGGAGGTGGGTGGTAAGGTGGCGGAAGGGGATGGTCCAACAGGCTCCGTGAGGTGAGCAAACCGCTTGTAAGCTGGAAGACGGCTGTAAATAACAGAAAGAAAAAAATTTCTTTTACGCAATACATTTTAGGCAATACATTTTAGCCCACCAAGGGTCATTTGAATATCATTATTAAAAAGTCCTAGATTCTCACCCTGCTTCCACATGCGTCGTACAAAAGTGGGAACTGACATATACATTAAATTTCTGTTTTACTTTCAGGGGCTGATACAACTGTATGTATAAACCCTCTGCATTGCATCATAGATAATGGGAAGCTATATTATCTATGATTGCATGGTCTCGCAACACATGCAAATTAAAATTAGTACCTCTGAGTTTTCTCAGGGTTGTGTTTGGCATCTTTAGTGGCCTTGGCCTTGGTGCTGGCCCTGGTAGCAGCCCTCCTTCCATCTGGTTTGGTAGACGGCACGGAGATCTGCTCAGGGGGCTCTTCTCGTACGTCGAGGCGTGTGTCTTCTGTTGTCAACTTCCTCCGCTTCGCAGGGGCGGGATTTATACCTGTAGCTGGCCTTTTTCTTACTGTAAAGTATCTATTCAGGGCCATGGCTCGATTTTTCAACGCGATTCGTCTTCCTTTGCTTTCTTGTTTCGTTTCTACGGTTCACGATCACACCTCCAGCTGTCCCGGCAAGTTCCCGCCAAGGTCTCGTGACATCTCCACATACTAATTGCAACACAGTATCCGTATACGCTTTAGTCTCGTGCCCAGACTATATACGCTTTGGTGTTCCGGAACGTCGTTCCCAAGCAGCCCACATGAGCCTACAATTAATACAAGTGCAGTCATAATGATAGTACAGATACCAACAGGGATACTAAAAAACAATAACATGATTTATTGTTCAAGTTAGCATTCCTCCAAAGGGATTGCTGTCTTCTTCCCCATCTTCCTCTCCTCCACCTTCTCCAGGTCCAACATCCAGCTGCATCTCATCACTCAGCTCGGACTTCACTTCTCCTTCTGGCTCAACTGGGGGCTCTGGCTCAACTGGGAGCTCTGGCTCAACTGGGAGCTCTGGCTCCGTCCCAACCACTGCCTCGCCGTCTCCCTCCGTGGGTCCACCCCCATCACCCAGGGCGGGCTCCAACATCCTTCCGAACTCCTCCTCTTCCTCTGTTTCAACCACCCTCTTCTTCTCAGGCCTTCTGCTACCAGAACTGCTGCCGAACAGCTCTGCTCTCAGGTCTGTTACTGGCTTCTTTGGCATCACAGCCTTAGGTTTAGCTTCCTGAGGTGATTTCGGTTTTGGCAGACTCATGGCAGGAGCCTCCGAGCCAAAGTCAAGCTTATGTTTCAAGTCCCGAGCAAGTTTGGCAATCTGCATAAGGAAGACAGAAATGATTTCATGACTGTCCTCAGCTTCTACATGTAGTACGCTGTAGCTTTTCAGGGGTATACTGAGGCTAGTATATTAAGCTAGTATACTAACAGTATACAGGTCGCTAAGAAAGCTTCACTACAATACCAATGTAAAAAAATACAAAGCCAAACAATCAGTTCTAGTACACACTTGGTGTGCAGCCACTTGGGTACATGTGTATGTACACGTACCTCATTGTCCATTGTTCTAAAGACAGCATCATCACAGCACTTCTGTAGCTCATCGCTGTCTCTCTCTCTGTAGGCGTCGATGAGTTTTTCCAACACTGGAGCCTCGTCTGATCCTGTAAACCCAGGAAGACTGTGTGTGTGTGTGTGTATGTGTGTGTGTGTGTGTGTGTGTGTGTGTGTGTGTGTGTGTGTGTGTGTGTGTGTGTGTGCATGTATGTGTGTGTGTGTGTGTGTGTGTGTGTGTGTGTGTGTGTGAAAGAGATCTCCAGCTGGGTTGAAATGCAGTATCTACACGAACAGGTTTTCACAAAACAGAGATTAAAATATTTCGAGATTAATGGCACACACAAAATTAATTACCTGCACGCCAAATTAAGTGTCTCTGTTGCTGCTATGCTATCATCGTTGTGTAGCTGCACCACGATCTCGGTTGCTGCCACCTGCATGCAAACAGGGAAGACTGAGCTATCGTTAAGCGGGCATGCTTACATATGCACTTTTGGAAGAAAACAAGACTACAGAAACTTTAAAATGAACACAAAGTCTAGCAGGGGATTGAACCCTGAACCTAGTCAGATGCTCTTACCCACTGAGCTACTGGAGCTCCGGACCAGTAAGAAAGCTTTTAACCAATTCTAACAGTAATTGTTTCATCACTCTTAAACATGCTACACCCAAACGTAGTATGTACGAGACGTCCAACAGCTGCTGAGCTTTCGGCTCCTCACGGGCTCAGGAGGTGGCATATACATACATGTACCTGAGCTGTCACTAACCCCGTGAAGATGTCTGTAGGATTGAGACTGTTCGTAGAGCTGCCTCAGTTTCTGCAAGGACTCCAACATCTTATCAAAGCTGAAAGAAAAAAAAAGTAAAAGTTTATAGTATGAGGCAGAGTTTCTGGCTACAAGGATATTCAAAACAGTGATGGTATGATACCCAGCTGGTTATAGAGGCTCCAACACCATAGCAACCTCCATCCCGAAAGGCTCTTCCCTCATACATGAAACGTTGTTTTTTTTGAAAGTGCATGATAACATCACTAAGGACTCTCCCCCTACACAACCCACACAGCAATGGCAACTAGTGCTCCTTACTCCTTGGCCCTGGCCCACATGTTCACGGCACTCTTGACGGCATTCGCTGCCTCACGAATCTTCTCCTCTGTCTCGTGCAGTTCGGCCGTGGCCAGGTAGTAGTGGGCTGCCTTGCGAGGGTTGGTGCTGTCAACCATCCTACAAGAGGGGAGGGGAGGGGAGGGGAGGGGAGGGGAGGGGGAGGGGAGGGAAGGGGGAGAGGGGAGGGGAGGGGAGGGGAAGGGAGAGATGGGAGGAGGAGGGGAGGGAGGAAAAGTGCATTCATGGCAAAAATATTGAAGTAAGCAATCTCATCATCAAATTGGAGTGCGACATTTCCCTACTCATTGCTCAGCTTTGGTGCCATCTGGCAGTCGGCGATGAAAGCTTACTTTGCTGCCTTGGTGAGCACCTGACCGGCCGTGTCTCCATGGCCACTCTCGTGGTACAGAGTGCTGCAGAGAGATAAAGAAATGGATCCAAGGTCGTCTGAACACCACTCACAACTGCAGCCTCTGGACAGAGGAGCTACTAAGCCTTGCCAGTAGTAGAACCACCCACAAACATTACCTGGCCCTTTCCATAAACTCTGCTGCTTGTTCAAGAGCTTTCATATCCTGGAGGAGGAACATCCTCGTCGTAAATAATACCATAATATCACTACTCACACCTGTTTATTTATAATTAACAGTCCATTGAAAGTATTACAAATAGTGTTGTTAGAAAATAGAGTGTCATTTTTTTACCGACAAATTAACCAGGCTGGGTAGCATAAAATATCATAGGTGTGTTCAGACTGCTGACTTAGCTTTCAAGCTCATTCCACCCTGCTGCCCCCCGGTGGGTTCAGCCATTTACTGGCCCCAGGGGGCAGCAGAGCTCACACTAGGATCAGCTCATCACCACACACTGACAAAAAAAATTAGGGTCATAATTACGCAGGTGGGCTACTTTAATTGAATAGTCTCATTATCCATGTACACTCCTTTTAAGTTTTTTTCCCGTTGCAGTTGTTAATTGTAATCGCTTATGACAATGCTCTAATGCTAAGGTTGAGGCCCCTGCCACTGATAAGATGCATGATTGAGCATGCAAAACTGCTTACTCACCTGTACAGGTAAAACCTATCAGTGTTTACTTTGAAAATTAAAACGGGGCTTACCCGGCAAACGTTTGCTGCTTGCTCCAAAGACCTGGGAAAGGGTCGTTGTAGAAAACATCAAACGTCAAAGTAATTGCTAACGGAACGCACACTTTGCATGCGATGACTTACTTTCCAGCGTAGAAGACACTAGGAGTGGAGTCAAGGAGGACAAACCGTGAGCGCTTGCCTCGTTCCCAGGCACACTGGCCTGGGTAGGAGGCTATTATTTCCATGCTAAAAGGAATACTCAGCACAGCTAGCTAGATATTTTAGAGACATGTATGTATAGATACGATTTATGGAAGTCAATGCAAAATAATGAGTTGAGACGAGGAATATAGTGAAGCAAGGAAGGGAAGTAAAGGAATTAAGTATATCTGTAGCTAGACCTGGCTGTGGTCTTGCGCTAGTCTCGTTCCCTTTCGCCTTCGGTAAAGTCGGCTGGGAACGAGACTAGCCTTGCTCCCAGCCCAGTTTCAGAACCAGCCAATCACACTGGGATCAAACACTTGGATGGGTTTAGAATGAGAGGCTAAGCAATAGCTGCAGTTTGTTAGGATACGCATGGTTCTTGTAGTAGGCATCGGAAGCTCTGTCGTAGGCATCTCTGGCCTTGTCATAGGCCTTGGCATTTCGGTAGCTGAGTGCTGAAGAAAATTTTGCATGTACAAACGATTATAGAGTGCCTCAATCTGCAATAAACTCACCGGCTTTGTCAAGCGCATGTGCGGCGCCATCGTAGTCCGGATTCCATTTCAACCAGCTGGTCTTGAGGCTGTGACAGTATCGATATACATATAATTTACCCTTTCATCACATGCATCTGTTTCGACTCAAAGCTACCGGTAAATATGATTATTATTTATTGCAGATGCAATAACTAATTATGCTGCAACTGACCATTTCTCAGCTTCTGCGAGAAGCTTGTCCCCCTCGCGAACTTTGGCTGCGCTTACTGGAGCGGCCATTTTTGCAGGCAACCTAAATTAGCGAAGCGAAACATTTCCCATGATTTCATTCAATGATTCATACGGTCGAAAAAAAAAGACTCAATCCTCCTGAAGCGTAGACGGACTAGGATCGCGTTTGGCTCTTTTAATAACCGCTCCAGTCATTCTCACGACACTCAAGACCTTGAGAACCCGTCTTCAAGCAGCAAAAGCGTAAGCTTAAACAAAACACATGGTTTCTATGGTTGTGGTTTGGATATAGTTTTGTGGATATGGGATGCTAATTTTATAATAGTACCGCGTATGTGAGATAAAGTAGTGAGTAACCTGTACAGTAACACTGGCTTGTGTAGAAATGAGTTTCAAGTTTTCTTTTGATTGTAGGTCTTGAAAATATAATAGATCTGCACTTATATGTGGGTGTGGTGTAGCATCACATGTGGACCCACCCCCTCCCTATCACTCAAAACCTAGATCTGATTTTTTTCAAGGGTCTATGAGAATTCGCTAGAAGGCACACAACATGGTATAGTATCAGTGTGTATCTACTGTACCCATGTCAAGTTTGTGGGTTTAATTACTTGGCACATCATGTGGCATTGTTTGGTTGTAACCCAGTCCCCAATGGCAATAGTCTTAGTTTCAGTCATTATCCAACATCCGCTCTTCTTCCTGGTTTGCTCTGTAGGGCAGCGGGGATGGCTGGCAGTGGCACGGGGACGTGGGCGAGGGTGTACGCTGACGTAAACACCCATAAGCCCAGAGACTACTGGGACTATGAATCACATCCCATCGAGTGGGGGTAAGTCCTGTGCGACCACGTTTGTAACCCTCCCCCCCTCCCCCTCCCTCTCCTCTCTTGTGACTTTCCCTTTTAACTTCTCTGGTAGGCCATCTCCCAAGTTTCGCCTTTTTCTCAAAGCCCGTGTTCAACAGTATGGTTAAATTCCTCCAACCAGAAATCAAGTATTGTGAACTCTAGCTAATCTACTGTTTTGAGGAGCAGCAAGTACTAGATATCTTTCCCAGTCTCATTCCCAGGCCACAAAGGGGTTTCATGGCTTGGGAATGGGTAGGTTGGCTCCACAGTACGAGTTAATCTTGAGGCCTGTACGGTACTAGCCCGCAGTACTAAGCCCGTGGGGGTTATGGGGCTACATGTACACTCATTGCATGTTGGGAATGTACTTGTATATGCATGTAGTATGTGTAGTAGAATGCCCCCCCCCCACTCCTCCCCACCCCCTCCCCCCCCACACACACACTATCTGTACAACCAGATTGTGCAGCCCGCTAAGGTGGTTTCGTGTTTCTTGCCTTCTTTGATTATCACATAATTTTATAAGACAGTAGCTCGTAAACAGTAATCCATGGCGACACCATAACTACAGTGAAGTCATATTCTGAATACCTTCAAAGTGCTCCAAACACATGTTTACAGTGTAATCGTGTATACGTGCCTGTGATGCTTGTTCAAATTGATATGTGTGTGCAGTCAATTCAAGAGCATTTTTTATTTCTTTTCTCAGAAACCAAGATAATTATCAAATTGTTCGGAAGCTGGGTAGAGGGAAGTACAGCGAGGTGTTTGAGGCAGTAAACGTCGCAAACAACGATAAATGTGTCATCAAGATTTTGAAAGTAAGTGTCATCTAGACTCTGTGGTCTAGCTATCTTCGTAAGGGAGAGTGGTGAGTGCATGTAATATCTCAGTTCCTGTTTCCTGCTTGTGTAGTCAGTCTAATTGAATCATGTAGGAGGTTGAGTGTAGTGGCAAGGCAGAAGGGATAAGCAAGGGCCTACTTCTAGTATATGCCCACCTCTGATTAAGCAAGGAGTCTCCCCCTGAAAGTTCATACCTGCTGCTTCGTCTTGCTCCTCACAGCCAGTGAAAAAGAAGAAGATTAAGCGAGAGATTAAGATCTTGGAGAACCTCAGAGGGGGACCCAACATCATTGCACTCATAGACGTTGTCAAAGACCCATGGGTAAGTAGTGGTGCTGTATGGTTGAGAGGGAGGTTGGAGTCCAGACTGCATAATCACATCACTTTGTCTGTGGTATTGCAATACGTTTAAGGCAATTTTCCTTGAATATGAACATAGTGCGATTGACACACATACTTTCCTCCTTGAAACAATGACTGTTTCTGTGTCACATGACTTGCCATCGTTTACGAGAGCTCAACCTAATGCAGCCAGGCCGTAGCTACTCAGAACCATCACCATGTATTGTTTGCTGACCGATAGAGAATGTACTGTTTGCACAGTCATGATTGCCAGCTATGAGTGTTTGATTGTCAGAGACCGTTTAGACCAAATGGATGGTTTATGTGTAGCGCATGAGCAGTCACACATGCTAGGGAGGATATTGTTGCTGTGGTGGGGCTTGCATGTGTGTTATGGTGTGGGCAGTGTGACGTCTAGGTCCTGTGAAAGAAGGAAAGCATGAATTCTGAAAACTGTACTGCTTCAAACACTCGTGTAGTCTACATACCCACCAAGTCACCCAGTGTGACCATCTGTTTCCCGTTTTCTGATCAACAATACTACTGGGCAAAAAGTTCAAAAAACTTCATTTATTTTTTACTCCAGGTTGTAAAGTTTTATGGGGCGACGGTGTGGTTTTCGGTTCTAGAACACATGTTGTTGCACCCCCATAACAGGCCTCAGGTTCCAGTTTGCAAAATTTTAATATCCTTGATCACTATCTCTAACCAATTATGTGTATATAGCAATAACTCTACAGAAGGGAGGTAGCTATGTGCTGTTGTGGCTTGCTTTTTCTGAAATACATGTTGTTGCACCCCCATAACAGGCCTTGAGTTTCAGTCCTTAATCACTATACTATAATAATTACATGTATATGGAAGGGAGGTAGCTATGTGCTGTTGTGGGGCTAACCTTTTTCTGGAATAGATGTTGTTGCACCCCCATAACAGGCCTTGGGCCTCAACCACTATACTATACTAAGGGAGGCATGTGCTGTTGTGGCTGACCTCATTTGCTCTTCCTCTCCCTCCCACAGTCAAGAACACCAGCTCTAATTTTTGAGCATGTTAACAATACAGATTTTAAGGTGGGTGTGGTGAAAGTCTGTAGTGAACCTGATATCCTCTTACAACACTAATTCAGGATGGCCCTTAACGGGATTCTGTTGACCTGCAGTTAATCAGTGTTTGGGTACCAAGGTCATCCACAGCATGGATGTTCTTAGTGGTAGTGATGTAACTATCTATCTCAGTTCCAACTTGATAATGATAACTTCAAGTAATCTTGTGCCCAGACATCCACACCCTCCCGGCGAAGGTTTGCCAGGAGGGCGTGGACGTCTGGGCACAAAGTTATCATTGTCAAGTTGGACCCGAGACAGATGTATGTGTATGCGTATGTTTCATTTGATTACGTGTGTTCTGTGATTTGATTCTCAAGCACTGAGTGCATGTAGTTCGAAGGTCCTGTGGCACGAGTCCCAGTTTGCCTCGTCCCTAGGCTCTTCCCTTGAGAATTGCTTACAACGGGGGGAGCCTGGTATCTTTTCCTCTCGTGACTTAATTATGCAAGGGCTGGGACCGATGGAAGGATGGCTGTATTTGTCTGCCTTTTGCTTGGGATATTATTTCAGCACTCAGTCTGTGGCACCAACGGACATTAGCTGTAAGAAGTGTAGATTCCATGCCTTTCCTCAGTGCCTGAGAACTACCACTGCACTCACCTACACAAAATTAAGTACTTTCTACCCTGAACATCACTCAAGTGAGAAAAGATAGCATACCATTTCAGAGAAGGCCTGAGGACGAGGCAATAGTGATTATTCAAAGTTGCAAGCTGAGCTTGTCCTTGGTCTCTAATGATCATGAGACTGATCTTGTGTGTATGCCCGTTCCCCTTCCAGTCACTCTACCAGAAACTGACAGACTATGACATCCGGTTCTACCTCTACGAGCTACTGAAGGCCCTGGACTACTGCCACAGTATGGGCATCATGCACAGAGACGTCAAGCCTCACAATGTCATGATTGACCATGAAAACAGAAAGGTACGTGAGTGCAGAGACCACTGTATTGTGGTATATGACTACTCTAGCAGTGTGACGTCTCCAGAGGCAGATACTAGTCTAATTTGTAAGCTTTAATTCCTTGGTGTATGTACCATAGTAGGTTTTATGCATGCGGTTGTGCTCTGAGGATGAAACAGTTTTTGGGCTCTTGCTAGTGGTGGGCTCTTACTAGAAGTAGACTCTTGCTGGTGGTGGGCTCTTGCTAATGGTGGGCTCTTACTAGAGGTAGGGTCTTACTATTGGTGGGCTCTTACTAGAGGTAGGCGCTTAGGCTCTTGGGAAGGGGGCTGTTACTTGAGGTAGGCTCTTATTTTTGGGTGGCTGCCTCCTTGTACCTGTAGCTCCGACTGATTGACTGGGGCTTGGCAGAGTTCTACCATCCTGGGCAGGAGTACAATGTCAGAGTGGCCTCACGGTACTTCAAGGGACCAGAGCTGCTGGTGGACTACCAGGAATACGACTACTCCTTGGACATGTGGAGCTTCGGGTGCATGCTGGCTAGCATGGTGAGAGAGAGAGAGAGAGAGAGAGAGTGTGTGTGTGTGTGTGTGCATGCACACACATGTGCTACATGTAGTTTTAGCAATACAGCATATTGCCGTATTCAGAGTTGAAATGTATGTATGTATTTCACTCACTTTGTGTAGATTTTCAGAAAAGAGCCATATTTTCACGGCCATGATAACTATGACCAGGTAAAGCGGACTCTTATAATAATATACTATACACACTGTATGTCAGGAGTATGTACTACTAATTGTGTACATATACTAACTACAGTGAATGAATGACAGGTGTCCAGTGTTTTATTTGTCCTTCATGTCCTCCCCACTAGCTGGTGAGAATTGCAAAGGTCCTGGGTACAGAGGAGCTATATGACTACATCGACCGCTACAAGATTGATCTAGATCCAAGATTCACAGATATCCTAGCAAGGTAGGTAACGGGGTTTTTGTACACCTGATGCTTATCCTTACCTCTATTCACTTTCTTGCTGCAGACACTCTCGAAAGCGCTGGGAGAAATTCGTCCACAGCGAGAACCAACATTTGGTGAGCCGAGAGTCGCTGGACCTGTTAGACAAGCTGCTACGCTACGACCATCGTGAGCGGCTCTCTGCGAAGGAAGCCATGGAACACCCCTACTTCTGTGAGTACATTATCCACAATGGTATGGGGGCATCTTTCTTTATAGAGACTCTTATTTTATGTCTTAAATGTAAGCAATAATTTGGAGCTACATGTAGCCTCGTTCTAGCAACTGATTAGGAGAAATATGTGTACCTAGGCCCGTTACGCCTCCGCAGCGTTTCGGAAACGTTTCCAGAAACAATCTCGTGCCATGCCCTAACCATACCCTAAACCTATCCCATCTATTCAGTGCCGAAGAATTGTACGTTCCCAGGCTCCACTCCCCAGCTTTTCGTACACATTGCAAGAAAAACTGGGGAGTGGAGAATGGGAACGAGACTAGCTACAGCTACTTGCATCAAATTCTGCAGAGAGTGATTTGTTCTCCCTCTCTGCAGACCCAGTGCTAAAGGAAGCGACGACCGGTGTCCCCGGCCCAATGGTCGCTCCCGCCTCCTCTCAGTCCACTCCGCCCTCTGTTGTAGCAGTTGCCATGGCCACAGTAGGAGACAAACAGGAAGTGAAACAAGAAACCGAGCCCATACAAAACGGTGGCAGCCAATGAAAATAAAGTAACTCCATTTGCTGTAATACATATTACACTGTGTATTACTTTGGCTGTGCATTATAAATGGAGTATATTCCTGTACTATTTACACACATTTTTGGCTCACTCGTGCTGTTAACACATTATTGATTAATATTCTCTGGGCTCTAATGTGTGTTGTCTGCAGCAGTTTTATGCTGTGTTATGTGATTTGATATTGTCTCTTTTACAAAATATAACTCTTGCACCAACATTATTACTCAACATTGCATGCAATGACTGTATGGATCACAAGGTGGTGTTGAAAGTGCTGGGAGCATAAGGAATGTACAAGCAAACAAGCATGTTCTTATGTTTGAAAACTACAGAGTATGTTGGCTTGTATTTTCTATTTAGTGCTTCCCATTACAATTTAATATCCTGTATCCAGGGTGGTAGTGATGAAATGTAACTTGGACATAATTATGGAGCTAATATACAGGTAAGCTATTGGGCAGAGTTATGGGGATGTGTGGTGGGTATGTCTCGCAGCAATCTCTCTTCCAGCATCCTCACGGCGCCCAGGGTCAACACCAGTGTGTCTCTGAGAAGAATGCTGTACACGTTCAGTCCCCTGCTGGGCAAGACGTCCACCTTCTCTAGGTCATCCGAGGCCAGACACAAGTTCATGTCCACGTCCCCTCCCTCAACAAGGAGGACCGAGTTCCAGCCATGCTTCTCCAGAATTGGAACCAGGTCCTTTGTCTCGTCACTACTGAGCTGAAGCGAATCCACAATGTGCAGGTCCCCCTGAGAGTACTTAACAGAAAGGGCGGAACGTAAACCGAGGGATCGGACATTTTTTGGGAGGGTGTACTCGTATGATTTTGGTCCCCTTGGGCCGTGAACCACACCCCCTCCCCTCCACTGGGGAGATCGTATGCTCCCATGCCTGGCCCGCCCACTTCCTTTCTGTTTCCATGGTTTCCTCCCTCCTCCCCTCACTTCTGAACGGTCCTTCACTTTCGCAGTTCCAGCTCTTCGCTTGGCTCTCTGCCAGACGACGACCCTCTGGATGATGTCAACTCGCGGTTGTGCCCCAAAGACAGAGTCGTTCAGCTGCACGATTCCCAGTTTCTTTCCAGTCTCAAACGAAACAACCCAGGCTTGCTTAGGAGTAGGACTGTAGTGTTGATACGGAGGTAGTTTTGGAGATTTGGTATGTGTCGCAGCAGCAAGCACTTCATCAGGACTGGTCCGCTGAGCTTGGGTTTGGGAGAACCTACAAGCCACAGCTGTCACCTGAAACTTTGGAGTCCACAAGCTCACTCTCACGAGTCTTGCAAGAGCCATGTCCTGTCAGGGAATATCATCCATACCCGTACCCTGTACCCGGACCCACGTGGGACACATTGGATCACGTGTACTCGGTAAAACTGAACGGGCATGCAGTGTTGTGTATCTTGGTATCTAGGGCCAGTACAAGCGATAAAAAGCAAAGACAAGACAGAAGAGCTGCGATCTTGCCGAAGTACTCTGCAAGATTGTTCCTGTGACGCCCAGCAATCGCCTGCATAGATCTACTGTCTAATTTTTTTCTATTTAGTGCCTCCATTCGATCCTCCGCCTCTGACCTTCACAGCCCACGTCGGGCAAGATGAGTACTAGTGATAAGGAGGAGGTAGGCATTGCTGAGTATGTTGATTTAATACCGCTACTAGCATGCGGCAACAGAGGCAGCATCTATTGTAACAACAACAACAACAATAACAACAAAAAAATAAACATGCAAATTATGACACTGTCCAGCCAAATGAGGCTGCTCTGTGAGACTAGCATTATGTTAGCCTCATTTCTAGTCACTCCCTCCCAGTTTTTCACCCTGAAATGCTGGACTAGGAACGAGGCTAGCAATGGCCTCGTGCCCGGGCTTCCCTTGCGGGAGGGAAGTCTGAGCTCGAGCCTAGGCTAGCATCAGGTACCCACAGATATTGGGTTGCGAATTGTTTCATTCTGCAGGGTAGTGAATCACCAATCATATTTCATCCGGAAGCTCTGGGACCGAACTTCTACCAGACGATGTAAGTCCACATGCACTGGTTCTTAGGAACCCAGGACCCTTACTGCCACCCACCATCACCCCTCCCCTACTACCACCCACCTGCCATCACCCCTCCCCTACTACCACCCACTTACCATCACCCCTCCCCTACCACCGTCCACCTACCATCACCCCTCCCCTACTTCCACCCTCGGAGGCTCCTCTACTACCTACTTACCACCTTCCCCTCCCTCCTGCAGTGCCCTGAGTGGCAATGAAAGGGCCTATACCATCCATGGCTACGAAGTGAACATCTACGCGAGTGAGGCCTCGTCCATCAGCAACACACCAGCTGGAAGCAGTAAGGTGGGGACAAAATCGTACCTTCAGATCATACATACCAGAGTTGTAGCCTCCACTAACTCCATGCTGCATTTAGAAGCAACTATGGTGGGTAGAACCCTGTTAATGAAAGAAGAGCTGAGCATTAATTGGGTATGCCCACACCTGGTCCCAGGCTCGCTCCTCTGACTCCTCCCTCAGTTTTTAGAGGAGTGACTGAGCCTTGGACCTCACGATGCACTTTCCTGATTATTTTCCCAGATTAAAGTCACTACCATCACCAACCAGAACTGGGAGCTCTCCGGTCACCGTGGCAACATCGTTGCCAGTAACAACCACTACCTCGCCTACATCCTGGAGGGCCGCAATGGCTATGTCCTGCGTCTCATCCACCAGGGGAACAACAGCCGCGCTCTCCTCAAAGGCTTTGTGGGGGCCATCGTGGACGTGGGGTTTGCCCACGCCAACTCCAATCTTCTAGCCTGTGTGGACCAGGGGGGCAACCTCTACCTGTGGGATCTCGACCGGGTGCAGGACGTCTCCAAGATTCAAACGTATCCCGTTATCATAGCTTTGCCAGGTCTTCTCCTTCCAGATTTTATCTTGCACCACAGCTGCAAGCAAAACCTGACCCTCCGCCTGTCCCTGAAAATCGCTGGAGTGGTTAGGGACTAGCCTAGCTTCCAATCCTTCTTGCCCACGGCTTGTACCTCGCAGACGGCTGCGAGATAGAAGCTATGGCGGGAAGGACTGGGGACAAAGCTAGCTGGAGTCTGTGAATGCTTACTCAACCCTCTACTGAGAAGCCTTGACCCCACCCCTAGTGAAGCCCTGCGAGTGCAAATCCAGATGAGCGGCATGGCGGGGGCCCTCCCCCACCGGCTGGCTTGGTGTCCGTATGTTCACCAGGAGGACGAAGAGGAGGTGGAGCCCACCATTGCTGTCTCCCATGGCAACCAGGTTAGTAGTCTGTTACGCGCCATATATGACTAGCAGCAGAAGGCAATCCATACAAGTCTTCCCTCTCCCCAGGTGGATGTGTACGACCTCAGTGTCGTGTTCTCCAACACCTCCTCTGGGTTGACTGTGCCCAGAACTGAGCTCAGAGAGGGGCTCTTCACTGTCAGTGTGGCCCATGAGAAGGTTGGTTGGCATGGTGTGCATTCTATCCTCGTTCCCAGTCTCAACTCCACAGTTGGTGTTTTTGCGTGTAGTAAAAAACACTTTTTTTATTACACGCAAAAAAAGCTGAGGATTGGAGACTGGTTATAGCCTAATAATGGGACTTGATGGATGATGTAAGGAAGATGTAATGTATAAATGTTAGCCTAGAGAACCTGTCCTGGGATGGTTCACAAGGAAGATGGGTGGCCACCTCATGAGCTGGAGCCCTTTTAGGATGATGGAGTGGGCCTTTGCCTAAGATACACATAGGCTCTGTTAGAGGCCTTCTGTACTGTAGAATGACATACCTGTACATGCAACACAACACACAACACACACACACACACACACACACACACACACACACACACACCACGACACAGCCCATCTGTGACCTTTCTCTCTCCCCGGACGGAGGAGTGCTGGCCACTGCTAGTGAGGACGGCCACCTCAAGTTCTGGCAGGTCAACTGGGAGCCAGACCAGGAGCCAAAGTGAGAGATAGTCAGAGCGGTACCAGGAGAGTGGTTTCCGAGGCTACTGTTTAGTTCCTCGTGCCATGGTTCCATTCCCTTAACTATCATACCATGGTTCCATTCCCATACCTGTCATCCCATGATTCCATTCCCATAACTGTCCTGTCATGACAGGACTCTATTCCCATAACTACAACTCTTCTCGTAGAAGCCGTGCAGCATAAATTTGTCTCATAGACAGCCCCAGCCTTCTTGAAGACAATCCTCACAGTGTGCTAGGAACACCTCCACCGTGTGCTGTTTGCCTAGTCTCTGATATTCACTCGTTCTCCTCTCTCCATCTCCTCCCGGCCCTGCACGCTGCCCCAGGTGCCTGCACGACTTTGAACCACACGGAGGAGTCCCCATCACCAGACTCATGTTCTGCGACAACCACATGTCCAAGGACGAATCGTGAGTGGCTGCTACCACCCTTACCCTCTTCCTAGCCGACCTGTAGCTAGAGCTACTCTAGCCATCACCTCACTACTGGGTTGGTGACTCAGTCACACACTGACTGCTCCCCTCCATGCAGAACCCAGTTTTGGCGGTTTCTGATAACAGGTGCCAACAACAACACAGAGGTGAAGGTCTGGTGTACCGTGTCTTGGAAGTGTCTGCAGACATTTCGGTCAGTGAGAGAGTGTGAGAGTGAATGACTGTATATTACAGCTGTTTCATTCAATGGAAACTTTCCTTTCCTCAGTTTCCTACCCCCCAAGACCAACCCCGGTGACATCCCCCCGCAAATGACACTGTCTCTGGACCTCTCTTCTGCTTACCTCCTGGCTGCTGACTCCAGGAGAATGGTAGGGTCATCAAGAAACCTCTCTTCACCTACCTAGCCTCGTACCCAGGCCTCCCCTCGCAGCTTTTTTCACAGCCGTGGAAAAAGCTGCGAGGGGAGGCCTGGGTACGAGGCTGCTGTTCATCATCGCCATGACTGTATGCTCTGGGCACACATCCAGGTGCTGTATATCCTACAATTTTATCAACACGGCTTGTTGGGAGATGCATCCGTCACTTCTGTAACGGAGTACCTCCTTACCCAGGTATGTGTAAAGTGATGATGTAACATTGATGTCATTGCCTTCCGGTTTCAAAAAAATAATAATCTCCGCTAACTGTGCAGCCAATCGTGAGCATGGTGGTATCAGGCCACACCCCCTTGCCACCCCCGGAAGGTGACAGTGGCGATGAAACGCCTGACGATGTACTGATAGCGAAAGAGTTTGATAGCAGGAGGAACATCGTGCTCATCAAAATGCACTGCATCCAGACCAGGTTAGAAGAAGGAAAAATGGAGGAGTCTTCCTTCCTTCTTGTCTCCTCCTCTAACCTTCCCTCTCTTCCAGGTCTATGCAGGAGCTGCTGGTTCGGTTCGAGCCACCTGACCTCCTAGGCGTACCTCCCGAGGACTTAAAGAGCACCTTCTCTCTGCCAGGGGATGAACACCTCAAGAGTAAAGCTTCTCATTCTAATTAAAGCACCTCTCTAAGGCTATAATAGTTTTCTTCCCAGAATCTCCTGTGCGTGTATATACCACCTTAAGAAGCATCTATACCTACTAAATGTGTCTATATGGCAACCGTGAAGCTATGTACTAGCTGTTTTAGTATATTGCTACCAGGCTGTAAATATGAGGAAAGCACACGTAGTTCTAACCTCGCCTGATCAGGCAGAAAATGCTTTCTAACAATTTCTTATTTGATCTTATCTTCAGACCTGGGTCGAACTGAGTCACGCCCGAAGCCACAGTTCCAAATGGATCTGCCTCCCTCGACTAGCTCCACCGGAAATGGTTCATTCGATGGGGCAGTCCTAGTGTCCCCCGGAGGTGAGTGGGGAAACACACCCTTCCTGGTCACGATGGCTGCCCTAGCTACTAGTAGGTGGCTCATACCCAGGGCCTTCCTTGCCCAGATTTTCTGTGGGGGGAAAAATCGGGGACTTACTCCCGGGTTTTTCTCCATGGCTGCAAGATATAATCTGGGTGAGGAAGGCCTAGGTACAGAGCTGGGTCTACCACCTTTGATGTCACCCTGGTATGGTTCCAAGTCCATGTCGTACATGTAGTCTCGGTTTCAGACTCTCTCTTTCTGTTGGACTGTTACCATGACGATGATTTTTTTTGTTGCAGGTAGTGTGCTGCCGAAGTTAGCGACTCCCTCGGAGTTCACTTCTCTGGCAAAACCTATGCCTGATCTTTACAGTGATGTCACTATGGCAACCACTGAAGCTCCACCCACAATCGCACCTCTAATTTCGGCCCAGGAAGCCATCTCCTCTACTCTGAGCTCTCTGAGCTCCAGCATCACCCTCACCTCAGTCTCAGAGCTGAAGTCGAGGTACGCCGGAAGCGAAAACCCCAGTGAGGAATCCCGACTCCCCGGGTTGTTTGATGTGGACCCTGAAGGGAGAAACAGCGGCTTCGAGTTACCACTTCACCCACTACGCTCCTTAGAGCTCCAGCAACAACCAGGGCAGCAGATTCCGGGGTCGCAAGAGGGGTTGTTGTTGAAGTCAGAACCACTAATGGAGGGAGAGAGAGAAGCCAGAGAAGAGCCGAGTGCTGCCGCTGGGGCTGCAACAAAAGGGTTAAGTGACTCCAGTCTGGAGAGCGATGAAGACACAAATTTGACAGAGGAGCAGAGAGAGCAGAAAAGTTTAGACAATATCTTTAGGACGTTGCAGCTGGAAAATCCTCACGCTCCGGCTAAAGACACACCGGAGTTTGGATATGCCGAGTTTGAGCGACTGCTAACCGATCCGGAAGGACAGCAGCGAATTCTTACTTCGACTGAGAAGAGTCAGTTTGAGTCCGACAGATCAGAATTTGTAGCCCCTCCCACCAATCAGCATCCACAGGTCAACGGGGCAGGATCTGAAATTGTCAACACTGCCGGAAACCAAACTGGCTACCTCTCAGAGTTCCTCAGGCAGAAAACCCCCTCAGAGGGGGCCGAGGGGGCAGACGAAAAGAAATTGCTGGGAAGCTCGGAAAGGGGATCCCCCTGGCCGGATATTGGTGGGCTGGAATTACCAACTGCCGCTGCGAAAGGGATATCACCCGAAGGCGAACCACACACTGTATCGGACATCTTTCCAGGAGCATCGGAGGAGACGCTCCAACCTCTCATCGTCATCGGACAGAGCTCTGCTCGGGAACAGAACCTGAGGGACTTGTCTACCGGGGAAGCCATTACCGGCCAGATTTTTAGAGAGCCAAGGTTGGAACTGCTGGAGTTAGAGGTAGAAGAAAGCGGTTCAGATGGTGGAAAGACGGCAGAAGAAGGGGCCACTGCATTGAGTGAAGCATCTCAACCGGAGGCAGCCATGTCTGCTGCCCAGGAAACCATGCCTCCTCTGATTACATCGCAGGAACTTCCAACTGTTGAATTAAACAATCTTGCCGAGACTGGCTCCACAGACTCCGGAGGCCAGGCAGAGGTGCCCGCGCCTACTGCCCTAGAGGTGATGGGAGGGAGAGGGAGAGTGGTGGAGGGAGCTACAGGAATGGCCGAACAAGAGATTAAGCAGCCTGGTAAGTAACTAGCAGCGCTTGATGCCTGCTGTAGCTCTGCATCAGATCTTTAACTCTTTTCCAGCCAAGTTTCAATACATCCCTTATGTGAATTTAAATGGGCTTTTTATATGTATAAAGTACATAGTTTTCTCTATTTTATATAGGCGCATAAATACGCCCATGGTGTTCAAAGAGTTGTTTGAGATGGTAGAACTTTTGACTATTGGGTATGATAGTATTGTAGCCAAAAAAGCAGTGCTCTCCCATTTCTCAGTGGAGCACTTCTTTGATGTGGTTATAAGAATGTAATTAAAACCACAAGTATGCTTTGATCTTAAAATAGCCCCATTCTACAGCTGCTTCTGGGTCTAAGAACACTGTGTATGGGTATGTCACATTCTGCATACATGTAGTCGAGTGCTGCAAGCCCCTCCCCTCCCCTCCCTCCCCAATAGTCCCTGAGCTGGTTGAGCCCCACCCCCCCGTCCGACTGGCGACGCCCATCGAGCCAGTGCCCCTGCCGGTGTCGGAGGTGGCCGGCAAGTCCCAGAAGAGGAAGAGGAGGGGCAAAGGGAAGCAGACCTCGGCGGAGCTGCTGGAGGTTATCAAGTGAGGTGGTCCTGCTAGCAATGCTCCTCCCGCCCCTCATGCGAGAAAAGTAGATCATTTTTTATGCGCTAGAGGGGGGGAGGTTCTGTCTTCATTCCTTCTCAATGGATGCCAAACACCTATGTATGGCTAGAATGGTGCCATGAAGGGAGTTAGTGTACTTGTATCTCACAATGGGTCTACTCATTGCATTAGAGTGGGCAGACAAGAGCAGCAGGTGTTAACACATTGTGGATCCTGCAGATGTAGACTCATGCATACACACACACACACACACACACACCCTCACATACACACACACACTCACACACACACATACACACACATACACACACACACACACACACACACAGTCATTCAGATGGTGAAACTGCTACTGAGGCTACAGTATCAGTGGAATCACAGACAAGGATGGAGGCAGGGCAAGTTGACCCCACCCTCCTCACGGAGCTCTACCAACTGGTTGCTAGGCAACAGCAAGAGCTGCTACAATTGAGAGAAGAACAGCAAAGGTACTAACAAACATGTGGCGGGCTTTAAATTGGAGTGCTGTATACCTGTGCTAAAATTATAGCATCTACTTTGTCTCGTGTAGGAGCTTTCAGCAGCTGCAGCAACAGTTGGAGAGTGTGCGTGTCTCGACCCTGGAGCAGCAGCAGAGCACCCTGGCCGAGCACACCAAGGAGCAGCGTATCCTGTTTGCCAATTAGCAGGGTTCAGCCAGGGTACACCCAAAACGTAATGAGAGAGAAATAAATATATAGCAGGTGTTCACACTAACTTCACTTTTGCCCTGGAGTATCTAGTCCAAACATCGGTAAAGTTTCTGTCCGAATTAAAGTTGGTATTCAGAGAGTCTTTCTTTATTATGCAAAAGCCAACTGAGAAGCCCCCTCTTCAATGAGAGAGAAATTCTACGATTAATTATCCTGACTTCACAAGACTTGCATGAGAGTGTTGGGCGGTTGTGTAGCTTCAGCTCTAGTGTTTGTTACATGTAGTTCTGCTTAGTCTCGTTCCCAGGGCAGATGGAGGATCTGGGAACACGACTAAGATCTGCTGTATGTGCATGCGTTTGTTTTGGTCGAATCACAGAAGCTAGTATGACAAGAAGAAACTAAGACGAAACAAAACGTGTACGGCGGTACAGAATTTTCCCTCGCCTCCTTGACTCCACCCCCAGAGCAGAAGCTGGACCGTGTGCTGCGGGAGAAGCAGGGACTGGACAAGCAGCGACAGGATCGGCTCATCAGTTCCGTCTCCCAGACCCTCACCACGGCCGTCAACCAGAAGCTGGACCGCGTTGTGAAGAACGAGGTCAAAGCTCAAGTCGTTCCTAGTGAGTGGAGCTCTCTCTGGTTGTTAAGTGGCTCAGCCATGTGTAGGCATTCGTTGTGTGTCAGTGTGTGTGTGTGTGTGTGTGTGTGTGATCCGTGCTTGTTGCTTTATGATTTCTTTGTATATTAGTGCATGTTTGAAAATTTATACCAGGAATACTAGTTTGCTGGATAGGTACATGTACATGTACATGTAGTGTTTGCTACCATTTGAGTATCGTACATGTGCTGTGTGTCTTCTTTAGGTGTGAACCGCTCCATGACTGGTATACAGGACCAAGTGATGGCCACGGTGACCCAGCAAATGGCAGTCACCAACTCCTCTCTTCGGGAGAACATGGGACAGCTGCTACAGAGCCGGGTAAGGAGTGCTCCCAGCTCTGAGCCAAGCTCGTAAGATGCCATAATAGCTGGGCAGCTTGAAAGGCTAGGGTGTCATATTCTAGTTTATGTCCAGGCCATCACTCCCCAGATTTAATGTCATAGCTTGTTAGCCTGATATCAAGGCCTTCGTGGCCATATTTTATCTCACAGCCATGATGAATCTGGCCTGAATGTGAGGCTAGTCACATTCTTGCATACTAAAGCCCCAAGCAAATTTTCTGACTGATGTCTTATGATAGGATCATTGCACGTTCATGCTTCCAACATGGACTATACCACTGCAGCTGTTATATGTGAATCCCTTGGTACAACCCTCCAGGGCTTGCCTGAGGCAGTGGGTGGGGCAGTAGCCTCTTCCTTGCAACAGACCATCCACTCCGCCTTTGAGGGGGCCTTCAGGACCACGGTGCTGCCCTCCTTCGAGAAGGCCTGCCAGGAGATGTTCCGGCAGATCGATGCAGCTTTCCAGAGAGGAACCACAGACTGTGAGCCCTTCTGGTTACACAATGAATAGGAAGGCTATGATTTTTCTTCTAAAATATGCGTTCCAGTGTGCACAGTAGCACTGTCTATTTGTATCTTAGCGTTCAGAGTGTAAGTCCATAGGCTATGCACGGCAGTACCTTTTACAAAGCGGATATGCCCATATACCTGTACATATGATTATGTCTGTAGCTAGTCTTTCAAGCTAGGGTTTCTCTTGCACCGCATGAGCAGAACATGCTAAGAGGGATGTAGCTCAATAGACTGCTGTACAGCTTACAGGGATGGACTACACTCCAAGGGGGTGGCTCAGGCTTGTATCCTGGGCAGGTTTATTCTCGGGGCTGGACTCGTACACGAGAACGCTGCAGTCCTCTACCTCCCCCTGCCCTCCTCTCCCCCCCTGTAGACATGTCCCAACTGGGCCACCAGCTGCAGCACCACCAGGACCCCGCCCTGCAGCAGCTGGCGGCCTCTGTGCACTCCCTCACCAGCCCCCAGGGCCCCCTCATGGCCAGCATCCAGGCCTGCCTACAGCAGGAGTCCACCACCTCGATACAGCAGTGAGTGATGCGTGTACATTTAATGTGGTATTCATACAAACATTGAATTTTGTGCTAGGTTTTGACTCCCCTTGCTCCTCCCTCCCTCCCTCCCTCCCTCCCTAGCATGCAGCGGGTGGTGGGAGAAACGGTGGCCCTAACTGTTCAGCGAGAGATGGAGGCCTCTCTGGAACGCCATGCTAGCAAGCTGAGCCCAGAGGCCAGGCTGCAGGAGGACAGAAAGAAGAAAGAGGTGAGAGAACTCTGGAGGCTGTAGGTCCACCTCTCGGCTGCTCCCTTTGTGGCAAACCTCCTGTGAAGCATCACCATCAATCTTACTCTCTCATCGCAGGAGGAGATCTGCAAGCTGCTGTCTTCTCACAATCCCAACGCAGCCTTCGAGCTAGCCCTCTCGACCTCTGACCTCCACCTGGTGATGTTCCTCTGCCAGCAAGTGAATCTGGAGGAGGTGTTCGACAAGAGCCCCTGCCCCCTCTCGCAGCCCGTGCTGCTCTCCCTCATCCAGCAGCTGTCCGTCGACCTCAACGACCACCTCGAGCTCAAGATCAAGTATGATGTAATAGTATACTGGCTTGTGTGTGTGTGACATGGGAGGGGGGGGGGAAGGAGGGATCAGTCGAGGTTCCAGAACAGCTTAAGGCTGTAGCCATTCTAGTGCTCAGAATTGGAAAAGCTGACGTGGATCACTTGTCAAGGGTGTCTTCAGAGTTTAAGTACTTACGATTATGGACTGCAGCGATGTACATATTTCTTGAGAGATATTATTGCTATTTTGTCATTTGGCCAATATCCTAATCACTACATGGATGTCCTCATTTAGGAGTCCTTGTTCCACTACCTTTGGGCTTAACTTAGGATATGAGTTATGGATCGGATTCCTATTCCCCATTTCAGATACCTGGAGCAGAGTGTCCTGGCCCTGGATCTGCAGAACGAGGTGACCAAGAGTCATATGCCTCCAGTGCTCAGTGGCCTCTCCCAACAGCTTTCGGCTGTGGAGAAGGTACTGCAGGGCAACCCAGGGAGCGTGGCGATGAACAGACAAGTCAAGAGATTGAGGATGGTCACTGAGCGACTCTGTCAGCCTCAGGGACGCTAAATGAGAACAAACTATGTGGCTTCTTTATGCACCCATGTAACTTTTAGAGGTTGCATAAATCATCTTTTGATTATTTGTGGGGTTAATTTCATCATTTCAGTATACATGATCTGTTTTCAGTACTACTCTGTGGCGTGGCTATGGATGGTGATTTTGGAATATACCTTTACAAATGACTTTAATGTAAGTGAGTAAACAAGTTTCTCCAGAAAGCCACCTTGTATATACAATAGTAATAGCTTCAGGGCTAGGTGCATTACTTCCAGGAGGAACTAACTGTTTACTATATTCCCAGAGACCTGCATGTTCAACTAGAAGTGTGCACCCATAGTACAAATTGATGCTTCAGCACATTTCCAATTTTGCTTTGGATGTATTCAAAACATTTATGGTGCACGAAATGGAAGGTTATCTAAAGTGTGCTGAAGCATCCCATTTCTACTCCTGGTACACATTATATAGCATTATGATGTATGGGGAGTGGAGGCTGCTAATTGGGGGGGGGGGGGGGGAGGGCCAGGGCCTTTGAAACAACCTCACTCACATACTTCTGGATCCGAAGTGTGCATGTGTATAATAGCTATCACTATGGTTAATATGAAACGTATATGTTCCGCGCAACTTGGAAATGCATGTTAGTTTTATCCACTACTTGTACAACTGATTGCCACATGGGTAGCCTCTCTCACTCAATACTATACTCCTATAATATTATGGCTTTGGTGTAGACTCATTCCCAGGCCACTGTGTGTCATGGAAACGAGGCTAGACTGTGGTGGTGATCGTAACGCGTTGGCTATCCTGCCATCACTATTACAGAGAATAAACTTCGGCATTCCTAGTTTTGAATTTTCATGAACTACATTCAACCAACCCTAATGTGTCATGGTTAACATTCCTGTATGGAAATATGTCAAGTATACCATTCCATGTTGATATAATGACAGCTCTAACCAAACAGGTGGCTTCCCTGGGAAATCACCTGACTTTTTTACTGGAATACAAAATGAGTATTCATAGCTAGGTACACACATGTAGTTCACCATCATGCATGTGCATGTACATGGCAGGGGAAATGTGCTAATGACTTTACGTATGGCTCATAAAGACTTGGCAGACTTCTTACTGTATCAATCATTTTAATGTGGTGCTCATTTTTTCTTATGCCACCCTAGCCTCGTCTCCAGTCCACTCCCCCCGACTGCGTGGCCTGGGAACAAGGTTAATGTCACCCTACATATGGATGACATTGGATACTGATTGAATTTGTCATGTTCAGCAACATCTGCTGACGTGAAAGCTGGCCCATTAGGCTTGGGAAACTACCTGGTGTTGTTATTGCAGTCTAAACTGAATATCTGAGGGTGCATAGGTCAAAAACACATGTACAACTACACAATAACACACTTTTGTCCCAAAAAGTAGTAGCTACAATAATAGCATCGTACAATTAAGCTACAACCATTCCCAGAGACTCATTCAGCTGGTCTAAATAGTCCAGGAACTCATCATAGTCCTGCAGGATGTCCTGAACACCCCAGGGGTGGGGGATGGAGGCTGCCAGTTGGGGGGTGACAGCTGGGTGCTCTGTGTGGAGGGCCAGGGCCTTCTCCGGAGGGAAACCAACGTCCTTCCCAAAGGTGCACTCCCACAGAATATTCTGAAACTAAAGGTGGATATGTACACCTAAGTATTAGATCAAAATACTAACAACAATAGAAAACTATATGTTACTGATGTGGCTATTATTTTACATAGCCTTGTTCCTAACCCCCCACTTTTTATACTGGGGGGGGAGGGGCTGTGAATGAGGCTAGCTATTAATTACCTCAACTTCAAAGTGTTCAGTTAGCTCAGGGTTGTCTTCAAATTTTACTGTAACAGATTCCAAATTCGGCAGTTTCTCCCAGGCAGTGCGATACTCCTGTACAGCTGTAACAGTGACCATATATTTGTCATCAATTATGTAAGCTGTGCGCTTTTTGTATCTAATAAATTCCACAGTCCAATCATCAGTGCAAGGAATAAGGGTTAGGGTCCCTGGTTCCAGGAATGTGAGTGTCTTGAGCAGCTCAGAAATTATCTTATCAGTTGGTGGCATGATCTGGAGGCGACTTAAACAGATTCTGATGTCATGTTGCCTGTATATGAATACATTAAGTAGCCTCAACTATGGAGTCCACAATACTATTATACACACTGCAAGATATTTTTAGGGGTGTCCTTCACATGCACATTATTTTTATATTAATATGCCAAACCTGTGCAAGCAGAAGAGGTCCAAAACAATGACCTTGGTTTCATTCTGTTTGACCAGTATTGCCTTTGGTTTCTGGCCTCCTTCAATTGTTAAACGAAGGTCTAACTTCTGACGGTACTGATCTTGGCCAGTAGTAAATTTGATATCAAATGTTTTGAGTGCTGGTTTGGCATCGGAGATGTCTTTAATCTCTGCGCACAGCTGTTCAACATTCTTCTTTTTTACACTGTATCGTAAAATAGTACATATCAATAGCAGACATATAATATGTATGAGGGGAACTTACTCAGTGTTAAAGAGTTGGGTATAGTTGGTATCTGTGAAGATGAATTTAGCAAATTTATCGACTCCCCAAGGTTGGGTAGTAAGGACATCCTCAGCCAGGTGGAAACAGAGCACTTTACCGAACCTTGTACAGATGGATAGGATAACAGAGTTCATTGTGAACATCACTACACTAGTGCATACTAATGTATACATGTATCGCTGAAAAGAAGGGACAAATAAACAGTGTGCACCGGGGAGGTCTGGCCAACCAATATAGATATGAAAATCACTGCTTACACTGCAAAAAGTGCAGTTAAGTGCAGGTCAATGAGATCACTTTACAGAGGGAAACCTAGCTAAACTATTTCTCTTTTGTAGGGGTATATATACAGTAGTGTTGTTAATTGTCCTAATGGGCCTTTCCTTCCTTTTGAAATTGGAGAAATATGTGTGTAAAGTGATCCACCTGTGTACACATTGTTTTTGTAGACTACAGGACAGAAACCCTTCTTTTTGTTTGCAGTGTGCAGGTGTGTACTACAACTAGCTGTGTATAGTATGCATAGATGCAACTCCAATTACCAAATGATTGACTTTTCCTTTGCAGCAATGGTGTTGCTATTTACGACTGCAAATATGTCCCATAGTAAAGTTCACATGCATTTGTGAACATGCATTTCATTTGCTTCCCACGAGGAGAGAATGGTGACCTCGCCTCGTGTTCTCAGTGCAGCTGGCAGGCAAACACGTACTCATTGCAGGGTCACACCCACCGGAAATACAGTAATCACATTCCTGTAACATTTACACTTGGGTGTCCATGATATATACACAAACACTTGCCTCACTTCCCATGCAAGCATGCACTTGGCAATGAGCTCTACTCTTACCTGGCTTCCAGTTTAATACACTTGTCTTCAGGTATTGAGTCATGTGCACGATTCTTGAGAATCCACTCAAGCGCATTTTGTAGGTGTTGTCTTATATCTTTTTTGTACTCTGTCATAATCCTGCATGGCAAGAGTATAAGGCAAGTGTGGGGATTCCAGATACATGCGTGGGGGGATTTCTGGACACTGGAATGAAGGACTGCAGACAGACGTTAACTAAGGGGCTGTAACTGAAGGATAGGCCTTAGAGTTCCATTAACTCTCACTCTATTGATAGGCCTTAGAGTTCCATTAACTCTCGCTCTAGCATCAGTATAGTTATAGTTAGCCATGAGCCAAGGTATACTGTGCCATTTTGAGCTTGCCACAGAATTTCTTACCTGGCTTTGACTGATTTAGCTAGCTCATAATAAAAAAGAAATTGCCATTCTTACTAGCTACTTGTTTATGTCTTCGATGCAGGTGAGTAAGTAGCTTCGATGCAGGTGAGTAAGTAGCTTCGATGCAGGTGAGTAAGTAGCTTCGATGCAGGTGAGTAAGTAGCTAAGTGTATGATTGGTAGGGAGTGGTCACTAAACTAGTGTGTTTTTGGTATTCCCGACCAACTTCCTCTACTCGCTCATATTGTTTGAGCATTTGACTGTGTCCATAGCTCAACGGATTTTCACAAACCCTTTTGCAGAAATACCGGAGAAGGTATGGTAATACAGTGAAGACATAAATTGAGAGTGGTTTGAGCGGCTAGCCCACCGTCCGGCTGGCCAGGTTTTCCAAAGCTTTGCAGAAGTAGCTAGCTACAGATTCCACAGTGGTGAAACTATATGAAAAGAAGGTATGCGAGAACTCCGATCAATATCCTTTCTACTGATGAATAGATTAGCTGTATGTATATCTAGTCCTTCTCCAGAGTGTTTGTACTCAGTCATTGCAGAAATTCTCCCACAAATGCATGAGTACCATGCATGCATACTCAAGCCCTAAGCTTTGCAGGGTGATATTATAGTAACAAAACATGAGTATTACCTGACTGTGGGACCCATGGTCTTTGTAGGTTTATCTGCAGTACGTGGTGCAGGTGCAGGTTTTGGAGTTAGTTTCGATGCTGATGGCCCTTGCATAATGCGATCCAGTTCAGAATGCAAGTTGTGTTTTGAATCCAATGGTGAAATCAGAGTAATGGGATTTAGTTTCTCAAGCTCCTCTATGCTGGTATCATGTACTGATTTGGCCTTTACGGTCTGTATGTGATAACAAAATGACAGTCAATTACAACACTATAATGAGGAATACCATCATGCTCATTTGAAGCGTACAGCAATGGTTTGGTTACTGTACTCTGTATCCCTCATACTTTTTTATCTGACCATCTGTCAATCATCACATTTCTGAGTAAAATATTGACCCTCTTCTCAGGCCACGAACAAACCCTGCATATGGTAATCATTGACCACCCATTTTATCAGAACACTGTATTCACAGAAAGGTGATAAAGGGTATTACCATGTTTATCAGAATATATTCACAGAAATTGTTAATGGCTGTGAGTAATTTACATATGTACTCATGATGGTTCCATCAATTCAGTGCATGTATATACAATAGCATACATATAACAGTACACTTTGTATGATGTTCAGCTGATTATAGATAAACTCATAGTCACATGTCACACACAGAGATAATTTGCGACTCTGCGACATTATCAATGTAGCATACCACGCACTGAAACATTCCAACCTCCTTAACGTTAAAGTGCTACAATGACAATTTGCCCTCAGCTGAAATCATGACTTGTATCTCTATACTACACTGTACAGGTGCAGCGGAGCCACTGCAAGATTGAGGGGGGCAAGTCTGAAACAAGTCGGCATGCGAAGTGTGCCGAAACTGTTTTGCCTAATTATTTATGCATGTAGAATGGACTGTGATGACAAAGGAAGATTTAGAAATACGTATTTACTGGTCTCGTTTCGCAATTGCACGATGGCACACCTCCCCTGATTAGTTATATTGACAAGCATTCATCGGTGGGGTGGAGGGAGGCTGCCCTATGGCTTAACTGCCTATGCGGTAGCTATTGACAGTATTCTTTGCCAGCATCTGGCACATCTGATAGCATGGATAGTTCATGCATGGTCACATGTCGAAACAGCCTCGCTTCCAACCATATGAAAAAATCTAAGCACTCGGCCTGGGTGCAAAGCTGATACCAAAGTGCCGCAATACCCAATAGCAATCAGCTGTAGCCTTGTTTCCCACTCTCTTTAAGTATCAGGTTAATATAATGCTCAACAAACGCATACCTCACAACAGCTCACTTCATACATGGGTAACTGTGGTTCTCCTAGAACCTGTTTGCCAAAGGGAGTTCTTCCTTCATATTTCTTGAATTCAAGCAGTAATTTCCCAGTGATAATTTCTGATATTCCATCAGTGTGAAGGTAGCAACACGATGGTGAGATGGGGTACTGCATGTATGCAAAAAAAAAAGATAATGAAGTCATAACGTAATATTATGCTAGTAGTGAAGGTTGTATACCACTTACAAGTTGTGCAAATAGCACTCTGAGCTTTTCTTCAGCAATTGAAAGTTGTCCCTTGTTGGCTGTTATGACTTTCACCTATTTAATTAGAAGCCTGGGCTATAAAGTGTTTGCATGCTATTATGAAGCTAGAGAACCATACCTCTCTCTCGCTCCTCTCAGATTGTGTCAGCAGGCATCCAACTGCATTCATGATCCGCCTAAGGTTGCTAGCTTTTCTGCCCACAGCCAATCCCATTGGTAGTCCATCTGGCAACTCAACATAGGTAGTGCAGATCCTAATAAATGTATGCAATTCATACACGTGTACTGTATATAACCAGTTGTGGCTGCTATTGAAGCAGATTGTATTGCAGAGTGATTGATGTAAAAAATATTGTAACATGCACTCTGCTTAATAATTATTCAACACCATAAATCGCTTCCTCCACAAATGCAAGAGAGCACCTTGTGAATCTGCTTATAGTCCTTCCTACTGCCGCATTATGCGTTTAGCCTAAGTGTGGTAGTCGATGGTAGTGTACCACTGATTTCAAGCCGTGACAGGCCGTATTATAGCTTACCTATCTGGCTCCAGCTTGACAACATGAGCAAATTTGCATCTAGCTTCATCTTCGCACTCTCCCAGCAGCTTGAACTTTGTACAGTCCTTCCGTCGGCGTGGCTTTGATCGAGCACTGCAGACGCTACTCCACTGGCTCTGCGGCTGCTGATTCAAAGAGCTAGCGGTAGCCATTGCTTTATTGGACTATGATTCAGCATAAAAATAATATTGACTGCAACTTGTTTACACCTCTGCTTAGCCAGGCGCGTATATGACGTATTAACCGTTTCACGCCCACGCCATACTGCACCATCTATGACGTCTTACGCAGATAATAAAAATCACTCGCTGGGCTGGCTTAATATTAAAATTGTCTGTGTTCGAGACCATCTCTGATAGCAGATGACTTACGAATGACACTGAGAAGAACGCGTAGCACTGATAGTTTGAGTCTGGCTAGCTAGCGACAGTCAGTGGTTTCATGTCGATTCGTGGTCGCTAGTAAACCAATAATTATGGCCGTGTCGGACAAGTTGAAAAAAGAGATTTCTCAGCTATTAAAAAAGCACTACCCTCAAGACTCACCAGATCTCAAGATGCTGCGACTCAACAGACATGCTAGAGGTATCACGGAAGCAACTCAAGACCCTTTGTTATGGGTGCGATTGATACACGGTAACGAAGTTGTCAAGCAGTTCGCTCTTGCGCAGACCATAGGAAAAAAGTTTCTGAAGGCCACGCAAGACGCTGTTGTGAAGCGCATGCATGTTCTAGAAACGTGTTGTTTAGCCTCTAAAGATAAGCCAGATCTGTCCAGCCTCGGTGGCAACTCGGGATCGTACAGCAAGCTGTTTGCAAGCACGCTACAACACAAAGATTCGATAGTCGTTCGAAGCATAGATATTGATCTTGAAGACTGCAACATAAGGCAAGTCGAAAGCGGCAGCAATTTAATGGGTGTTGTAGTGGATTTGTATCTCACTCCCTCAAGCCAATGGCTGGGGTACGTATGCTTTGATGCTGGGCATACTCGCTTAGCAGATGTATTCAAGTTTGACAGCAATGCTTTGGAAAGACCTTGGTGCACTCATCCCCTACATATCGGTGATGCTGTTGCGTTTCTCGTAGACAGCGAGAGTAAAAAAGTACAAAAGTCCACAATGAGAGTAGTTGAATACCGACCAGACACTAGGTTGGATGAAAAATTCATCCAGCATTATTTTGACAAGCTCAGTGTTTCATCCGATTCATCCCTACCTACCCGGCTATTACAGTCACCAGCACCATGGAAACATGTTCTGAATGAGAAACTCCTCTATGCAAAACACTACAGAGACGTTTTGACCATTTGCCTTTCCTTTATTGGAACGGGTGTGGTAGAGTTACCGGAGTTAATGAGCATCATTGGTAGGTCCTCATTTATTGCTGAGGTCCCTAACCTCTTAAAACAAGACCCTCGACAGAATTATGATGAGGCCACAGCTGAATATGAAAGCTACCATAGCGATATTTGTGCGGCTACACACCTGCTTACAACATGTATAAAGTATGCACCTAAGGAGGCGTACGTATTTGCAGATGCACTCAAGTGTCTCGTAAAGTTGTCCCAGGGGAAAGTGGGGATCATCCAGTTAGTTGCTCTGGCATTGATTGCAACATATGTTTCAGATTTACCTGCTAATAAAATTTTACCAATAGAGCATTGTGTTCAAGGTAATGCCACTCAAAATCCCCTTTTTTGGGTCCAAATGATCTGTAGTGAATCAATAGCTGAGAAAAATATGCATATGCAAGCATCGGCATATGCAAGGACCGGCATTATGCTAAATGCCGAGAAAGTACTTGCAAAACGCCAAGAAGTACTCGAGAAGTATTCGCTGGAAAGCCTAGAACATTTAAATATGGCCACTCTCAAGTCAGATTATCAGACAGTATTCATAAAAATTCAGCAACTCAAAAGACAAACTGCCATTCTCCTGGAGATTGAACTAAAGATCTCAAAAAGAGAAGATGAAAACTCGAATCCTGCAATGCAAGGGGTTGTAATTGACATATACCCTGTATCTGGTAATGCAATTGAGGGTTATATAGCATGCTGTGGTAATCAAAAGAGTGCCCAGAGTAATTGCCGTGTGTACGAATTTGATAGTAGTACACCAATCTTAAGGCTGAATGAAGGATGCCTTTTACCGCTGCATATTGGGGATGTGATTGCTTTCAAACCAGCAAGTGGGAACAAAGTTGATACAATTCTAGAAGTGGTTGAATACTATCCTCCTGCCCTTGATGAAGAGTTCGCTGCACGCTACTTCAGCTACATCAATCCTACAGAAGGAATGGAAGCACTACTACGAGTGCTCGAATCACCTGCACCCTGGAGAGGAATCCTAAACAAACCAAGCCTCTACCAAAAGCATTATGGCAACATACTGGCCGTGTATAATGCTTGCAGTTCAGCTGACACAGTTGCTATACCCAATGTAATGAAGAAGTTGACACATACATTTAAGGGGTCCCTATTTATCCAAAACATTCCTGAACTCCTCAATCAAGAAAAAATTGAAGTGACAGATCAATTCTTAAGCAATGTACGTACAGCAGTTAATCTTCTTGGCAGCTTTGTCCAGCATCTTGGTAGTGAAGTAAAATTAGTTGCAAAAGTACTTCAGTACATAGTTGGAATGCTACCTGAGGTTGCAATCTATCAGGAAGTTCTATCTCTTGCTCTTTCCCTAATCAACACATGCCTCATGCCCCCTACTTCTCTTATACCAAAAAAAAGGCCCTGGAAAACCATTCCGACCCTTCTCACCAAGCAGGAATTTGATGCAAGTATGCTGGATGGACAGAGTACTGCTAATGAAGACCCATCGCTTCCTAAGGTGAAAGACAGCGGCAGCTATGAATCATTAGATGAATATGGTCGAACATACTTCACTCTCCTGAGAGCCGATTGCTACGGAGAATTAATTAACACTGTAGTTCGCTTAAAAACTAAGCATGTTGATGAACACCAAGATATCTTCTACCATGCCACATTTGTTGGTCTTAGCCAGGGCTGTAGCGACAACGTTGTTTATGTTTTTCGCTATGAGGCTCACCTCCCACTGGACAAAAGCCAGGATTCCATACTGACACAGGGCAACCTGATGTGCTTCAGCATAGGAGGGCGGTTTGAGAATGACCTGGTGTGGGGGACAGTGGACAAAACTGAAGATGTTTTTGGTGGAGCTATTGATGATTCAGGGAAAGAAGTGCTGTTGAAACAGGTATATGCATATTAAATACATGTATATATGCTTTGAATTTTGTGAACTATGTTTCTATAGGGCATGCTGTCTGTACAACTCTGCTCAGATGCAAATTACCATCCCGATGAAGAAGTGATGGTGTTATTGAAGCAATCAGCGAACATAGTGGCGGTGGAGAGTCCAGCCTACTTTAGGGCATATCAACCAGTGTTAGAGGCCCTTAAAAACTTGGAGTTTGAAAAAGTACACTTCAGGTGAGCGCTACATAAGCTTTATAACCATGGTCTACATTACTGTAACTATGACTATTTCTGTCATCACTACTTTGTTTTACAGGAATGATCTGTTGGACCCAGGACCTGAAGTGAAGAGTAAACCAGAGATTTTTAGTGACGACACAAAAGTAAACCCACAGCCACTTTACAAGTCTCTCGCTCCAACCGAGATGACAGTTGGGCAACTGAAAAAAGCACTTTTGGACGAAGATGAGGAAGACAGCAGATTGTGCTTGGACTTAAGTCAAAGAGAAGCGATCTTAAACGCACTCTTACACCCCATGACAATTATTCAGGTACGTACCATATTCAACTACCTTAATGTAGTTCGTGGGCTTATCAAAGACCATCCAGTATTTTAAAGTGCGCAAGAGTAGGATATTAAAAGTGGTCAAACGAGTACATCTGAAGCAGTGAATTTTATTCTGGGCAGCATTGAAAGTGTAGCTAGATACTTTAATTTGACTGTACTAACGCAGAGTAGACTATAATTGGGCTAGGCTTCAATAGGGAGGCCTATAGGGTGTAATTTAAACCTACAAAAGAAAAGCTGCTAGCCAAAATACTTACTGCTGTAATGTTCTAAGCTAAATTAGCTTGCTTCACTAAGTGCTGCATGGTATGGTAAAGCGGGGCTATTGCGACAGTATTTTAACCCTGGGGGGAATTCCAATACATGTACTGGAGAATAGATCGAGTTTCATAAAAAGTAAAAGCTAAAAATCACCAGCTAACTCCACAGTATGCCAGAGATATTAACTCAACTGTCAGAATTACCCCACTGTCGAAATAGCACCGCTTTACCATACTATTGCTAGCACTAGAAACTTTTTCTATCACAAGGTACATGTTCTCTCTACTCTGTACATATTATATCACCAGTATTTACTGTATGATAATTTATCCTTCTATAACTGTACTGTAGGGCCCACCAGGCACAGGAAAAACGTTTATTGCAGTCAAGCTCCTGCACATCTTCCTCTCATTGAGCACACTACCGAGCAACAAGCCTATCATTATAATGGCCTATAAGAATCGTGCTATTGACCATTTTATAGACAAATGTCTGAAATCCTCAGTCTGTACAATGCAAGATATAGTGCGAATTGGGCATATGTCTGATGGATATGATCACCTTCAGGAAATACGTCTTAACATGAAAATCAAGACTACCATGTCCAAAACGTCCTGGTCCAAGCATGTACGGAAACTACAGTCACTCAACATAAGGTACAAATGGCTGCACAGTGTATGTATATCAGTATATGGCAGACAAGCCACTGTAGCAGACTTAGTTCAGCCCTTTTCCTGGCCTGTATATGCATGCTATATCTATATACTCATTGGACTGCATAATTGGATTTCTTAGGATGATTATAATTCTGCATTATCACTTCCAGCTACATAATCTTTGTTTTATTCCCCTGTATACCTAAAGGATTCAGAAGGCTAGCAGCAACTTGGAAAAGAGAAGCAAGCTGACACTCCAAAACTCCCTCTGTTCAATGACTCCGGAGTGGCTAACATCTCTTCTGCTGGCTCCTCACATTGCAAGTAAACTAACTATCCCTCATGAGTTCGAAAAAAAGCTTAAACATGATCCACAGAGGACCCTGAACCTTTTGAAGGTGATGTATAGATGGTTCATTCTAACGATATAGTGCATGAATTATTGATAGTTTGTAGAATGCTGTGCTCTATATTTTTGACACCGCATGTACATGTAACTTGATATACAGGAAGTAGGTGTCATGGGAAAGCAGGATTCCCAAGAAAGGGAAGCAATATACACAGCTCTAGATGAAGCATGGAATCTCTGGACAAAAAACCTAGATTTGCTGCTGGAATTTCAGTCACCACCTATACAAGAGCCATCTTGCCAGACCGGTAGCGAAGATGAAGATTTAGTGGAAGACTATGCACAACTACAGCAGGAGCGTCGCATGGCAGCAGATGACTTTAATCAACAGGAAAAAGGTGGTCAGAAGAAGAGTTACTTGGAGACAAACATCATTGACCTTGCTATTAAAAAAGGTATACAATTTAAAGTACTTACTTTGGAGCTTGAAGTCAATTACATTCCGGCGTTACTATATTAGCTATGTAGCTGCATGCATATACACAAGAACTTTTCATTTCTCCAGGCACGAAGATCGAAGACCACCATACTATGGACGTGTGGAGGTTGTCTTCTGATCAGCGAAAGCAACTTATTCTCAGTGCTGTGGTTGAAGGTTATAGTGAAGCCCTAGATAATATGAAAGAATCTCTCAGAGACTACAACAAAGCTCTTGAAAGCTACCAGGTACATACATGTAATCCAGACATATATTTCACTGTTAGTGAGTAATACTTATTTATTGACAGTGGAAGAAACAAGCTGAGTGTTTGAAAATTCTCAGAAGGGCGAAGGTAGTTGCCATGACTACCACTGGTGCAGCTATACATCAACAGCTACTCAATCAGCTGGAAGCCCCTGTAGTATTTGTGGAGGAGGCTGCAGAAGTTCTGGAGTCGAACCTCCTGGCCTGTCTCACTCCCCATGTAAAGCACCTGGTTCTAATTGGAGACTACATGCAATTGAAACCCACAGTAAGCCAATCACTGTGGTGATAAAATAACAACTAAATGAGGGCTCTCTATGCATTAAAATTTGTTACCGAGCAGTAGCAAGGTATGGTTGGAAAAAGGGGGAAAGATGTAGGGACGGCAATCCCTAAAGGTATTGTGGTGTCGTTCCTACCTTGTTTGGTTGCTTTTTTGGGATTCTATCCCTACGTGCTTCTTCATTTTATAAAAAAGGCATTTTATTGTAACTTGTGTTTATAGCCATATCTTTCCATGTTCAACAGAAACCTTCCTGCTCATACATTAGCGCCCCCCTCGCTGAATGGTCTGGTAAATTAGTGACAAAATTAATTCTTGAACCTGTGCATGCATTAGCCTTCGGTCTCTAGCTGAAGCTACACATACACTCTCTCTAAAGTCCAGCCATGCATTTAACGCTTCATTTTATACCCAACCAAGTGGTACGTTATCTTCATGCCCATTAACGAATATGAGCATGCAGTTTCAGATAATTATACAGCTATACACATGCGGATACTTTTGATTTTCTTACTATTAATACAGGTTGCATGTTGGAAACTGGCAAAGGAACACAAGTTTAATACTTCAATGTTTGAGAGGCTGGTGAACAACCACTTTCCCTACACCATCCTCACGAGGCAGAATCGCATGCACCCCAACCTTGTGCCTCTCTTCTCCTACCATTATGTCCAGCAGAAGAAAGAAGCTGTGAACATAAAGTCAATGAGTAGGGTATGTAGGTGCAACTTTAATTTTAGCTATACTTGCAGTTTAAATTTCTTCTTTTTTTGCCATCTTTTCCAATAGACAAGGAAATACTATCATCCTCCATGCATGGCCCAAAAATTCTTCTGGTGGTCCTATACAGAGCATTGGGAAGAAAAGCGAGGAGGAGCTATTACTAATCCACATGAAGCCAAGATGGTTGTAGCCTTGTGCATATGGCTTCTGAGCCAAACACAGCAGTCAACTACTCCTCCTACTACTACTACAGTTGGGTGCAAGATATCAATTTTAACACCATATCGTGCTCAGGTAAGTACTGTAATCCATGCATAACATTGTGAAATTGTGTGCAGTGATACTTGAAACAGAAATCTATTTTATTACCTGTAGCTAAACTTGCTACGAGAAGCTCTGGAAGTGAAAGCTACCCAGCTGACAGCACAAAACCTACCAATTGATAGCATCCCTGTTTTCACTGTTGATGAGTTTCAGGTGAGGCTGTGTTCACACAAGCTGATCATAAGTAGCACATTATAATATTGACCAACTGCTTTATTCTTATTGTTTATAGGGTCATGAATCTAATGTTATTATTCTGAGTCTTGTGCGTAGCAACAAAGGGAGTCAAATAGGTTTCTTGAAGGACAAGAGTCGACTAATAGTTGCAACTTCCAGAGAGAAGTGTGCTTTTTATATTATTGGAAATGCTAAATTTTTGGAAGAGCGCTCTCCAGTTCTTTGGAAGGTATACGTCTTGTATGCAGAATACTGTTTTAGGCATATATCTCTTGCAATGTCTGCATGCGTATATGTGTGCATGTACATGTGTCTGTGATACTTGTGTATTAAACTGCATACAGGATTTTACCTTGCTATGCTTACCAGGGGGACATGCCACATTTGATTTATATTCTTATACCTATTGCTGAGCAGGGACAGACTTACTAAACTTGGTGATCCTACCATGTATTAGGATTTTATCAAGAGACTTGAAGAGGGAACCATTGGTGATGCAGTGCCTGTTATCCAGCACGGGCAGAAACACAACTGTACCACTCCTGATGATCTTGAGACTAGAGCCTTTCTTCAAACGGAAAGGTATATTATAACTCCAACTGTTAGTTTTAAATGATAGCATTCCAGCTGATACTTCTAGCTTCACAGACAGACTAATGTTTATATCAGCAGTTTACTATGTTACCAGTACACTAATCAGGGTGAAACTAAGCAAGTACCACCACTGCATATTTGGAGGAATAATTTTATTACAGCTGTATCCTCTACCTGTGTACATGCAGGCAAAAATCTATACCAGATCTCACCAAGAGGGATCATAGCCACAGAAAGTATACAGCATCAAGTAGTACACATACATCTGGCCCTCTACCGCCTGTGCCACAGTTACAGAAGACAAGCACAGAACCAGTGATTTGTATTGGGAGTGTACTTCAACATGAGCAGACACATAGCCGTACCACTCCAGATCAGATTTATACAGTTAGAATACAAAGGTAGTCATAATGTCATGGGTGAATGCATGGTTTGAAATTGTATAGCTATTAGTATAATGATTTTGATTTTTGTGTACTGTGCAGGCAAGAATCTGCGCCAAACTTGACTGAGTGTGATAGCCCTTTGAAACTTACTCCAGCAAGTGTATATCAAAGGTATGTTTACACCACACTGCTAAAATGTAAAACAGAGGGTGTGCGCATGTTGAGGTGTGCATGTATGAATATGTTGATATCCATATACTGACTATAGTGGCTGTATGTTCCCAAACATTATAAGCTATGAATGTTTGATCTTTTTGATTCATAGACTTCCACTAAACAATTTGGGTCAGTATGTCAGTTGGAAAAGACTTTTGTGATGACATCACTTAAATGTCATTAATTACTGCCATAAAATGCTATTGCATATTAGCCCCTGGCTCTCGTGCACGCTTCACTTGTTACTGGTGAGCCTGGTAAATTTTCTCACGTGATTTCACTTATTTAATTGTGTGTGGGCCCCCACTGGCCGAGCAGGGACTGCTCGAAAGGTTTTTGCACTTCTCTACTTTTTGCTGGTGACATTGTTTCAGCGCTCAGTCTGTGGCTCTGAAGAGTAGCTACAAGAAGTATAGATTCACGGCCTTCCTTCGCTGTTTCTGAAAACTGCAGCTGTCCTCACCCATGCAAAAATTTACCCTATGCATCACACACGTGAGAAAATGTAACGGCTGGCTAAAGCAAAACACACACTTGGGACTGGGAATGAGGCTTGGGACTGGGAATGAGGCTTGGGACTGGGAATGAGGCTATAGCCCGTACTGCAGTGTTTTGCACTGCTAGTAGTACAAATAGGATCCTACTAGACTGACTATAACTTACATCATTTATCTATACAGGCAGTCATCTGTACCAGTTATAACAGAGTATGCACCAGCAGGCCAAAGTATACCTGCATCCCGATTTCCTCCCTTGCCACCTCAGCCACAGAGGTTGGCCTCCGTATACGAGGACAATACTGAAAAGTCGGGTCAAGAGCCAATTTTTGGGCAGCAATCAGAGGACCAAAGAAGAGCTAAATTTCGAAAGTGTTGTCTAAGATTAGTCAATACAGATGCAGTTTCTAAATGGAAGTTTATAGGACGCCATTTGGGCCTTGATGAATATGTGATAGAAATGATTGCTACATCAGATAATACTCAGGAGGCATTCTATCAGATGATGATGAAGTGGTGGAGCCAGGAAGCTGAAAAGGCCACACCTGAACGGCTAAAGGAAGCACTCGAAAATGTGAAACTAAGAGATGTCGTTTCTAAAGTAAATGAATATAGTTGGTAAATTTATCATAAACGTGCCACATGTATATTAATGTCTAGCAATGTTAACATAGTATGTTCCGGTATATACTCCTCTATAATATTATACTATGATGGTTGTGTCAAATTTATATTATTGCTCTGTGGGTTTGACTGTACATAAAATTGATACATTGATGGTATTATATTGATATCTGTTAAAGAGATGTGACACACTAGAATCTAAATTATTCGTGAAACTAGTATAAGAAAATATAAATTTACTTCCAAGAGGATCTGGAGCCAGCTATACTGCCACACAGAGCACCCTGCTGTCATCCCCCAATCAGCTGCCTAGCTCCATCTCTGACCACCTGGTGATGTTCCTCTGCCAGCAAGTGAGTCTGGAAGAGGTGTTCGACAAGAGCCCCTGCCCCCTCTCGCAGCCCGTGCTGCTCTCCCTCATCCAGCAGCTGTCCGTCGACTTCAACAACCACCTCAAGCTCAAGATCAAGTATGATGCAATAGTGGACTTGCTTGTGTGTGTGTGTGTGGGGAGGGAGGGGGGGGGGGGGATGGGAGGAGGGAGGGATCAGTCAAGGTTCCAGAACAACTTAAGGCTGTAGCCATTCTAGTGCTCAGAATTGGAAAAGCTGACATGGAACACATGCATGGGTGTCCTCATTAAAGGAGTCCTTGTTCCACTGTATTGCCTACATATTATAGGCTCTTCCTTTTGGCTTAACTCCATTCTGGTTATGCCGTGATCACAAGTTAGTCCTATAGATGGGCACCATTAGGATATGAGTTACGGATCTGATTGCTATTTCCCATTTCAGATACTTGGAGCAGAGTGTCCTGGCCCTGGATCTGCAGAACGAGGTGACCAAGAGCCATATGCCCCCAGTGCTCAGTGGCCTCTCCCAACAGCTCTCGGCTGTGGAGAAGGTATTACAAAGCAACCCAGGCAGCGTGGCGATGAACAGACAAGTCAAGAGATTGAGGATGATCACTGAGCGACTTTGTCAACCTCAGGGACGCTAGAATGGGAGCAAAACTACGTAACACTACAAGACCCACGACACATGGCATCTTTCTGCCCTAGGCATGTACTGTGTATAACATATCTTTAGTGGTTGAGTCATCTTTGATTTCCTCATTTCAATATTATACAGGATGGTTTTTGGATTCTGTCATTAACAATATTTTATGCGATATTAATGCTGATACTGACGCCAAGGAAGAAGCTACATCTTATTCCCCCCACCACCACCAGCTCCCATCAGCTAAGGGATCACGTACAAAAATACTGTACTTTTATAACCACACACATAATTATGCAGCTCTTCCCAGTGAAAGCTGGTGTAGCTACAATAACTATGTATATATTGGCCCATTTGGTTGATCTGTGCATGCAAAGGTCAAACATTTAAAAAAAATCTGGGTATGAATTTAAAAGTGGCAAAGTAGCACTGCCAAGACTGCTTTAGAGGTGGAAGTGAAATGCCATGATTATTACAAAATATGCTTGGGGGGCCAGTATCTGAAGCCTGTGGATTATGCTTCTTTTCCTGCTATTATGCCGTTCCCTACTTCCCCAACTATTATGCTCTCAGCCAGCTAGTCCTCAAATTATACTCATTATAAATTCTGATGATCATCAGTAGTGCAATATATAATTAGAGCTGCTATAGCAGTTCAGTCTCATCCTCAGATTCTGAGCCACTCTCTACTAAGACCTCAGTAGCTACCAGTCATTTAAACTAGAGGTAAGGAACTCTGAATAATGTACTAGTACTAGTCAAAACTTATTGTTAAAGTCCATAGCTATGAAAATTATGCTGATATGCTAGCATAATTCCTCATGACATAATGTAGCTACCTAGCTGGCTATTACAAGAATGCAGTACATGAAGATATTGCATCATGTATAATTATTATAATTCTAGGGTACATAGGTTACAGGTGTGCATCAAGAGCTTCATTCAATTTGTTTAAGTGTTCATAAAAGTCTTCAAAATCTTCCATAATTACAGAGCTGTCCCATGAATTTGGAATGTTTGCTGCTAATTTGGAGCTGATAGATGCTAGTGCAACAGGGTCACTTAAATGTGATGAAAGGACTTTATCCGGTGAGAGATTAATATCCTTTCCAAAGATACTTCCCCACATCATGTTACGGAGCTGCAGGAGTAATAATCACACATGCTCTGTTAATATTATTTATAATGCAAAAAGATTACAGTATTATACCTCAACTTCAGTGTGTTCTGGTACGTCTCCAAGGTCTACTGTGATTTGTTGCCCCTCTAAAATCTGATTTGGTTTGGTATTTTTTATAGATGTGACAGTGATAAGGTACTTCTCGTCAAGGATATATGATCGCTTCTTTTTATATCTGATAAAATGTATAGTCCAGTTGGTTGTAAAAGGGATGACAGTGAATGACTCTGATTTAGAGAATGTGAGAGTCTTCAGCACCTCTTGAACCACACTGAGCTGTGGATCAGCCAGAGGTACAGTTCCAAAACAACTTAAGCTGATTCTCATGTCATGTTGTCTAAACAGCAATACAAACATAGCTGGCATATTAGACATAATTTCATAACTCTTCCTTAAATACCTACCTGTGCAGACAGAGAAGATCAAAAACAACCAGTTTCGTTTCATCCTGCTTGACCTCTATCAATTCTAGTTCTTCTCCTTTGATCTTTAGACGTATGTCTAGCTTTTGGACCTGGCTGCTCTTGTCAAATGTGGTAAGCTTAAGATCAAGCATCTGTAGAGGCTGAGCTGTGGTATTAAACTCTGCAAGCAGCTTCTCAGCACTTTTGTTATCAACACTATAGACAAAAGACATGAATAGCTATTATTAATAATGGAAAAATTAATTAAATTCCCAGACTCACCAAGTGTTGAATGCATGCTTGTGCTTGTGGGTAATCTCTCTAAATTCTTGAATTTTCCAGGACTGCTTTACTATGTCATCAGGTAGGTCAAGCCACAGTACATTTCCAAGCCTTCAGGTAAGGAAAAGAATGTATTATGCATGAACGAACATATTATGCAGACAGCTTACCTAGCTTCAAGCTTGAGCTTTTTACCAGGTTCTGGATCACGAATACAAAACCACTCAAGAGTTTCCTGTAGTCTCTCCCTCATGTGTGCATTGTAATCTCTGTTGGAGGCCAGAAAATAGTCATAATGGTAGGTTGCCTTGTCAAATCAGCTATGTTAATTAGTATATGCTAAGTATATCACACAAGCACCATGTAATATGCAAGCTAGGATAGTGAATGAACTAACCTGACTTGATGACTGGAAGACAATTTTTCTGTCATACTAGGAAAATCTTTTGACATCAAGATGGGCAATTCTCTGCTTTCCCGTGAGATATCCACATGGTGCAAAGCAGTGGTGGTGGACATGATACGTTGTTTCAAGCTAGTATCTTGTTCCACTGTGGCCATGGTTTCAGCAGACTGTATAGTTACAAATATTAAATAATGTTCAAGTCTTTAATAAATGTACCTCTTGAAAATGATACCTTGAAAAGACACATTGTAAATGTAGAGAAGTTAGCCAAGCGTGGGACTATAACTTGTCCATGGTGTTCCCTGAATTCAAATAGTGAATCCATTGTGACTTCAGCTACCCCCTTTGTGTGAAAGTAGCACCAGAAAGGCTCTTTTGGGTACTGCATACATAAAGACAGAACTGACAGTGAATATATTTCTGGCTCAGCAATTGTGGTACATTTTCTTACATGCTGTGCAAACACTGTCTTAAGTTTTTGTTCAGCAAGTTCAAGTTGGGCTTTGGCAACTGCAACAATTTTTACCTAAAAGAATATCAAAATATAAAAAACGTGAAGCCTTCCAATTGGATAATCTTGAAAAAAATTACCCACCTCTTTCTCAGACTGTGGCACCGAGACACAGTCTACAACACCCATGTCCTCCAGGTTTACAGGATGTTTATGCAATGCCATGAATGTAGGCAATTGTCGAATTGGGACAAAGGCAGTGAAGGACCTATGTGTATGTGCATGGAATGGTTGATAATGATAAGTACAACTCATAGAGTGATATAATAAGCAAGAGTGCATGCACTCCACTTTTCTTTGCCATACTAACAAGTTAGCTAGAAACATTGGTCTGGTTATCACATGCTGCATATATATCCAAAATAACTGTGTAAAATTCTGCATGCCAAATTATGTGTAGCATACAAGCTCCATAAAAAGCAAACTCAAAAGTTGATGAAAAGCAAGTAAAAGCCTGGAATATATGAAGAGGAGACTACTGTAGTTACATGCAGCTGCATGGCTATAGATTGCTTACTGAATACACCCTGTGTTGGACTACCTATATTCCTGAGCTAGAGTGGCTAGTAAATTGACAAACAATGGTGTATGAATGTATGGCTCCTTGGCTCAGTCTCGCAATGCCTTGCATATTGTCTACATGTAATACAAGCAATCAGATAGTGTTCAGTACATGTATACCTACACCTAGTACATGTATAGGTAAGTGAAACTACATACGTGTCTGCTCTCTTGGCATGTTGAAATTCACATTCTTTCCCACGATGACACTCTCCAAGTAGCTTGTAAAAGGCACAGTCTTTTTTGGGGGGTTCCACCGAACATCCAGACTCTACAGATAGAAGCACAGTCTCATAGCTAGCTAACAGCTTTGACGGGCAGGAATAAAGTTCAATGGCCATGCAAGGAGTCAGTAAGTTTTCATCATGAGAATCTGAATTCTTTAATTGCATGGATGATGATAATGATGTAATAATTAAGTATTGATCTCCACAATTAATTCTCACACAGTATAATCAATATAACTATTGTTGACTGTTATATATTTGGTAGTTTTAATAACTTAGAAACAAAGGAATAGAAGAGACGTTACTGCATAGCCGTGTAAAACTCACAGCTAATTATATTACACTATAACCTCATTACCAGATTTGGTTATCTGATAGTTGACAAGAAATCGTGCTTATATGTATGACATGCCAACATTTTGGTGTATGAGGTGAACCAACCTGCAAGTTGGACATCCAGTTTCCTCTTCTTTGGATCTGGAGCTGTAATATCATCGTCCTCTCCGGGTACAATCATTTCTATAATGTATATAGGAAGACACATAACAACATCTCATAATGATTTGGCATCCTATGCATATGAACTCCCAAACCCACACGGTATAAGCTAGGGATTTGTAGGAGTTATAACACCTTTCACTAATCCATCTCCCTAACAGTATACAATTAACACTTTGGACGCCTATAATAAATATTGGACGCCTATAATAAATACATTCAAAATAAGAATGTGTCTCTTGAAAGCCTAGCAGTCGTTCAAAACAGAAGAAAAAAAAGACGTGTTCCGGGCCACGATCCACAAGCAAGTGTACTCACACACAAGAAGCTTGGGACAACGACGCCGATCTGTAACGACAAGCTACGCAACTCAGCCTTTATAGTGATCCAATGACGAAAAAATGCGTCATTGGCGTGCAAAGTGTTAAGATATGTGCATGCAACTGATAGCTGGGTTAAACTAATCCTTCCATTATTGTAGCGTACCTATACTCCTATAAACATTGTGTTTTGGAATATGGTAAAAGACTTACTCTGTTGCTGGCTTGTTATACCAGACTGAGACCACTCCGCCTCGGCTGTGTCGAGGGTATATTCCCTGCTCTGCCTAGGCCTCTGACTTGTTCCGTGAAGGCTCTGTAAATGTGTGCATGTACCGATAAAGAATAGCAGACATCTGATACTCCATATCTAAAAACCAGCCAACCAGGCAAAGTTATAAAAAGCAAATGAAGTCGTATAACTAGTGAAAAGTCTAATTCCGCATAGGAAATTGGCTATTAGGCCATTTTCCCAACTTTTGGCTAGCTTTACTATGATCCTTTTTGTGCACTCTGGACTTAAAGGTTGTTACAATACTGAACAGAATAGAAAAGGTACATGTATGCCTTTTCAAACTCATCACTAATACTCACATTGCCGTAGTGTTATGCCATTGACCACATACACACAGATGCATGCAGGCAGAGATTAACCATATCAAAGTTAAATACTGCCAAAATCTGCCGCAAAAAATATTTTCTTAGCCCATAATGACATTTTTCTGTGCAGCCAAGGTCTGAGCATGAGACTAACACAGCACCTAGTCAGTTAAAAACTGTATTCTTACCTTTTCTTTGGATAGGGCTTCATGAATTTCTTTTCCTTCTGACTCTATGGGCTTTTCTTCATAAACAAGTTTGTCGTCGATGGTAACCCTCAGAATTGGAAATCTTTCAAAGAATTCAACAGGTTGACGAGCTCTTTCGATGCATTGTGGAACTAGGTGTGTAGGAATCAGCCAGGTAACGCAAATGCAGCCTTCATGGATTGTATCAAGTAAGAGAGCCAATGGAGGGAGTCGCAAATGAAGCTGGAGAGATTTCCATAAGTGGTCAAGGTAGTTCATTGAGTAGTCTGCAACAGTTCCATCTAACTTGACTGAAAGTTTCCTGAAGTATTTTGGATCATACTTTGTTTCAGGCGAAGGAGAATTGCCAGAGTCATCGACAGACTGAGCTAGGGCCTCGGCATCAAGTTGAAGAGCTGCAGCAATGTGGTCTTTTAGTTTGGTTGCAGTCTTATATCCCGAGAGATCCTTCTTGTACTGCTCCATCTGACGTACCATTTCCTCATCATTCTCCCAAAATTGCTCAATGATCTGTTCCAAGAGATAGTAGTCCAAAAAGGTCCACAGTTTCTTTGAAGTAATGGCTCTGAATATCTCTTCAAGATCTGAAGACTGAGGTACACACTCCATTGTCTCAGCAGGAAGAACAGAGAGGAGAAAAACCACAAAATCTTCCTTGTTTAGCTCTTTCTGAAACTTTGTATGCACAAACAGAAGCAGATTTCCAAACTTTCTCTTAATCATGCTGAGATTTCTCTTGATAAATTCATCTGATCCAGTAGTAGGCCCCACCCCTATCCAGTGAAAAGTGCACATTGAAATATTAATGATAAAACCCGTGCACATTTTATGAAAATGGTTAATCCCTGGCCTGAAAACAAAAAAGGACTGTGGTTGCTGAAATATCATGTTGGGGATATGCATTTAAATGCACATGCGAATTCACTTGGCTACTGAAGCTAAAGTGAAATATGTATGTGGGCCTGGATACAATCCTATATAGCTCCATCAGTCACTTGTATGAACGGTCCAAGCCATATTTCTCAATGGTCTTGAAATGTACAAGATAAATGGCAAGCACATCACCAATCGATTGTATATATCTTGCAGCACCGTTCTGTCTTGTGTCGTGCAGTACCAGCGATTAGCATACTCTGGCATGCATACCTAGTTACCATGAATCCACGCATCAGTAGATTACTAGCTACAAGATAGCATAGAAGACATAACACACTCTGCGCTACATGTAGTGCTTTGCCAAATTTTAACTATGCCATGCAGTGTTAATTGTGAGGCTATTTCACCTGCTTCTAGCAAACCATACTGCACTTCCATTTGGGTGTCACTATAGATGGATTGCAAGGGGCGTGTCCAATTACATAATGTCACTTCCGGAGGGCAAGTGAATGCAGCGACAAGACGTTTTCATTGCAGCTGAAACAGAGAGAACTATAGGACATGACCTACTGAGATACTCTGACATCTGAGGGTGTCGTTTACAGTTGCAGCTATGTACTTATGCACCTGTGAACTCGCGCGTTTGCCCTCCAAAAAGTGGGATTATGTCATTCGCCACGCCTACTTGCAATCTGTACCGGTACATGTAGAAGAGGAAAACAATACATGTAGTACATGTATCATAACATTATGTGGCTTAAAATTGGCGGAGCAAGGCTTCACTTCCCAGCTTATACCGCAGGGGAGTGGGGCCCATGGTATTATCCATGGTGGGGCCTGAGTATTATACATAGGCTTTAATATGCATACCTGTCACAGCTTCTTTGGCTTGTACATACTTCTGAGTGATTCTCTTGGCCACTGCATCCTCTCCCATACTCTGCAGAGCACTCATAACATTCTCCCAGGATGCATTGGAATCAGTACGGAGCCACTTATCTAGCATCTCGGGCTTCCATCGTTCAACACCAGCAGTAGGATTATTTGATTGAATTGCACGTAATTGGTCAGGTCTCAAGCCCAGCTTTAACCCCAGTACGTACCAATCAGAAACCGTTGCAAGTTCATTTGAAAGGATCTTCAGATCAAGAGCAGGTGAAGCTTTCGAGTCTGCAGCCATATTGCTCAACAGTCGAGACAAACCTCGCCCCTCATATCGTGACGTAATTGCGTAAACATACCTGGTAATTCCCCCCAGCCCAGAGCGTATCCATGTTACCCAGGAAGGGTGTTTGCAAGCAAACAGAAAGACACAGTATGCTTTTCGCGTTGTCTAAAGAAATATGCATAGTATGCTGTATAAAAGGCATGAAGAAATGTCTGTTTTGACAACCTCAAGGAAGAGCCCGCTAGCTATAGCTTCTATCTCTGATAGTCTTCTAAACTTGATAAGCAAAGATTAACGTTACAACTGGCGAGCTAATTAGATGGACATTTGATAGCGGGGGAAAAAGGTCTGTGGTAGACTATAAAAATCCTAGTATCGCAAACAGTCAGAATGACATCGGATCTGATCGCAATCTAATATGGAGTACAATAAGTGTTATCAAAGACGATAGCAGTATTTACTAAATTAGTAGCTAGCTAGTTACGATACTGGTACTAAACAGAAGTATCAATCACATTAGCGTATGAGCAATACTGTGATTATAGGGCCACTTTAGCTTAGGCATGTTGAAATTCACCTTTAGCAAATGGCTTGCAAACATGCACAGCTACCAAAACAGGGGGAAATAACCAGACTTTAAACTGCGTGATGACTAACATGAGTAATATAATAATAATAATATACTCATGTTGCTGCCGTAGCGCTTACGCCATTGACCACGCACCCACAGACGCAGGCGGAGCTTGTAAGACCTCCAGTCAGAGGACAAGAGCAAGAACAACCAGAGACCACACAATCCTGATCACCATACAATTCCTTCTTCCTAGTCTCCCATATCAATAATACAAAGCTCTTAACTAGCTTTAATAATGCTTTAAAATCATCCCTGTTCCAATTCTCAAATCCTAAAATAAAACTTGCCTTATTAAAATTATCAAGTGTACTAAACTCCCCAAACCTCCCCCCCAATAGATTTTCTAATTCTACCATGAAATTATTTCTAATGCTGTCATATGCTGGACACTCCCAGAGAACATGTACCACACTCTCACATTCACCCCTGCATAATTTACACTGCCTATCATCATTTTTACCCCTATGTCTTCCTAACTCTTCATTCAGACCGTTCGTACCTGACCGAAACTTAAACAATAATCTTGTACCCGGATCACCTACCCCCTGCAAATAATTCTTGAATTCTATTTCCTTACAGAAAGACTTGTACAGATTCAACTTAACTTTAGTATTCAAGCTGTCATTAAAGTCCTTGTATTCTCTATCCCTCAACGCTTCGTCTACCGTATCTAAAAACAAATTAATATTATCTGCAGCTAATACCTCTTGGCTATCTAAATCTAACTGCAGCAGCAATTCATTAATTACTTTCATCCAAGTTTTCCTTTGCCTACCTCTACATGGTTTCACTTCCCACTCAGCATCTAATAGTACTCTAGGATACCGCTCAATATCCAACTTATTGACTTTATACCACCACTTAAGTTTGCTTCTATCCCTCCTCCCTTTCAAGGACTCTAACCCCATATCTCCCCTTACCGCTTCATTACACGTTTTGGAAGAGCAGCCAAGTATCTTCTTAGCTGCTCCTAGCTGAATGGATTCTAAGGAAGCTGTCTGCCGTTTATTACAAGCTCACACTTCACTACCGTATTCTAAAGTAGGACGAAGTACTGAAACTAACAATAATCTCCTTGCAACGGTACTGATATTTCTATTACTGACAAACCGGTGCAAACGATTAAGCTTTTTCTTCCCATTATCAATTACCTTCTGTACATGACTATCCCATGACCCATTCTCAGCAAATTCAATCCCCAAGTAACAGTAACTTACAACCCTTGGAATTACGTTATCTCCCCACTTCCACGCACACATATCTGTAATAGCCACCTTAGAAAATACCACAACAGCACTCTTTTTGATGTTAGATTTAACATGAGTAATATAATTATAAGCATAATATTCATATGAAGTTCACATGTAAGGTGCACACTTCCAAGAGGTGCCTGCTATGCACTATAACTACACAGTTAAAAAATGCTAGAGGTATACTGAGAAAGCCAATCATACAACCATTCCCAGAGACTCATTCAGCTGGTCTAGATAGTCCAGGAACACATCATAGTCCTGCAGGATGTCCTGAACACCCCAGGGGTGGGGGATAGAGGCTGCCAGTTGGGGGGTGACAGCTGGGTGCTCTGTGTGGAGGGCCAGGGCCTTCTCCGGAGGGAAACCAACGTCCTTTCCAAAGGTGCACTCCCACAGGATATTGTGGAGCTAAAGTAAAAACTACACTGAGTTAATTATGTGCCCATTAGGTAATACTATTTATGCGTGGTACTGGTACATTTGTTAGTAACTGCATGGCAGCTATTTCAAAAAGGGTATAACTGCTCTCACTATATTTGGTGTATACAAGCACAGGTCACATGATATTATTAGGTAGTTGCACACTCTTTTTTTAGTGTTAAGAGCTCTTATTATATTATTTATACTTGCAGTACTTACCTCAACTTCAAAGTGCTCAGAAATGTCATTAAAGTTTACTGTGACTGCTTGCCCCTTCAGTAGCTTTTCCCAGTCAGTACGATACTCTTGTATAGCAGTGATGGTGACCATACACTTGTTGTCGATGACGTATGCTGTGCGCTTCTTGTGTCTAATAAATTCCACAGTCCAGTCATCAGTACAGGGAGTGAATTCCAACAATCCTGGCTTGGGGATTGTGAGATTCTGCAGTAATCGATCAACTGTGCTGTATAGCTCATAAGTCTGAGTCACTACCTCGAACCGATGTAAACCAACCCTAATGTCGTGGTTCCTGTATGGAAGAATATGTCATCGTAATGGCATTCTGTATTGAGTACAACCAGAGGAGATTGGAAGGCATCACGTGTGCATCACTATTGCATGATGTCATGTTCCATTGTGTAAGGTATCTGGCCCAAAAAAAAACGCTTCATGGCTCTACAACCTTCGAGGTTATGATTGGGTACGCCCCTCGGTTTGCAAGTATGCAGCTGTGCTGTAGAGGATTTGGCTTGAATTCATGCAGTGGATTCTCAGTGAGCTTCCATAATATTTCTTGAAGCCATGCTATTGAAGGCAGAGTAGCAATTTTACTGCTCAGATTCTTACTTCGAAAAAACTGCTAGACTTACACAACATGACTCACCAAGCAGATATATTAATCTCTCTGCCAGAAGACTGTGCAATGTAATGTAATTTTCATATAGGAAATACGCATGGCTGACTTTTTCATAATACAATAAGGCTATTTACTAGCCTCGTCTTCAGGCCCCCACTTTTTTTTAGCTACGCAAAGAAAAAGTGGAGGGCCTGGTATCTAAAGTCACATATACGAAGTGCTGTATATTGGATGCATATGTGGGCACCCAAAACCACTTTATATGTACCCGAATAAAGTGGGGGGGCTGAGAACGAGGCTAGCTATTTACACTATAAATACAAGGAGGTTATCTGATTTATGGGAAGAGCTGAAGGCAAATTCTATAAAATGTGAGAGTAGTGTGTACCGCAGCAGTTTTATGGTGGATGTTTAGATTTATATGGCTGGACTACATATACTACAGCATGAATATGTATGCGTGGTATAACAAAATTCTGGCTACTTAGACTACAGTATACATATTCATGAGAGAATGTGTATTTCAGATAAATCTTTTGCTTGGTACTCTGTAGCCTATATCAATACGCAATATTTCAAACACTGTAGCTATGTTATTATATCAATACGCAATATTTCAAACACTGTAGCTATGTTATTATATCAATACGCAATATTTCAAACACTGTAGCTATGTTATTATATCAATACGCAATATTTCAAACACTATAGCTATGTTATTATACTTACCTGTGCAAACAAAGGACATCAAAAGTCATCAGTTTTATTTCATTTTGTTTGAGCAATATCACTTCCAGTTTCCCTCCTTCAATCTTTAGACGTAGATCTAACTTATGGCGGTCCGGATCAAGATCAGATGTAATAGTGAACTTGATATCAAGTGTTTCGAGAGTAGGTTTAGAATCTACATACAGATTTTGAGCATTTTCTTTTCTTACACTGTATATGAAAAACAATCTTAATTATTAATTATTAGTAAATGTTGTGTTATAGTCAGATAGAATACCCACTCAGTACTGAAGAGCTTTGAATGGATAGTATCTGTGAATACAAATTCAGCGAACTGTTCAACTCCCCAAGGCTCATCACTAGCTGTGACATCATCAGGCAAGCGGAACCATAGCACTTTACCAAACCTGCATACATGAAAACATCTAAATAATACACATAGCTATCCCAAAAGCACGGTAATTTAGTACCTGGCTTCGAGTTTCAGCATGTGATTAGGTACTTGATTTTTAAGAGCCCACTCAAGGGCACTTTGCAGATGACCTCTTATGTCCTCTTTGTACTCTATCATAATCCTACATGCATGTGTGTACATGTGTGTGTGTGTTGGGAGGGAGAGAGAAGCTTGGAAAAGTAAGACATGGAGTTTCTGTACTAGCTGGATATCTCAAACAACCTTGCCTGAGCTGTAGGACCCCCAGTTTTTCCCACCTTGTCGGGAGAAGTAACGGCCCCACTGTGCATGCTATCCAATGCCTTATGTAGCTCGTCCACTGAATCCAGGGGCGAGGAGGTTGGATTCAGCTTCTTGAGCTCTTCCAGGCTGGTATCATGTGCTGATTCAGAATGACCCATGGCACTTTTCTAGAAGGAAATATTACACTTCCTACATAGATACATACATACACCATAATTTCATGGATAGCAATATTAATTTTACATACCTCACAACAGCACACTTCATACATGGGTCTCTTACGCTGTCCCCAGAATAGCTGAGTTCTTCCTCGATATACCTTGAATTCAAGCTGCATCTTTGTAGCAATGTCAGCCAGCCCTTCAGTTTGAAGGTAGCACCACTTTGGACCTAAAGGATACTGTAATAAGAGTTTATTAGTCTTCACTTACAGTATATAGTTAGGATATCTTACAATTTGCGCAAATAGTGTTTTCAGTTTTCCTTCAGCATTTGAAAGATTGTCCTCACTTGCAGCAACGACTTCTACCTGCAGGAAGAATCTTATTACTGGTATGTACTAAAAACTCAATAGCTCAGCCCATCATGGCACAGTAGTGCAGCCAAGGCCATGCACCTCACAAACCAAATTAACAGGCAACTTTTACTATCACCTGTTTAGTCTCACGCGCACGCCGTTTTTCGCTGGCAGCATGCGCATAAGACTACCACCTGTTTTCCAAAGTCTCTCTTCAAAGCATGCTGGCTGGCAAAAATAACTGGATAGTTCACAGCAGCTTACTTTGACAACACCATGTTGATTGCAGCTTACAGATCAGTCGATACTCGCCACAATAATAATGTACGTTGTGCGATATTTGCACATGCACAGATAAAAATGGGGTTCCACTAAAAAGCTTAAGTGGTCAGGCTGGGCAGCCTGGGCGGTTGCGCCGGCCCTGGGTATTGGAACATATCATGGCGTGACCTCCAGGACCACTGCAGCTGTAGACAACAAAGTCGGAACCTTATTTCCTTTACCAATATCTGCCAGCAGTGACTGAAAATATAGCTGTGACCAAAATTATCCTGTAAAACTCTGTTTAGTAGACAATATCTATATTCATACCTCTCCTTCAGCTCTCTTGGAGGGCCGCATTCGAAATTCCACTGCAGCCATAATAGGCCTCAAATTGCTACCCTCTCTGCCTATTGCCGACCCCAAAGGCAGTCCTTTGGGAAGTTGGATGTAGGTAGTGAAGACTCTGTAGGTGCAGAAGGCAAGAGAGCATCAGCATAAAGGCCTAGGGCTCCAATTTGTAACAAAAACATGACTGATAGCTATAATAACTGGACTTCGGGGAGGCAATAATACAGTAGGCTTAATTACTTACCTGGATGCCTTGTGATGTGCCCATTTGCACTTGTCTCCGTGTTGGCATTCTCCTAGAAGTTTGTAGGTTACACAATCCTTTTTCTGGGCAGCCATAAAAGTAGTCTGGCGTAGCCCGCCCCTCACGAAAAACGAAGGGTGGTATATTTAGACTTGCAATTGGAATGCGGATGTTGTGATATGACGACTCGGTCCTACGTGTCTACAATGTTGGAGTGACTATGTGGCTATTGCTCCGCATACAATGATCAATAGTCATATCTGATCATGACACGCCCCCAGGAGCTAGGAGCACAGCCATATAAACAAGGCCTTAAATTTCCGGAGCTGCAGTTCTGTGATATCACATCCTCCACACCGCAGGTTCTGTCTAAACCCACTCAGTCAGAATGCAGCATCAATAGATGGTGTAGAAGCAAATCCTGGGCCAGACTAGAGCAGTCACCCAGCGGACAGGGTCTCCATCCATGAACATGCATGACAGGACATCACTGTCCGGCACCAAAGCATACCCCTTTGGTGCAGCTGATCCCAAGGTCAATGCTAGCGTCCCATACCTTCGCCCAGCTCACTCCCTGAGCCACGAAAGGGACCTTAGCCTGACATACATACTGAGTACACATGCAATCCCATATCCCTACCCAAACCCTACCCTAATCCTAGCCCTAACCTAACCAAATAGAAACAAAATTGTCAGACTGCCACTTTGTAATTTCATACATAGTAAAAGTGTGAGCATGCATTTAATGTAGCTTCGTATATTTATAGTCTATGTAGCGTAAAACTTCAAGGAGGATCACGTCCTCCATGTAGTGTCTTGGAAGAACTGCATCTTTTGTTTTGTTGGAATTACACATCGGTCATGACCTATAGAGTAATCACAGCTGTGAGGATTGCATGAGCTTGATGATACTGGTTGAGGGAGGTCGTTATTCAATGGACATCTGGAATAGCAGATTGGATGGTAGTACATGACCAGAACGGACTATGGTGAAGCCTGTTTAGTAGTATAGAGACTTGGGACATATCTTCACCCAGAAATACATGTAACAGTACTGGAAAATATTCCATAGTACTAGTGCAGCAATCACAATCACACACAGGCCTGACCCATCCTTAGGTCACATGTGCATGCATGCTACACTGCAGCTCTGAATGCAGGTTATGTGTATGACAGGCTGCATGGTGGAGTACTGGAGTTCTGTAACATATACAAATGTAAATATATGTAGGCAGGGATCGAGAAGAATCTGATACCATACTTTCTCCAGTGCAGCAGCTTATATTTACGTACTGCCTTCTTTCATTGCTTATACCACCCTTCAGCATAGAAAATGTACATGGGCCTGGGGACAAGGCTAGGGCATAGATGTGTGATAGTACAATGATTGTTGCATTATCGTCATGATCTGTGTGAGGACATACCAAACATTTGAGCCCGATGTGTTCCATTCCGGTGGTCCAGTATTCCAGTCTGGTCCTGTCAGTCTACACACACTTGCCTGGCATTGTTATTGTAATCTGCATGAACTGAGTAACTAGCATGTTTCAGTAATAACACACTGCAATCTGAACTAATTAATAATCTATTTTCAGGGTGCACAGGTCAAAACATCATGTACTCAGTTACAAACATAATTGTACCTAGGCTACAACCATTCCCAGAGACTCATTCAGCTGGTCTAGATAGTCCAGGAACTCATCATAGTCCTGTAGGATGTCCTGCACACCCCAGGGGTGGGGGATGGAGGCTGCCAGTTGGGGGGTGACAGCTGGGTGCTCTGTGTGGAGGGCCAGGGCCTTCTCCGGAGGGAAATCAATGTCCTTCCCAAAGGTGCACTCCCATAAAATGTTGCGAAACTAAATTAAGGTGGAATCACCATTAAATAAATGACACCATGACTACCACACCATGTATTATGATTATGACATCATGCAATGCTTACCTCAACTTCACTATGTTCAGCAAGATGATCAAAGTTTACTGTGACTGCTTGCCCCTTTGCTAGTTTTTCCCAGTCAGTACGATACTCTTGTATAGCAGTGATGGCGACCATATACTTGTCATCAATGACGTATGCTGTGCGCTTCTTGTGTCTGATGAATTCCACATTCCAGTCGTTGGCACAGGGAATGAACTCCAGTGTCCCTGGCTTTAGGAGTGTGAGGCTCTGCAGTAGCCTATTGGCAATTCCATACAGTTGATGGGTTTCTGGCACTATCTCCAGACGATTCAAACTGATCCTGATATCATGTTGCCTGTGTACAAGAATAATCAGCGATAATATGCATACGCCTGCTTCACAAATCGTCAGCAAATAATTATATCTGTGCAAACAGAGAATATCAAAAGCTACCACTTTTGTTTCATTTCGTTTGAGTAATACTATTTCCAGTTTCCCTCCTTTAACTTTCAAACGGAGGTCTAGGTTTCATTTCGTTTGAGTAATACTATTTCCAGTTTCCCTCCTTTAACTTTCAAACGGAGGTCTAGCTTTTGGCGGCTATAGCCAGCAAGAATAGTGGAGAACTTGATGTCGAATGTTTTAAGTATCGAATCAAACGTGGATATCTCTTCACCCAAGTGTTCAGCATTCTCCCTTTTAACACTGCATGAAAAAAATTGAAGTTAAATATACATGAGCTGAGGCTGCTAGAAAACTGACTTACTCTGTATTGAAAACTTGTGAATTTCACTGTTGTTGGGAGCTATAAGATTAACATGTGATAGCATGGTTTGGAGTGAAATTTTGGATAAATCATACTCGTAATGTACCTAGGATGGTAAATTGCACTCGGCTTCGCCTCGTGTAATTTAACCCCATCCTTGGTACATTACTCGTATGATTTATCCCAAATTTCACTCCAAACCATGCTATTACATATACATATAGGCATGCATATAATTATAGTACCTGGCCTGAAGTTTAACAATATAAGAAGGTGCTTGATTTTCACGAGCCCACTCAAGGGCATCCTGTAGATGGCTCTTTATATCTTCCTTATACTCTGTCATGACACAGCTGTGAGCAGTATAAAAAAAAACAATATAAAGTTAGTCTTGTTCCCAGGCTCCACTATACCCAGCATCTTTTGCACGTTGAAAAAGTATGTGTTTTTCATACATATGCAAAAAACGCTGGGTAGTTGCAGGTTTAAAAAAATACATTTTTTTCCATTGTACAAAAAACGCTAGCTAGTGGAGCCTGGGAATGAGGCTAAGTAAAGTAAGTGGGTACCCTATTACAGTAAATTGTTAACTATAGTGCTAAATAGAGAAAGTACATTTTAGAGAAAACTGGGTGTCTCTAAACCATGGACTGGATTCTCCACTAAATTGTGGGACAAGAACATTAACATGAGACTGGATTATCAATGCATAATTTTAATAAAATTAGTAGCTAGCTAGTTACGGTACTAATCAGACATTTCAATCACAGTGTTACTGCATGCACCTGTGTTTTACATTTAGCTAGCTAGAGGCTTTAATTGAATGGGTACTGCCCGTCTTTCCGACGGGGCGCGCAGGGAGGGTCTGGATTCGAGACTAGCTATATGGATGATGATTTTGGAATGCACCTGACTAGTACTAATGGCTTGCAAGCAGGGAAATAGCCTGACTTTGTTATTCACTTTAAATTGCATAATGAATAACATTAGCATAATTATACAAAAATAGTCAGTTCACATGTAAGTGCATGTACACTTCCGAGAGGAGCCTGCTACACACTATAACTATACATCTACAACTATACTATTCCCAGAGACTCATTCAGCTGGTCTAGATAGTCCAGGAACTCATCATAGTCCTGCAGGATGTCCTGAACACCCCAGGAGTGGGGGATGGAGGCTGCCAGTTGGGGGGTGACAGCTGGGTGCTCTGTGTGGAGGGCCAGGGCCTCTTGTGGAGTAAAACCAACGTCCTTCCCAAAGATGCACTCCCATATACTGTTGTGGAACTATATACAAGTAAAAGTATTCATCTATAATTAGCACGCACTCTTCTGAGGGTTTTCAGTTTTTATATAGGCCAACTGGAATCCATCATTTCTGTAATTACGAAACTAGTCAGCTGAGCCGTTGATACATAAAAACAATTAAGATTTTAGATTTGTTTGTAGTAACTACCTCACCTACTTAAAACATTGCTTACTGTAACTTCAGTGTGCTTAGTAGGAATTCCTTCAAGCTCTACTGAGATCGATTTCCTTGGTGATATCATCTTCAAGTCAATACGGTGCTCATGTATGACTGTAACTGAAACTATGTACTTGTGATCAATGACATAGGCTGTCCGCTTCTTGTGTCTGATGAGTTCTATGGACCATTCATCAGTACAGGGAACAAATGTTAACGTCCCTGCTTCAAACTTAAGTTCACTTAGCAATTTTTTAACTCGTCTATCAGTTGGTGGAAGAATCTCAAGCCTATTCAAACTGAATCTGATGTCATGTTGTCTAGAGTGAAAAAGCAGACATACCATGCTATAATCTCTGTGCAAAATTATCATCACATGCTAAATTGTAGCCTTGTTCCCAGGCTCCACTCCCCAGCTTTTCTCGCACTGTGTAGACATTACGAGAAAAGCTGGGGAGTGGAGTCTGGGAACAATTAAGGCTACTAACCTGTGCAAGCATAAGAAGTCAAACAACGCCACTTTGGTTTCATTTTGTTTGAACAGTAGCACCGTCAGCTCTTTCCCCTCAGGCTTCAGTCGAAGGTCAAATTTGTTGGCACTATTCGTGAACTTGAGATCAATTGTCTCAAACATTGGATTAGGATCAGAAATATCTTTGATATCTTCACACATTTTCTCAGCATACTTATTATTCACACTGTATGGTATCAAAATTTAATGTAAAAACAAAGTGAAAATCACAAGTATCACAATTTGTATGCACTCACTCAGTGGTAAAGCGTTGTCTATACTGCGCATCCGTGATGAGAAACTGTGCCAATGCATCGACTCCCAAAGGTTGGTCATCAAGGACATCCTCAGCCAAGTGGAAGCGCAATACTTTGCCAAACCTGGAATATACACACATCAGAGTATATATGTGGTCTCAGCTAATTTTTAAATATACGGGGCCAAATGTAGTGCAATGTGGGGCAAGCCGGAGTGAGCATGTCTGCATATAGGTATTATGTTTCAGGCTACAGTGGCATTAAATACTGTCTTGTCTTGTGACTTCTTACTTCCCTACTGATTCCGAATAAAGGACATAATACTTCATTGCGCCAAAAATAAGATTTCCTATAGGGCTAATACATTTTTAACCTCCGAAAAGAGGACAACCTCTCTACAATGGATAAAATGGCTCATCCCAATGTGTCCACTATTAGAGATTTCACTGTAGCTAACTTACTACAGTTTGTGGCTCGCTGAGGTTTGCCCCAATATTATGACACAATTCCCACTAAAATTAAGAAGTTAATTATGACCAAACACACACTGACAAAAATTGTACCTGGCTTCGAGTTTGAACATATGATTGCGGAGTTGATCATGATCCTTGAGAATCCTTTCAAGGACATTTTGCAGGTGCTTCCTTACATCTACCCTATAATCTGCATACTTCATTATTCTGTGAGTCATAGTCAGAGAATGTTGCAAGTGGATAGTCTCACAGACCCTTGCAGGAATAGTCTTAGCCTCATGCTTATGCAGGTGCTCAAACCAAGCTAGGGAACAAACTAACATGATTGTGTAATCTTTTTCTCATGAGGTGCTGTGACTATATATAAAAGAATAATGACTATATTTGGGGACATACTGAAGCTTTACCTGATCGTCGCACTGGGTGCCATTGGTGCTTTGCTGGTCCGATACAGTGGCAGCTCTGACGATACTGCCAGATGTACCGATTTTTCTTGTATTTTCTTGAGTTCTTTCCAGATGCCAGAGTCAGCGGTGTCATTTGGCATACATGTGGCACTGGTAGCCTCGTTCCCAGTCTCCACTCCCAGCTTTTTTTCACATGTTGTAAAAGAAGCGGGACTGGTACAGCAGCATATTTCATATTGGTTCCCCCTAACAAGCTTTTTGGGTATTCTTCCCTGGTATTTCTTGAACTCAAGAAACAGATTCTTACTAATAATTTCGTCTACTCCAGACAGATAGCACAATGATAGACAACATACAGGGTCCTATAGACAGAGTACAGAGCATTGTAGATCATATATCGGTATAGTAGACTAAGCTTATAGTAAAATTGGTGTAGAACTTACAATTTGTGTAAATATTGCCAGGAGCTTTGTCTTGACAAGCAAGAATTCCTTCTCATTGGCTGTAGTGACTTTCACCTTTGTCAATATTGAATATGCAATTGTAAGGAATGGGTATCTTGAGAACAGAGATATAGACGATAACGTACCCGGTGGTTGTGATCACCCGCTGAACGATCCGGCTCTATAACGCATTCTTCTTTTAGCTGCTTCAGGTTATCATTTCCTCTGCCCATGGCTAATCCCATTGGCAGCTTCTCTGGTACTTCAACATAGTCAGTATAGACACTGTATGTAGGGATGCTAATAATGGGGGTGGAGCTAGGAACTAGTCTCGCGTAGCCAGACGTTGAGGGTCTGTCTACGCGAGACTGCTGAGTAGCTCATCATCAACAAGGGGCTTTTGTTATCAGTATATATCATGGCTAGCAACGCACTGACTCTGCTCTACTTACTGGTCTAGCTTGACAACATGTTGGTATGCGCCATGATCGTCTGCATGTCTGCATGTTCCGAATTTGTAGTATTTGCAGTCTCTCCTCCGGGGTGTTTGTTTGCGTGTAGCTGGATTTGAAGGTTTTGGGACACTCTTCTTAACGGGGCTCGGTGAAGCCATGGTAGCTCAAAATACCCGAGAATTCGCTTTGGACCCTCCCCCTCGATTTACTCATACCACATACCGTCACGTTCTGAACTAGTGCGGGGCTGGCACGCGAGACTAGTTCTGAACTAATTTCAGAAAAGCTATCTAAATAACAGCACAAACAACGCCACATTAGGCTGCAATAAATATTATAACTGTAAAAATACTTCCCCCAGCTGCAGAAGCAGTAGGTATAATTATAAAGCTTATCATTCCGGGTAGCTATGTGTATTCAATCATGCACAGCTATAAAAACAGGATGGCTTTCTAATAGGGAAATAACCTGACTTGTTACTCACTGCATGATGAATAATATTAGCAATGTATAAAAATAGTCCATGCAGTTCACATGTAAGGTGCACACTTCCAAGAGGCGTCTGGTATGCACTATAGCTAACTATACAGCTGAAAATACTACAGAAAAAGTCAATTATACTATTCCCAGAGACTCATTGAGCTGGTCTAGATAGTCCAGGAACTCATCATAGTCCTGTAGGATGTCCTGCACACCCCAGGGGTGGGGGATGGAGGCTGCCAGTTGGGGGGTGATAGCTGGGTGCTCTGTGTGGAGGGCCAGGGCCTTCTCCGGAGGGAAACCAACGTCCTTCCCAAAGGTGCACTCCCACATTCTGTTGTGGAACTAATGACAAGAGGTGCAAAAAATTTGACCATACAGCTATACATATTTTCATCAATACTGCTCACTATAAAAGTATGACTGTGTATACTCCTAGCCTCACTCTCAGGCTCCTGTCCACATTTTTTTTTTTGCACAGGCTATGCTGCAGGCGACAAATACTAGCCTCGTTCCCAGTCTCCACTCCCAGGGAGTGGAACTAGGCTAACAAATACAGCAGCAATTACCAATTTACTACAGTGTTTACCTCAGCCTCAATATGCTCAGGGTGCTTACGAAAGTCTTCAAAGTTTACTGTGACTGCCTGCCCCTTTGGTATCTTTTCCCAGTCAGTATTATACTCTTGTATAGCAGTGATGGTGATCATATACTTGTCATCAATGACGTATGCTGTCCGCTTCTTGTGTCTAATGAATTCCACATTCCAGTCGTCGGCACAGGGAATGAACTCCAGTGTTCCTGGTTTGGGGATTCTGAGACTCTGAAATAGCCTATGAGCTACTCCATACAGCGGATGGGTCCCTGGCACTATTTCAAGGTGGTTCAAACTGATTCTGACATCATGTTCCCTGTATGGTATGGGAATAACAATACTGACCTCATGCATCTATTTGACCTCTATCACCATATACCTGTGCAAATTGAGGATGTCAAAAGTTACCACTTTTGTTTCGTTCTGTTTCAGTAGTATTACTTCCAGTTTCCCTCCTTTAAGCTTCAGACGAAGGTCTAACTTATGGCGGCCCTGGCCAGCAAAGGTAGTGGATAGCGTGATGTCGAATGTCTCAAGAACTGGTTTGGGGTCAGACATCTCTGTGCGCAGTTGTTCTGCATTCTTCTCCTTCACACTATAAATGTAAGTATATTGAGGCATGCTCAATAAAATGGTATACTCATGCCTAATATATACACTCACTCAGTATTGAAGCTCTGTGAATGCATAGTTTCTGTGAACACAAACTTAGCAAGAAATTCTTCAACTCCCCAAGGCTTATCATCAGCCGTGACATCATCAGGTAAGTGGAACCAGAGTACTTTACCAAACCTGTATGGAAGAAAAGTAAAAGCTCCAGACATTTGTACAGTGTTAGCTTTTCAATAGCTACCTGGCCTCCAGTTTAAACATGTGATCAGGTGCTTGATTCTTTAGAGCCCATTTAAGGGCTTCTTGAAGACGATCCTTTATGTCTTCTTTATACTCTAGATCTGTCATGATCCTGTGGGTGGTAGGAACATAGCCACATCATAGTATGGTTATAATTATGTGGGCCATAGTCATAATAATATGTGAAGGAAAATTATGTTTGCTACTGCCTTCATGGGTGGCATTGCTTGGAAGTGAGGAATCTAAAGTGCTGCAATATGATACTAAATTTATTCACATGCAGTAGACTAAGGAATGTAGACAAGGTTCATGCAGGCATAAAACCCAGGGTACAGCTGGGCTGGAACCCATGGGTAGAGGAGAGTAGCATTAATTTAAACCAACTAATATAGGACTTGCCAATAAAGAACTCTTTCGTATAGATACATGTATTATCAAACCCAATGAAACTCATTCAGATAGAGAAATAAACAAACCTGGCTCGAGCTGTTGGGCCCACAGTAAATGCTGTCTTGCTGTGAGAACTAACTGCCCCACTGTGCATGCTATCCAGTGCTTTATGTAGCCCGTCCATTGAATCCAGGGGAGAAGAGGTCGGATTCAGCTTCTTGAGCTCCTCCAGGCTGGTATCATGTGCTGAAGTAGCACCACTGGTACTGCTCTGCAAAATTCATGCATTTGAGAGTAATACCGGAAGAGCTCTGAAAATCTCTAGGACATGCACAAATACATCAGGTAGTGCTAGGCATGATATTAGGCCTTAGTACATAATTATCTACATGCTACATACATACATTATGTGCATTAGTCATATATACTTACACAGATACATACATACATACATACGTACATACATACATACACACACATACATACATACAGACATACATACACACATACATACATACAGACATACATACATACATTCATAGCTATTTATGTAGACAGACACACACACACACTCACACACACACACACACACACACACACACACACACACACACACACACACACACACACACACACACACACACACACACACACACACACACACACACACACACACACACACACACACACACACACACACACACACACACACACACACACACACAGTGGTATAGGCAATGGCCCTGACACACCTGTCCAAACAACTTAGTTTGTGCCCTAGCATTTGCTTGTCTGCATTGCATAGTTTTGTACTACATGGTTTGATAGTACACGATTGAAGGAGGCAGGGTAGGACAGATCCCTGTGCACAATACTGTACTGAGTCATTTACCACATGTCGTAGAGTCAACGTAACTATTTGTGGGCTGGGGACAGTTTTACATTCTTTTAGTGTCAACCTACATGTAGTGCAGTGACAAAGCAGAAACTGCACCATGAGGTATCTTGTGAGCATCAGGAGCACTTTCTGAACGCTGAAAATATATAGCAATTTTGTCCATGCTGCATACAATAGGGCTGAGAAGCAGCCCGGCCCAATTTAGCTATGCCTGACCACAACATGTCCTGTGTACAACCAAGCTTGTCATAAATATACTCAATGCACAGTACCTCACAACAGTAGACTTCATACATAGGAGTGTGAGAATGTCCGTGACTTGGAAGTCTTCCTTGGTATCTCCTGAATTCAAGTAATTTATCAGCAACTTTAGCTATTCCTTCAGTATGAATGTAGCACCATGTTAGTCCTAAAGGAAACTGAAAATGAGTATTAGTGATTGCATTGCCTGAATTCATTCTTGGCTTGGCATACATGTGCAGCAGCGTTAGCCTCGTACCCAGCCCTCCTCTCACAGCTTTTTTCATAGCCAACTGTGAAAAAAGCTGGAAGGGTAGGCTTGGGTACGAGGCTACAGCAGCATAGCAGCAGAGCAGTATAAACAGTTACTATCTTACAAGTTGTGCAAATAGAGCGCTCAATTTTTCTTTAGCCTTTGTGAGATCGTCTTTGTCTGCAGCAATAACTTCCACCTGCATAAGTGAATTCAAAATAATAGATACTGGATTTAGAAATCTGAAAGGGTGCCAGCATAGTCTCGTGCCCAGCTGACTTTTTGCCCCTCCCCTCCGTCTCGTTCCCAGCCGACTTTTCCCAATGGAGGGCGAAAAGTCGGCTGGGAACGAGACTAGTGTCAGCACTAGGCTAGGTCACTCAGACTATGGGTACAAATAATACAAGGAGGTAGACCACATGTGCACAGTCAGTGAATTTTACCTCTCCTTCACATTTTTCGGAAGGCCGTATCTGAAATTCCACTACACTCAGGATGGGCTTCAGATTGCTACCTTTTTTACCTATTGCCATTCCCAGAGGCAGTCCTTTTGGAAGCTGGATGTAGGCAGTGAAGAGTCTGCAAAGAAGTGCACGATTATAAACTTGACAGTCAAGCAGCCATGGGTTATAGACTCACTTTGGTGCCCTATATGTATGTGCAAATCGGCAGTCATCTCCATGATCACATTTTCCCAACAGTTTATACTTTACGCAGTCTTTTGGACGCCTGCTGTTTGGCCGAGTTGCCATCGTGAGCACTCGTTTACTGAGGCTGGTATGACGTACTTTGCTATTGGTTACGGTATGTTTGCAAAACGCGCCGACACACTCACTGGAGTTACTGCTGTCAACGGTAAATAAATCGACTACAATGTAGTAGACTAGGCCTACTCGCTACCAAGATAGCAACAACTAAGCTAAGTGACATTTACCGCTAGCACAGACCATTATTTTCAGAGAGGGACCAAAATTTTCATCAAAAAATTGTCTGCCCGGACCAATATTCGGGAGATTTTGGTTCCCGGACCAATTTTTTCGCCCGACCAAAATTCCGTGACAGGCATACATACGCCCCGAAAGTTATGCGATGTTATGCAAAATAGCCTGAGGTTTTAAGGTAGTTCCCACGCATTCCATGGATGCACGAGTGCCCACATAGCTATACCATAAATAGTGGATAGGCTATGCACTATACTATCTATGGCTATAATGTTGCGGAATCAAGTGCGTAGCTATGTCCTTCCTAACTTAAAGTATAATGTGAATCAATCATAGAGCAATTTTGTGGGGCATAGCTATGGTATAGCAAACAATTTAAGGTCTATAGGTCAAATTCAGAACCGAAATTGTGTATCTATGAACAACCCAAATTATAGTCCTGCAGGATGTCCTGAGTGCCCCAGGGGTGGGGGATGGAGGCTGCCAGTTGGGGGGGGGGGGGGGGGGTGACAGCTGGGTGCTCTGTGTGGAGGGCCAGGGCCCTCTCCAAATTAAAGTGACACCAACGTCCTCTCCAAAGGTGCATTAGTTTCTACATACTGTTATGGAAGCAGCTATAGTTACATGTACTTGAAAAATGACTACACTTGACCATGGAATAGGACACACTGGTTTTGGGAATTTGGTTGTTATTGCAATCTGAACTAATTAATAATCTATTTTCAGGGTGCACAGGTCAAAACATCATGTACTCAGTTACAAAAATAATTGTACCTACATGTAGGCTACAACCATTCCCAGAGACTCATTCAGCTGGTCTAGATAGTCCAGGAACTCATCATAGTCCTGTAGGATATCCTGCACACCCCAGGGGTGGGGGATGGAGGCTGCCAGTTGGGGGGTGACAGCTGGGTGCTCTGTGTGGAGGGCCAGGGCCTTCTCCGGAGGGAAATCAATGTCCTTCCCAAAGGTGCACGCCCATAAAATGTTGTGAAACTAAATTAAGGTGGAATCAACATTAAATAAATGACACCATGACTACCACACCATGTATTATGATTATGACATCATGCAATGCTTACCTCAACCTCAATATGTTCAGCAAGATGATCAAAGTTTACTGTGACTGCCTGCCCCTTTGGTAGCTTTTCCCAGTCAGTACGATACTCTTGTATAGTAGTGATGGCGACCATATACTTGTCATCAATGACGTATGCTGTGCGCTTCTTGTGTCTGATGAATTCCACATTCCAGTCGTTGGCACAGGGAATGAACTCCAGTGTCCCTGGCTTTAGGAGTGTGAGACTCTGCAGTAGCCTATTGGCAATTCCATACAGTTGATGGGTTTCTGGCACTATCTCAAGACGATTCAAACTGATCCTGATATCATGTTGCCTGTGTAACAAGAATAATCAGCGATAATATGCATACGCCTGCTTCACAAATCGTCAGCAAATAATTATACCTGTGCAAACAGAGAATATCAAAAGTTACCACTTTTGTTTTATTTCGTTTGAGTAATACTATTTCCAGTTTCCCTCCTTTAAGTTTCAAATGGAGGTCTAGCTTTTGGCGGCTATAGCCAGCAAGAATAGTGGAGAACTTGATGTCGAATGTTTTAAGTATCGAATCAAATGTGGATATTTCTTCATCCAAGTGTTCAGCATTCTCCCTTTTAACACTGCATGAAAAAAAAATTGAAGTTAAATATACGTGAGCTGAGGCTGCTAGAAAACTGACTTACTCTGTATTGAAAACTTGTGAATAGATGTTGTCTGTGAACAGAAACTTGACAAACTTTTCAATATCCCAAGGGTTATCAAAAGCATCTTTAGGTAGTTTGAGCCACAGGAGTTTACCAAACCTGATGCAATATAAAACATTAAGCAACGCATCATTGTTATATATAGGCATGCATATAATTATAGTACCTGGCCTGAAGTTTAACAATATAAGAAGGTGCTTGATTTTCACGAGCCCACTCAAGGGCATCCTGTAGATGGCTCTTTATATCTTCCTTATACTCTGTCATGACACAGCTGTGAACAGTATAAAAAAATCAATATAAAGTTAGTCTTGTTCCCAGGCTCCACTATACCCAGCATCTTTTGCACGTTGAAAAAGTATATGTTTTTCATACATATTCTTATAACATGCAAAAAAAACGCTGGGTAGTTGCAGGTTCAAAAAACACGTTTTTTTCCATTGTACGAAAAACGCCAGCTAGTGGAGCGTGGGAATGAGGCTAAGTAAAGTAAGTGGGTACCCTATTACAGTAAATTTTTAATTACAGCGCTAAATAGAGAAAGAGAGTACATTTTAGAGAAAACTGGGATGTCTCTAAACCATGGACTGGATTCTCCACTAAAATGTGGGACAAGAACATTAACATGAGACTGGATTATCAATTAAGCTGGAATGTGGGATCGGAATGTAGAACCATAGTAGTGTATGGGCTCCTAAACCACTGTCAGTAATTATTAATTTTTTAACCAAAGTCATGTTTACTATCAAAACTGTGTACATGTACATACTATGCTGCCTTTATCTGTGCAGTACAAGTTACATTAATCTTTCCATTCAAGAGTTAGCACAACATTCCAAATTGAAAATCAACTCTCTTTCTATGACAATTCCTATATTCTCTGTGTTAACACTTTATGCCATGCAATAGTCAAGCTAAGAGCACCAGTATGTTTTTGAATTGTGAGTTCACACAAATATACCGGTAGTATAGCAAGGCTAACCTGGTTAATCTAGCAATAGGGACCACAGCTTCTGCCGTCTTACTAGGAGAACTGAATATCATATCCAGTACTGTACGCAATTCAATAGGTGAGGATCTTGAGGTTGAATTTAGCTCTTTGAGCTCTTCCAAGCTGCTGTCACATGACAAGGTAGTCTCAGTGTTCTATCAACAAATACGCCATAACAATGATATTGCAATATAGTTTGTATTACTTCATATGTAAAGAAATATATAATACGTACCTCACAACAGCACACTTCATATACGGCATTGTGATACCGTCCCCGGGAATGACGAGTAGGTGCTCTTCCTTGATATTCATTAAATTCAAGGAGCATCTTTCCAGCGATAGCTTCAGTTATTCCTTCAGTGTGGATGTAGCACCATTTCGGACGTGGGGGGTGCTACAATTACAAGTGAAATTATAAATTAAAGCCATACAAGGCAGAGGCAGTGGAGCTATACTTAATTGTTGTAGCTACATTTTGAGGCTTGTTTGTACCATAATGTATCAGGACCACAATAGCAAAAATAAAAATCATAGCATCTACAAAGTAGAGTGTATTTGGCTGTTATTGTCATTAGCACTTGTGGGCAGAGCTTTATACTATAATTTCTGCTATAGAGTAGAAATGTTATGACTAGAAGTAGACCTGGTATCTCACTTGGTATCATATATTCAAAGTCAGACTGTCTCTTCCTGGACTTGTGGACTTATGCTTTTTCTTACTAACCCACTGCCCTGGAGTGTTGTTCCATTCCTTTGTATTTCCAGGAGCTGATTAGTGAGACTATGAATTATGATCACAAGCATGAGGTAGTAACGATCTATAGCTACTGGCCTTCACAGGCACTAAATATAATCATTATTTTATGAAGGAGGTGTCCTACATGCTCTTTTCATCTAGCTTAATCGTCACTACACACACAGCCCTGGTCCTAGAACTAGCCACATGCACAGTAGCTATCACTTGTCTCATCTAACATCAGGAGTGCATCTCAACATGACAGCCAGATTACTAATGTTAGTAATACCAAATATGGATTTGTAGTCATATATGTGTGCTTAGATAACACATAGAAATACCAATAATGCAGTCAAAAACGATCAGTATGGCCGAAACAATTGCAAGTGCTAGTTCTTCCTGGAGTGACTACTGTAAGAATTTGAGAAGGTACTTCACCAGTATAATTAGCTAGTAACATGGCTGCCATATTTGAATTACACCATCTAGCTATGTACTGTATGTGTGTACTTATGTACTCCCTCCCTTGCCAGCTTTGTGCCGCTCGATGTGCCCTTGCTTACATCTTGAGTAAACAGTGCTCTGAGTTTTTCTGAAGCTTCTGAAAGCTGGTCCTCTTCTGCGGCAACAATTTCTATTTGGCCCTGCATGAAAAAAGGTCATAGCTAAGATTATGGTTTCTTCACTTCAATGGCAGGTATAAGACACCTAATATTATACCTAAGTCATTGTAACCAATCACATTTCAGTTTTACAGATGTATAACATGTCATACCTACTGCGAGAAAAAATATACCCTGATTGTTTATATGAGGTGGTTACCCAAGTCTGTTCCAATCGTTCAAAAAGCTATGGTAGGGCTGGTGGCTAGGGGAGCCTAGGCAGGACGTATGGCGTTTTTTTTTGCCTGTAAATCGATGTGGGATAGCACAGTAAGGTAATGGTCTCCGTCTGCAGCTAGTTTTGCTGTGTTTCTACATGTCCATATATGTGGCCACGCTGCTAGCCTACGGTTTTGTGCCAAAATGGTACTAGACTCGGGCGAGATGGGTAGCTACTGTGGCTATTAGCTGTTGTTCATGCTAGCTATAATTGCTTGGAGTGTTTCACCACTTGTAGCTAGTATTTTGTGTCTTGAAACTTTGCTAGCTAACCATTTTACCGTGTTAATTGCCTTTCAAGCTTCTGGCAAGCTGTAGCTTGACCTACATTTCTTCATGCTTTGGAACCTCTAGTCAGAATGACCTAGCTAGGCATAGCACAAGATAGATAGACCAGAGTGTATGACCCGTTATCCACCTTGGGAAAATGATCTCCCCTGGAAGTATATAGCTACCTCGGGCTTTGTCCTCAATACTTCCTTGGCTTCCACATGAGATAATTTTTCCAGTGGTAGATAACAGGCCATACAACTTTCATACAAATCTCTGCTGGATATAGAAGTAGACCTAATTAGAGCACACCAAAATATAACCAGCCCAAAATGTATGGGAAATGCTAACCTTCTACCTTGGCAACAGTGGTTGCTTAAGTAGCTGATTGCAAGAGGCCAAAAAGCAAATCTTGATATTACCATAAAATATGTACATTTTATTACCTCTGTCTCAAACAGCAAAAGCAATTCTACAGCACCAATTAAGTCTTTCAAGCGCATATGCTTTATGATTTCTAGTGCCACAACCAAGAGTAGTCCTTGTGGAAGTTTAATGACAGTCCTGAAGGTCCTGCATACAAAAACAGAGGCATGTTATTGAAGGTGTAACAACTAAATAATTAATTATTACAGTAAGCTCACTCAGATGCCTTCTGATGATTAAATATGCAGTTGTCTTGTTCACATCTTCCTGATAGCTTATATTTGACACAGTCCTTCCGTCCACTGATATCTGCACGTATTATAACATTTACGAGTAAGGCAAAAATCAATTACTCAAGCTATATATTAACCATACTGTTGTAAGGGCTACAACAGGCTGCTATGAAAGCTCAATGGGCTCCTGCCAAGGTTTGCATTGAGGCCATGATAGGAGAAACTGTGATCAGTAACACTGTGACCTTATCCATCATGCATGGTTCACCTGAAGGCATCTATCATGGCCAACAACCGCATAGCTGGTATAGTGGGCTTGTAAACTTTCTCGGCCACTATGTTACATAGCTACTAACATATGAATTAATAATAAGCTTGAGGTCAAAAGTATATAGGGCGCACATACTATACCTACACTCAGTTACTCACTAGTAATAGCTTCTGGATTTGTAGGCTTTCTTTCGTAGACACACTCACTGTCAACTGTAACCTTCAGAATTGGGTACTGCTGGAAATAGGTGACACTCCGGCGAGCTCTTTCAATTATTTTCCTAGTTAGGTCAGCAGGGATGAGCCAGGTTATACAAATACATCCTTTATGGATGGTATGAAGAAGGAACCCTAGTGGTGGAAGTAGTAAATGGGTCTGGAGAGAGTCCCAGAGCTTGTCTAGGTAATCTAGTGTGTATTCAGCCACACGTTCCTCTAGTTTCACCGAAAGTTCTCTGAAGTATTCTTCATTTGGAGGGTCGCTAGATGTATAGTCATCAGAGGTCAAGATCTTGGGAAGTGCTGCTATGTGTTTAGCTAGTTTGTTTGCAGTCTTATAGCCTGACAGATCTTTTTTATATTGCTTCATCTTCTCTACCATTTCAGAATCATTGCTTCCAAATTCATCAATAATCTGCTCTAGCAGATGGTAATTCCAGAAGTCCCAAAGTCGGTTGGTGGAAAGATATTCAAATATATCTTCTACATCTAATGATTTAAGTGTGCACTTCACAGCTAAAAGAACATCAAGGACAAACAGTCTTAGTTCATTTCTAATTCTTTTTTCCTTCAAGTTCTCCCGAAGCTTTCTACGCACAAACCGGAGTAGCTTTGCAAATTTTCCCTGAATTTGACTCAGGTTACCCTCAACAAAGTGGCGGTCTGCAGAATGACTTGAACCTACATAAATATTGGCGTATACAGGGAACATCATAATACAATTCCAAGGGTGTATATTACTAGGGAGAGCCTAAGTGTGCCCCACGCTAGCTAGTTAGCTGTTCACCCTCCTGTCTGTCAAGATATGCTTCCATTTCAGCATGTGTTGTAGGGACGACTCATAATCATAACATTGAAAAAAGTGAGGACTGAGTTGCAACTAGCCTCGTCCCCAGGCTTCATTCCCATGCACACTTTTTCCGTGCGTTGGAGGGGAGCCTGGGGACAAGGCTAAGTTGCAACCTTCCTGGCGTAAAGGTCCAAGAATAGAATAAGATTCATTTCTATGATCCTGATAACTAAAATGATTACATGATAATGACTACATGTTAATGATTGTTCATGCGTGGAAGTGTTACTTCTAATGTCCCTACTACACAGCATATTTAGACATACATAAAATTTGCATCTCAGATAGCTATAACCCCTCAGTCTTTTCAGTGAAGTATGCCCATTCATTTTCGGCTAGCAATCATGCAGAATGATTTAAAGTGCATCTTCCTTAATGTATGTGATATTTCAAGTCATGAGTTTAGGCATTACTCTGCTGCAAATTATGGCTACATCCAGCCTCCTTTAAATTTTTCAAATGTCTTTTTACTCAAATTTTAAGAGTACTTTCCACAGGGAATATACTGCGGTACTAAAGGCTTGCCTACAAGAATAAGGCAGATGGAGAGCCAGACCCGAAGTCTGATGGCTGAAAACATCAATAGACAGTGACAGTAACAAGGAAAGACAATAGAATCACCCATACAATCAAGCTAGCTGCTTTGGAGCAGTGAGAAGCTGTTGAATGACGTACCTCTGATCTGAATTTTTATGATGTTGTGTAATGCATACACACTTGCATTCTTGTATTCCATTTTGCTATGAGCACTCAGGCTTGCCCCACACGGTGTACGTACAATATGTTGGTCTAGTATGTACATGTATAATTATGGAGCTGACAAAGAACAAACCATATAGCTACCTGTTAAATCCGTGTGTACATACTTCTGTTTTATTCTTGTAGCCACTGTATCCTCACCCATCTGCTGCAAAACCCTCACAATCTCCTCCCAGGAAGGATTTGGATTGTTTCCAAGCCATAAGGCTAGCAATTCATGTTTCTTTCGATCGACAGTGGTGTGGTTTGCTTCAATTTTGCATAATTGGCCAGGCCTCACACCCAATTTTACCCCCAGACTGTGCCAATCAGTGATCTCACTGAGTTCATTTGAAAGGATCTTCAACGTAGGTATGATTTTGAGAGAATCTGCATGTGTAGGAACAAAAGGTAGTGTGCAAAATCTGATAAAAATCATTTGTAATAATTTCTGTGTTTACATGGTGCCATATGCGCAAGCAAGCAAAGGTCTAGTATCAATGCTGTAAGTTTAGAAAGTGTAGTCACTTAATCGCAAATCCATCGAAATTACCCGCAAGGTACGTAGGTAGAGCGGATAATTCCGGCCGCGGTATAATTTCCGGTCAGTCCATTCTTTGCGAATTCCACTTATGTTACAGTAACACTATTAAACTACCCCTCGCACTAGAACTGCAATTACAGTTAGCATTGCTCTATGTAAATGTAGTTTTTGGGCTAGCCAGACCGGAATTAGCTATGCGCTGTGACCGAAATTACCCAGCTCTACCTTATTTAGACTACTCTCTTGAGTAAGTTTTGTTCTTAAAGTATTCCTCGCGTGCGTGAAGAAAGGTCTACATGTATTTTTACTAACTTGATTGGTGCGTCTCGTCAGAGACGGAGTCTGAAGGAATTTCGCCCTCGGCCATTTCTTGTTGTTCAATATTTAGTCTCGTGACTAGCTGACCAGCGCACGCGCAGCAAAAAGTTCAAAGTTAGCCATGTACTATGTATAACGCATGCGCGCCACGAGACTAGTCACGCTGCGCATGCTGGGGCGGAGTTTTATGCGCAGCGACACAGTGAGCTGAGAACTGAGATGAAGACGACTGGACTGTGACATTGTATACAAGCGAAAGCGCGCACTCTTAGTGGTGGCTGCGACTCGAAGTACTCAGCACCAATGATCGTGTCATGGCCGATAAACTGAAAAAGGAGATTTCTCAGCTATTGAAGAAATATTACCCTCCACAGTCACCAGATCTCAAGGCGTTGAGACTCAACAGACATGCTAAAGGTATTGCCGAGGTAACTCAAGATCCCTTGTTATGGGTACGGTTGATATATGGTAACGAAGTTCTCAAGCAATTTGCTCTCGCGCAGACCATAGAAAAAAGGCTGTTGAAAGACACGCAGGATGCTGTTGAGAAGCGCATGAGTGTTCTGGAAACATTTTGTTTAAACTCGCAAGGTAAGCCAGACCTGGCCAGCCTCGGTAGCGCGTACAGCAAGCTATTTGAGTATGCACTACACCACGAAGATTCGTTAGTTCGTAGCGGCATTGACGTTGATGGCTCGTGTGGGGAGTGTTCTAACAAACAAATCGACGGTGAGCACGTTTTACAGGGCGTTGTGGTGGATATTTACCTCACTCCGTCAAAGCAGTGGGTGGGGTACGTTTGCCTTCATAACAGGCATGCCACTCGCCTAGCAGATGTCTTTAAGTTCGACAGCAAGGCGTTGGCTAAGCCTTGGTATACTCGGCACTCCATTCACATTGGTGATACTGTTGAATTCAGTGTAGACAGTGCACACGAGAGCAACGAAATACAAGATTCCACCATGAGAGTGGTGGAGTATCCACCGGGTATTTCCTTGGATGAAACATTCATCCAGGATTATTTGAGCCAGATCAAGCAGGTCTCAGCCGAAGCATCCCTGCCTGCCCTATTGCTGCAGTCACCAGCACCGTGGAAAAGTTTTCTAAATGAGAAAGTTATCTACTCGAAATATTATAAGGAAATTCTTGCCGTGTGTTTTTCATTTCTTCAAACCGATGCCACAGAGTTACCTATACCACCCGAGCTAATGAGTATCGTCGGTGGGTCTGCATTCATCGTTGAAGTTCCTAACCTATTAAAACAAGACCGCCGACAGAATCATGACAAGGCCAGTCGTGAATACAAAAGCTACCAGAGAGATGTCCATGCTGCCGTACATCTCCTTGTAACATTCATAAAATTTTCACCTAGTAAGGCATACATAATCACAGATCCACTCAAGTGTCTTGTACGACTATCCCAAGGAAAATTTCTTGACGGAATCCAGTCGATTGCTCTGGCACTAATTGACACATGCCTCATTCCAGATTCACCTGCTCCTGAATTATTACCCGTACAGCCTGGTGTTGCAATTGAAGGAAATGCCGCTAAAGACCCCCTTTTATGGGTACGATTGCTCTACAATGGATCGATTGAGGAAAGTTCTTATTTTACAGCAGTCAGCAACAGCATAATAAGGACAATGGTTGCAAAACGTCAAGAAGTACTCAAGAAGTACTCCCTGGAAAATCTTAATATTGATGATTTGGAAAATCAAACAGTGCTGACACAGGTTGAACAACTCAAAACTGCCTGCCTCCAGAAGATTGATCTAAAGCATGAAACTGAAATTGATGCAAATTCTAATCCTGCTCTACAAGGAGTTGTAAGTGACATTTATCCTGCACCTGCTAGCAAATTCGAGGGCTATGTGGCTTGCCCTGGTGATCAAAGGATTGCCCAGAACGATTGCAATGTATACAAATTTGATAGTAGTACACCGATCTTGATGCCAAACAAAGGATGTATTCTGCCACTACACATTGGGGATATGATTGCTTTCAAACCGGCAAGTGAGAACAAGGTTGATACAATCCTAGAGGTGGTTGAGTACTATCCTCCTGCTCTCAGTGAAGATTTCGCTGCACGCTACTTCAGCTATATCAATCCCACAGAAGAAATGGAAGCGTTACTAAGGGTGCTTGAATCACCTGTACCCTGGAGAGGAATCTTGAATAAACCAGCCTTCTACCGCAGGCATTATGGCAACATATTGATGGTGTATAATGCTTGCAATTCTGGCGATACAGCAGCTATTCCCGATGCAACAAAGAAGCTGGTACGCACATTCAAGGGGTGCTCGTTTATCCAAAACATTCCTGAAATGCTCAATCAGGATATTGGGAAAACTGAAATGACAGATCAGTGCATGAGAAATGTACGTATAGCAGTTAACCTACTTAGCAGCTTTGTTCGGCATCTCGGCAGCGAAGCAACAACAGTTGCAGAAGTACTCAAGTACATAGTTGAAATTCTACCTAGGGTTGCAATCCACCCAGAAGTTCAATCTCTTACCTTTTCCCTGATTGACTCGTGCCTCATACCCCCAGCTTCTCTTATGGTAAGTGAAAGGCCATGGAAGACCATTCCCACTCTTCTCACTAAAGAAGAATTCGAAGTGAGTGTACAGAGTGAAAACCCAGAACTTCCCAAGGTAAGAGTTAGTGGCAGCTATCAATCAATTGATGAGTATGGACGAACATACTTCACCCTATTGAGAGCCGACTGCTATGGAGAATTGATTGACACCGTAGCTCGCTTAAAAACTCAATGTCGCGATGAACGCCAAGACATCTTTTACCACATTACATTCATTGGTCTCAGTCAGGGCTCTAACCGCAATATTGTCTATGCTTTTCGCTTCGAAGCTCACCTTCCACCTGAAAAAAGCCAGGATTCCATACTGACACAGGGCAACCTGATGTGCTTCAGCATAGGAGGGAAATTTGAGGGAGACTTGGTGTGGGGGACAGTGGACAGAATTTCAGAGGTCTGCGGTGGAGCTATTGAAGAGTCAGGAAAAGAAGTTCTGCTGAAGCGGGTATGTTGAGGTTCCTATAATTATCATTAATGGTCTTGTGTGTGTTTCACGGTACAAATATAGCTCAAATTATCTGAACTGTGACTCAGGCCCATGAAAAATGAAACCCACATGTAGGCCTAAGGAAAATGCTAGACTGTGTGCTGACATATAACACACCGTGAAGTGGGAATAGTTGTGTGAAGTCTTTGTATGGAAACGAAGTATAACTAGACTTATACCCAGGCGTACCTCACTCAGATTTCTTTCGTAGCCATCGAAAAAATTGAGGTGTAAGGCCTGTCCATTTAATCTTGTTTTATGCAGCACAGGTGATGTCTCCACTCAATGGAATGCATCATAAATTGCAAACACATGAACCGTTGTACACACTACATGTGTTGTATTGTTTGTAGGACTCCAAATAAAACATTTTGGTCAAGAAATCTAGGACACCAGGCCAAAAACTATTAATTAACACCACAGTACCTCTTTGTGCTCTTGGTAGACTTGTTCGTCATTAGAAGTCTTCCACAGCAGTCTCTTCAACTTAGCTACACTTCAAAAATAATAGCCTTTTTTGTCTTTAATAACCTGTTCACTTACTGAGAGATCACTTGACTATGATGGACTACTACTGTATATTTTGGCTTTGCAGGGTAAACTATACGTGCAGCTCTTGTCAAAAGCCAATGACTACCCGGATGAAGAAGTGATGGTTTTATTGAAGCAATCAGGGAACATAGTGGCAGTTGAGAGCCCAGCCTACTTTAGGGCATACTATCCAGTGTTAGAGGCCCTTAAAAACTTGGAGTTGGAGAATGTACATTTCAGGTAAGCATTATACTGTCTTGGTGGCTCCATAGTATTTTCTCTTGCTGTAAGTATGGTAAAAAATAATGTATTTTATTTTTACAGGGATGATCTGTTGGACCCAGGCCCTAAAGTTAAGAGCAAGCCCAAGATTCTAAACGACAGCACGAAAGTAGACCCACGACCACTTTACAAGTCCTCTTGTGGTTATGTTCCAGAAGAGATGACAGTTGGACAACTAAAGGAAGCACTTTTGGACCAAGATGAGGATGGAAGTCAATTGTGCCTGGACTTAAGTCAAAGAGATGCTATCTTGAATGCACTCTTGCATCCCTTGACAGCCATTCAGGTACCAATCCTTTCTTACAGTCTGCTATACAAGAGGGCTTATGATAGACTTATTATCGTAATTCTCCTGGAATGATTGGGGAAGCCTTAAAAGCACACATATATACCTCCCCCCCCCCCCCCCAGACATTTTGTATGAAATTCGTATTGGTACAAGTTAATTATGACAATAGCTGTATCAGCATAGCAGCTGTCTAAAGAATTTGGAAATGGGGGTGGAAAAACTATAATTAGACAAGACCACAGGTATGTGTGGCTTGTATTGTGACCATAAAACAAGTGTATTGATACTTGCTGATACACTCTAGTTTGTAAACATAAACCTATGGATCATCTTCTACCCTATAGGGCCCACCAGGAACTGGAAAAACATTCATTGCAGTCAAGCTGCTGCACATCTTCCTCTCACTAAATACACTACCGAGTGACAAGCCTATCCTCGTAATGGCCTACAAGAATCGTGCTCTTGACCATTTCATTAACGGGTGTGTAAGTCCAGACCACTCTGTCTGTAAGCTGCAAGACATAGTGCGAATTGGGCATACATGTAAAGGCTATGAAGACCTTCAAGATACACTTCTCAGCAAGAGAGTCAAGAGTGCCATGTACAGAGGGTCCCGGATTGAACATGTGCAGAAACTACGTTCACTAAATGAAAGGTATTTTAATTAGTAGCGCTTGTATCCATCTGACAGTGTTATCAATCATAGATTCTATGAATTGTATTCTGTATGCAAGCGAGTATTGCTACGTATGTACAATGGCTAAATAAACACTGCATGAAAGTAGGTCATTAGAGTATGTGTTATTATAGTTACCTCTCAGAGGGGGCCCACTTGCCTATAATAGTCCTCTAGGTTGCAAGCAGGGGCTCATATCGCTAACGGGGTAAGGCATATACTGGGTTCTTGCAAACAAGCTCATTGCAAGAATAGCAATTAGCCAAGAACCAGTACATATACCAGGATGCTAAAAATTAACGATTGGCATTGAAATTTAGGAGTTTCTATAAGCACAGCCCATCTAGCAACCATGGCTGATCCTTGTATCGTAGCTATATGCTACTTATATATATGCTGCACAAACTAGGCTAATATTGGAGCTGCGGCAAGCTTCCCTTGGTAAAATTATTTATAGATGAACCATATTCGTTTATTCACTTAGAATTCAGAAGGCCAGTAGCAACCTGGAGAAAAGAAGCCAGCTATCACTGCAAAATTGCTTGTGCTCCATAACTCCTGAGTGGCTTGAATCTCTTCTCCTAGAAGCACCTCCTCAACATGCAGGCAGGCTAAATATTCCACCAGAGTTGAAATCGAAACTTGAACACAATTCAAAGAGGATTCTCGACCTTTTGAAGGTAATACTAGTACGGTATATGTCATGACATGATATTATGTGCATGCACTAAGCCTCATGTAATTTTTTTACATACGCAGAAAGAGGGGATTATGGGAAGGCAAGATTCCCACGAAAAGAAGGCAGTAGAAACAGTTCTTAAGGAGGCGTGGAAGATTTGGACAGCAGAATTAGATTTACAGCTGGAATTTCAATCACACAAATTTTCCCAACGAGAGCCTGCTTACCAGCCTTCCAGCGAGCATGGCGATTCAGTAGAAGATTTTGCACAACTACAGCAGGAACGATGCATGGCAACAGATGATTTCACTCTGCACGAGGGCAGTTTGGAAGATTTTCTGGAGACAAATATTATTGACCTTGCTATAAAAGAAGGTAAATGTGTGCATTTGGTATTTTGGCGTGACTTGTAGTGCACGGCTATACATGGTGCATATGTCATCATATAATCTGGTTAATGTAATGAATAGGCTTACTGTATCTCGGATAGTATTTCTAGTAGACTAGTGTTTTAAAGCTGTTGCCTGGGCTCTCCTATGATCTGCTTCAGGTAAGAACCCCTTATGCCAGTCTGATATTTGTACATGGTGGTTTGCTTATAGCGCCTTTCTTCACCCAGATAACTAATGCACATGGCTTAGTATTCATGCACCACCCACTCTCTGTCAGGGCGTGTCTTTTACAGTTTCAAGGATCTCTTTTCCCTGTATGACCAAGGCTTTTCCTAAGTACTCACTGTAATTCTCCGTATACTTGGCACTTCGCTAAATTTTTACCATTTACTTAGCCTTGAATTAATTCTGGAGACTTTTAGCTGGGCAAATGGCTTAGAACAGCTATATCAGGATATGTCCTACTCCTTTAATAGGCTCTCTCCTATCTGTTTCTTGTTTTCAAAATTTATGTAATATAAGGAGAATGTGGTTAACTCACTTGCATAATCTTTAGACATGAAGATTGAAGATTTGCACACACATGTGTGGGAGCTGTCGTCTGAGCGACGGAAGTGGCTCATTCTCAGTGCCATGGTTGAAGTGTATAGTGCAGCCCTGGAAAATATGAAAGAAGCTCTCAGAGATTACAATAAAGCCCTTGAAAACTATGAGGTAATGCATATATACATATATATGTATGCATACAGCTACATACCCATACCATGAATAAACGTTTTTTCTCAAAACAGTGGAAGAAGCAAGCAGAGTGCTTGAAAATTCTTCGAAGGGCTAAGGTAGTTGCCATGACTACCACAGGAGCAGCCATACATCAGCAGCTCCTCAATCAACTGGAAGCCCCAGTATTGTTTGTAGAGGAGGCCGCAGAAGTTCTGGAGTCAAACCTTCTGGCCTGTCTCACTCCCCATGTAAAGCACCTGGTTCTAATTGGAGATCACAAGCAGTTGAAGCCTAAGGTAAGTCTATCTCCTAAACCTATCCCGTGATTGAAGTATTACATTTCTTACTGTTTACCTGTGTCAGGTTGCTTGTTGGAAACTGGGAAAGTATCACAAGTTTAACACTTCCATGTTTGAGAGGCTGGTGAACAACAACTTTCCCTACACCATCCTCATGGAGCAGAATCGTATGCATCCCAACCTTGTGCCCCTCTTCTCCTACCATTATGCCCAACAGAAGAAAGAAGCTGGGCACCTAAAGTCTGCAAGAAGGGTAGGTACAAATTTTGCTTACAACTTTACATTGTACTAGTTTTGTCATACCGCAAGTGGTCCCCCGCAAAAGTGGTCCCCCCGGACTGTCCCCCCCGGACTGTCCATAGCAGAATAATTGGTCCACCCAGACCATCCGTGGCACTATACATGGTCCCCCGGGGGACCGTCCATGGCACTTTAAGCGGTCTCCCCTTACCATGTATGGTCCCCCTATTTATCCAGCCACAAACACAACGAATATCTCAACTGCAACGGTGCTAATACTATTTGCATGGAAGACAGCAGTAAGCTCCAGTGGAGGATCTACAAACATCGGATGCATTACAGTAATCAAAGCTAAAGGCGGCTGAGACTTTAGGGAGCCCCTCCCACCTTTCGACCGCCACACAGCCACGCAACTCAGCAGTGTACGCCATAGCTCCCGCTGTGCAGTGGAGTCCTAGTCTCTCAGGCTGGTGGCCGCCTTTTGTCCCTCTCTCTTTTATTATTATTTTTAATTAAAGCACTTAAATAGTTTTAGTGCTACTCACGTGACCCTCAACGAATCAGAAGTCTCTAGATCGATCACATGACAGCGCTTTAAATCTGCATAAAGCACACTTATCGCGGTAAGTGTGCATTATTTGGATAACGCGCAATTTTCTAAATGACGCCCACAAGACCTATGGCTGTTTCGGGTCAGTGAGAGCACTAAAACAGTTATACACCAGTTGGCAGTGCATTACGGGGTTAGTTAGTGCGCTCGGTCAAAGTAGACTGTAATCACTGCAAACTGGTGTATAACTATTACATAATGTACAGTAGCGAAAAGTAAATTTTTAAATAATTACAGTAGCGGAAAGTAAATTTTGAATATCAAACGTTAGACAGCATTAGTCTTTATAAATTTGGCTGGATATCTCTACTCCGTGAGAAAGATAGGCCTTCTTTATAAGTGCAACTTCAGCCTCCTCTGTGTTGTCCGCCTCGTCTTCTGTTGGTAGCGCTCGAGTTCATCACAATTGTGAGCCTACAATGTGTGTAGGTACAAAGTGCCATCGCTTCATCTCGCCTTCAAAACTCAGCCTCAAGCCAATTGGACAGTTTCATTCTTGAGTGTTTAAACTAGATCTCAGTATTTGTTACAGCTGTCCTGGGGGACCGTCCGCAGCAAGGGGGGACCATGTATGGCTACGATACTTGGTCCGGGGGGTCCAATTATTCTGCTACGGACGGTCTGGGGGGACCAATTCTGAGGGGGGACCGTCCACAGCGTGACAGTATTACTTTTCCTTCAACAGACGAGGGAATACGACCATCCTCCATGCATGGCCCAACAATTCTTCTGGTGGTCCTACACAGAACACTTGGAGGAGAAGCGAGGAGGAGCTATCACCAATCCCTACGAAGTCAAGATGGTCATAGCTTTGTGCGTATGGCTCCTGAGCCAAACTAAAGATTGCAAGATAACTATTTTGACACCGTACCGAGCTCAAGTAAGTTTGACTCCATCCTGTCCACAATAACGATTTTACTACACATATTCATTTATTAGCTCAATTTGCTACAAGGGGAACTGAGAGCTAAATCTAACCAGCTAACAGCACAAAAGCTGCCAGTCCCCACCTTGAATGCCCTGGCTAATATTCCAGTTTATACTGTGGACGAATTTCAGGTGAATTGTATGCATCTTGCCATATATGGTTCATTCATTTCATTGTGATGTTCTTCTGTTTGATTGTAGGGCCACGAATCAAATGTTATCATTCTAAGCCTTGTGCGTAGCAACAGGAAGAATATGCTTGGCTTTTTGAGGGAGAAGAACAGACTGGTGGTGGGAACCTCAAGAGAAAAACGCGCATTTTACATCATTGGCAATGCAAAGTTTTTGGAAGCGAGCTCTCCATTTCTTTGGAAGGTACAGCTCCATGCATTGTGTTTATAGTGTGTGTACGTGTGTGTGTGTGTGTGTGTGTGTGTGTGTGTACATAGTACTACATACAATGTACATATATAATGTGTGTATGCTTACGTGGTCAACCCTAGTAAAGTAAGTAGTCAACCCTAGTAAAGTAAAGAAACAAATTAAAAAAATTTACTACGATCTTTGTATTGGCTGCTGCTCATTAGGACTTCATCCAGAGGCTTGAAAAGGGAAAAATTGGTGACTCAATACCTGTGATCCGCAAGCAGATACATTACTGTACCACTCCTGATGACCTTGAAGCCTTAGCCTATCCACTCGAAACTCAAAGGTATTTGATGAATAATACAAGTTCTATACATTATGACAATAATATCATCTGTGTGTTTGCATATATACCTGTAGACAAGAATCTGCACCAGAATTGACTGAAACTGACAGTCCCATGAAAGTTACTCCAGCGAGTGTGCATCCTCAAAAGTATGAAGTGTGCTTAATATTCCATAGCTATAGCTAGCTACCCTCGGAGTCTATGATACAATGTGCATTCTCCATGCATCTATACAGGCAGTTATCTGCGCCAGCTTTAATCGAGTATGGTAACCCCATTGTGAAATCTAAACCAGCAGTGTTTGCACCCCAGCCCTCTCCTGTGCCACCTCAGCCACGGAGTTCGGATTCCCAATGTGATGAGGATGTTGGCAGGGCAGAACAGCAGACATCAGAGGATAAATTTCTCGAGTGCTGTCGAGAACTTATTGATACAGATGCTGTTGGAGAGTGGAAGTTCATAGGACGCCACTTAAGCTTGAAAGATCACATAATTGACAGTATTAATTCAGCCCACGGCAGTCATATTGATGAGGCATTCTATCAAATGATGATGAAGTGGTGGCGCCAGGAAGCTGAAAAGGCGACACCTGAACAATTAAAGAAAGTACTTAAGAAAATGCACCTAAATAATGTGATTCCAGTAGTAAATAAATATAGTTGGTTATAACGGTTATCGTAATTTAATTTTACTTCCTTTTTCTTACTTTTTACAACAACTCCAGATGTAGAGGCCACATAATGATGCATTGTTTTCATTTTAGTCATTTAGTTTAAAATGTACATGGTTATTATGGTATGTTAATGCTGGTAAATTGCAAACTATGTTACCATGCACATCTATTGATCTGGAATAGTGCATGGGTTTCCGTAATTATCAGATTCTATATAAGAGCCATAACGAGAGACTTGCGTCAGGATTTAATTAGGGCTGCTCCTAGCAACCCAATTTTGTAGCAGTTGATGCAGGGTAGAAAATTAATTGTTGCATTTCTCATGGCATATTTTCAATGGTGAACATGTCCTGGCCAGCATGGGGGCTTTCACAATTGAGGAAATACTTTGATTCTACCCCCTGTATCTGGACAATGAAACCGGCTATGGTTTCCAAAGTTGGAAGTTTCTTGATTTGCCAGTTTTTGCATTTTTATAATTAGGGACTGCGCTAAGGCTGGATAATTTCGTGTTTTAAAAGCTGCTTAGAGCGCTATTGTGCTTCAGAGTGTCAGCCTTTCCTCTGACATCAAGGTACAGCCTGGTAAGTGATAGAGAAATCTACTAAGCTAGCATTAGCAGGGAGGCAATTATGACATTCCGGAGTGTACATTTCCTTACTATACTGTAAGTAATTAAGTCAGGGTATTACCCTGGGAAACCACCCTGTTTTCATAGCTTGCAATTTTGTTACTTTAGCTATGAGTAATACTGTGATTCTATAGGGCTACATTAGCTTGCACCTGTGTTTTGCAGAAATTAATCATAACATTAAGCTAGCTAGAGGCTTTAATTGAATGAGTACTGCACTGGCTTGGCTATACATATGGATGATGATTGTGGAATGCACCTAACTAATGGCCTGCAAGCAATCACAGCTATTGAGAAAGCAGGGTGGCTTCCAGGGAAATAACCTGACTTGTTATTCAATTTAACCTGCATGATGAATAGCAATAATATATAAAATAGTAACATACAGTGTAAGGTGCACAGTTCCAAGAGGAGTCTGCTATGCACTATAACTATACAGCTAAAAATAAACTACAGATATACTTAGAAAGTCAATTATACTATTCCCAGAGACTCATTCAGCTGGTCTAGATACTCCAGGAAGTCATCATAGTCCTGTAGGATGTCCTGAACACCCCAGGGGTGGGGGATGGAGGCTGCCAGTTGGGGGGTGACAGCTGGGTGCTCTGTGTGGAGGGCCAGGGCCTTCTCCGGAGGGAAACCAACGTCCTTCCCAAAGGTGCACGCCCACCTACTATTATGGAACTAGTGATGAAAAGTGAAAAAACAAACAGAGCTGGTGATCGACAAGGAACTGTATCCAAAGGGAATACAGAGAAACACTCTTTGCCTCATTAAAGCCCAATGAGAACTATGGCTAACAACAAAGATAGAAAGGAACCGGAAGTGGCTAAGTACCTTACTGGAGCCTTGGCATGTTTCATGAGGGAATATGGAAATATGTAGCTATCCAGCTAGCTAATAGCCATCAGAATTGCCATGTTAGCTACTACCACAAACATTGCTCACTATAAATGGACATATATATACATATATTCCCTGGCTGGCTCTTAGTAACTATCAGGAGCGCATAACGTCGTCTGCTTCTCACGTCAGTAATTATGCACTCCTGTTGTCCTACCGATAATATCACCCAAACACAGAATGATGAGTAATGTGATTTACTGCAGTGTTTACCTCAACCTCAATATGTTCAGGGAAGTCATTAAAGTTTACTGTGACTGCCTGCCCCTTCGGCAGCTTTTCCCAGTCAGTACGATACTCTTGTATAGCAGTGATGGTGACCATACACTTGTCATCAATGACGTATGCTGTGCGCTTCTTATGGCGGATGAATTCCACATTCCAGTCGTCGGCACAGGGAATGAACTCCAGTATTCCTGGTTTGGCGATTCTGAGACTTTGAAACAGCCTATGAGCTACTCCATACAGCGGATGGGTCTCTGGCACTATTTCAAGGCGGTTCAAACTGATTCTGACATCATGTTCCCTGTATGGTATGGGAATAACAATACTGACCTCATGCATCTATTTGACCTCTATCACCATATACCTGTGCAAATTGAGGATATCAAAAGTTACCACTTTTGTTTCGTTCTGTTTCAGTAGTATTACTTCCAGTTTCCCTCCTTTAAGCTTCAGACGAAGGTCTAACTTATGGCGGCCCTGGCCAGCAAAGGTAGTGGATAGCTTGATGTCGAATGTCTCAAGAAGTGGTTGGGGGTCAGACAGTTCCGCATGCAGTTGTTCAGCATTCTGTTTCTTCACACTATATACGGGCATTGAATAAAATGGTATAGCCACTTTGCATAATAGTATATGCACTCACTCAGTATTGAAGCACTGTGAATGGATAGTGTCTGTGAACACAAATTCAGCAAACTGTTCAACTCCCCAAGGCTTATCATCAGCCGTGACATCATCAGGCAAGTTGTGCCAGAGTAGTTTACCAAACCTGTATGGAAGTAAAGTGAAAGCCTCAGATGTCTGTAGAGTATTATAATTAGGTTTGTTCAATAGCTATACCTGGCCTCAAGTTTAAACATGTGACAAGGTGATTGATTCTTTAGACCCCATTCAAGGGCACCTTGCAGACGCTCCCTTATGTTTTCTTTATAGTCTGTCATAATCCTGTGGGTGGTAGGAACATAGCCAGACTGTATCGTTATTTGACAGAAATATCATGAGCAAAAATTGATGTTTGCTATAACCTGTAAAATTAACTGCCGCACTGATACTAGTAAATTCATCCAGACAGAGAGATAAATTCATGCAGGGTAGCTTCAGCTGGGAATTGAACCCTGACCTTCTGGTTACTCTTATACTGTCTGAGCTACAGGAGCCAATGGGCAGAGGAACAGCTCTAGATCTTTCAGATATCATATCTGAAAGAGTTACTGTGGCCTAGGAAGGTAGTTCACTTTAGGAGGACATCATGAATGTACATGCACCGTGGAAGGCGCCTCTCAAGAGGCCATGGCCAGCTGTGAAGCAGCTGCATGATCATAGTATCCGCATGAAGCAGGGAAAATTTATTATGATGATTTTCAGCTATAATTAATTAATTAATTAAAACACACTCATGCCTACTCGACGTCTTCGTACGGTGAAGCTGGTAGCTACGTGGACCGCTTCCAAACGCTAACTTACTAAATGTATACATTCTAACTAGCTTGGCATGTAAATTTCTCTCGTGAATGCAAGGGGGGGGGGGGCAGAAGCGCACCTGGCTGCTACTGCTCCTCTGTCCATTGGCATTGTTGGATTTTGTACATATTATCATTAGCTTCACTGTTATCATTAGCTGTACCCAAAACCTCAACATTAAGCAGCTTACGGGGGAGAAATTCAATACTAAAGCACAATAAAAGAAAAACAATTAAGGGATTAGTCAATGCAAACCTGGCTCGAGCTGTTGGACGCACAGTAAGTACTGTCTGGCTGTGAGAACTAACTGCCCCACTGTGCATGCTATCCAATGCTTTATGTAGCTCGTCCATTGAATCCAGGGGTGATGAGGTCGGATTTAGCTTCTTGAGCTCCTCCAGGCTGGTATCATGTTCTGAAGTAGCAACACTGGTACTGCTCTGCACATGAATATTCTGTTTGAATCATCTGACCAAGGTAATATATATACACATATACAAATACATTATGCACATGCATAGTACCTCACAACAGCAGACTTCATACATAGGCTTGTGGCGCTGTCCATGAAAAAGATGAGAGGGAATTTTTCCTTGATATGGCTTAAATTCAAGCAGTAGTTTGCCAGCAACTTCAGCAATCCCTTCAGTATGAATGTAGCACCATGTTGGTCCCAAGGGATACTGAAAATAAGTATACCCATTAGCACTCACAGTGGAGCAATATATATGGCAGGTACTATATCTCTTACCACTTGTGCAAACAGAGCACTCAATTTTTCTTCAGCCTTTGCAAGAGCAGCCTTATCTGCAGTAATAATTTCCACCTACATCAGCAAGAGATCGTTATTATAATAGATATGTACTGACACCAGGGGATATATATATACAAGACTTAGACACCTAGTTTTTAGGTTGCTGAACCAAAAGTTAATGTAGCAACAATATCCAAGGAGCTCAGCAAGTACAGGATAATGAGTACTGATTGATTACATGCATGTGCATGCAACATCAGTGAATTTAACAATATACCTCTCCTTCACTTCTTTCAGAAGCCCGTATCTGAAATTCCACTGCACTCAAGATGGGCTTCAGATTGCTATGTTTTTTACCTATTGCCATCCCCAGAGGCAGTCCTTTGGGAAGCTGGATGTAGGCAGTGTAGGTTCTGCATAGAAGTATACATAAACTCAAACCGTTTAACACTACCTCTCAATAATCACAGCTAGCTATAACGGAACTAGGCTCACCTTGGTGCCCTATATACATGTGCAAACTTGCAATCATCTCCGTAATCGCATTTTCCCAACAGTTTATACTTCACGCAGTCTTTTCGAGGTGCCCCATGGCGTCGACGCCTGGTATTTGGTTGAGCTGCCATCGTAGTTTAGCCCGCCCTGCTATCGCTAGCCTACAATTTGCAAACACCCCGAAAGCTATTAAAAAGGGGTGGTCGACTCACGCGACGCATATACGCATTCTTGGAATGTAGCTACAGATACTGAATTGCCCATATGAAAACGTGACCCACTCATGCATACTAGACTAGAGTACCACCAGAGGGCAGATATTTCATTCCTGGTATAGCTATATTTCTGCAGGGAATCAAGTGTGCCCTTGGGTGTTCAGTAGTTTTGTGGGAAACATCTAGTTTGTTATCATATAAGTACAAATTCATGGAATTTGCATGTACACAAAATTAGTTATAGCTAAATTAAACGCAAGGTCATGAATACCAGTCTTCCTGAATTAGAGTGCATGTAGGATATAGCTATGTCATAATAGTTGATGGAGACATCCTGATATTATGTTGCCACATATTAGAGCTGCTTTAACGTTAATACCAGTAGTTGAACAATTTTCCTTCTGCTCTCTCCAATATATTCCCTATAGGATATTGATACTTCCTATAATGATCACGTCCTAAATAAGACAAGCTATATCAGTCAAAATTGAGATCTTTTACTTACTACTGTGTAAAGCAATTGCATAAATTTACGAGTGCAGCTATTCCCAAAACTTTTAATGAGAAGATTTTGTTTGGCGATTACTTTGGGGTGCTTCTTACTTCAATCTTCAAATTTCCCAATAGTTGTAGAATTTAATGACTTTACGTATGGCTCATAAAGCTCTTGGCAGACTTCTTACTGTATCAATCATTTTAATGTGGTGCTCATTTTTTCTTATGCCACCCTAGCCTGTCTCCAGTCCACTCCCCCCCCCCCCCCGACTGCGTGGCCTGGGAACAAGGTTAATGTCACCCTACATATGGATGACATTCGATACTGATTGAATTTGTCATGTTCAGCAACATCTGCTGACGTCAAAGCTGGCCATTAGGCTTAGGAAACTACCTGTTGTTGTTATTGCAGTCTAAACTGAGGTGCATAGGTCAAAAACACATGTACAACTACACAATAACACACTTTCGTCCCAAAAAGTAGTACAATAATAGCATCGTACAATTAAGCCACAACCATTCCCAGAGACTCATTCAGCTGGTCTAGATAGTCCAGGAACTCATCATAGTCCTGCAGGATGTCCTGAACACCCCAGGGGTGGGGGATGGAGGCTGCCAGTTGGGGGGTGACAGCTGGGTGCTCTGTGTGGAGGGCCAGGGCCTTCTCCGGAGGGAAACCAACGTCCTTCCCAAAGGTACACTCCCACAGAATATTGTGAAACTAAATGTGGAAAGTAACCTGAGCATAAATTTGAAGCTCAAACCACCTGAAAAATATTAAAGTCACAGTTAGGGTTTGGGTGGCTAATTAGGGTGTCAGTGGTAGACATAATGTAATATGTGGCTGCATACTTGGGAGACTTTTACCTCAACTTCAAAGTGTTCAACTATCTTAGGATCGTCTTCAAATTTCACTGTGATGATTTCCCATTTCTGTAGTTTCTCCCACTCGGTGCGATACTCCTGTATGGCTGTGACAGTGACCATGTACTTATCGTCAATCACGTGGGCTGTGCGCTTCTTGTGCCTGATGAACTCCACAGTCCAATCACCGGTACAGGGAACGAGAGTTAGGGTCCCTGGTTCTGAAAACGTGAGTGTCTTCATCAGCTGAGGGACTACCCCATAAGTTGGTGGCATAGTCTCTAGGCAGCTTACAGCGATCCTGATGTCGTGCTGCCTGTGTAGGTACGATATTGATGTAGAACTGCTGAATAAATATTTACATTACAGTACAATAATTATGGCAAACCTGTGCAAGCAGAGGAGGTCCGAAACAACCACTTTGGTTTCATTCCATTTTACAAGTATCGCCTGCGGTTTTCCTCCTTCGATCTTCAGGCGAAGGTCTAGTTTCTGGTGGTCATGACCAGCAGTCAACTTTATATCAAACGTTTCGAGCATTGGTTGGGCGTCAGCTATGCCAGTAATGTCTGCATCCAGACTTTCAACATTCGCCTTCTTTACCCTGCATTACAAAAGACGATATCAGCTAGTGTAGCCTTGTTCCCAGGCCCACGTGCATGTTTCACTCAAGCCAGCTCCAGTGTGAAACACACACAAGAGCCTGGGGACGAGGATAATATCGGTGTCTATACATCCATACTCTGGTTTTCAGGGGGTCTGCTGAATTGAGCACCTACACATGTATTGGCAGTCCGGGTAGGCATAAAGATTATTGTCGTGTATTTTGATCATGTCACTGCGTTCAAAGCACTGAATCTCTGAACTTCAATTAAGAGTGGGGCTCAATCATATGTGCTGCATAGAAGCCTCATATATTGACGCTACTACGTTGCGTGGATTAATTGCATCCTTAGTGGAAGTTTAAAGATACAGTACTTTGAACACAGCGGCGTGATCGAAATATACGATGGAATAATGTTCGTTTTCTATCCGGGACTGCAGGCCACCCCTTGCAATTTCATAAGGAGTTTATAACAGGGGTAATATTATTTATTATAGGTAATACATGCTATCACTGAAGCTAGGGCACTCACTCAGTGTTGAAGAGTTGGGTATAATTGGTATCAGTGAAGATAAACTTTGCAAATTTTTTGACTTCCCAAGGTTGGGCAGCAAGGACATCCTCAGCCAGATTAAAATAGAGTAGTTTACCAAATCTTGAAAATAATAAAGTGTTGGTATTCAGTTCACGGTTTATAGCTACTCATAATAAAACAGCTATTCACAATTAATGGCAATGCTTTCTACCTGGCTTCAAGTTTGACCATACGCCTATCCATAGCTGTTTGGTCACGATTCTTGAGAACCCACTCAAGGGCGCCTTGCAAGTGCTGCTTTATGACATCTTTGTACTCCGTCATAATCCTGAATTTTAGATTAAGTACATAAGACTGTCGGTGTTGCATTCACAGTACAGCTACAGCGATTGCAGTTCTGTTAAAAAATTGTGTGTTCCGTAGGTGGTTATGCAACTGCATGACAACAAACTACTGTTCATTGCAATCAGTGCCGATGCACAATCTGCCAGTGAAGATCAGTGATATACCTTGTTTCTGAAATGTTTGGCAGACATTGCTGGCTCAAAGCAGACTGCCTATGAGGTATTTGCATAAACACTTCCAAAATACGCAATGTTCGAACGGAACTGCAATCCATTGCATATATGCAGGGTAGGCTCTCACTCCCCCTTTCCTAACGTAGCATACTACAGTTTTCAGTTTAAGAAAACTGTTACTTAGCCACTGAATTAACACACGGCAGGGTAGTCCTTAGCCAGTAGAGCTAGTGAATATTAAGGTTACCTGACTCTGGTACTGGGGCCGATAGTCTTTGCAGCTTTATCAGCAAGGCATGGAGTAGGCTCTGGAGCGGACACCGATGCCCCTGGCATGATGCGATCCAGTTCAGAGTGCAGACTGTCTGTTGAATCCAATGGTGAGGTTGGGGTAGTTGGATTCAGCTTTTCTAGCTCCTCTAGGCTGGTGTCATGTTCTGCTGTGGCTTTTGCGGCCTGCATATATAACAGCAATGATATGGATATGCAATTTAACCTCTACAAGGACTAGTTTAAGATTCCTAATTCATCCATGCATGATGTCAAATATGCTGCATAAATTTAGTATGTTATACACACTATGACTAGAGTTTGAACTACATGTACAATATGCACTATGTACAGTACCTCACAACAGCGTATTTCATACATGGCTGACTGTTGCTCTCCAGAAACGTGCTTGGGTGTTCTTCCTTCATATTTTCTGAATTCGAGAAGTGTATTCCCAGAAATGATCTTTTCTATTCCTTCAGTGTGAAGGTAGCAACATGATGGAGACATCGGGTACTAAATGGCGAGTATTCAGTCTGGTATAGTCAGGTAACGATGGTACAGCTATAACACGTCTATATAGTTGTACCATTACTGTTTAGAACAATAAGATTTCACTGCTGTTTATCTAAAGTTGCCTCCTTGAGCCTAATATGAGCCTCAAGCATCATATACGGTACTATATATTGGATATATATACTTATGTGATGAGTAGTTCATACTAGATTGAAACTTACAAGTTGTGAAAATAGCACTTTGAGTTTTTCTTCAGCACTTGAAAGCTGTGTCCTGTCGGATGCTAGAATTTTTACCTATCGTGCAGAAAGAGGCACAATACATGAGATTGAATGTCATTTAATTGTTTTAGCATCAAGACTGAATTCATACCTCCCTCTCACTTCTCTCGGAACGTGTCAGAAGGCACCCAACTGCATTCATGATCCGCCTAAGGTTGCCAGCTTTTCTGCCCACAGCCAATCCTATAGGTAATCTCTCCGGCATAGCAGCATATGCTTTGTAAACCCTGCATACATGGCAGCATGTAATAATTCAGCAACTCATGTGCATAGCTACATACCGACATGCTGGGCCACAGTTGGTTTAGCCAAGGCTCACTTATAGGGCCGGCCTCAACCTCCTGCCCCAAATATCCCTGCCAGCGATAAGCTAAATCAGGCTGGAGTGGAGAGGAACAGCTAGGGTAGCTATGCAGTGCCAGCTAGTGACATCATGCATGAAGCAGTTAGCCGATTCATCGCCAGCTAGCTAGCCAGCTGTAAATCATGACTAGCTATGACTTAGTTATAAGTAAAGGCTCGGCCGGATATGAGCAGATAGAGTGACATTATTTTTTAGCTACTGTATGGCAAGTAGTGGGGTAGCTAGTACACACAGTCGCAAGCCATATTTTAATGAACGTGACTATTGGTCCGATAGGAAGTGCATAGCTACATTTTTTGGTTTGTATCGTATGTATGTGTATCATCAGAACTTAATATATAATTAATAAATGTTTATGTACTGTGTTTTTGTTTGTTATATCCTATACTGTCTCATAATCTCTCATGAGCTGGCTGTACCTTTCATACAGGTGACATTAAAGTTTTGATTGATTGATTTATATAGGAAATGCATGGGCATGCACATTTGTGCACTACTTTGAAGCTCGGATGCTGATACAGCTCTAAACCCTAAGCAATAATAATCCCCATATCCAAATTCTAACCCTACCCTAATCCCAGGAGCTGATGAGCGCCGAAGGCGCGCCTTCGGCGCTCATCAGCTCCTGCTAATCCTAATCCTATCCTAATCCTAACCCTATTAAAACTATACTCTAACCCTAACAAAAACTAAATCGCCAGGCTGCCAGACCAATAGCTACTTAGTTAGTATTTTAAATAGCTACATGAACACCGTTAGACAAAAACCAAAACCTGTCTGGCGCCAGCTTGACATCGTGTGCAAATTTACATCCGTCTCCAAGTTCACATTCTCCCTGCAGCTTGTACTTTATACATTCCTTCCGTCGACGTGGTTTCGACCGAATACCTCTACCGCCGCTACTCTTCTGCCGTCGATCCCAGGGTGCAGCAGCCATTGCTCAGTGTGCAATGTGACAGGGGACGGAGGTTTACCAAGTGTACGTCCACGCCCCCCGGCGCGAAAGACTAGCGGTATCCGAAAATTTCCGAATAATTCACTGACTGCTGAGGCTGCATGGCCAAGATATTCTCAGAACTGACACAGAAATATTCTGAGAACTGGACTGTGACAATTAGTCAGCTGCTAAGTAAGTAAGCTTACAGGCACACTTCGGTAGCTACACTGAATTGACTTGATTCCTGGGAAGCTACAGCAGCTAGTATATGGCTTGCGACGTGCGGTATGACTGACTGAGTCATGACTGAAAATTTGAAAAGGAAGATTTCTGAGCTACTGAAGAAGTACTATCCAACAACTTCACCAGAACTCAAGGCGCTGAGACTCAACAGGCATGCTAAAGGTATTGCCGAAGTGACTCAAGAACCCTTGTTGTGGGTGCGGCTGATATATGGCAGCAAAGTTCTCCAGCAATTTGCTCTCGCGCAGACAATTGAGAAAAAACAGCTAAAAGACACAGAAGATGCCGTTCTGGAGCGCATGAATGTTTTGGAAAAATTCTGCCTGGACTCCCAAGATAAACCAGACTTGGCCAGCCTCGGTGGTAAGTACAGCAAGCTGTTTGAGTATGCACTACGCGAAGATTCGTTAGTTGTTCGAAGGCGTAGCATAGACGTTGATAGGTCGTACGGAGAGTGCCCCAACAGGCAAGTCGACAGTGAGCACGTTTTACAGGGTATTGTCGTGGGTATTTACCTCACTCCACCAGAGCAGTGGGTGGGGTACGTTTCATGCCCTCATAGCAGGGATCCTCACTTAGCAAATGTCTATAAGTTCGACAGCAAGGCGTTGGCTAAGCCTTGGTATACTCGGCACTCCATTCACATTGGTGATACTGTTGAATTCAGCGTAGACAGTGCACACGAGAGCAACGAAATACAAGATTCCACCATGAGAGTGGTGGAGTATCCACCGGGCATTTCCTTGGATGAAACATTCATCCAGGATTATTTGAGCCAGATCAAGCAGCAGGTCTCAGCCGAAGCATCCCTGCCTGCCCTATTGCTGCAGTCACCAGCACCATGGAAAAGTTTTCTAAATGAGAAAGGTGTCTACTCGAAATACTACAAGGAAATTCTTGCCATTTGTTTTTCGTTTCTTCGAACTGATGCCGCAGAGTTACCTATACCACCCGAGCTAATGAGTATCGTCGGTGGGTCTGCATTCATCGTTGAAGTTCCTAACCTGTTAAAACAAGACCGCCGACAGAATCATGACAAGGCCAGTCGTGAATATAAAAGCTACCAGAGAGATGTCCATGCTGCTACAAACCTCCTCATAACATTCACAAAGTATTCACCTAATGAGGCGTACATGATCGCCGATGCACTCAAGTGCCTCGTACGGCTATCCCAAGAGGAAACCCGCTCAATTGCTCTGTCAGTAATCGAAACATATCTCATTCCAAATTTGCCTGCAAGTCAGATTCCTGAAGTAGAGCCTGGTGTTCCAACAACTCAAGATCCACTTTTTTGGGTACGATTGCTCTACAATGAATCAATCAGAAGTTCTCATTTAACAGCAATTAGCGCTAGCAACAAAATGCCAGAGAAAGTAGTTGTAAAGCGTCAGGAAGTGCTCAAGAAGTACTCTATAGACCATCTAAATGTGGTTGAGTTTGAAAAGCAAACAGTGCTCTCACAGCTGCAGGCTGCCTGCCTCCAGACAATCGATCTGACAAACAGAACTGAAGTAGACGAAAACTCTAATCGTGCTCTACAAGGAGTCATAGTAGACATATATCCTGCATCACAAGGTAATATTGATGGGTACATAGCATGCCCAGTGGGTGATCAGTACAGCCAAGCAAGCACCCAAACCAGCTGCCGTGTGTACAAATTCGACAGTAGTACACCCATTTTAACACCAAACAAAGGATACCTTCTACCACTGCACATCGGAGATACAATTACTTTCAAACCAGCGATTGAAAGTGGAAATGAGGTCTGTACGATCCTAGAGGTGGTTGAATACTATCCTCCTGCCCTCAATGAAGATTTCGCTGCACGCTACTTCAGCTATATCAATCCCACAGAAGGAATGGAAGCACTACTACGAGTGCTCGGATCACTTGCACCGTGGAGAGGGATCCTAAACAAGCCAGCCCTCTACCAAAAGCATTATGGCAATATATTGACCGTGTATAGTGCTTGCAATTCTGGCGATACAGTCGCTATATCTCATGCAACAAAGAAGCTGGCACTCACATTCAAGGGGTGCTCGTTTATCCAAAACATCCCTCAAGTCCTCGATACAGATGTTGGAAAGATTGAAAGGACAGATCAATACCTGAGAAATGTACGTATAGCAGCTAACCTACTTAGTAGCTTTGTTCGGCATCTCGGCAGCGAAGCGAAAATAGTAGCAGAGGCACTCAAGTACATGGTTGAAATGCTACCTACAATTGCTCTCTGTCCAGAATTTCAATCTCTTACCCTTTCCCTGATTGACTCGTGCCTCATACCCCCAGCTTCTCTTACAGTGAGTGAAAGGCCATGGAAGACCATTCCCACTCTTCTCACTAAAGAAGAATTCGAAGTGAGTGTACCGAGTCCCATGAATGAAAACCCAGAACTTCCCAAAGTGAAAGCCAGAGGCCGTTATAAATCAATTGATGAGTATGGCCGTACATACTTCACCCTCTTGAGAGCTGACTGCTATGGAGAATTAATTGACACCATTGCTCGCTTAAAAACTCAATGTCACAATGAACGCCAAGACATCTTTTACCGCGTTGCATTCATTGGTCTCAGTCAGGGCTCTAACCGCAATATCGTCTATACGTTTCGCTTTGAAGCCCATCTCCCACCTGAAAAAAGCCAGGATTCCATCCTGACGCACGGCAACCTGATATGCTTCAGCATAGGAGGGAAGTTTGAGAGAGATCTGGTCTGGGGGACAGTAGACAAAACTACTGAGGTCTACGGTGGAGCTATTGATGAGTCAGGAAAAGAAGTAGTACTGAAGCAGGTATGTTGAACCTAATGAACTATTTAATCCTTGACTATGATGGAACTACTGTATATTTTGGCTTGCAGGGTAAACTATACGTGCAGCTCTGGTCGGAAGCCAATGACTACCCAGATGAAGAAGTGATGGTTTTATTGAAGCAATCAGGGAACATAGTGGCGGTGGAGAGCCCGGCCTACTTTAGGGCATACTATCCGGTGTTAGAAGCCCTGAAAAACTTAGAGTTGGAAAAAGTACACTTCAGGTGAATACTAATACTAATCTGAATTTATAGATTTGTAGTCACACTTTCTTATATAGTAAATACTGTAACCCAGTCATTAGAAATTTAGGATAACCACTCTCACCACAGGGATGATCTGTTAGACCCAGGACTTGAAGTCAAAAGTAAACCAGAGATTCTCAGCGACAGCACAAAAGTGAATCCACGGTCAGTTTATAAGCCTCCATCTCCTGAAAGTACACATGCATGTATTCCAGGAGAGATGACGGTTGGGCAACTAAAGGAAGCACTTTTGGACAAAGAAGATTATAACAGTTCATTGTGCTTGGACTTAAGCCAGAGAGAAGCCATCTATAATGCACTGTCATACCCTCTAACAGTCGTTCAGGTAACCAAAACTCTTTAAAATAAGTATACTTTCATGTGTATAGGACTCTGTGTCATTCTTAAATTATCAATCCAATAGGGCCCACCAGGAACTGGAAAAACATTCATTGCAGTCAAGCTGCTGCACCTCTTCCTCTCACTAAACACACTACCGAGTGACAAGCCTATCCTCGTAATGGCCTACAAGAATCGTGCTCTCAACCATTTCATTGACGGTTGTATAAGTCCGAGCCCCTCAGGTTCGCCTGTGTGTGCACTGCAGGACATAGTACGAGTTGGCCACACGTCTGAGGACTACCTTCAAGAAGTACTTCTCAGCAGGAAAGTCAAGAATGCTATGCGTAGAAGTTCCTGGATTGAACATGTACGGAAACTGTACTTACTTAATGAAAGGTATGGCGATTTGGTAACCTAATCCTTATGCTTACCTTTAAAGCATGCATCTCAGTTTTATCAGTTCATGGGAACTAATTAAGACCCCTTATCTTAGAACCTTGCAGCTGCTAGTTGAGTACTTATCATAACATAACATGTACTGAGGGTATCCCCAAATTTTATCAGTTGCCATATTCATTTAAAGGATTCAAAAGGCCAGCAGAAATTTGGACAAGAGAAGCAAGCTGACGCTGCAAAATTGCCTTTGCTCTATAACTCCGGAGTGGCTCAAGTCTATTCTGCTAGAAGCTCCCCGTGAACACATAGGCAAGCTGAATATCCCACAAGAGCTGAAGTCGAAACTTCAACGTGATCCAAAAAGGATCCTCGACCTTTTGAAGGTAGCTATATTACTGGTATTGGATAGCTCAGTAGTAGCTATCATGTGTGTATAGATAAAGACTTCACACTGCATGAACACTATATCCAGGAAGAAGGAATCATGGGAAGGCAACATTCCCTTGAAAAGAGGGCAGTGGAAACAGCTCTGTGTGAGGCGTGGAAGGCCTGGACAGCACAGCTGGAGTTCCAGTCTGCAGCCAAATTTACTCAGCGAGAGTCCTCTCACCAGCCCAGCAGTGAACGAGAAGATTCCGTGGAGGACTTTGCACAGTTGCAACAGGAACGACTGATGGCAACAGATAGTTTTGATCACCAGGAGAACAGTTTGAAAAATTCCCTGGAGACAAACATAATTGACCTTGACGTCAATGAAGGTATGCATGTATTTACTATTGTGTGAGTACTTTGCTTCAGTTAGCCTTGTTCTCAGCTCATGTTTTTGTCACTTGCTGCAGTTCAGTAATGGATACAACAAAAACTGAGGCCTGGGAATGAGTACGACTGTTAGCTAACAGTTGTACACATTCAGTATTATGACAAATAGTATAGTAAATTGTTTCTACTGTCATGTACAATATTTACATCGAAATTATGTAATTATATCATGATAATTTTCTTAGATGTGAAGATTGAAGACTACCACACTCATGTGTGGATTTTATCTCCCGAGCAACGAAAACAGCTCATACTCAGTGCTGTGGTTGGTGGTTATAGCAGTGCCCTGGAGAGCATGAAGGAATCTCTCAGGGATTACAACAAAACCCTTGAAAGCTATGAGGTAATAAATGCAATATGAAAGCCAAACCAAACTGCCTGTGAATAAATTTTACTATTTTTGAATAGTGGAAGAAACAAGCAGAGAGTTTGAGAATTCTCCGGAGGGCAAGGGTGGTTGCCATGACTACCACAGGTGCAGCCATACATCAGCAGCTGCTCAATAAGCTGGAAGCCCCAGTATTGTTTGTAGAGGAGGCCGCAGAAGTTCTGGAGTCAAACCTCCTGGCCTGTCTCACTCCCCACGTAAAACACCTGGTTCTAATTGGAGATCACAAGCAGTTGAAGCCTAAAGTAAGCTTATACATCCCTACTATCTGTAAAAAAAAGATTTGAGAGTCACGACTGAGGGTTATTTATCTCAGGTTGCTTGTTGGAAACTGGGAAAGCACCACAGCTTCAACACTTCTATGTTTGAGAGGCTGATAAACAACAAGTATCCCTACACCATCCTCATGAGGCAGAGTCGTATGCATCCCAACCTTGTGCGGCTCTTCTCCTACCATTATGGCCAACAGACGAAAGAAGTTGGGCAGCTAACGTCAACGAAAAAGGTAGGTATATAGGACTTTTAACATTTTTCAATGATTATTGGTACATGTGCTATATATCTTCCAACAGACGAGGGAATACTCCCATCCTCCGTGCATGGCCCAACAATTCTTCTGGTGGTCCTACACAGAACACTCTGAGGAGAAGCGAGGAGGAGCTATCACCAATCCCTACGAAGTCAAGATGGTCGTAGCTTTGTGCATATGGCTCCTGAACCAAGCAACAAAATTCAAGATAACTATTCTGACACCATACCAAGCCCAGGTAAGTGCCACTCTGTTCACAATGAACGTTGCATTAAGTATTTCCTACTTATTAGCTGAAACTGCTGCAAGATAATCTGAAAGTAAAGGCACATACACTGACGGCACAAGAGTTACCAAACTCCGTTTTGACTGACCTGGCTGTCATTCCAGTTCGCACTGTGGATGAATTTCAGGTGACGCCGCAAGCATACACCTTGATTCATACATTATGTGACTAGGATCATTGGTTTTGTATTTCATTACAGGGCCATGAGTCAGATGTCATTATCCTGAGTCTTGTGCGTAGCAACAAGAGGAATCTCCTAGGTTTCTTAAAAGAGAAGAACAGACTGGTGGTGGGAACCTCAAGACAAAAACGTGCATTTTACATTGTTGGGGATGCAAAGTTTTTGGAAGCAAGCTCTCCATTTCTTTGGAAGGTATTTTCCCATGGTATCTAATGTAGGCCAGTTGTAGACATTGTGTGTTCTACACCATGCTACGTACTGGTAAAGTGCTATTGCTCCAAGTGACCACTTCTATCCCTATACATCATACTGCTTCAATGTGACCTTGAAAATCAGCTTAGAATGCATAGAAGGAGTAAGGCTATCATACATGTATGTGCACAATAGATATCAATATAATATGTACCCCTTCTGCACATTAGGACTTCATCCAGAGGCTCAGCGAGGAGGATGTTGGTGATGCAGTGCCTGTGATCCAGCACGGGCAGAAACACAACTGTACCACTCCTGATGAGCTTGAGACTAGAGCCTTTCTTCAAACAGAAAGGTAATAATTTCTGATATGGCTACTGAATATGTCTCGTAATCATGCTACATGTAAAGGGAGCTGCTTTAATCGCTCTAAATTGCAGTGTATGCCTCCAAAAATATTTATATGGGTGGATGGCCCAGTAGGCTGGTAGGTATAGCAACATGCTGACTTCATTGCTAATGCTGGCACACCGTCCAGCGTAAGCCTCCAGTTCCATATAATCACAAAACAGATTTATGGGGGGGGGTGGAGCTACCTCTATGCCTCTGAGTGTAATTTGTAGTGACCATATGACAATATCCCCTTTGCAGGCAAGAATCTACACCGGATATAACCGAGTCTGATGGCCCTGTGAAATTTACACCCCCTGCGCCACATCAATCACAGAGGACGAACTCTGAAAGTGATGAGCATGCTGGAGGACCAGAACTAGTCACAGGTATCGGGGATGATGCTATCCCAGCGGGAATCCACTGCCAGGAGACACACAGCGACACTGTTCCTGAGGCTACAGCTGGAACTCAGAGGTAGCTACTAACACGCAGTAATGGCATTTAAAATAGCTAAACTTTAAAATTTACTTTTGTCTACATGCAGGCAAGGATCTACCTCCGATTTGATCAATGAAACAGTGAGAGTGCGTCTGCCCCAATCCCATCCCGATACTCCAAGGGCAAGCTCTCTAGATCTTCACGAGGAATTGCCAACTGGAACGACAGCGGTGGCAAGCCGGCAGCAGTCTAGTCCAGCAGTGTTACAGACAGCAGACCAAGAAGAAAAACATAATACAAGGGAGAGAAAATTTCGTATTTGCTGTTTGGCACTTCAAAAAACTGATGCCATCAATAAATGGAAGACTATTGGGCGGTGCTTCCATTTGGAAGAGCATACAATTAGTAGGATCAAAAGTGAAGAACCGGACATAGACGAACGATTCATGCAGATGATGTGGGAATGGTGGCGAAAGAATAGTCCTGCAATGCCTGAAGAAGTAATCAAAGCACTTAAAGAGTCTAACCTCCATAGTGTGCTCACAAAAGTTAAAACCTCTATTAACTGGTAATTTAGTTCATACCCTTAATTTCGTTTACATGATAGAAGTACTCAATATGTAAATATTTTTATAAGAAAGCTTACATGTACTCCCTACCCTTGGCAGACTCAGATGCAATGCATTATTGATATTTACAAAAACAAAAACATGATTGTCAAGAGTGCAAGAGCGATTGAAGATCCGCTACAAAAAAAAGAAAAGTGAGAGCCCTATGTTAACGTTTATGTAATAAGAAACAGAGGATGCTAGACAGTTTCCATAAACTTGTTGTTGTATATTTTACTAACAAAGTCTGTAGTGCTGCCTAACTGAAGCCGCCCCTCATCGCCTGCCACCTCTTCCACCCCGCCCACCTCTTCCTCCCCTACCACGCCCTCTTCCTCTCCCACGACCACGGCCACCAAGAGGCACTATAAGGGAAAGGATACCATTTGTGTACATACAATCAGAAATCAGGGACACAACACCGCTGAGTCAGCATTATTGGCCATGCCGACTGTGACAAAACTCATTAGGAGTCTAAAACATACTATGACAATAGCTATAAAAGACATGACTTGGTGAATAGCTATCTGTCTCAGGCTACAGTGAATGTCTTCAACCTACATGTAGTTGAATCACAGGCCATTCAAGTAGTATATTCGCACACATCTCACTAAGCGACGTACAGAACCGCCTGGCAAGCCCATACAATACCAGCAACTGCATTGGTCTGCTAGTTTAGTTCAAGGAATGAGTGACTAATTTTCAGCATTGATACTACACTTTTGCCAGCAGAATATACTAATGTCACATTGCAAACAGTCTGCACACCATCAGTTTTGAGAATCAAGCATAGAATTACTAGCCTTGTTCAATGACACAGAACGGAATGGAAAAACCTGGAATATTATGTGAAGTAATTACATAAAAACAGGTAGTGATATCATGTGCAATGGACGTGATAACCAGCAGTGGCTGAGTTTTCTGGCAGCGCTGGATGTCAGACAAGGCTAAATTGAGACAAGCAGGGTGAATACCAGGGATTGTCATGGAGGGCTCACAAGACACAGAAAAAGCCAAGTATTAATTAGAAGTCTTTCGGCTATTCCTGATGTCCTGTCACAGGTACTCTGACTAATGAAACTAGAGTATCCCCAATAGTAGCATGCACCCTCTTCAGGCTTTTTGTCTCAATGTAGCCTTGTCTGATACCAAACACTGCCAGACAGAAGTACATCTGCTATCCATCACGTCCATTGCACGCGATATTGCATCCCGTTTTCATGTAATTGCGTCACAAAACACAGCAGACATCGAGTCAGGAGAGGAATTACCCTGTTGAAAAATCTATCACAAATAGGCTCGTGTTACCTTACAGGTTAAAATCATGTACATACCGTCTCTTTTCCTTATTCTTGCTTTGGGCACATCATCCACTAGAAGAGTGTCCAATGGTAGGTTCTCCGGCAGGATATAATAGCGAATGTTGTTTCCACGCAAGCTAAGTGTATCTAAACTAATAGGGTCTCTGCCTTTAATGGTCATCTTTACTGACTTTAAATGAGTGTTCATACTCATATCCACTCCTGCAGAGAAGGAAAGGTAGTGGGATAGTGATAGGGTGTGCACTAAATTGAATAAGGAGGTGCCTGCATCTTGCAACATACCACTCACACTCTGCAACTTACCTACTACGGTTCCATGTACTATAGTACCATTTTTCAGCTCTATAGTGACCGTTTCATGGCTCAACTTCATTAAAAATCTGCAAAAAGGAGAGCACGTAAGTGCAGATAAAATAAGCTCTCCCGTGAACCAAAGTATCACACAAGAAAAAGATAGCTTTCCTCTTTGCAGAGCTGCCACGCAACCTACCTTACGAGCTTCATCCTGGCGGATGAGAAGAGATCCAAAAATTACCTTCTGTGCAAATTCCCGCCAACGTGGGTTAAACGTTACTACAAAATACGGAGAGTGTAACGGATCACCATAACAACAAATTCCCCGCACACAAAGATGGCCACCCTTCAGGTTCAGGGGAGCGAAACGATGGAGCCCGGAGCGAGCCCCAGCCACTCTCCCTTAGAATCTCTGCAAAGTATGGAAGATGGCACACTACAGGAGCTGCTTGAACGGACTCAGTAAGTTCATAGACAGAGTATAGCAGTAATCTGTGATTATGTCCATACCGGTGCCCCTCCCCCTGCAATAAATTCACAAATTTCAGTTGACCACTATGCAAAAAAGCGCCACCTGCTACTTATCCGTATCTTGATCTGCTCCACTAAACGTGCCATACTGATTGGTGCATTTGGAGAGGAGTACAATCATTTATGACATTTTTGCAAATGGCACATGGGTGTATGGTAGCTCCCTGGACAATCAGACAAATCCTGCTTTTTGCATGGTGCCTACAGAAAAATCACTTATCTAATGGGTGGAGGTAGACAATTAGTCATAGCTACGTACAAAAGTACGCATGTCAGCATGATGCAAATCGTTGCATGCCATCTCAGGTGAGTTGACCTGCAAGACTAGAAAAGGTGTATTTGTCAACAAGCAGAAGCCACACCCCTAATGCAACCCCATGAGCTAGCCCTCATCACCATACAAAGCAACTGGCGGTATCGTTCTTCCCCGTGCAGGAGGAACACCGAAGCACTATCGAAGGAGAATGGAATGTTTGAGAAATTCCTCAAGAGACTTGATCCAAAAGATATCCAGATCAAAGGTGTGTACTGTTTCACCAAGATAGAATAGAGAGGTAATAGCTATGCCTCATATTGTGTGTGTGTGTGTGTGTGTGTCAGGGAGAAGGGGAGAGGGGGGTCTGGGAGCTAAATGGGCTAGTTCAAAACTTCACAAGCGGTTGTACTGTCAATAAGGCAACCCTATTCAGGCTTGAAAATTCACCTCTCCCTCTCACTCTCTGTCCCAGTCATTTCGGCCTCCCCCTCATCCCAGCTGGACGTGAGGATGCAGCGCAAGAAGATCAAGATGAAAGCCAGCTTCAGCGCAGAGAGGTTGGCACTGACCACTAGTACTCAGACAGTGGTATAGGGGTGGGCATGTATGTACTCACAGTCAGTCTATGATTTGCACAGGATTCTGAAGCTAACAGTGGAGCAGAAGTGTGACATAGCCACTCGTGAGCTTGACGAGCTACGAGACGAACTGCAGAGGAAGAAGGAAGAGGAGGAAAGGGCTTTGGACAACCACAGGGTCAGCCAGTCTCCAGTCTGATACCCATTCCAGCTTTCTCAACAGCTGAGTTAGACTCCTCATGTCACTGATGGTTATCGTCCGCAGGCTGTGGTGGGTGAGGCGGACTTGAGACTAGCTGAGATGAAGAAACTGGAGTATGAGTTTGACAGAGACATTGTGAGGGGTGCTATCAACCCAGTAAGTCCAGCTTGTGTTGAATGTCCAAAGAGATACTGGTATGGTACGCTACTCGCCCTCCCCTATGTAGCGAACAGGAAACATCCTAGGTGAAAAGGTCATCAGATACTTTGAAGACAGACTTAGAGCCAGGGTGAGGTGTTTTACTCTTGTCCTAAAGTTTATGATGTGGAGTGTGCGTAATACTACTACTTTTCTGCAGGACACACTTATTGAAAAGCTGAGACTGAAGAATTCTTCACTCAGAGTGAAGAAAAGCAAACTACAAGTCCAACTCAAACAGGTATGTAAGTATATGTACTACCATAAAGGCAGTGTGTTGACTGGATCACTGCTGCTCCATATACGTATAGGGATGACATGGGAAAAAATAGCAAACCACAATCTTCTACATGCCACACCAGCTACAGCCATATTCACAGCCCATAAAATTAGCATAAATGATTGCAGCACTTCACACCACACATGACTTTCTCACACTATAACTTATCCTTCGCAGCAGCATGCACTGTAGGTAGACTCAGTACTACTCACCCCACATCCTCCCTCCACACACCACAATATACCCTACCCAGATTTTATCTTATCCTGCAAGATAAATCTGGGTGTGGGAGCCTATGGTAGTACTACATGAGATTAGGGATTCTTACTACCTATAGAGTGTCTTCTTATACCATATACAGTGTCTGTAGCCTCATTTCCAGGTCCTGTTTTATTTGAAGGTAAAGCCCCAAAAAAAGTGCAGGCCTGAAGACAAGGCTACTATATCTGAAAACTGATGACATAAATTGCAGATTATGCACATTAAGATAGCATAGTGTACCAACATATAGCACAATACAAGCCAAGCTGTCAAAGCTGACATTCACAACCATATCTAAGACTTATAATATTATTGAGTATTACACAGCTAGGCTAAGGTCATAAGTAACGAAGCACTGGAAGTCACCTACGTAAATTTATAATGGATCATGACTCTTCTGCCATCTCCATCTTCACAAATATATCGTGTGTAGCCAAGGCGTATAAAGGCGTCATCTTTAGATCGAGGGCCATAGACATCAAGTACAACAATCATGTTGCACTTTGTTTCCAATTTACCCCAGTGAGAGAACTCTGCTGACTTGGCAAAATAGCATATTATCACAATGTCTACTGACTCCATCGTATCCAGGAATTGCGCATCGATGTTTTGTTCTTTAAACACATAGCCCTGGGCTGTGACGTATGGCCTCCATCCACTACACGCATCATATCCAATGTATCTTGGTCTTTGATCCTTACAATTATAAAACTTTTCAAACCCAGTGAAATCACTTCCAGGGCCACATCCAAAGCTGGCAACACTTTTTATTTGTAATTTCTTAAACTCTGTTTGAAATGTGCTTTTAGCATGTCTAAAAGCTTCACACACAATATTAGCACGCGATATAAATAATTTCTCACAATAAATAGCACGAAAACTGCTATTATTATAGTCGTCTGGAAACCATTTGTAATTATTCCTGCGCCAGTTACTGTAGCGTTTCTGTCCGTCAACCTCGTCAATCTTTTCGGCCTCAATCATCCCTGCTATTGCATCATACTTTTTGTCCACCAAATCCTCATCCACCGCTAGTGATTCGAAGTTTAACGTTGCCATAAGTATAAAGAGCGCTATAGTAAAAGAAAAGAAAATGATGAGATTAACTTAGGAGTGTTTTATATACTGTATTATAGGAAATGAAAAATACTAAGGGAACAGTAGCCAGGTAATGCCATCTCAGTATACCCATATCATTATATGTATCTGATCATAGGCAATGTTTCACTGTGCCTGTGGAGAAGCCTCATCTAGTAAATAGTATACTTACCTAGCCTTCGGTGCCTACTAGGGTTGGGAAACTTCAACTTGTCAGATAGCTTCTTTCCAAACTGCAGTATTTTACACTTACTGAGTACTACACTCGACAGTTCCTGGGTAAATCCCCTCCGAGCGGTTCACCCAGAGTATATTACTCGGTAAATGGGTAAACATGTCTAGTCGTGGTTTTCAAATTCAGCGCTACTGTTATCTTAAACCTTAGGGGACGGGGTAGTTAGTCCAACTGGCCAGTTTAAATAAATGTTAGTCCAACTAGTCAGTTTAAAGTCTTGACTGTTGTATGTCACATATCGGTGACAATAGTCCTTCAAGTGTTAATTAATTAATTAATGATAAGACACCCAATTTCGTACCTACATGTATATTCACCAGTTAGGCTACTCTGTATTGCAGTTTTGAGTGTAGTATGAGGAATTTGAAGGCTACACCTTAGCCTGCCAGAAGAGGACCTATTCCTCTGCCCACCCACCCTACATTAAATCTCCCTTACCCTAATATCTCATCCACACGCACAGAAAGAGGAGGCAGGAGAGGTTCGCCACGAGGTAGACTTTGAGCAGCTGAAGATCGAGAGCCAGCAGTACCACGAACGCTACGATGAGAAGAACCAGGAGCTACTCAGACTCAAGCTCAGTGCCGGCAACACCATGCAGGTGCTCAACTCCTACAAGGTATGTCAAGGGCCACCAGAGAGAGAGAGAGAGAGAGAGAGAGAGAGAGAAAGCTAGGTGCAGCCACTAAGGTTGTAAGCTAGGTGCAACCACTAAGGTACTTTGTGTGCAGAAATCAGCACTAGCCGATTGTCCTTTTCACAGAAAAAGCTCCACCAGTTGAGCGTGGAGTCAAAGCAGCTAGACAGCGAGATTGGCCAGAGGGGAGACCTACTGGACAAGATCAAAGCAGAGACCAGAACCGTAGAGAAGGCAAGTCTCAGTATGAAACCTAGCACTGTAGTGTCAGATAGTGCTTCAGATGAGGTCTACCATAATATTATGTGATTACCTGCAGCATTAGAACACTATTTTGCTCTCTTCTAGGAGAAAGGTACAGCTGAGGAGCTGAATGCCGAAGCCAGGAGAAAACTGGAGGACTACAGAGTGCCAGATGTAAGTCTCCTTAGACGCAGCTTCTTCCAAGCATTAATAATTATGTGTACACTTTCATCCTAAACCCTTCTCCATGCCGCTCTCTTCTACCAATCTACCGACCAGGTGATGGAGTACGTGAACGAGAGGGCTGGCTTATATGAGCTGACAAAGACCGTCCGAGCCTGGGAGAGGAAGGTGGAAATAGCCGAGGTCAGCAGAACTAGCGGCTCAATGCGCTCCTGGTTTGATTAATTTGACGAGGTCCATGATTGCTTACCGTGATGCTGATCGGCCTCTGTCGTTCCTTCCCTGCTGTAGATGGCTCTGCGGACACACAGACAGACATGGCACAGGATGTGCCAGCAGAGCAGGCGGGCCGCAGAACAAGCGAGGTCACGAACCATGGAGCCATTCCAAACAGCCCTTTACTAGCTGTCTACTTCACCATGCACTATAAAGTATCACCTGCTCTTTCATATTCGATGATGTACAGTGTGTACAACGTATAATCAGCTAGTCTTGTTCCATGCCTCCACTTCTGCTTGGCTGCTAGCTTATAACATGCAGGAGACTATTTAAATTCGAATTCAGGGTCCTTCTCTGCTAACTTCCAAAACAGAATATCTATGTGGTTGAAACAACAATGATTGTTTGAACATTAGTAACTGTTGATACAAAGCTTTGGGAAACAGTGCCATAGCAAGATATAATAAGTAAAAATTCACACAATGTAAACATAAAAAGTGAGCATTATACAATGTAAATTGTACGACATTGTGCTTACTGGAGTCTGTATTATCAGTTGTATGCTTACTGCAGTCTGTGCAGATGACTGAAGACCAGAGATTGGATATTATTCCCATCACCCCCTTCAGGGTTCAGAGTTCATGTAAATATGTCAGACTGTCCAATGGCAGGGGCCGAGTAAATCAATTCTCCCGAGCAGCTCTACCAGTGATTGAGCAGTCGCCGGGGCTCACACGAATCAACCTTCACATAATTCGATCTTTTTTCACGAGTCCACATCTGCAAGTAGCCATCCCACTGCAGGATATAGGTAACATCCCCTAGCAGTTATCCTGACACCCTAAACCTCATTCCCAGGCCTTCACCCCAGCTTTTGTCGTTTATAGCACGGGGGGGAGCCTGGGAACGAGGCTACTGACAGTAATTATTTTCTACTGCCGGGAAACCAGACTAGCTAGTAAGTACACCAGGATTGCTTATCTAGTAAGTGTCCACCCTAAAAACACAACTAGGAGGTAAAAAAAACCCTGCTAATATAAGTACCCCAGCCTTGTGATGCCATTTTATGTCTTGTTACTATGGAAACAAAAATGAGGTTTGTCACTGCAACCTGAGTGTATGAGGCTATTTGTGTAGCAGCTCTGCTTTTTACTTTCTGCAACTATAATACAGTTATATTTTTGGTCTACATTGAGCAGGAGCAAAAGTTTCCAATACAAGTCATAAATAATTACAGTGGCTTACCGAGGTGGCTACCAGTTCCCCGGGCTCATAGGGATGCCAGGAGACATCACGAATGCACCGCTGGCAATGCTGCGACGTCAGTTTCTGGACGATCTCTCCAGTCAGAACATCATAAACTGCAAACATGATAACAAAGTCCTCTGAGAATATATGTGTACCAAAAGTCACGTAATGCTGTCTAGCCACCCAGCTTTTCAGTTGGAGCCAAGTACGATTTTTAATTGTGTGGATGGATACTGGAGTCTTGATATTGAGAGTTTGCAAAATTTTGTCTGCAGCATGCAGACCACAAAATTCAACATAGAGGTGTGTCCCTCGAAAGACAAACAGTTCTGAACTTGGGAACTTACTGATAACTCTTCCTCTTGCACAGGCAGCGTAGATGTAGCCCTGCAGTGGAATGGTTTACGGAGTATTTCAATAGCTGCTTGCACATACCAATACCATCCACACAGAAAACACTCACCTGGCCAGTGGTGGCCATGGGTGAGAAGTGGCACCGGAGGAGTGTGTGTTTGACGAGATGGCCAGCGTAGGTCATGACGGAGGTATCTCCAGGAAGCTTCTCCAGCACGTCCTTCCAAGCTAGAGGAGAGGGATGTGGGGAGGGGGGGAGGGAGGGTGGGGCAAACGAAGATATGGAAGTAGGGATGGGAGTGGTGAAGGGGAGAGGGGGGAAGGAAGATGTGGAAGGGTAGATGGTGGGGAAGTGCAAGGGTCAGGAGTAGGATGGAAGGAGGGGAGGGCCAGGAGAGGAGGGAAGGATTTCAAGCTGAATACTAGCAGTCATTAACTGCATTTGTATCTCTTAACCAATTCTCCAGTGATACCGTTCTACATAGCATGCAATTTCGTAAATTCCAATCCAAACAATGTTGGGGTATGTTGCATTCGAACCTTTTCTTGGTACATCCTGATATCGATAGTCCCAGTCCTGTTCTGCTACCCGGTCCAGGGTTGCTCGGTTTCCCTCCCCGGGGGAGAACCTCCGCATGTCCCAGAGCTTAATGGACTGGTCCTTCGAGTTTGTGATCAGGTAGCGACCGTCACCCTGTGTGTGTGTGTATGTGTGTGTGTGTGTGTGTGTGCATATGTAATAAACATGCAGGTGTACATTCACTGTGCTGCACATGTCTAGCACATGATGGGATTACGACTGACTCAAATTCTGCTGCTACACACTGTTTTGTACATGTACATGTGCATGCATGTACATGTACCTTGGCGTCAATGTAGGTGATGCCGTCCTTGTGTCCCGCAAAGATGCCCACGGGAGTGGGATTGGTCTCGGAGAGCGCCCGCCGGTCCCACACCTTGCACAGCCCGTCATCTCCAGCGGAGCAAATCACCTGGGGGAGGGGGGCGGGGAGGGGGGGGGGGGGGGGGTCATTGATACAAGGAATATTAACGGTGTCCAAAGTTGGGTGTTGTCCCAATAGAGGAGTTTGTTGATGAGAGCACTGTCAATTCTCAATAGCAGTGGTCTGCAGGTCGTACTGCAAGGCTTTTACTGTCTGGTATACGTCAAGCCAAACCAAACTATTTCCTTACCTGGGAGCTATCAGAAGGCCCCCCAGTACCTTTACCTCATCAGCAAAGGCCCCCCAGAACCCTTACCTCATCAGCGAAGGCCCCCCAGAACCCTTACCTCATCAGCGAAGCCCCCCAGAACCCTTACCTGGGAGCTATCATCAGCGAAGGCCCCCCAGTACCTTTACCTCATCAGCAAAGGCCCCCCAGAACCCTTACCTCATCAGCGAAGGCCCCCCAGAACCCTTACCTCATCAGCGAAGCCCCCCAGAACCCTTACCTGGGAGCTATCATCAGCGAAGGCCCCCCAGTACCTTTACCTCATCAGCAAAGGCCCCCCAGAACCCTTACCTCATCAGCAAAGGCCCCCCAGAACCCTTACCTGGGAGCTGTTGTCAGCGAAGGCCACAGCATTTGCGTCGTCCTGATGGGCATCGATCATGAGGGTCCTTTCACACTTATGTCGATCGTACAGGTACAGGTACCCATCACTTGCACTAGAGAAACAGAATGAGTTGCTTACTATGAGACTATCCTGAGAATTAGACTGAGTACCGTCCTACATGCAAGACCGAGACTCACGAGGTGAGGAGCTCCCTGTTGTCGGAAGAGAAACGGACAGCAAAGGCACAGAATCGGTCCTCATGGTCGGGGCACAGGTCCAGGGAGTAGTGATTGTCCTGGCTCCCATACACATTGCACATGTGAACTGTGCACGTGTGTGTGTGTGTGTGTGTGTGTGTGTGTGTGTGTGTGTGTGTGTGTGTGTGTGTGTGTGTGTGTGTGTGTGTGTGTGTGTGTGTTTGATGATATGTAGTAACATTCGATATTCCATTATGAGTGTGAAACTACATGTAGCCTTAACTTGTTACCAGTCTCCACTCCCAGCACACAGTCCTGCTTTATTTATTACATGCGGGGGAAAAAAAACAACCCATGAAGTCAGCAGCACAGCCTCACTTACTATAAGGTGACCAGCTGGTGTAGGCAATCCACTGCTGGTCTGGACTGGGAGGAGAAGAGGAGACGGACACACTCACAACTCACTGGACAGCAGACGTCAGTAAGGAGTTACCTGAAGGCTGTGTCCAGTATGCTCCATCCGATATCTCGTGCCTGAATGCACTTACGACGACGAAACTTGCCACCCCCCGTGTCATATAAGTGTATCAAGTGATCTGCAAGAAAATGGTGAAGTTATGGGCGATAGAAATCATAACGTTTTGTACATTTATTTCCGAGTAACTGCGTGACGATGTCCAGTATCTGGCCTATCACAGCAGAGCAGACTCCTAGACACTGTATCTGATCTTTCAGCAGTGGCTACCTTGCAAACACACCCACCTTGGCATGCACAGATGAAGACCGAACCATCCTTGGAGTACGAGCCACAGAACGCCCTGGTCTCGAACACGTCCGCTATGCAGGGGTACCTCGGGAGCATGCTGTGAGTGGATGGGAGGTGCCAGTAACTAACCTTTGCTTATAAGGTTTGTGCGTGAATATTACACCTGCCACATTTCCCTAAGGCAATTGATTTTTGTTTTTTTATCTTGAGGGTAGCCAGTTTAAAGTACCTCAAAGAACAGATTATAGTAGGAAGTTTGCCTGCAGATTAATTACAAGAAGATATTTCATTATTCTACAGTCTTTATTTCTGGCAATCTGAGGAGCAAGTATCTGATTGTGAGGCTGGTGTGGCTGTGAGCTGTGCTTACCTGATGGTGGTGGATATCTTCTGTCCAGCGGTCGGTGTGTCACTCATCAGCTTATGCTGCACAGAATAAAACATACAAAGAAGCAAACATTTTAGAAAACACTGTTTGCTGTTTGGAGAGAGAAGTAAACATTGGCTAGCTTACTTTGGAAAGCTGGTGGACGATGTTTTGGCTGGATCCCGTCAACTGTCCCGTGTCATACCTGATCTGCTGGTATAGGTCACACTGAGGCTGTAGGATCATGTGACACGTGCATGAGACATTGTCATGACAACTAGTCTCATTTCCAATCTCCAGTCTGTACGGCTAGTCTGAGAATGGGAATGAAAACTGTAGCTACCCTTCTACATAGGAGGAGGGTGCCTGCAATTTCCTGCCAGCCATCTCCCGAGAAGATAGTTTATGAAAGATGTAGCCTCGTTCCCAGGCCACGTGGTAAAATTCGAAAAGAGTCCTTCTTCCAATTATTCCGAGTACCTGGGAACGAAGCTATGAAGGATGGAGTTCAAAGTATCTGCTGTCCACTCACATCCATTGGTGTTGTCTTGAGGTCGACTGTGTAGACAGAAGGAGACCAGGTGTGCAGGTAATAGGATGTATCAGTTAATTAACAAAGGGGGTGTGGCCTACCTTCATCTTCGAAAAGAGAACCGTGGCGATAGCTAAAGAACAGAGTACATGCACACAGTCAGTATATGCTCAGCTTCCCCAGCCATCTCCTACCTCTGTGTATGCATGGGGCTTAGCTTTGGACGTGTGCAAAAAAATTCAACACTCTAATCATCTTCTTCCCCTCAATAAATACCCAATGGAATAATTATACGGTATTTCTACAAGAGACTGCCACACATACTTCCATGCTTTTAATTTCTTGTCAAAATAGATAAAGGTCTTATGCCCCCATACATAGTTCTGTCCCTCTAACCCCCTGCACTCACTTCGACCTTCTGTTTCTGCCAAACACTCTTGTGAGGAACTGGAGGTGTGGCATCTCTAAAACCCCTTCCCGTGAGGACCCTTCCTCTTCAGAGCTGCTCTCCTCCCGAATATTGAGGTCGGGCTGGTCCATTAAAGTCACCTAGAAGAACAACGAACCACTGTTAACATTTTCCGAGTCTATACTTCTCTCCAGGCAGAAGAGGGCTGATAAGTGAGGCTACGAAATTGGCAAGATTATCATTCTCCCCCCCCCCACCCCAAAACAACAACAAAAAAAGCCAGGAGTGGGTCTGCCAGCCCCCAGTAGCTATAAGCTGACAAAAGACAGACTAAATATGTACACAGGCAGACATGCTAAATATGCACTCGTGCAAGTAGCTAACAGACACCAATGAATCTGGTGCTCCTGTCACATGTTACAGTCCTCAGTCACATGATCAACCATAGCCTCGTTCCCAGGCCATGCTGACTGTGTGGCCCGGGAATGAGACCAGATCAACCAGTCTCTTCCCCTAATGCCCAGCTGGATTCATTAGGGTTATGAGACTAAAACTTGCCACTGTAACACGTACGTTTCCCTCGTTGAGCAATATCCGCATGCCCGAGGAGAGCTGCAAAATAGTGGGCTCACTGCCACCCTCGCCTTCTCCTCTAGAACCACTGGCTCCCATTGCTTGCAGCTGCCTATGGAATAAAATTACATAATCAAGTAAGAGTACCTACACCGATATTTACAAGTTTTAATTTAATTAGTGACAATCACAGGATTCTATGACTTCTACAATTTTCTTTAGGCTCGTTTTGTGGGAGTGAAGATCACAAAATAGAATGAAAGTATAGCCTCGTTCCCAGGCCACATCATGTCATGGCAAAATTCGATTCTTTCTGAGTGTTTTTGTTTTCCCTTCACACTGCCATAAACATTGCAAGCCATATATCTGTAACTCAGGAAGAATTGGGCTTCATTTACTTTGTCTTAACTCCATCGTATTCAAAATTTGGCAAAAACACGTCAATTTTGAAACCAACTGGCTAGAGAGCCGGCAATCCAATGGTTGAGTTTAGGAGGATAGCTTAGGGTTAGGGTAAGGCCTAGAGGTTTACCGTTGGGATTAGAGCTAGCTGCATTGCATCAGTATCTCGATACAAGCTAGTGCATAAGTGCGCACACGCGTACATCCCTGTATAAATCGTATATAGCTTATCGACTCCCTAGCCACATCGATTTTGCTACTCTTCTGCTCTGCAGTTCCTGTATTACGATACCCTATAACGCAATTGAGCTATGCAACTTAGAAAACGCATTGACATTAAAAAGTTGCCTACCGTATTCATTCTAATTATAGCACCAGGAAAAAATAATTCAACTGCCAGGTGGCGCTATTATGTATTTCGTGTCTTTGAAAACAGATTTATCCCCAGATCGCCGATCTTCCACAGCAGACACGGCTCAAACTTGCAGCGTTTATACTACTAGACACTAGCTACTACATCTGTAACACTCAGCTAAAAATAGCTTTTACTTTTCGGTTTGCAAGCGCCACTTAGAACGAAAAAATTACCTTTGAGGTCCAAGTGGCGCTTAAATTAGGGTGGTTCTGTAATTAGAACGAATACAGTACAAAGCACGCCAAATTTCATGTAAGAAATTCCTCGTTTCTTATTATACCAATACAAAACAGACTTCATGAATTATATGGAATATTAAATTCTGTAGCAACAAACTAACTCTTACGGCATACTCAGACACCTGAAACCCAGGTACTATTATATTTTGTTTGCAGTGTACAGGTACTGTTCATGGCAACGATCTACTAGCCTGTACCCAGGCCTTCCTCGTACCTCGCAGGAAGACCTGGATATGACCCAAAAAGTGAAAAGTTTTACCTGGTCTGTCGTTCGACACCGTCTGACTTCGCTGGAGTTTGCTGACCATTACGTAACGAGATGACTAGGGGATTCCCCCTTGCCGCAGCCCGGCGCCCTCAGGCTGGCCCGCGAGACTAGGACAGAGGCTGCGCAGGAGACCTTTACCAAACTGTACTAAGCCAATTGCACGACCACTTTGGAGGTATTCTCAAGCTGATTTTGACATAGCAAACAGACTGCTGGCCGATATGGTGATTGGGAAGAATTGCTGGATACCCCTGATGTAAATCAAGCTCTGACAAAGCTGGCTTTCAAGACTACCCTGGAAACCTGTATCCCAAAGAGTGTTCTACCCTTGGCTATCAAAGAACTTAAAATGTGCAATGTAAAAGCGGAAACACTTAGGGCAAAGTCATCAAGGTCAACTGAACTCTGGAGAAAATATAAAGGCATGCGTAATAAAGTGACGTCAGTATTGAGGAACTCAAAACAGTCATTCTTTTCAAGGAACATTAACACTGGAAACAAAAACCAGTTTCGGAAGGAAAACGATGAAGCTCTTCAGGAAGGATTCAGCCACAATACCATCAATGCAGCAGTCTGATGGTACATGTGCAGACAATAAGCTGGACAATGCAAACATGTTGAACAATTACTTCTGTAAATGCTTCATTACCTCATTGCCACCCCTATATGGCTCCTTTGAGTCTGCTGAACACCTGGAATTGTCTGAGGGAGGCCCTGAAAATCTGTTATGTACAGAAGAGGAGGTTATTAAGTGTCTTCCACAATCAGGATGTTTCTAAAGCAAGTGGCACTGGTAGGATGTTGAAGTTCACCTGCAAGCATTGCTGTCCCAGTCACTAAGCTGTTTAATCGGTCAATTTCAACTGGATGTTTCCCAGTGACGTGGAAACAGTCAAATATAGTACCTATTCCAAAATCTGGTAACATAGCAAGTCCGGCAAACTACAGACCAGTCTCTTTGCTTCCAATATTGAGCAAACTTCTGGAGAGGCATATTGTGAACCTCTTGTTACAAGATACATCTGATGGAGATGCAGCCAATCTCTGATTCACAGTGGATTTTTCAGAGGAGAAAGTCGACAGTAACAGTCCTACTCTCAACTGGTTTGAGATGCTTGAAAGAGGGGAAAAAGTTGGAGCAGTGTTTTTTTCACTTTAGAAAAGCATTCGATTCAGTTCCTCACCATGCCCTAGAAAAGCTAGGGAATTTGCGAGTTGACAGCCTGCTTGTAAAATGGATTTACAGTTACCTCTCAGGAAGGAAGCAACAGGTCGTGGTAAATGGCAGTTCATCAGATCCCAGTGCTATCTGGGGTTCCACAAGGTTTAGCGGTTGGTCCCGTCCTGTTCCTAATATATACATTGAATCTCACTGTAATAAAGCGAGAAAGCTAACTGGTCTGATTTACTGTCGTTTTTATATAGCATTCAACCCTGAGAGCCTATTTCAGATGTATGTGTTCGTCCTCACCTCGAGTGTGCGAGCCAAGTCTGGAACACTCACAAAACCGGTGAATGACCCTCAAGAATGTACAAGTTCACACTTAGAATGTATGCAAAGCAGTGGAGCAGTAGTTACGAGGATCTGTTACAGTTTTTTTCTCAGCCTTCTCTACAGCAACGTAGACTATATCTGGACTTATGCACTGTGTCTAAAATATTACATGAACTATTTTATTTCCCGATTGGCATTTTCATTGAGCAAGCTCCCAGAGTCACAAGATCACAGTATTATCAGTCCTTTGTCTTTCCCTATACACACAAGTAACTTCTATAATTTCTTTGTACCTCGTACTATTCGTAACTGGAATACATTTTCTTCACATGTTCCCTTGGCTTGTTTTTCTGTATCACTATTTAAAACTAATTTTTGGGCATAGCTACATGCAAAATTAGCCATTATAGTGCTATATATATATTGCATGTCCTTTGCATAAATTTCAATAGTTACAGTGCCAAGTGATATGAAAAAACAATAATAAAAAGCACTGTTTTTTTAACTCCTGTTTAGTAGTTCTGTAAAACTGTGAAACAGTTTATCCCAGAACTTTGTCATATTCGATTGACTACCATTAAACTACTGTAAATTGTATTGTTCTGTGTACTTAAACTTTTTTTTGTTTCTGTTTTTATTTGTTTTGCTCTTTAGTTTGTTTTCGTGGTTCCTCAACACTAGCAATCATATGGTATTGGGACGTCGACCCTGCTGTATATGTTTTGCCTGTTTCTGATTTAACATTAAAAAATGAAGTCATTGAACGCACCACAAGCTAGGGCTTATAGCTACTGCTAGTGTGCTTTTACTAATGCCTTGTGTGGACTCTATCCTACTAGCTAACTACTGGCTTACTAGATGACTATTTGTGGTATTTCTATAAAGAGAAACAACTTAAGTTGAAGAAAAAATAAGCCTGGCTCCCTCCCTCCCGCAGCTGGACGGTCAAACTTCTAAAAAAAAATTCCCAGGCTTAGTATTGATAGATAGATTACTATCTGTGGTATTTCTATAAAGAGAAACAACTCAACTTGGAGGGGGAAAAAAGAAGCCTGTAGCTAGCTGCTGGACGGTCGAATAATTTTTCCCAGGCTTAGTACTGATAGAGAGATGACTATTCGTGGTATTTCTATAAAGAGAAACAACTTAAGTTGGAGGGGCAAAAATTAGCATCCCTCCCTCCTGGATAGTCAAACTTATAAACAATTCTTCCCAGGCCTAGTTGGAAAAAAAAACTAGCTTCCCTCCTTCCTGGATAGCCAAACTTATAAATAATTCTTCCCAGGCCTAGTTGGAGAGAAGAAAAAAACGCCTAGTGAGCTTCCCATCCCTCCTGCAGGGTCAGACATACTTGTAGAGGTATGGCTGCCCCAGAAGCGTTGGATAGGCGAGACTGGGAATCACGGTGGGCACCGCAACGTGCCCAGTCGTCCATTCGGCTTCGGAATCCTTCAGCCCTCGCGGGAGAAGAAAGTTACCGGCGTTCTTGCTACTAGGTCGTAGAAAGTCGAAGATCAATATGTGTACAGGGGGCCCGATCCCCGACTTGATCACCTTGGGGAGATAACGCTCCGAACCCCAGTCTGCAAACGAGCGCACCATTTCGACAATCTGTCAGACGCGTGTCAAACTCGGTATTATAAACCCCAACCGTCTGAGAGTTGAATCTCAATAGGTTACACCTACGAAGCGTTGAACCTCAAGAGTTGAACCTCAATAGGTTCACACATCATTATCAGACCATAGATTATAATCTATGATCTATGATCAGACTTACTTTCTTCAGGAGTCATACTAATATATAATTCATGCAGGGTGTATAGCATACAATCTACAGTACTGCCTCGATCACATAATAATTATAAGCATCGATTAGTAATGGGCTATTGCAAAAAGTGACCATAGCCTTGTTCCCAGGCTACACTCTACAGCTTTGTTTTCACGCTACCTGTTTTGGCTCTCCCTCTTGAAGTTCATCCTTTAGTCCTGTACAGCTAGCTATATATGCACCTGCGCATGCTACCCATGCAGTACTAATAGGTTGGGGTGAATGAGGCTAGTTCCTGCATAATGCAATAGCTAATGATATCTAGGGCATGCCACCAGTGCCTAAGGTACTTCATATGACAAATTGAGTCTTTTGGTTATTTTTTAGTATTATTAATTGGTAGAAATAGGCTGACAGACACCTTTGATGTGTGACTCCATGCTTGATCAGCTTTTTTGTTTGGGGAGGAAGCTCTGAATGGGGGTGGAGGTTCCCTTGTCTTTACCCTATACACTGCTGCAGATGAGACCTTCTGAACTTAAGTGAGCCTAGGTGATATGTGGCCGCAAATGTTTTTAAATATTTGACTGCAGAAAAAAAATTGTAGGTTCAAATCCCAAAGCCTGCCAGATCACAGTGAATTTGTATTAGCTAACTGTAAGCAGTAGTATTTAATATAGCAGACACACCTGAGACCGAGTCACAATATTAATTTATTATTCAAGTAGGCGTGGTCAATGGCGTAAGCGCTACGGCAGCAACATGAGTATATTATTATTCAAGTAGCTAGGCCCCTAGAAATGAAAATGCAGCCACAGTACATTTATATAGACTACCTGCTTGCTGAATTTGATGTGTATAATGGCATGCACCTTCAAGTAGAAAGTCATACTCTTTTGACTATGCATCTCCCCCACCACTCCAAAACTTCACCCTGACAATTTCCCATGATAGTAGGCATCTACAGTGGATTTTGCTGATGTCTCGCCAGCTTCATGAGGTTGGATATACCTATATACAGGTCATAAAAGACCTGGTGTTCAACTTCATCACATGATTCCGGCAAATATCAGCTGACTTTGACGCAGGCATCATGCATGCATAGCAAAACTTCTTCACAAAGAAATTAAGCTGAGCCATACATATAAAGCAGGCACTCATAAACAGTCCAACGAAGGACTCTTCTCTAAAAAATTTATTACAGTGAAATGGCATCATACAAACAACTTGAAAACACAGAGAATGGCATTGTACAAGAACTTGAAAGGGCAGAGAAATTGCTGTACGTTTGGCATTTCAGACTAACGTAACACCGACGACTGTGATCTAATGCAACAGTCACATGGCTGTAGTACGAGCAAAACTGGCGGATTGGTAATGATATTTAGGTCAAATATAGATTAGTGTGTCTGTGAGTGATACTCACGGTTTCATGATCGAAGACCAATTGGAATTATGCCATTTGAAACACACTCTTGAGGCCCTACCGCCAAATGTAGGGTTAGGTTACTACCCTCAAAAGACTTTCTATGGAGCATAAAATAATACCTCAGTTTAAATATAAAGTCTGATATCTCATAAGAAAATGCTAAAAAGGTGTTCACCGATTGAGTATAATATATTGAGTCACGTAGCTTCATGGTTTATTAGTGTTACAGTGTACAACCGTGTAACAATAGTAGTAGGCTAAGTTGGTTATATAGTAGTAATGTAATATTGAATTGAGTTTATCGAAAGTGTAATGCAAAATGCAAACAAAAGTGCAATAATCACACCATTTTACTCTCTTTGTCTGGAGCGCTGTACTGCAAACAGGAACCATTCTCTTAATGCAACCCAGGGCTAGGGGCGGATCCAGGATTGCATCAGCACGTGATCGAGTGGTTATGCCCCTGGGTTAGTCTGGTGTAGCCCGCCCCTACGCCAGGCGTGTATAGCAGTTCTAATTTTTAAGACCATCCTAGAATTATTTATTCATATCTATGCTTCTGCAACTGCTGGTCTTCTCTAGCTCTCAGGGCGAAAAACAAATGCATACCATAACTGTGCACGTGAGATAAACATGGGGGTACAAGATTAACTCATTAAAATACAAGCAGCAGCATTGCAAACAACAGTACGCGTATGGAGTAAGAATTGGCACAGAACATTGGCACTATAAGGTGCTCGTGTGTCTACTCCCAGCCCAAGTAGTTCACAAAATTACATGCAAGAAAGCGTAAATTTGCTCAAGTACTCTTCAGTAATTGATCAGTCTGCGGGGCTCCAATGAATCAATCTTGATATAGTCGGGTTTTCTTTCACGACTCCACATCTGTAAGTAGCCGTCCCACTGCAAGACAAAAGTAAAGGCATACTCCAGAAGTGCATCACTGCCAAAAATAGTCTGACTCGTGAGAGTTCCACTTTTAGTGAGTACCCATGCACCCTAAACAATTACAGTGGCTTACCGTGCTGGCTACCAGCTCCCCAGGCTCATAGGGATGCCAGGAGACATCGCGAATGCAACGTTGGCATTGCTGCGACATAAGTCTCTGCACCGTCTCTCCAGTCAGAACATCATAAACTGCAAACATGACAGCAAAGTCCTCTGAGTATGTGTACCAAAAGTAGCACTGTATCTACTGAAACATTTCTAGCCACCTAGCCTCGTACCCAGGCCTGGGTACGAGGCTATTCTAGCCACCCAGCCTATTAGTCAGAGCCAAGAAAATTTAGAGACAAATTTACATGGCATGGACTTTGGAAACTGGTTTGCAGGGTTAATTAATTAACACTTGAAGGACTATTGTCACAGATGTGTAACAGACTCTATTTAAACTGACCAGTTGGACTGACTGGCCTGTCCCCTAAGGGTTAATTAATTAAGCAGGGTTTAAATGATATTCCCATGGGGTAGCAGAACTTAGAAACTTACTGAGTATTCTTCCTCTTGCACAGGCAACATAGATGTAGCGCTGTAAAGGAATGGTTTATAGAGGATTTCAATAGCCACTTGGTAACTTGCACTTACAAATACTACACACACACACACACACACACTACACATACACACACACACACACACACACACACACTACACATACACACTACACACTACACATACACACACACACACTTACAAATACTACACACACACACACACACACACACTACACATACACACACACACACACACACACACTTACAAATACTACACACACACACACACACACACACACACTTACACACACACACACACACACACACACACACACACACACACACACACACACTCTGACAACCTACCTGGCCAGTGGTGGCCATGGGTGAGAAGTGGCACCGGAGAAGTTCATGTTTGACAAGATGGCCAGCGTAGGTCGTGACTGAGGTGTCACCAGGAAGATTGTTCAGCACATCCCTCCAGGCTAATAGATGGGGGCGGGGGAGGAGTGAGGGAGAGAAGACAGTAGTTGATAGCTGCTCATTCAGGGTTCAGATTATAATTTTTCTTTGCTATATCGTTTTTTCTTCTCTCTCAATCGCCCCTCTTTTTGCCTCATCTCCCTCCCTTTACATTTCCCTATCCTTCTTCCTTCTCCGACTGCCCTCCCTTTCCCCATCCCACCCCATTCTCCCAAGGAAATAATCTTCTATTGAAGAACTATTGTTCTTCAATAAAAGATTATTTCCTTGGGAGAATGGGGTAAGCGCTACGACAGCAACATCCTGAGGGTTTCTAAATCGCGACCAATAGTACGTAGTACCGTACTTCGTTTGGGCACTTCCTGGCAGTGATAGTCCCAGTCCTGTTGCGCTACCCGGACTAGGGTCGCCTGCTCTCCCTCCTTGGGGGAGAACCGCCGCATGTCCCAGAGCTTAATGGACTGGTCCTTCGAGTTTGTGATCAGGTAGCGACCGTCATCCTGTGTGTGCGTGTGCGTGTGTGTGCATATGTTTATGTGTACCGTGCATGTGTGTGTGCATATGTTTATGTGTACCATGCATGTGTACATTCAATGTGTTGCATATGTATAGCACATGATGAGAATTAAATTCTGCCAAGGCAATATCTACCTTGACTTCCATGTAGGTGATGCCGTCCTTGTGTCCCGCAAAGATGCCCACGGGAGTGGGATTGGTCTCGGAGAGTGTCCGCCGGTCCCACACCTTGCACAGACCGTCATCTCCAGCGGAGCTGAACACCTGGGGGCGGGGGGGGGTCATCAATAAAACATTTAGAGAAGAATTCCAAAACGTCCAAACAAAATTCAGTCAACGTTCTACAGATCTGAAGCTTATTGCTGAAAAGCACTGGCAAGTACTACAATGACCACTGGGAGGGGGGGGGGGGCACTAAATAGAAAACAAAAACAAAAACAGTGCTTTGATGTACTTTTCTTGTACAACAACAAAAGAATATGCTTGTTTCCTTGTAAAATCTACACCCTTATACCATTGGCCAGAAGCCACATGTATCCAGACCTTACCTGGGAGCTGTCATCAGTGAAGGCCACTGTATTTGCATCGTCCCGATGGGCATCAATCTTGAGGGCTCTACCACTTGTCTCTCGGTCGTACAGATACAGGTACCCTTCAGTGGTACTACAGTGGGAGAAACAGCTCACTACCTGCCATCTCTCGAATCAAGGTAGCCCAGCAGGACTGATACCAACACTACCACATTGTAGCTGCCTTCCTTCAAATGAAAGGGTCTGCCAGCCTCATACCCAGGCCTCCCTCGCAGCATTTTTTTTTTGCAGCCTTGAAAAAAAAATGCAGCCGTGCTTTCTTCCATGGCTATGAAAAAAGCTGCGAGGGAAGGCCTGGGTATGAGGCTAAGGGTCTGCTGCAAGTGAGCATCATCCACTGGCAGTGGCCATAGCAGCCATCTCTATCCTAAGTTCTCTGCTTCTTTCCACCCTAACAAGGAGAGTCTAGGAATCAGACTGGCATGGTAACGAGACTAGCCTAGCCTGGGAACGGGACTGAGTACCATCCTAATTCCGAGACTCACGAGGCGAGGAGCTCCCTGCTGTCGGCAGAGAAGCGGACAGAAAAGGCACAGAAATGATCCTCATGGTCGGGGTGTAGGTCCACCTCACAGATATTGTCTTGGTTGCCGTACATACTGCACGTGTGAACTGTGTGTGTGTGTGTGTGCATGTGTGTGTGACTACACTCAAACCCTCAGGACTGCAGCCTGCACCAAACACCATAGCCTCATTCTCGGGGGGAAGGAGGAGAGGGCGAAAGAGTAGTCTCCTCTGCAAGAGCCCAGGAATGAGGCTACAACTCGGTCAGTCTACACCCACACCCATAACTCCTCCCACCTTTTGCTAAAGTATATGGCCCATAGGCTTATAGTCTTCTACATTGCCCGTACACATGTATCCAATCCTCACTTACTACGTGGTGATGAACTAGCATAAGCAATCCACTGCTGGTTTGGACTGGGGGGGAGAAGAGGAGACGGACAAACTCATAACTTACTGGACAGCAGGCATCACCGTGGACTTACCTGAAGGTCGCGTCCATCAATCGCCCTCGTCCCTTGACGTGCTTGCGGCGACTGAACTTGCCACCATCCGTGTCATACAGGTATATGGACTTATCTGCAAGACATAAGGTGACGGAGATCGGTCAAGGAGACCACACCCACAGACCACACCCAGATCAACGGTGCCACAGAGTTGGTTTATCCTAGCAGTTTCGGTATCTGATCTTTCAGCAGTAGCCGCAGTGCAGTAATGCTCACCTTGGCACACACACATGAAGGTTGAGCCATCCTTGGAGTACGTCCCACAGAACACCCTGGCCTCGAACATGTCCGCCATGCAGGAGTACCTCGGGAGCATGCTAAATGGAGATATTGGCACTGTTTACACAAGAACAGTTCCCCTATGCTGCACAGCCAGGGGGGAGGGGGGGGGGGCTTTGATGTAAAGTTCCAAAATGCTACAAATAACGGGAGTTTTTCCCACAAGTCTGTGCCTCCTAAACAACATGATCTGATCAGAGGCAGCACTAGCTTAAGCCGTAGGATATAGCCTAGCCACGTTCCCAGGCATTAGGAAATAGCCTACTTTACCTGAGGCTGGTGTAGCTGTGAGCTGTGCTTACCTGATGGTGGTGGATATCTTCTGTCCAGCGGTCGGTGTGTCACTCATCAGCTTATGCTGCACAGAATGAAACACACAAAGAAGCAAACATGTTAGAAAACACTGTTTGCTGTTTGGAGAGAGAAGTAAACATTGGCTAGCTTACTTTGGAAAGCTGGTGGATGATGTTTTGGCTGGATCCTGTCAACTGTCCCGTGTCATACCTGATCTGCTGGTACAGGTCACACTGAGGCTGTAGGATCATGTGACACGTGCATGAGACATTGTCATGACAACTAGTCTCTTAAGATATTGCAACAACTAATCTCATTGCCAGTGAGTGTGGCTAGTCTGAGACCTGGAAAGATAATGGCATTACATACTATCAGAAGCTAATCTAACCAGCTATCGCTATCTTATAATCAGGGGATTGCCTGTTGCAGGTGATGTTCCCAAGAAGTTTTATTTATAGGCTACTAGAGTTCAAAGTATCTGCTGTCCACTCACATCCATTGGTGTTGTCTTGAGGTCCACTGTATAGACAGAAGGAGAGTGCAGGTAACAGGATGTATCAGTTAATTAACAAAGGGGGTGTGGCCTACCTTCTTCTTCGAAAAGAGAACTGTGGCGATAGCTAAAGAACAGAGTACATGCACACAGTCAGTATATGCTCAGCTTCCCCAGCCATCTCCTACCTCTGTGTACGGGGCTTAGTTTTGCAAGGACCAAAATGGTTGCTCTGACCATCTGCCCCTTCATAAACAGGAGCCAGTGAAGCCATTACTGAGTTCCCACCACAAAGTGAAGTATACACCGCACCTTCTACCTATACATGCACATACGTATTGCACCATTAGTAGGCCTTTGCGGCTCCAGCGTTCCGCACTATATAGGAGTGTTGGAACTAGCCTCGTATCCAGGCCTGCCCTCGCAGTTTTTGTGCGAGGGCAGGCCTGGGAACGAGGCTAAACAAACATGGGGTAGACTAGTCTCACGTGCCAGACCCTCGCACCCCTGGAGTAGGGTCTGGTCTGCTTGTGCTACAGTAGCTGTGCCTGCTGAATGCAATTAATGAGTGAAGTTGCGTCTGTTGAATGTGTAACGTTTATATAGCGTGGTCAAATAATTAAGTGCCATAACTAAATTGCCTTGTAGTAGCGCTATAGCGCAATCACAGAAATTTTATTTTCTGAGCTGAAGTACCTAATGGATGACCTTATGCAGCAATCAACGAATCTGATTGGCCCTGCCAAGATCTTGGCGTGAACACAACTGCTATATCGCAAACAGACCAGACCCTACTCCAGGGGTGCGAGGGTCTGGCACGCGAGACTAGGGGTAGACTAGTCTTACAAACCACTGGGGCCAAAGCCAGGGGGTCTAAGGGAGTGATACTTAACACACAGAAGGTGCCAGTATATATACCCTACTTTGCAGTAGAAGTAATCAAGGATCAGCTTCAATGGCTCAATGCACTCTTGGGGAAAATGTGGCCAGAGTAAACAATTTTGCTCCGTACACAAATTGGTTTCCTTAGCCCTGTTCCTTTGGACCCATCCACTCACGTGGCACTTCTGTTCTTGTCGAACAGTCTCGTGAGGAACTGGAGGTGTGGCATCTCCAAAACCTCTTCTCTGCTCTGCTCTTCGTCTTCGGGCTCCCTGTACACCGGGCGGGTGCTGCGGCGGCCACGCGGGTTCATGATCATCAACTTGCATTGGAGAAGAGTAATCCAACGTTCTTATAATATTTTAAGCAGAGACCCTCATAATTGAAGCAAGTGGTGCTATGTGACAGTATGCAGGAATGAACAGCATTGTTTCCAGGCCCCCCCGCTTTATTCGGTTGCACAAAGGTAAAGTGGAGGTAAAGCTTTGCTTTACCTTTGTGCAACCGAATAAAGCGGGGGGCCTGGGAACGAGGCTAGGGAAGAAGACAATCCAGCAATGAGTGACATCTTTCCTAGTGGCTGTCAAAAAACTGGACTCTATTCAGCGAAGGAATATTTGTTTAATATAACACGTACGTTTCCATCACTGAGGAATATCCGCATGCCCGAGGAGAGCTGCAAAATAGTGGGCTCACTGCCACCCTCCTCCCCCTCCTCTGTAGAACCATTGGCTCCCATTGCTTGCAGAGCTGGCTTCCTTGAGTGCGTGGTGTGTGCATAGCAATAGAATAACGTAGTTTGACGCGGGTTTCGGGTTGTTCTGGTGTTCTACAAGGAACCCGACAAGAGGCCAGTATTTTTTAGGCAAATTTACCTGGTCTGTCACGGTCTGAACCTGATCTTCTCTTGGATCATGGAAGAGCTTGGTCACAATTACGTAAGTAATTCGTAAAAATTTAATAACTAGGGATTTCCCCCGTACGGCTGCAGCGCTAGCGCTATAGAGAGGGTTGGAGGATTTGAATGGCCTGCCTGTATGGACTGATTGTAAGTCGACCAGAAGCTCCCCTCCAATGTGAACGAAATGACCCTGAGAAGTAAAACATTTTTAGCAACTACATCCCCATGACGTTTGACCAAATTCAATCTAAACAGGATGACATATTATTTCTTACTTTTCGTCCTGATCCTATTACCTCGTAACTCAGACTGCCAAGGGAATGGTTGGTGGCCCTCCGACGATACTGAACCAAAGCTGGGCCCGGCTGGGACGGAGACCAGGGAATGTGACGCAGAAAGGTGTCCCGGTTTCTCGGACCCACAGGGGTTCACCCGACCAAGACAACAGAAGCAAACCGAGACAAGTTCACCACCTGAAAATTCCTCAGAGCGCCCAGGTGATGGGAGTGAAGAGGATCCTTCACGCACAAGTGAGAGTACTGCTAATGTGGAAGTAAAAAAAGATGGCGATTCTGCTCTGACCACACTTGGCGGTATGCTATCTGGAGGATTTTCACACGCAACTGGTTACTTCTCCAGGAAAGTGGAAAACAAAACAAATGAATATGTGAATAGAGTTCGCAGTGCAGTACACGAAGAGTTATATAGCTTTATGGAGAGCATGGCCAAGAAAGCCGGAGACATGTTCTTTGCCCCGGGTAAGTGCTTACAATTATGACAGCCAATTGGTCCAATAATCAGATCCTACGTACATGTATGACAGTACCTTAACTTGCAATAAATGCAGGCAGTGCATTCAATGTCTAGCTTATTATGAGAGCCACTATTACAATCCTGATTTGCTTACTCACTCACACTATGCCTTTGACTTAAGTATAATTATTGTAATTTTATAGATTTTATCTACTTTCCTTTTCATTTTGACAGACCGTCTACTGGGCATATTCATGCAAGCCCTTGGTCAAACAGCAGAGACACTGATCATTTGTGCACTGTGCCTTGTCATGTGCTTGCTCTTTACTCAGCTGTTTTACTCAGTATGGACCAAAGTATGGGCCATTTTAGTCCTACTGAGCTCAGTGGCCCTTCTGCATAAATACATGGGACCCGACTGGATATTTAGAAAGCTCGTTTGGATCGGTGGTTATTTCTTCCAAGTTGGCCACCTGATGGTGTCTCATCCTTACGTGACTTGTTTCGTTATTGTTCTACTCTTTGCTACAACTATTGTTAATGGCTGTATTGTTCCAGTAGTGAGCTGGATAGTGCGGAGAAAGCAGAGAAGCCCTCGACAGAAACTTGACTCTATAGAAAAGTGTGTTCTAGAGTTAAAGGAGAAGATTGAGGGGATGGAGAAACGACAGAAGGAGATACTGAAGATTTTGCAAACTACCACTAAGACGACAAACATTGAAGAGTAGCCAGTATATCAACAGAGCTATCAACAGTCTTACTGTATAAGTATATACCTCCCTTGGAGTTTTGGAGTTTTATTGGAATTGGGTAGCGTATTTAAACGTCAAATGTCTCCGGGTACTGGTGAGATGAGTAGCCACGCCCCCAAATATTTTCCGTTAACGCCCCCGGCCAAGATGAGTAGAGGAAAATTAAGTTCACTGAGCTGTGTTGTAGTGCTTTTGCTGGCCCCCACGGTATATTGTATCTCGGAGCAGCACTACTGCTATGAAGATGAAGAATACTGCTCTGATCTCGAGGTTGCAGACGAGCCGGACAAGGACACTGCACTCCAATCTCCGTCAGAAACGGGCACCTCCATAGTGTCCCGCTTTACCGGGGCAGTGGGGTCTTTCTTCAGTCCTCTGTTTAGTTCTCTCTACAGTACAGCAGCACGCACCCTAGACTTTGCTACCAAGGTCGCATACAAAGTCTGGGTGGTACTGATAGATGAGGTTCATTATGCCATCAAGGACTACATTCCTGCAAGTAAAGCCACAGTATTACACATGTAAATGCTATAACTTTGAATCAAGAGCATTGACAGTAGCTGTTATTATTACAGATGTATGTGAAAGCGGCCATACCAGATATGGGCCAGCCCAGCTAGTCTATTTCATTCCAGCCATCCACTCTTGCTCCGGTTTCTTCATGAAACATAAGATCAATTTGAATTGGCATGGCTGTAGTCTCATCCCAGAACCCTATATCGACCTTTGATGGGGACAAATTACACACCTACCTGCTCTATTATGATCAAGCTAGTTACTTTTGGTTCGCAGCTTTTAGGCACCTGTAGTACTTCACTGAGTATGCTAGCTGGGTAGACCTGTGCATGCAGTGCCATAGTTTAGGGATGAGAAATAATAGCTATGACTCTGACATAATTATGAAGAACGGCATGACATGCATGAACTGTATAAGTCTTGATGGTATTTACAACATGATAACTATACCTCTGCAGTCCTGTCCGTGTCCCTGTTCATCTTTTGCCCGCTCTTATCATACATCTTTTGGAGCTGCGGCATTCCACTTTACTACCTCCTCCTGTTCAACTGTGGTGTCTACGTCCTCTACATTGCCATTGGACCTGAGGCACTGTTTGCTGTGCTGATGACGGTGGGACGGTATTTCTCCTGGTCTGTTGCCACTATAATGATGCATCGCGTGTACCGGGTTGTGACAGCCGTGGTAGTGGTTGTCATATTTATTCTCCTCTACTGCATTCTACCGTGCCTACGTAGGAGTGCAAGGGTAGACAAACTGCACGCTATGCAGCTACAGTTGGCTGACCTAGCACAAAGACTTGCTCACATTGAGAATTCGCAGGAAGCGATGATTCAGAACCAGAATACAATTTTAAGATTTTTACGTCCAAGAAGTGATATTTCTAATGGTAACACTGAAGTTAACAATGAAAATGAATCTGCAAGCAATTAGTTTATAGTACTAGCAGCTACTATAGTATAGCTACCTAGTAGCATGTAATATTTTTTATGAAACTCTCACTCCAACATTGCATTGCTAAGTTCTCATATTACATTTTGTCTGATGCAGACTTTTAGACCCAAACTAGTAATTTATGTACACAGTATGCTAACATCAATGTACTGATGTACTAGCTTCGTACCCAGCCATCCCAGCTTTTTTCGCTTCCAGTTACAGCGAAAAAAGCTGGGACGGCTGGGTATGAGCTACGAGGCTAGTGATGTACGTTTTCTGACTGTTTTACTGTCAAAAGATAATTTATGGGAGCAGATTGTATACAATACTTAGTGCCCATAGGCATACTATGCATGAGAGAGCATTGATAATACTATACAGTGAGCTAGCAGAGTTTACACTTGACTCTAACACAATTGCACTTGATGGCAGAGTGGCGTCCTTCCAGTTTCCATATGCCACTAGGTAGCTCCGTTTGCCGGGCACTGCAACATAGTCCTCAAGTGCAACCACTGGTGCTGTGAGTTTGAACTCTGACACTGTTTTGATTGTGACATAGAATCCCTGCATAACAAAATTATCACAGTAATTGGGGGGGGAGCTATACAAAATTATGATATGACCACAATGCCTAATGCAGCCTCAACTTATAGCTTCATTCCCAGGCCTTTCCTCTCAGCTTTTCTTACAGTGCGGCCCTAACAAAAAAAATATGGGCCAAAAGGCTGCAAAAAAAAGCTGCGAGGGAATAAGGCTAGCCAGCTGTGGGCTGAGAACTTAGAACAAGGACAACCAGGTTTGTAAAATTAGTGGTCAATGAAGTACCCTTAAAAGAAGCCACATAATCTAGTAAGGAGCCTATTTTGTGCCATAATCGTCATCATTGTAACTTACTTTGATGAGCATTTTTGTTTCTGGTGCCAAGTCAATCTCCCTTCCCTCATTCATTAGGACATTGACTGCCAACTGAGTGATGCTCTCACTGTCTGAACCGTCATAGTTCTTTCTCTTGTATAGGCCATAGAAATTCAATCCTATAGGTGAAGAGCACTGGTATAATAATTAAGGACACCCAAAGTGTATAGATAGATTGCAAGTAGGCGTGACGAATGACGTAATTCTACTTTTTGCCAGGCAAACGCAGGGGTATAAGTACATAGCTGCAACGGTAAAAGACACCCTCAGATGTTAGTGAGTCTCGGTAGTCCTAGGTCATGTCCTATGGTTCTCTCTGTTTCAGCTCTCGCCGCATTCACTTGCCTTCCGGAAGAGACATTACGTAATTGGACACACCCCTTGCAATCCATCTATAGAATATACTCCTTATGGAGGATAGGAGATCTAGCTATAGAGTTATGATTACCTTTTCCTTCCATCTTAGTATTCCACACAGCATTGTAGATGTAGAGTTTGCTGAAATCTGGCCCCACATCACGGGGGAAGGTTGATAGCTGATGGCCGGGCTTTTTTGAGTCTTCCTTACCCCTTGTAATGATCATCACTACCTCCATGTCCTCTGCCAGCTCTCCTTCCATGAAACCAAAGTCCGTGTAGTCACCAACTACGTCTGCAATAACAAGTGTGTAAAGATATATATTATATCAGAAGCCCATGACCAATTCATAAGCTTTTGGGCTCCTGATAGCTTTTTTCCCAGTTATGCAGCGCTCCAGTCCATATGCATCTTAGTAATGTATCTGTTAGTAGCCATGAGATGGGCTCTTAATACCTGAGAATGTCTCACTTAAAATGAATTTCATAATATTGCACAAACCTTCCTTGGGAATGGTTTTGAATTGAATGATGAAGTCTGCATGCTTCTCAAGTGAAGCCACTTTAACGGCCGTCTCTCCATAAGCAAGACGATTTATCCTGTCTTCTTCAAATAGCACAAATGCACTTGTATTTCTGTCTGGAAACGCATTGAAAACCGTTGTCTTCACCTTCAACTGTCCATAGTACTTCTCTTGATCGAGATCCTGCCGCTCTGCACCCAATACGAGTGGAACCACTAGCAGGACTAATGCCAAAATCATAGCTCTGCTGGCACACGGAAAGCACCCAGCTCCACCCATTTCCGTTGTCAAGGTTGCAATGCAGAGTTGCACATGCGCATTACATGTAAATATTGCTGACGACATCAATCACTCCCCCTCAAAGCACGTGACTTACCACTTCCGGTACCCGGTATGGTGTTTATCCGAGGTTTCTATGTATTAAAATTCTGGGCTACACTGTCCTCAGGAAAGACCAAACAGCTAAAGTTTCTTTTCCCCTCGTTTTCGGTATGTAGCTATGTGTATGGTGATCTCTGACAGATTCTGATTTCACTGGAACTACTATTTAAATGGCCTGCCGGAACATTGTTGTGTTGTTAGGTAAGTGAAAAGGACATTCACGTATGTTGAAAGCACGTAGAGTTAAAGACCGAAAAGTGGTATCATCAGACCATGCAACATGAAACGGCATGGGACCACACACCCCAGTACGCTTGGTACTGCAAATCAATGTCCTGTCATCTCTCAAAAGTGACAAGCAGTCCATGAACAATTATATTTTGTGGGAGTGTCCCTCTGTTAAAGGAATTGGCTGTCCTCAGGGTTAATCATACGTCCCACAATCCTCATACCCAGACCCCCTGCCAGATTTATCCCCACAGCACAAGATAAGATCTGGGAGGGCGTGGGTATCACTACCTTCAGCCTCAGGTGCCTGGAAATTTCCAATTCTGCCGCATAGCCTGGGAATGAGGCTGGAAGGTCGCATGACTTGTAGCAAGTGTGGCGGTTTCATAGCATGTAATTATGTGACTGTCATGGAAAGCATCACTTTACAGTAATGCTTACATGTTGTGCCATCACGTTTAGGTAAACACCATTCCTTAGTAGGCCTGTGTCTTCATGTATGTTCCTAGTTCTCTAAACATGCACTAGCTAGTATTTTCACCAAACATTCGCCTCAAAACACCATTTCAAGTATAGGCCTGTGTCTTTGTGTATGTTCCTAGTTCTCTAACACACACTAGCTAGTACTTCTGTCAAACGCTCCGCCTCAAAAACACCATTTGAAGTGTAGGCTTGTGTGCTTATGTGTGTTCCTAGTTCTCTAACATGCAGTTGCTAGTACTTCCACCAAACATTTCTACCTCCATTCACATACCCTCTTCAGTAGCATTATATCATAGTTTGTCAAGGATGGTAGTTATTATGTGTAGTGTAACTTTTGAAGTTGTTATTCTGCTTTCTTAAAACGACTGATGGTTATCTCAATAATTATGCTGTTACTTTTTCCCACCGCTCCAGTTTTAACCTGCATTGCTGTGTATCTACCACCTGGAAAATGTAAGTGCTGTGTGTTCATGGCTGCTTCCTTTGGCATGCATGCACCTTTCATTCCTCGCCTCAAAAGCTGCTAATGTATGCCTTATATGTACTTAAGAGTATACATGTACATGCATGTAACTGGTAGTGAGTAATATATATATATAGTAAGCGTTAGTGATGCACCGATAATCGGATTGGCCTTCAGAATCAGCTTATTGGCTAATTTCCCAGAATATCAGTACTGGTAAATTTGACCTAATATAGCTTTACTGATAGTTATCACACATGCATAGCGTGGATCATCATTGGAATACAAAAGGGTGCAGTAGATGCTCCAGGACACGCCCCAAATGTAGCGCTCGCAGTTCCTCGCTGGTTCACCAAAGTAGGTGTAATTTAAGCTCCAATTATCTGAGTAGCAGTACCCTTTGCATGTCACACAGAAAGCATTTCATCCTGCTCCTTTTCCCTTATTCAACGATTTTTATGATCACAGTGAACCCCTACATCGATATCCCAATTTAGATTTCAGAACCCTATATTGTTTTTCTCCCCTGCTCAATATCGATATGGACTATTAGTATCGGCCAGTGTCTTCTGTGGTGTGATATCGGTTATTGGACTATCGATAAAATCCCATTGGTGCATCACTAGCAACTATAGTAAGGCCATCAGGTACTTGGAAGTCTCTGTGCATAAACATTAACATTCAGTGGACCAAAGTTGAACAGTGTTCTTAATACATGTACCCGACTTTTGATTTTACAGGTCAATATCATCTCAGCATATACGCCTCCGACGAGAGTATATCAAATGGTGGCTATAAGTATCTTACCGAGCACCAAACTGTGAATTTGGCTTGTCAGTATCGCACTATTGCTCTTCACCCACCGACCTTCCATGAATCAGACAGGGAGCTTCGTGTATCGGTACACAGTTATGATTCATACTATACATTCTTAAACTATACCATCCCAACGAGTGAAGCAACAGGAAGACACACATACGTGTGTGAGTACTTGGACGTACCAGCAACAAGAGTGCAAGTAATACTCATCTTTGATGGTGAGCCTGAATGACTTCTCCATAGGCAACATCTTCTACATTCTGGTATATGTATGCGTGCTCTAGTGAGATATATACCTATACTCCCCTTACTGTTACCAGAATCGCCTCCACCAACTACCCTACCACCCACCACCCTACCACCCACCACATCTGCTTCTACTGAGCTACATACCCTCCCTACCACATGTGAGTGATGTTAATTTTTTTGTCTCTTTTGACGTTTTACGACCTGATATTAAACACAGACATCTGCAAAATTTATATCCTTCTAAGTGCCCTTAGTTACTTACACACTTCAGAAATGCCACAGTGGGGTCTGGAATAGCACTGCCGGTATCCCATACATACCGGGGTGGTCGGCTGAGAATCAGTGAGAAATTAGCACTCCCAGGGGACAGAATGGGCGAACTGCTAGGCATGAATACCTGTACATGTAGTTAGTGTCTACAGCTGTAGCAGAACTGTCTATAGCAGTCGTGTTCAGCCATATTTATTACGTGTTGTTACCTCTTTTATTACTGAAACTGAAAATTTATCTTCAGTATTCCTTTCAGGAGTATATGTACAAAACAGTCTGGAATAGATTGCTAACTGTAATATTATTATCCTGTTTTGAATGCACTGGTAACAGTGGTGTATTAAGTGCATTGCATCCTAAGTCACATAGAGTGATTCTTTCATATTTAATTTAGTATATACACTGTGTGAGAATGTGAGCTAGTCTCATTCCCAGATCCAGCATCTAGACTGGGAATGAGACTATACTATTGGAGACCTGCTATTTGTCATCACTGTACAGTATGCATTTCTTTTCTGCACCTGTAGCTACCACTGACAAGCCCAAGTTCACTGGTATGTTTATCATTAATAGCCAATTGCACATGATGAGATTCATGTGGCAAGAGGTAACTTATGGAGTGGCAGCGTGGCCCTGCATGGCCCTGCAAGTTGCTGTTTAGGGCCCTTAGCCTCTTCCAGGCTTCACTTACCAGCTTTTTTTCCCACTGGTTTGCTGTGTTCTCACAATATTGGACTTACAGAGCGCTAATAGTGTGAGTCAAACAGTGAACACAGTTCAAACAGTTCTGCACTTTGAGTGGTAACCACCTGAACACAAGGCTGTTTGATTGATTAACACTATCGGTGCTCTGGTAGCCAGATGTTGCAAGAACGGTACAAACTGTTACAGACTGCTGTAGACTGCCCTTGCTCCCAGGTTCCTCTCCTCGAAAAAAACACCACAAACAACGAGTGGGGAGTGGAGCCTGGGAACAAGACAGCAAGTAACAAAAGCTGAGGTGGAGATTTTATCTCAAAGCCACCGTGTGGAGTGGGTTGTGGCTTTGAGATAAAATCTGCTTGGGGTGTGCAGTGCTACTGTAGAGTACACACAGGTTGCATATGATTCCTTTCCGCCTAGCCTCGTTCCCAGGCCTCCACCCAGCTCGCATTATGTAACACACACGGAGCGGGGGAGGCCTGGGAACGAGGCTACTTTTCTCTGACTCCCTAACTCCTCCTCTGCCATCACCACTACCTCCCTCCCTCTTTCCCCTCAGGGCTAAATCCCCTGATATACACCGTCTCGGCCGTAGTCCTCCTGGGCACGTTGGCCATCGTGGCCATCATCACCTGCTGGGTCCGCGCCCGACGCTCCTACAACAGCCGAATGCTACGCTCCAACAGCGCCCCGCAAGACTACTTAGACTACATCTCGGACAACGAATTCACTCCCATGACCACTAGCGAGTTCCTGGCGTCCCTTCAGCAGAGACCGCCCACTTACAATGAGAGTGCGGAGATAGAGTCCCAGATGCGGCGGCCCCAGGAAGGGGACAACTCTGAGGAAAATCCGGAGGGGGGCTCGGGGGGAAATTCCGAGAATCTTCCCATGCTGGCCGGAAGAATCGCACGAAGGAGACGTCGGAATCGACGTGGGTCAGGTCCGGAGAGAGCCGAACGGAATCAAACTCAAGAACAAAGTAGCGCAGAATCTAGCAACGACACCCGTGAACAGACTGCTCCCCCGGCTACACATGCAGATGTGCACACCACCAGTGACTCTCCTACTGGTGGGAGCAGCAGCACCAGGGACGGAGGAGCCACCGAACCACAAGTGGCGACCGGGACTCTTGTTGAGGTGGACATGGAGCCCGTTACCGTTAGCGCACCCACAGAGCAGCAGATCATCGAGATCGAGGCTGCGGTGGGAGCCGTCAACGAAAGAATCAGCCGGATTAGAGAACGTGATCGCGAACTGACGCAGAGAATCGAGGAAGAGGACGAGGACTTGCTAGCAAGTGAAGCCTCCGCACTGTTGGCTGACGATAGACCTCTCCTCGATGCATAAGTCTTGATATTGACTGGTTTTATCATATTGTGCCTTTAGTATTGAATTGTGTTTCTGATACATCCAAGAAGCTCTATTTTATATAATTATATATACATCTTCTGTTCCCTCCCACCTGTACTGCTCATGTTAGTGGCTGTGTACCTGTGTGTCATAGACTTGTGCAAAAAGAACTCGGAATTGAGATCATGTCCATCAGAACTACAATAACACTTTCTTTTTCTCTGTCCTGTACAAATTATATATAAACTGAGCAGATTTGATTCTGGTAAATTATTGCTCTTTGCAGATTGACACCGATATATGTATATGCCTTGTTCCCAGGTCTCCACACCAGCTCTTGTTGTCTAGAGTAGGTGATTTTCAGGGGCCGGGGAGAGAGAGCTTGAAAATACATAATTTCCCAGCTCTAAACCGATGGGATAGGTTTAGGGTGATATTTAAAGGCTTAGGATTGTTTTTGGAAACGTTCCAGAAACACACAGATGGTTGTTACATAATCACTACATGGGTAGCTAGAATGAGACTACCTTGTACCCACACACCATCTTTTGTTGGAGGGGGGTATAGCTATGATTTTGGGGATATTAGTCTATCAAGCTAGCCCCCCTGCCCCCCAGTGGGGATAGGGTGGAGATTAAAACGTGTGTTTGGAAAAAAAATTACGTATTGTTGTGCATTCTTTTATGACATTTTTCTGTGTGATATAGTGATAAAAGTGATGATATAAGAATAAAGGCTACATTTGGAAGATTTTGGCATAGTTTACCAGAAAGAAGAACAGCAAGGCCCCGAGTAGGGAGCCCAGCTGCACGGCTATTCCTCCCAGGAGGAGGGCGGAGTCTCGGTCCTTCTCGCATGAGTGGAGCTGTGTCACCACGGCAACCTTGGTGTAAGAGACCACTGCACTGATGGCAATGTGCACAACCACCTGCAAAAATAATGATGACTCAATGAATAGCTACAGGAGTGTCCAGGTGTCCTAATTAGAGATCAGTAAACTCATGTATAAGGTCATTCTAGGGTGTTAGTTGGGTGTTAATTAGCCTCTGGGTACTGAGGCTAGGCGGTGATGAGCTTACTGTTGCGGGTTCATTACAGGTGAGCCCACTCTTTGTTAGCAGGCTCTTTGTTAGCAGGCCCTAGCAAAGCTGGGGAGTGGAGCCTGGGAACGAGGCTAAGCAGGCCCCCCATTGGTGCCATTATGCTGTTCTTATAACCTAGTTGGTGCTCTTGCTCAAGTAATAGGGTTGCATGTCTAGCCTCCTTGGATCCTGGGGAGAATTTATATCCCCCTAAAATTTTCGTGGGACTTCTCATTTCGAGTGACTTAGGTATTTTGAACTAGTACCACAAATGGCATCGGAATAGAAAGTAAAAGCTTAAGTATTTCTAGGAGGTCATTCTAATATAGTTTCCCACCCTTGTAGCCTCGTCCCTAGGTCAAGGGGATCACGGGAGGGCCTTGGGGTGAGGCTATCACCCTTGTATGAAACTGCACTCGACATGGAGTAGCTGAGTACAGAACAGTAACGCAACTTACTATCAGGATTTTCCCCGCAACACTGTTCTGCAGAAGTGGGTGTGGCGAGAGGAGGGCAATGACTAGCACGTAGACACCTAGTGCACAAGAGATTGCCGTCAGCACAGCGGTAAGGGCTCTAGACTTGCTGGGCAGAAAGTGGTAAAAGCCTGCAGCCAGGGGTGCGGTCAGCAGCCCAAGGTTGATACCGATGTGGTAGACAGAGTTACCGTAGGGTTGGAAGGCATACGAGGATATGGCACTCAGCGCTCCATTGGTGAGGAAGTTTACAACAGCGAAACTGATTAGAATTGTGAGGTTGGAGCGGAGGATTTTCAGCACGCTTCTGAGTGTCTGTGTCTGCGGGTCGGTAGGACTGCCATTGGAGATGGAAAACGATTTCTTTCTGTTGGTAACGGAAACTCCACAGATTTGTTCCTCTGGTTCGAGGAGGGGCGATTCCGACGAGTCACCTTGAGTTTCCGAGTTCTCTCCTTCCTGATTCTGCTGTCCATTATCACTGTTACCATCTTCAGAGTGTGTGCTTGAGCTTACAGAACTCGAGCCTTCATCTACTCTCTCATATGGTTGGGAGGCTATCATGTGTCGGCGAACGGAGGGGAGTGTGTTGATGAGCGTGAAGGCAGTACCGCAAACCAGCATCATGATACCAAGGAAGACGAAATAGACGTTTGGACTGAAATGAATCCCGAGGGCTTGATGGCCCGGATACTCCTGGATACACCCAATGCTATTGTTGACGAAACCTTGTGAGAGAGCCACAATGCTCGCCAATACCCCACTCAATCCCTCACCAATGTAGAGTCCGCTTATATATTCAGCTGGAAAGTGTTGCAAGAAGGGGATGAAAACCAGCGTAGACGTGCAGTCCACTAGGGCCAGGAAGAACGTCAGCACGATTAGCGCCACACTGTGGACGCTGCCCAGTATCTCTGCAGTGTCTGACCAGAAGATGGCCAGCAGGACAGAGGCAACCGTTCCGACTGCTACCAAGATGTAGACGGTTATGACCTCCAAGTGCAGCTGCTTAATGTGCGCTCTCCGGGAGATGTACTTGACGATGGAATAAACGAGGGGTCCGATGTTAGCGAGCTGGATGATCACAACAAGGATGGATGGTAACTTATAACACTCTGGTAGAGTCAGAATGAGAATCGAGATCTCAGCCCATATCCCATTTATGGCAATCCAAGACCCGATACCAAAGACGCAGAAGAGAAAATAGGTCAAGAGAGATTTTGGCAGTTTCTTGGCCACTTGGGTCCCCAAATACCTGATCTTGGCATTGTAGCTAGGGAGGCTGGGCGGAGTTTGGATGTTGTCATCCATCTGCTGCGGAGGGGGAGGGGAGCAAATAAAATTATTTTCTCTTGATTGAGGCCCTTTAAGTAGCTAACCGGCTCACTGAGTATTTGTATATAACCATAGATTATAACCTACCGAAGACCATAGATTGTGCGAAGGATCCACGCGGCTGTGGCTGTCGGCCGGAAGTAAATAGACGGAAGCGGAGAAGAAAACACGGAAATGAAAACCGAGGGAGGCGGGGCCGGGGTTAGGGTCGTTGTACCAAGATGTCGAAAGCTAAAGGCTCCAAGAAGAGGCGACGCGGAGTAGTGGATGCTCCCAGCTTGGAGGAAATCATGACAACTCCTAAGAAACTGCGCCTGGAGACCAGTCCAGTTGGGAAACCGCACGAGTCTTGGAGCTCTGCAGAGGTGTCAGGGTTCCTGCACTCCAGTGGTCTGCCTGAAACAGTCGTGCAGGTGTTTGAAGGTGAAGAACATTAGGGGTACGAAATCACTGCTGGATTATGTGTAACCTGCAACATTCCTCAAATTACTTGCAGAACATCAGATTGAAGGGAGGCATTTGTTGGATATAACTCAGCAAGACCTCAGAACTATGGGAATCAGGTGAGAATATTATGTGTCTCTCTTAATATAGTATTTCGTTTTGGCTATGAGTTTAATATTCTGTGATATGAAGCATTGTACAATGAAAGAACACTGCGTATGCATTGATGCTAGTCAAAGTGGATGCATGATTTGGAGATTGGTCATTTCCCTCCGTATGCATCTAGCTGACGGTCTAGGCCCTAATTATCCTACACTGCAAGAACAGATCAGTGTGGGCTAGAAGGGGTAGTATACTTTCCTTCAGCATTCAGTTTGGCAGACATGTATTTAGCAATGGTACAAAATAGTACTTTTGCTAAAGGTTTAATTAAATTTGCTCACGTGAGAACATAGCATTACTGGGATAAGTAATCACATGACTTCCATGCCACGTCTACTGTGACATGTTCGCCAAGCTACATTAGAGAGGAAAGGAAGACAAATAGGTGGCTATGCATCTGTCCAAAATACCATATATGTCTCCTAATTATATGTGCAGCTGTCCACAAGAAATGTAATGTGGCTTCTAATTTCCAAAATTAGAGAGGTGTGATAACTAGACTTGTGCACACATTGATCAACATAGGGAACTACAGCAGGTTAAAAAGATATTTTTTATGTTTACATACTTTTACTCCATTAATTTAGTACTATCGGTAAGCAAAAAGATATTCTCCGTCTACTGAAGGCGCTACAAGGCCAGAGACAGCTAGATCAAGATAAGGTATTTTAAGACTACTTACATAGATTAAAAATAATTACAGGGACTGGACTATGAGACAAAGGCTTATGGATCTCTCCCCCCCCCCCCCCTCCCATAGATCTTCAATGACCCTATCCATGGTCATATAGAGCTACACCCCCTGATGGTGAAGATCATCGACACACCACAGTTCCAGAGGCTCAGATACATCAAACAGCTTGGTATATATTATATTGATTGCTGTAAATCGTTGTGTATGCTGCTGGTCTCATTTCCCAGTCTCAACTCCCATTTTTTTTTCACATGTCGTAAAAAAAAACTTACCACATTCGAGAAAAAAAAAGCTGAGACTGGGAAAAGAGGCTAGTGAATGCAAGGTTGGTATGGTGGTGTATTGACTGACTCCTCACAGGTGGTACCTACTATGTCTTTCCTGGAGCATCACACAATCGCTTTGAGCATTCTATTGGGTGAGTTCAAAGTCCACTGCTTTAAAAGAGCATACCTAAGTATGTTCTGGCTGATAATTGAGCAAGATGATCTTGAAGTGTAGGCTAAAAATAAGTTGTAAACTGGGTGGGTATGTGGCTGGCTCTATGCCATGATGCTAACCAGCCATTCCTGGTCAGTCAGTGAGAATTCTAGCAAACAGCTATAACTAATGATTAGTTAGTAAACTATAAGGGGATAGTATGTATTTCCTCTAGTACAAGTTTCACTCTGTTCTGCAGTGTGGGCTACCTTGCTGGGGAGCTTGTGGAAACTCTACAGAAGAAGCAGCCAGAACTGAGCATCACTGACAAGGATGTGCTCTGTATCAAGATAGCAGGGCTCTGCCACGACCTTGGTGAGTACGTGTCTTAATTGAGCTTATACACTGCAAAAAAATACGTAGTTGTTTTGGTCACTTACTGGTTACCTGAATGACTAGTAGGAGTTAGGCCTCAAAGTGGGTAATTTGTACCTTACTCTGGAATATATATATGGAATGTCAAGTTCCATAGAAATGACTCAGACATCTGAAATTCAGGTAACCAATAAGTGGTCAAACAACTATATATATATATTTTTTGCAATGATAGCCCCTGCTCTTTGCTAGTCGTATTACCACAGATCTTATATTTTACATGTAAGTACTATTGTACATTAAATTTTGCTATAATAGTTGCTGCAGTAGTAGTATACATATTGCCACTTTCAAATCTCTACCCAATTCAAGGTCATGGGCCCTTCTCACACATGTTTGATGGCCACTTCATTCCTAAGATCAGACCGGATATCAACTGGAAAGTGAGTAACAGGTGCCACGCTGTCCATGATCTCGTAGAGCACTTGGTTACCTCATTGTGATGACATCACATGGAAAATGTTGTGATGTCTCCTGTTACATCGACAAATTACCATGGTAGTACACGTCACTGCTCACTAATTAGTACATAAGGGTTAACCTAATTGTTTCCCTGAACCCAATCTGTGCTGAATGCAGTAACTTATTCCATGCATGCATTTCCGTCAACCTGTTTTCCATAGAAAAATAAATATTAACCAATTGTTAACTAATTAGCAAGTAGCCACTGACAATATCAGTGGAATCTTTAAGTAGCTAGGCAAAATTTGAAATACTAAACTGCAGAGTTACAGTATATACTATCTAATGCATTATCTCCATATAATTATGTACAGTATTCCCATAGCAAGTAAGTGTATTGAATAGGCCCTGGCTTCACAAGTACAAGTATTCGTTCTGCACACACAACATGCACCTACCCCAGCATGAGCATGCCTCAGTGGCCATGTTCGATCATCTGCTGGAGGAGAATGGGCTGAGGCCTGAGTTTGAGAGGTTTGGGTTGATGGAGGTGGATGTTATCTTCATTAAGGAGCAGATTGCTGGGCCACTGGAGTCAGAGCTATGCAGCCAAACAGTTAGCTCTGTGAGTAGCAGGGCAGGTGGCTCTGCCATGTTCTATACAAACAAGAGCTTATAAGTATGTAGTTGCATAACAAGTACAGGTAATGTGTGTATGGCATTGTTGTACTGTACACCTACTATGTAAACTACTATCCACGTTGCATGCTCATGTCAGCTCTCCTGTTCTGGCTATAGGATTGGCCCTATCAAGGACGGCCGGATTCTATGAGCTTCTTGTATGAGGTAGGTTCTCCAAATCGGTCTAAAAGCTGCGCAACAAATGTTCATTACAGTGAGATTCCTCTTGCCAGATTGTGGCCAACAAGAGGAATGGGGTTGACGTGGACAAGTGGGACTACTTTGCCAGAGACTGCCACTGCCTGGGCATCCCCAACAACTTTGACATGAGGTGAGCTTATCCTTTCCAGGCTCCCCTCCACAGTCTTTCGAACTCACTATCAAAAAAAAACTACCTGAAAACAAGATTAACGTTTGTTTGTAGTGTAAGGTACCATTCCCCCTCTACAGTAGCTGCAATGTAGGTGTCTACTCCAAGACTTTTAACTGTTATTAGATTCAAAGTTAACCCTATTAGCAACTCCTTTAAAAAGAGCTTATACTGCAGGAGATACATGAAATTTGCTCGTGTGATACACGTCAACAACAGGAGACAAATATGCACCAGAGACAAGGTTAGTTGCCCTCTGACCTCCGCTGGCTACAATTAGCTGTTAAAAATTATCATTTCCTTGGCAGGAAGTAGTCAATCTGTATGAGATGTTCCACACGAGAAGCTCCCTCCACAGAAGAGCCTACCAGCACAAGACTGCTAAAGTCATAGAGCATATGTAAGGCCTCAAGATAGAATCACTCTAGCTGAGCAATCGAGACAACAAGAAATTATAAAAATTATCTTCTATACTCCTGTGTTCATAGGATTTCCGAAGCTCTTGCTAAAGCCAACGATCATTTTCTAATCCCTGGCAAAGACAGGTGCGTATCTGTACTCAAGCATATACGACTAGTTTAACTTAAACATATTATAGCAAAAATATGATGCTGTATTGTGTAGGCCAGTGAAAATGTCAGAGGCGATCTATGATATGCATGCCTACACGAGGCTCACTGATCATGTGATACAACAGATTCTCCTCTCGACTGAGCAAGAACTGGAAGAGGTGAGTAGAATGCCTTTTTATTCTTGCCTCTTCCACTGTTCTTGGACATAATTTACCGATTATTGTTTTACCAGTCAAGGAAACTGCTACAAAAAGTGGAACGAAGGGAACTGTACAAGTGCATAGGTCAGACACAGCCAGCAAATACAGCCAGTAAAATTAGCAAAGTAAGTGCACTAAAATAATTATGTCATCATACACATTAGCAGTCAAAATTTTAATGCCTCCTTTTGCTCTGCCTGCATCTGTGGGTGTGTGGTCAATGGCATTAGCACTACAGCAGCAACATGAGTGTATTATTATTAATGTCTCCTTTTCTAGGACCAGATCCCAGTGCTGGCTCAAGAAATAATCAGCTCTCTGAAAGATGCAGACTTGGGAGATCTACCCAGGCTGACAGTAGATGACATTCTGGTGGACGTATGTTGTAATTAGATTCTCCTTTTACATGCTGTGATGTGTAGTGGTTGGAATATATTGCCTATATAGCTATATATAGGCGTATAGTTCAACTCAATCCTGTTTGCATGCTTGCTTGTACCCAGGCCTCCCCTCATAGCGGCTTTGTGTGGAAAAAGTTGTTTTTTTCCACGGCTGCAAAATAGCTGCCAATGCATGGCTGCCATACACAATATTATTTTAGTGTTCCTTTAAAATTCTTGCATGTGTAGGTTATCACTTTTGACTACGGCATGAAGGATGAGAATCCCATTGATCATACGCGGTTCTACACGAAAGACAGTCCCCAGAGAGCAGTGAGAGTCAGGAAAGACCAGGTAGCCCATGAAACTCTGTGTCCCCAAAGAAAGGGTCAGTACTTCACTCTCTTCTCCTTTCTAGGTATCTCAGATGCTTCCCCAGAGGTTTATGGAGCAACACATTCGAGTATACTGCAAGAAACGTGACCAACCCAGTCTACAGGCAGCTTGGAAGTGAGTCTAGCTAGCCCATGATGTGCCACTGTGACATAACATTAGTATTGCCATTTTGTTTTTTGTTTGTTGTTTTTTGTAGATATTTTATTCACTGGTGCCAAAAACAAGATTGTATTACTCCCAAGGCAGCATATAAGGTAAACGTAATAGCATATAGTGCCAAGAGTCCATACTTTGATAGTACTCAGACCTTCATGTTTCTAAATAGAGACATACAATAATTATAATGATGTCTTTTTTCTCAGATTGACATAGCAGATGCGGGTGAGTATGATATTGATGACTTCAGTCACACTCCCTATGGCACACCCTTTGGTACCCCGGTTAAGCAGCAAGAAATCTACATCTTTGGTACTATTAGATGCTGAGTGGGAAGTGAAACCATGTAGAGGTAGGCAGAGGAAAACTTGGATGAAAGTAATTAATGAATTGCTGCTGCAGTTAGATTTAGATAGCCAAGAGGTATTAGCTGCTGATAATATTAATTTGTTTTTAGATACGGTAGACGAAGCGTTGAGGGATAGAGAATACAAGGACTTTAATGACAGCTTGAATACTAAAGTTAAGTTGAATCTGTACAAGTCTTTCTGTAAGGAAATAGAATTCAAGAATTATTTGCAGGCGGTAGGTGATCCGGGTACAAGATTATTGTTTAAGTTTCGGTCAGGTACGAACGGTCTGAATGAAGAGTTAGGAAGACATAGGGGTAAAAATGATGATAGGCAGTGTAAATTATGCAGGGGTGAATGTGAGAGTGTGGTACATGTTCTCTGGGAGTGTCCAGCATATGACAGCATTAGAAATAATTTCATGGTTGAATTAGAAAATCTATAGTAGGGGGTACATGTATTTAGAGCTACAATTATTGCATGACTGAATTTAATGTATGGGCACAATATTTTACATTCTTACCGCATTTGATTCTACCCATCTCCTGAAGTGCCTGGAGTTGAAAACAAAACAGTGAGCTATGTGTATTCTTTTATACACTGCCAGGTGTATGAATTGTAAGGGGGGATCAGGTAATGTAATGCCAGGTGTATGACTGGAGGTCTTACAAGCTCCGCCTGCGTCTGTGGGTGCGTGGTCAATGACGTAAGCGCTACGGCAGCAACATGAGTATATTATTATTATTATAATGATGTCTTTTTTCTCAGATTGACATAGCAGATGCGGGTGAGTATGATATTGACGACTTCAGTCACACTCCCTATGGCACACCCTTCGGTACCCCGGTTAAGCAGCAAGAAATCTCTAAAGAACCACATGCGCCCATCAACCCCGAAGAAGTTGTCAAGAAACTCCGATTTGCCCAGTAGCTGGGAATAAACCTACTACAACGATCATCATATTAGCATCCATTGTTCTATGACTCATATGTTTTGGAGTGTTAGATTTCCTTATTTAAATTTTATGATTCTGTACACTTTCGGAATAGTGTCATCCAGGCATGTACATACATGCACTCTACACTGTAATTCATGAATAATTATTATAATAACTGTGTACATGGAACACTCAAGAATAAGCTACTTATAAGGAAAATGATATATCTCTTGGGACCATTTTTGTCAAATAATAGTTCTGATGTTAAACATAAATTTAATGGAGGAGGGGAGCATGTGATAGCACAATCATATAGTATAAAAAATATTGATTCTGTCAATCATTTCTGTAAATCACATCTGGTTTCTTACAGTATACCCGCAGTGTCTTTCTGCACTGGTGCTGGTGGCAGCTGGTAGTGATGCTTGGCTTGGTTTATGAGGACTGGCGTAAGGCGTATAGCTCTCCCAGGAACCCCACCCCTGGATGATATTATTTTAGACATACTGATCTTAATCTTACATTCTTAATATCTTGCTTACCTCATGTGATTCAACCCATTCCTTGAATTTCCTGAGTTAAAGAAAAAATACAACCATGGTGAGTTGTTGTACTACAAAGGTATGGGTGCCCTCTTTACATATTGTATGCTGAACAAACAAACAAATACTTTATGTACCTAGGAGTCAATATTATGACAAGTAAAATTTAACCACATCCACTGGATTCTGTACACTTTCAGTACCATATCTGAACACAACTTCCTGCAGACAGCAGAATTGTTGATAACACCAGACTGTCTATGTATATACAATTACAATATCATGGCTGGTATACCTGGTTCTCAGTCTCCAATCCACACAACATGCATGCTATACGTACTGTTCCATAGCACTTCTGTCAGCCATGTCTGGATTCTTACAGTATACTCGCAGTGCTTTCTCAAAAGAATTTTATTGAGCAGAGACTGGAAGCAAGGCTAGGCTGGCATACAACTTACATCTGTAAGTATATTGTTTCTAACTTCTTGCTCAAATGACTCAAGAAGGTCCTGTCCTGTACTTTGTTCCTATGGAATTAAGTAACATGTCCTAATGTATACTAATCCGACAGCTTGCAATTACAATAACTACACAATCATACCTTGGGGAAGGCCACACCAACATACTTATAAAGTTCTCTCTTCTCAATCTTCTGGAGTATGTCTTGTGCCTGAAGACAGGAAGGCTATTGTGACTATTATAGCAAGACCTGACTGTTATTTGTCCTTGTGCTGCAAGAACTACCTGTTTGTGCAGCAAGAACTACCTGGTATTTTTCATTGTGTTCATGTATAGTCTGTCCCTTTTGTGCACTCCCATTCCTTATATGACTATATGCATTGTCCGCATTGCCAGCAGCCCCAAAATCCCTTCCTGTGCCGCCACTATAAAAGAACATGTATGTTTGACAGTGCTGTCTGATTCTTCAATAAAGTTTACTTGCACTGTGAGTGGTAGACTAGCTTTCTGTGAACCTTAAGTATAGCGTTACCCCACGCTCATTACACTATCATGATAAACTATAGGCCACACATGCACTCACATTTTTAAGTCTATCATCTGTACTTGTCATGATTTGATGCCACACATGATCTGTCAACCTTGTGAATTTTTCTGCTGCAGCTGCCTTCTGCTGCTGTTGATCACTTTGCAGATCTTGCACAATTTCAGACAACTTCAGAACACCATCGACTTCTTTTAATGCTTCAATCACCCTGCATGAAATATAATAGTGGAGGCAATATGTGATTGCATGGCATTATTTCTTATACTTTAATTAAATCCTTACTGTCTCTCAATACAACGAACTGTCTTGTGGCAAGAGGCTTTTCGACGTAGGCTGAGCCTGCTCAGAAGCATGTCATGCAAACTATGTGCCTCCTGTATAAAGGAAGTAGCAGTTTTAGTGTACTGCTTACTAGCCCGTCACGTACATGTGCGTGACCATGCTCACTTTGTCACGGAAGCACAGTTGTCGCTCATCATCTTGACTGATGTCAACACGAACAAATTTCACAAGACGGCTGTAGACCAAAGCAGTGCTCAAATATATCATGCACTTATCTAGTGTGTGAATACATGCCGTGATTGCGTACCTCCAGTCGTAGGTGCAAGACATGCGCAGATGGTAAGAGTCACGAGCAATGGAGTCCATTGTTTCCACATCTATGGCTGTCTTCCTGTTCACTACAATCTGTGAGCAGTGAGGAGAGGAATACAACATGTGGCATACACATATAATGTGTGGTATAATGTTATGGTATGTTTACCTGGCCAAGAAATTTCTTCAGACACTACAGGTATATGAACAGAAGAATTATTAGAAAATAAATTTAAAGAGGTGATCACTCTAACCTGGTCATTGGCAGGTGTTGTCGCCATAAGACTTTCCTCACCCAAAATCAGATACTTGATGAAATTCCGCTCATTATCTCCAATCCCATGTTCCTCAAGGATTTCCTTTAGCCCATTTTTAGCAACCAGGTAATCAAACATTACTACAGATGAGCTTTCAAACTGTATAATATTATGATAGTATATTCATATAAGTACTGTACATTTTTCCCAAGGGGGCATAGAATTCTTACATTCCAGCCAGGATGTTTGAGCTTATACCATTCATCAAAAACACCTGAAAAAGGTCCACGACCTAAAAGAATATTATGATACAGGTAGGTAAACAAACAACATTGCTTTACAGGTTACAAAAATGTGTACCTAAGTCATGGCATAGTCCTGCAATCTTGACACATAGCACATCCACAGGTGTGATGCCAAGTCCGGGTTGCTCTCGCCGTAGAGTCTCAATCATCTCACCAGCAAGATGAGAGACTCTGCACAAAGAAATATATCTCTGTGGTATTACTCCTATAAAACACTGCATGCATGGTGCGTGTGATCATACCCTAATGAATGCTCAAATCTGTTATGAGATGCACCAGGAAAGACCAGATACACACACCCTATAGTACGAATACAAGCAGTATTATATCTCAAGGCCTGGTTATTAATATGTAGAATAACGTACCCAACTGTTTGATATACCTTAACCTCTGGAATTGTGGTGTGTCAATAATCTTCACCAAAAGAGGATGCATTATAATATGGCCATGAATTGGGTCATTGAACACCTACATGCATGAGCAACAACTGCTGTAAATTAACTTTGCAGTGCAAGAGATGCAGCACATACCTACATACCACTACTTTAATATGGTTAACATACGCTCTGGCTTTCTCCTTTACCTATACTGTTAATTCATAAACTCTCTTGAGTTAGCTAAACATATAGTACTGTATAATATACTTCATGTAATCTAATTAGCTACCTTGTACTCTCGAGGTAGAGAGTGATCGTGAGAGTTTGCCGGTGGCTCCAGACCAGGCCCATGATCACGCTGTAGGCTCCAGATTATGCCTAGTACCACTGTTTGGGGCAGATCTTTCCTGTGCAATATAGTTGATATGTATATTAATCCTCCTTCCTAGTCTCCGCTCCCTGCTTTTTCGCATGTAGTTAGTAATGTTTTTATTGCATGCGAAAAAGCTGAAAGTGGAGACTGGGAATGAGGTTATTTGTCACAAGAATTAAGACACATGGCCAACTGGATATATGCTGAAGTGTAAAAATTTGCACAAATTAATTTCAATATAATGCATCCTTTACCAGACCTTGGACTGTAGCCACATATGAGCTACAGTTGAACTGGTACTGTACTTCTAGCGCAATGAGGAACCATTATAATCGTATACGTAGGTGTTGACTGTAATTATATGCCACTGTGTGCAATGAATACCCAATAGGCTAAGCAGGATTAGAGCATTTAAGTGGGTGTTTAACTGGTACATGGTGGTGGTTCTGACTGCAGTACGGTTACTTGACTTACTCAATCTTCATTTCCCGTAGCTTAGACTTGCTCAAGTTGTCTAAGTCTTTGCCGACAATGTCATGCTCTGTATAAAGATAAATATATACTTGCTGACTGATATACTTTCTCTATACGTTATGCGATAGGATCTTACTTGTAAAAGCTGCGGTGACGGTATCTCGGATCTCTTCACTCTCCGTCAACACAGGTTGATTTAAGAAATACTGGAGAACTTGTTTGTTGTTCCACTTATTGTATCCCTTCTTAGGGTATTCGTTCTCATCCTTATTTCTCGATAGTTCAGCGTCTACCTTCTCCTGTAGCTTTTTGTGTCTGGCCGCCATACCGCAATCAATAACCGGATAACCGGAAATATTAATTTGTACGTATGACGTAATTTGTATGCCCAGCACTTTTGTAATGGCCTTGGCAGAGAAGTCAGGATACAAGACATGTATACAACTTGTCCTGTTGCATTATTCACATAAACTGCATTTAATTTCTAAGCAAGTGTGCATTTGAATTTTCCTAATGACTTGTCATTCCAACTATAAATGACACGCTATGCACTACACTATCTATGGCCACGCCCACTATATTGCAGTGGGCGTGGAATACCGGCCAGCACTATGGCTAACCCACTTTTCTCCCAGATTCAAGGCTTCAAACCACAGTCTCTAACACACGTGGATACTCAAATTACTACACCAGGAGGGAAGAAAGTGAGCCCATGCCTACCTTAGTCTCGTGTGGCTATGCCTAATTAGCCCTGTGGATAGGTATTAACTATCCACAGACACTCTACTAAGTCTTGTTTTCCCAGACCCTCCCCTTTGAGGTTGCTTGGCCTGGGAAACAGAAAGAAGTGGCCTTATAATACCTACCCAATGGTATATTACAGCAGTAGCTCTGTGGGCACAATTCCAGACATTAGTGCATCTATTTCAGTAAACATCTGCTAAGAACTGCAGGGCCTTCAATACCCATGTCTGCAGTCTTCAATGATGATATATAGTATAGTTAGCGCTTGTGGCACTTATCAGATTCTACTATTATTTGCGTAGACACATCCACTATCACTAAAACTCAAATCTGTGCCATACAGATCAGCAGAACCAGAGTGGTCTAACCCACAGATATTGAGCTTGCCCCCACCCTCCCCCAGAGTATACATATTGTAGAAAATGAAAAAAAGGGCAACCCTCTTCTCCCAACGGAACCCTAGGCCATGTGACACTGCCACGTTAAGGGGTGAACGGGCAGGTCGTTCCGGCTGACCGAGCCTTCAGCCTTTCGGGCACCTGTCCGCTATGGTACAGGGATCGTCATCGGGTCTGTTTAGTGTGCCACAGTGCCAGGCTTTGGGAATCAAGGGAGGAACACGGACGGATCCTAGGCCGTACTGTCCGAGACCACCGTGGCAGTTGCCAAACCACGTTACCCTCTACCTGAACACACATGGTCACAGCCCAGAGCTAACTGGTCCACCCACTATACTTATGTTAGCATGTTTATTAAGTTTGAAAAAAGTTAAGTTTTGCTTATGGGTTTAATTAACGTAACACAGAACTCAATTACATGACGTCACGCACAATTAGCACGAACCTAGCGCCAAACCTCGAGACTAATTCTTTCAGTTCCTGAAAGATATTTTATCAAGTGTTGTGGGTTAGACCACTCTGATTCTGAGCCCTTCCATTGTGCTCTCAGTTTTGTAATTTTGTCCTCTGCAGTTGACTGAGAAACGGGATGTCTCTGGGAGCACGACCCTCACAGACGAGGGGGAGAGGACGATGGGGTACTGCCCTGACTTCACCCCCGACAAGAACGTTGGCATAGCAACCAAGGGGCTGCTGGTTGGCTCGGTAGATGTGGCCCACGACTGTGCCAGGCTGAAGGAGCTTGGAGTGACTCACATACTCAACGTGGGCTACGGCATTCCTAATGCATTTCCAAATGTAGGTTGTTATTTTTAGAAATCAAGATATGCCAAAATTACAAAGTACTACTGGTATACTCATACCTGGACTGTACCTATGAGAATTGTATGCACACGATCAAGGGTGCATCGATCGGACGCGATATGTCCCTGACATGTTTTGAATCCCTGCTGCAACCTAATGTTATTTGTTAGTAGCTGTAAACATGCTGTTTAGCTCGTAGCAGGGTATCCATATGCCCTAGGAAACTAGCAGTATAAGTACCCTGATTATATAGCCACACAGATGTTAATTGCTGTTTCTCTCAGGATTTTTCCTACCTCACCGTTGAGATGTTTGATGATCTCGGTGAAAGCATTACCACACACTATCCCAAGTGTGAAGGGTTCATTGACGAGGGGAGACAGAATGGAAGCGTTCTCGTACACTGGTAAGTCTCTTTTCTTCATTTCTACTTGAACACCAAGTGCCATTCTTTTTTCCCAATTGGTCTCCCCTAGCAATGCTGGCCGCTCTCGCTCAGTCTCCATAGCCTTGGCCTATGTGATTCACAGAGAGAGGCTGGCAGTGGACGTGGCCCTGGGCAGGCTGAGGGAGACCAGACCTGCAGCAGAACCCAATGAAGGGTTTATGAGACAGCTCAGGGAACTGCAAGACTCACTGGGACTCTCTACTGGTCAATCATGATACTATCCTATTAATTAAATGCGTTCTTGCATAGCTACGGTGCTATAATTCAAGGAATAATCTAAGCGGTGGGTTTAGCCATAATTAATGCAGGACAAATACATGGATGGTGAAAGATTACTGAAAATATGACATTGATACTTCTCTAGACAGTACATTATTAACTGTCTTCTCTGCTAAAAGGTTCGTAAGTACCGGGTTTGACCCAAGACAGTCCACACGTCTGAGCATTCTTCCCCATTTGAGTCTTGCATGAACTGCATGGGTGAGGGATCCGGCAAGTGATTTGCATGATTGTCTGATCACTCAATGAACTGCAAGGTATTGGCTGACAATGGATGATATTCTTGAGTCTTGCATGAACTGCATGGGTGAGGGACCCGGCAAGTGGGTTGCATGATTGTCTGCCAAATATATATAATAATGCATGGGTAAAACTAATGCAAAAATGATTGTTACATCTTAATAGATCTTGGACCCAGATTCCCTGCTGCGGATTTGAATTCACTTTCAGACTCTCTCCTCCCTGGTGAAACATATCGCGATGCATATTCTTCAGGTGGCTCATCCAATTCTATCAGTCCTAGTTCCTATTAACACACAATGTCAGAATGAATGCTATTATTTGACACTCATAAACACCACTATGTAGTAATGCTATAAGGTAAACTGTTCAATATCCGGTGATATTGACTACCCGTTAGACTACTACCCGTGCAATAAGGTATCTATATTTTCTCAAGAACATACCTCTTGGTTGGCGTCTACCCACAGCCTGAATGCGCTGTGGGTGAAATGCGCATTTTATTAATACATAGTAAGCTGGCACAGAGTATAAAGTATTATTACAGAGTCAAATCACTAGTGTTGTGTCCTTTGTTATACACTCGAATTTCTGTCTCAGAGAATTCCCTGGGTATCACAAGTGGCGATACCTGCATAAAAAGCATTATTGCAAGTTGCCACAACTGCTTAGCCATGCATGCAAATTTAGTGATAGTATTACAAATGGCTATTGCAATAGATATGACACATACCAACAAGTTACAGCAGTTTAATATGGTATGGTTTGAACCCTGGTACCTTGGTTTCAGGTATTGGTACTGGTTTCCAAGGATTTGTCTTGCTGTAGAAAAAGTATACATCATTCACCGGATTCTGATGCTTTTTTTCAGATCCATGTGAGAATTTGATCATCTTTGAGGTAAGATGCATACATTATCATCACTAGCAAGAATTAGGTATAGTCATGCATTACTGTTATTACCTCAACATGACATATTACATCTTCACCAGGGTAAATTTGCTGTTCCAACTCTTTTGTTGTCATTTTCAGTATCTGTGACTGAATATAATAATTGTATGGTGGTAAAAAGAAAAAATTACATAACAAATTGATTACATACATTGTTCTTGACAGGAACAACTCCAACGTATTTGTATAATTTTCGCTCCAGTACACATCTCAGCAGCTTCTGGGCCTGTATTGGTACAGATTAGACTATAGCGTATGCAGTATACATCAAAGCACTAAGCGGAGGAAACTTATACCTCTATCACGGATTGTTCCATGTCTTGTGCACATGGACCATGAAAGTCAAGGATTTGCTGCACAATGTCATCTGTTAGGCTTAAAAAGCCCGTCATATCAGGATTAGGGTTTGAGCATTCTCAACTGCCTTTGTTATAGAGAATTAGTCTGAGCCTGTGACCTATGTGAACAGTACATCGCATAGTATGGAGGGCATGCATATATGTCATGAGATAATATAATTATGATACACTGCACTCCCACTCCTACATTGCTAATTATTAACCTTTCATCACTGGCTATGGGAATAATGGGTACATCTTTGACTTTCAGCAGTGCTTCTGCAATCCTGCCATAATTATAAACATATCATATGTAATAGGGTATATGTATTCGTCACTGTCATAAAATTGTTACTTGCATTCTTTCAACAATACTCTTTGTTTTATGGTAGTATGCTTTTCGCTGCAGAGTATTCCGTGTATGGAACATGTTGTAAACATTTTCCACCTCCTGTATAATAGAAAGTACATATAAGGCAAGAGAAAGTGGTATAGTACTTATATTTGTGTTGCTTTTTTGTATACATGTAGTAAATTATAACCTTGTCTCGCATGCAAATTTGCCAGATATCTTCACTGTTCTCAGATGAGGTGAGCTGAGCTGAAGATGCTGAGTCAAATTCACCTTTAATGACCCTAGACATTAGCATGGCTCTCCTATAAAATAGATAAATATTAATCTTCAGCTTCAACACATGTACAAATACAGCATTCAGCCCTGCTCATGACATCCTATTTACTGAAATTAACATCAACTCTGAGTATACAAATTGGATGTGCATCAGTTGATTGTTGCAAAGCATTAGCTTACCTCCACTGAAAGTCAGTGGAAAGTCCCATGTTATGGCAGTCTCTGGCAAAATAGTCCCATTTGTCCACATCAATCCCATTCCTCTTATTGGCTACAATCTAAAGAAAAGAATAGATACATGTAATTGCGTAGCTATAGTCAGTAGAAAATTAATTTTTACCTCATAGAGGAAACGCTTTCTTGGCCTTCCCTGAAGAAAGTGATTATAGCTACATTCTAAAATTAGGCTACACGTAGTAGTTTAGAGTAGCATGAAATACCTGAATGTCCTTCTAGAGTGGTCACATCCCTCAATTTGTTCCTTGATGAACGTGCAGTCTGCCTCATTCAGACCATACTTTTCAAAGTCTGCAGACATTTTCTGATAGAGCTGGTAAAATATCTTTGCAGATATCTCCTCATGCTGCATTGTGAATAAACGAGTTTATTTTAATATCTGCTTAAACCATGGATGCCTGCGACTCTTACCCTCCACTGAGTGTACTTGTCAGACTGGAACCCTTTCATAAAATAGGATTCAAACATGTGTGAATAAGGTCCATGACCTGAGGGGTAGTATAATATTCGTTATAGTTAGAGTCCAAGCCCGAAGGATGTATGGGAAATACACGAGGTTGTTTAGATAGCAGTGTGTTTCCCTACATCCTGAGGGCTTGGACTCTAACTAATTTGTAGCCCCAATTTTGTTACAGTAATTGTTTTTTTTTACAAGGAAACAGCAAGATTGGACCTATTTGGGTGATATATAAAATATCACACAGGAAGCAGTGTGCCTACAGCTGTTCTTCTGTATAACTGTGTACATTGTATTCTAGTACAAGAGTCTGCTCTATCTGATATAGCAGCAGTACCGGCACCTTTGAACCACCCACGCAGTGGGCTCTAATAAGGCTGTATCTGTACTTGAGTTATAGAGAGTGAAAATATGCCGTGGCTGAAAAGTCAAAAGGTGAATTCAAAAGTCAACGGTGATTTGAGAAATGGAATAGTAAATTTTTATTGTATTTCTGTGTGTCTATGCACATATTTTAAACTGTTGACAAATTCTGGACAAGATTACCTTACCTAATCTTATATCTTACCTAGGTCATGACACAGCCCTGCAATTTGAACACACAGTATGTCTTTTTCCTCAATCTCAAGCTCTGGTTGTTTCCTATCCAGATGCCGAATTAACTCACCGGCAATGTAGCAAACACTGCATAATATACAATACCATTAACTCAATTGCATGGTTACAAAATACCATATAACTGGTGTCTACTGCTTGTACATCCAACCTGCGGTTAGTTAGCCATCTGTTCCTATAAGCTTTCCTGCTGAGCGCTCATCAGAAAGGCCTAAGAATTCATTAAAACTTTGCAATACTACAAGACTCAGACCTCATGCAGAGCACTAGCCTTCCTTACATGCATGGTCGCATACTTTAACTCCAAGATGAACTTAAAGCCTATAATTAATCATTCACTCACCCATTTACTCTTAATGCACTGTAAACTACCTGAGGGTCATTTTATCCCAGCTTGGTTACCTCAGTTGCAATTATCAAGGGTCACCTCATGCATAGGCGTGTAATTCTAGGAATAACAAGTGGTTGGTTTTCCCTTATTAGCTGCAAGGGAAACTACATGTTACTAGTAGTGACTATCAAAGTGTGTTTTCTGTGACTGGCTTCCCTACATTGTAACTGGAACTATGTGGCTACTGGCTAGCCTACCATTGCAATGAATTTCAAAATATTTTGGTGAGTGAACATCTGGTAATCAACTGATCTGTAGATAGTGACAAGGGAAACTCAAACTACTTTCATTGTTATTCCTGCAACACCCATAACAAAATGAGGTGACCTGTACATCCAGTACGTACCTTGTAACTGCAATAATCATTCAGAATTAATGAAGTTATTTATTTTTACAGTGTGGGCTTGGAGTCCAATGGAAGTCTATAGCCAATAGAGTTTATTTACCCAATGGAATGTTCAAATCTGGTATGAGTTGCACCAGAAAAAATGTAGCAGCCACCACCTGTGCGCAAGAGGTAAAGCATACACCTATACGTTAATTTTCTTATCACTAGCATGCCCATATATAGCTATAATGTATCCATCATTATAATGAGTTCGCCGTTTATCACATACATACCTAGTTGCATAATTCTCCTGAGTCTCTGGAATTCAGGAGTATCAATGATTTTGGCTAATAGTGGGTGAAGTTCAATTGGGCCATGGATTGGATCTTGATAAACCTACAATATAGAACAAGTGTATACCATGGCTATTATAGCTGCATTCAATTTCCTGGAGGCCTACCACATACCTACCCATGTAGTGAAAACATATACAGACTACCCGTTAGCCACACAGTGCTAGAGAGGAATGAGGCTAGCTACCAATGACAGGGCTGAATGTTGTCTATAGTGAGGCTTATGCTAGTAAACACAACCAAACATACCATGTACTGTAGCCGTTGAAGTGATTTTACTAGGCGTTCTGCTTCAGCAAGCCTCTCCATACAGTCTATACATGTATACAAAATCATTAATGCGCTGTTAGTTTTAATATAATTTAGCTTTTGCATGACATGACTTACAGGTCATCAAAGGGAAATTTAAACTTGCCGTTGGCTACCAATAAATCGAGGTCACTCCCCTTCACATCAGAATCTGCAAGGCATTAGTATTATTAGCCAGACAATTCCCAATGGTTCCTGAATTAACTTACTATTAATTTTCATGAGAATAGCCTTGATGTTTTTTAAGCCTCTCAACAGAAAAAAACTGTGGACCTCGCTACAATTCCAAGAAGTGTACTTGGAAGAATTCGGTTCTTGTAGGTCCGTTTTCCGTCTTTTTGCAGGTAACGGGCTCTCCGGTTCCTCTGGGCGGAAGCCCTCTTCCGTCATGGTCTTCTTTGTTTCTGGAAGCCCCTTGGATTATAAATCTATTGAAAGGTTGGCGCAACTCATATCATCCTACACTACATATCTGAGCTGCTACTAAAAGCTGATTGCGGTAACTCAGCTTTTATTAAACTTCCCACTGCTCGTTTTTCGCGTGGTCTGGTCACGAGACTACTAATAATAGCTCTAGCTCTAGCTCCGAATCGGATTCGTTCCAGCACAATTACAAAGTGGGCGTGGTTAACGATAAGCAACTCAAGGATGCAATGCGCAGTCTAAGACACGCGGACACTCATGTTACTACACCAGAAGGGAAGAAAATGAGCTCAAATACCTAATTAGACGGTTACTGGCTGCCCAATATGTCATAACGGCAGGTATGATTAGTTATAAATTATTGTAATAGACGGTGTATTACTAAGTTAGTTTAGAGCAAAATCTACTTTACAGCCCTGTGGCACAGTATAAGTATACCAGACAGCATGCATGCAGCTGTCTATACACTCCTGTTGGAAACTATCACTCTTAAAATATAATAATTATTTTATGGTAGCTACTTCCTCAAGTTGTGTAGCTATGTAGCTGGATGTGTTGCTTACTAATTAAAGTGGTATGACAGCATTGGTGCAGCTAGGGCTAGGAGTAATGTCAGGGATACCTCCTGCAGCTGACCATGGCCAAAGTCAGCTGTTTCTCTCAGGATTTTTCCTACCTCACCGTTGAGATGTTTGATGATCTCGGTGAAAGCATTACCACACACTATCCCAAGTGTGAAGGGTTCATTGACGAGGGGAGACAGAATGGAAGCGTTCTCGTACACTGGTAAGTCTCTTTTCTTCATTTCTACTTGAACACCAAGTGCCATTCTTTTTTCCCACCCCTAGCAATGCTGGCCGCTCTCGCTCAGTCTCCATAGCCTTGGCCTATGTGATTCACAGAGAGAGGCTGGCAGTGGACGTGGCCCTGGGCAGGCTGAGGGAGACCAGACCTGCAGCAGAACCCAATGAAGGGTTTATGAGACAGCTCAGGGAACTGCAAGACTCACTGGGACTCTCTACTGGTCAATCATGATACTATCCTATTAATTAAATGCGTTCTTGCATAGCTACGGTGCTATAATTCAAGGAATAATCTAAGCGGTGGATTTAGCCATAATTAATGCAGGACAAATACATGGATGGTGAAAGATTACTGAAAATATGACATTGATACTTCTCTAGACAGTACATTATTAACTGTCTTCTCTGCTAAAAGGTTCGTAAGTACCGGGTTTGACCCAAGACAGTCCACACGTCTGAGCATTCTTCCCCATTGAGTCTTGCATGAACTGCATGGGTGAGGGACCCGGCAAGTGGGTTGCATGATTGTCTGTGAGAATCTTGCAAAGTATTACTTTACCTCTGGCTCAAAAATGTGAGTTCTGGCCGACTTCATTACATCCATTGTCCACTCTCCAATCCTACAGAGTTAATAAAATATAGTTTGGTGGTGGAATCTAGTGGATCCTATAGTATTGAAGCTTTCACTTGCAACATGCATACTCCTTTCCAAAGGAGACTGTAGCGTTACATGCTTACTTGACACTGTGTGGGTCTGACGGGTCAGGGTTCAGTGTGGCCTGCCTGCAAGCCTCAATACTCTCCTTCACCTTCTCCTTATACTTCTCAATATCAGTCTTGTACCTACAGTAACAACAGCAGCCCAGCAGACCCATTCGATATGATACATGTAGGAGCACACAGCAACCCAACAGACCATTCGATAATGATAGGAGCACACAGCAGCCCAACAGAGCTCAGATATTGAGAGTAGGCAAGCTTTGCTATAGCCATAAATTAATATTTAAGGATACCGCTCAAAAAATGTACAATAGTAGCAGTGTTCTCCAAAAGCCAAACTGGACACATACTCTCCTGATTAAGGGATTGCTAACTTTAACTTAGCAAGCTATATATCTTACTATCTTCTCAGGAACTAGCTAATTCCAGGCTCATGAGAAAATGAGGTTAAGCTTTGCATGCCTTGGGACAGCTATGGCCTAGTTAGAGTGTCCTTAAAGACATGACAGGTTAACTAGTTAAAGAGATAAGTACTCACAGTTTGGCAGCATCCTGGTTGACGGCATTCATTGTATCAATATTGTAGAATATCTTCCTTGCATATGTCAGCAAATGGTGGATGTGATTAATATCTCTCCTGCAAAATTAATCAGTACAAAGGGTATGCACAATTTACTGTGTATTTTTAATACCAAGATTATAATCAATGCTCATCCCCTCAAATTAAACCCTCACTGGGACTTTCACTACACGTGCATTTCAGTGTACCTCCATCTCTGAAATTCCTTCTTTGTATCAAGTTCTCCAGTTCCATAGTCCACCAGTGGATGGTACACTCCAGCCTGGAAGTCAAACTCCTGCCATGCATAGTAGGAATCCATGATAATGAAATCATGCAGGGTAAGTTACAATTTTACACCATTCAGTAATCCATTTCTAAGTGTAAGTAGGGAGCACAGAGTTCCCCCATCCTCCTTTGTGGGGACACTCTTTGCTCTCTTAGATTGGGAGCAAACACAGTCTTTGCTCCCTTGCTATTGCGCTTATATATTACGTAGAACTGGATTACTACATAGTGACATATTATCTGTCACCTACATGTACATGAAACCAATATATTATCTGTCACCTACATGTACATGTACATGAAACCAATATATTATCTGTCACCTACATGTACATGAAACCAATAAGCATGCAAGACTGTTATGCTATAATTAAGCCTGCATGATTACATACACTGATGAATATGGTCCTAAACTATTTGTCTTTGGCTATGCCCCAGATTTGTTTGCAGCTATATATGAAGGGTAGCCTCGTACCCAGACCTACTACCGCTAGTATACACCTGGGAATGAGGCTAATCAAGGGCACAACTGCGAGAATATCTGGAGTATTAAGTGCGTGGGTCTGTGGCCACTCGAGCTCCTTCCGCAATGTAGGATAAATTTTAACTCACTGGGCAGCCACCATCAGGGTAGTTTGCAGGGATGAGGAGGGTGAACTTGAAGGTGGCTCCCTGGTAGACGCCTCCATGGATGAAAAGCAGTCCATACCAAACTAAAGGAAAGTATAAAGAAACACAAGCAGGGTAATAGACCTACTGCATTCAGATTAAAATAAAGTGCGGCGGTATTTAAGGACAGAAGTTTGACCTATGTGGCTTCTAGGTTCGTGCAACGACATCACCTACTGAGAGGAGAGCTCTCTGAGGGTAGCACGTACACACCGGGAACTTGATGCTGCAGTATTTGAGAGCTGCAGAAAGAATAGTATAATTACATCTGGTCAAATAACAAATTTTAATTTGGTATTATTTTGGGCCACTCCTTCCAGCCCACCAAACGTACTACTCAGCCATAACTGTTGATTCTAGAAAGAAGCTGCTGTAGGTTGAAGCAATCTCCTCCCTATTGATGGAGAGGGGAGATCTTCTGCCTGGTTCTGCCATGATGATAGCTTGGACTTTAGAAAAGACATTCCGGATTCCGTTCTGGAATCGGGCATGGAGGTTACTGCGCAAGCTTATCACGAGATAATCATGTGCCTTGTTTCCACGCCCCCCAAAAAGCTCTGCCCCGAAGGGCTTTCGCGAAGATGGCCTCCTTTACCCTGGCCGAGTCTCCCATTTCCCCCTTTGAGAGCTCTCGCAACGGGAGCTCGCGAGACTGGGAAGAATTTGCAAACGTGCTGCTGGAAGACGGCTTCATCCTGACGGCCCTGGAGCTACACACGGAGCTCCTGGAGTACGGCAAGGAGATCCCTACCCTCCGAGACTACTTCTCCAACCCTGGCAACTTCGAGCATGCGATCCCGCAGCCTCCCTCCTCGAGACTCCTCGGATCTGACATAAGTACGTGGCTTCGTGTGTGTCTACCGCTTGCCGAACCTGCTGCTTTAGGCAGTCTCCAGGGACCTGAGATTGCTTGTAGCATAATTTGGTATAAATTATAGTGATCTCTGGATGATGCAAGAAATTTGTTTGTTAGTGAGTGGGTCTGGCTCGTGAGATAATCTTTACTTTCTGCTTCCATAGATAATATTGCTTGTGAGCAATATTATCTATGCTGCTTCAGACCTGTGTTTATGAAGGAGGTGTCCTAATACTGAGGGGGCGGAGTAGCTTCTTTTTTTTTTGCACCCATGCTCAGTATGTCTTTCGGCACTGTACTGTGCCAAAAGGGTTAAATTTATAAATTGTTAATTGTTGTTGAAGTAAGGAATCACATGACATCCGGGTCACACCTACTCGAACATTTGGGACAAACTGTGCTCGCCATAGCTATCGTGGTAAAAATAAAACTTTGCTTTCCTACCCATGCCCCGCCCCCTTCTCTAATCACCAGGACCATGAAGAAATTAGGCCAGCTCATAGTAGACGTTTGTATGCATTAATGGCTATGTGAAATTTTATGAATGTCACATGACTCCTCCCCTCCCTCCCCCCCCCCTCTGTAGTCCGCTCCTCCAGTATGTCCACTTTCGACTCCATCGAACTGGGGAGGTACTCGGACGACAGTAACAGAGACAATGAGGACAGAGTCGCAGGTAAGTGATGACCCTCATCTTGATCATCACCTCATACCCAGACCCAGCCTGAGTAGCCTCATTCCCAGGCCCTATCTCTGGTTCCACACGCTGAATCTGGGTATGAGGATGAGTGTCCAGATTCTCGAAGACTGAGCCTATTTAGGGCAGCTTCTTTTTGCTCTACAAGCCATTTTATCTATGTCTAAGTGAAGCACGTAGAGGTTCCATGATGTAATGTTCCTTGCACACACTCCACACGTGTACCCAGTGCTGGAATTTGAACTGAGGAAGGCATATGAGACCATCAAGTCTCTGAGGGGGAGCCTCACGGAAGCCACTGGTAAGGCAAATCTGATTGAAGTGCCAAAACTAAAACCACAACAGCACTGATATGGTGTGTATTTTCGTGACCCGTCTGCTTTACTAGGGTTTTTTGGTCTTGTTAATTGCAAGAATAAAATGTTTGTTTACCAGATGGTGGGTTGGAGAAGTTATTGATGGTTTGCAACTATTGTAATATTATATTAGCTTGGCCGTCTCCTCTGATGCCTGTTGCCTTGGGGAGTTCATGGTTGCTAGGAGCTGACAGTCGCATAATGGCATGTGACATGCTTGCTCGTTCTCTTGCTCTTCTCCCTGTCAGAAATCGGACCCACAAAGGACGGGAAAGTGGCGGCTAAAGTAAAAACCAAATCCGACGTGAGTTCCTATTCGCAGCTGTGTTTGCACATCACTTTGAACAGACCTCTGATGTGTATGTGTTCATTGGTGGCAGCTGTGTAGGTACATGTACGATGGAACTGTATGGTTATACTGATGCCCGAGAGAGCTCTCCTCCTCGGATTTTAATCCTTCAGAACTACCTTTTTAATTTTTGATGCAGCTCTGGGCTTCATTAATATTCTATTCCTGTCTTTGCTAGGATCCGATCAAACCCCACGAGAAGCGTGCCCTAAACTTCCTGACACATGAGTACCTCATGCAACAGGACAACAAGCTGACGGCCATCACCTTCACGGAGGAGAACGGGGACCAAGTTAGAGAGTCTTGATATTTTCATGCCATCGTTTGTGTATCAAGCACCCATTTTACTTTGCATATCTACCACACATACACGCACACACACACACTAAGGACTTTGACGACTGGGATGACGTGGGACTGAACATCCCCAAACCTCCAGATCTCCTCTACCTCTTCAGAAACTACAGCACATGCATGCTATCAGACAAAGAGAAACTCGACCGGATACAGCAGCTCGTGAGCTTGGCTAGTCACTTTCTTTACTGGAATTTATAGCCTTAACCGCTATAATATTGCCCCTCCCCCTCCCCCTCCCAGGAGGACCAGGTGGCTACAGTGACAGGTCAGAATCTTGCCCTGAAGAGAGAGAATGAAGCTCTCAACCTCCGGCTCAGGAAAATCAGGTATCAGTGAAGAAATCTGGCTCCATTTTCCAAACGTGTTTTAGCCAGAAGCAGTAAAGCCCATTCAGACTTATTTTTGTATTTATGTAAATGTCAAACTGTTCAGCAGCTGTGTAATTCTCTAGGAGACTCCGCTATGAGCATCATACCCTAGATCTAATCCCTGATTGTGTAAACAATTCATGTAGTGTGGATTTGCTTTGTTGTATAATGATGGTGGATAGTGCTAGTTTCTACTCGTTACTACCTTTTCTTTTTTCTTGCTTCCAGCTTGGGCTCGCCACAACTCCACAGAAGAGGGAGCTCGTTCACGGAGAAGTCCAATCGTGAGATTGCCGAGAGTTTAGCCGTGATGAAGAAGCATGGGCATGCGAGAAATCGATCATCGCCCGAGAATCCGCCAACAGCGACCCTAGAAAGTCCTGAAAACCGTGCAAAAGAGACTGCACAAGCTGTGAAGCAGGAAGCTGATGCTAGAAGGAAAAGCGACCCTTCAGCCAACTCCGCAAGTACCCCCTCGAAAGAACTGTCGCATTCAATGACCAGCTCTGCGAGTGTCATATCAGCAAAATCTGATGTCACACTTTCGGCTGAGGACGACGCCGAGACACTGGTCAATGAAGACGCAGAGAAATCAAGACAGACAGAAGCGGTAGAGGACTGGGAATTGAGAAGACGTGGGGACACGCTTACCCCTCGAGAGAGAAGCGAAAGCTCGACAACATTGCAGAAAGAAGACGAAGATCTAGAAGAGGACGAAGAGGAAGAAGACGAGGTTGAAGAAGGAGTGAAGGAGGAGGGGGGTTATCGGATGTCGGTGGCGTTCCGACAGAAGCTACTGGATATCATTCACCTCAAGACAGACTCGAGGATTGGACTTGAGGTGGTTAAACTGGCTGATCCAGGCGTGGACATCGTACAGTTGCTGGGCCGCTGTCTGCCCCATGTGATTCCCAACGTCATCCTCGCTAAAAGAGAGGTGGGCGGGTATTTTGTAGCAAACCATTTCTTAGGTCTTCATTTTTGTAAAAACCTTTAGGGTTCCATTCCATTCTTGTTTCCTCATAGGAGCTGATGCCCATTCTGCTGTGTGTGGTCTCCAAGCACCCAGATTCCAAGACCAGAGACCAGCTGCTGCACATGATGTTCAATCTCATCAAGAGACCGGACAAGCAACAGAGGTGGGTGGGTGGGGCAGCTCATGATGTAATAATGATGTAATCAGAAAAATTCGATGATGTAATTCTATATTCTTTAGGCAAGTGATTATGAGTGGGTGTGTAGCATTCGCCAAGATCAACGGCTCAACTCAAGTGGAGTCAGAGCTTCTACCACAGATGTGGGAGCAGGTACGTCTCTCAGTCATGCCACACACCCCCATCTCCCATCCCCCCTTATCCCTCCTTCATCTCCCTCAGATCACTCACAAGTACTATGAGAGACGGCTGCTAGTAGCTGAGTCCTGCGGTGTGCTGGCCCCTTACATACCGGTGAGTCTTGTTGCAGTTGAACAACTGTAGTTATCTGTGACATGAGAACACCATTGATTTCTCCACGTGCACAAGCATATTTCTGTCCTACGTACCTCTCAAGTCACTGGCTCCATCTGTCAACCCGCTCTAGCCGGAGCTGCGTGGCTCTCTCGTCCTCTCCATGCTGACTCAGATGCTGGAGGAGGACAAGGCTGAGAGTGTGAGACAGGCCGTCGCCCGAGCGCTGGCCATCATCGTGGCCTTCACCGATGACGAGGACAAATTCAAACAGGTTATTATTGTTGTATACTGTTGGCATACTAGTGATATATTTTCTGTATACTAAGGGTATGTTATCAGGACACTAATGGTATACACTAGTAGGATACTATTACTCTCTATTTCAGGCAGAATGCTGTGTGTGTGTTGTGAGGAATTTCAAAGTTTACTAATCTTTTCTTCTGCTTTCTGTTTACACCATCTGTGTCTGAAGCTGAAGCTGCATGACTAACCTCCCCCCTCAGTGTTGGGAGCTGGTCTTGAAGGCTCTGGCAGACCCCTCTCAGCTGGTGGTCTCCGCCACCAACTACACCCTCCTCCCCTCGCTGGCCGCCTGGGCCCTGGAGCTGGGGGTCCTGGAGAGGGAGGTGCTCTCCTACTTCCTGCATCAGCTGCTCACCTGCATCAAGGTCAGTGGGCATAGGGTGCACTACTGCTGCTAATGAAAGGGACATACCCTAAAGCCATAAAAAGGGCTGTAATGTCTAAGTATTGGTGGGTATCAGGGTCAGTCACATCACCACCAAGTTACCACACACACACACACACACACACACACACACACACGCACGCACGCACAGCAAGTATCACGCTCTGACGGTGAATCGGGGGCGGTGGAAAAGTCACAACATCACCTCTTCACCCTCACTCACCTCATACCCTGGCACTACGCAGCCATCCTATTATCAAGTGGGTGTGAGGCAGTAACTGAAAATCTTTTAGTCTCTGTTTCCAGGCTTCATTCTGCAGTTTGTTTTGATACTGTGTAAGCACCAAACCCAGAGGCCGAGGCCTGGGAATGAGGCGGTGGAGGCCTGGGAATGAGGCTCTGCTTTTATGGATGAGTAATATTGAAGAAGGTCCAAACTGACTACCTGCTCTGTACCATCCTCCAGGTCCATTTGCTGACATTGCAGTCGATTCTTCCGAAAAGCATAAAGGTGAAATGACTGTATGAACTAATGACCACTTAGCCAGGTATAGGCCTAGTTGTTGCTATACTTGCTAATGCGAGGCATTTCCACTAAAATGTGTGTAATAGGATCCATTAGTAGGCAGGTCTTCTTTCACAGTTCTTGGTTGCAAAAGTCCCCTCTCTCTCTCCTTCGCATATTTTACCTCCTCCCCTTATCCCCTTTTCGCACACACACACACACATGCACACACACACACACACACACACACACACACGCATACACACACACACACACACACGCACACACATACACACACACGCACACAGTTATCCTTCCCCAGCCTCACACTCCTCTGCTCGATGTCCGGGTGATAGTTGGTGATGAGGTTCGGTTGGGATGCCTGGTGGCCATGTTTGAGAGGGAAGTGGGCTCCGAGAGCTTCACTCCGTGGAAGAGCCTGGAGTGGTTCTGCAACGAGTAGTGAGTGCCGTGTCTGTCTGTCTGTCTGTTGCTGTTGTATTTATGAGTTTGGTGTTTCTATTCCTACAGTTTGAATAGACTGCTGAAAGCATCAGGTAATTACAATGTAATCCTTGTCATTACATATTGAAGGTAACTCGTTCCCAGGTCCACGCGCACGTTTCACTTTAGCGAGTGAAGCACACACGAAAGCCTGGGGACGAAGCTATAGTGAGGGTAGAATTTAGTAGATGGTTTGACTACAATACAAGCATATGTACCTCCTACTAATATCCAAAATTTAGCTATTATATAGTATTGACAAAAATTGGCCTTTAAAATGAGGGTAACACGGGTTTAGGTGTGGGAGTCATAGTGCTAGCTAGTATGAAGGTCTTTCACTTGCCTCCTCTCTCTAGTGGCACTGGGTTTCTCCCAGTGTGAGCTAATGCACGGCATAGCAAAACTCCTGGCAAAGTACTGCACATACCTGGGATACACCTTCACACACAAAGTGGTGAGCACCAATAAGAATAAATGATAAGTTGTAAACCAGCCGGATGGCTACAGTGAGTTCCTGAGTATCGTGGGGTGTGGCCTGGGTATGAGGCTAAGACTAGCTATGTGAAGCAGCTGCCATTTTAAGTGATATGCCATAGCAACTATTAGATACACAGACACTCATGGTATCGTGTATAACCTGTGTAATTATTGGATATGCAGAGGGCAATGAGTTCCAATAAAAACATGTAAAAAGAGGTAGGGATGGTAACCCGTCATCCGAACCTGTTTGGGTTCTTTCCGTACATGTTTATCCAGATTTTTTTTATAAATACTAGTGTCCCCTGTCATAGCATTCATTTGGCACACATCTCTCTCTCCTCTCTCTCTCTCTACATGCAGATTCGTCCCTTTTTTGAGAACACTCTGGCACTTCCCAAGCAGAACCCAGCCTCGGCCCTGGCAGACGGCCGGGCCCACCTCGCCACTCCAGTGCTCCCCATCTATGTCTCAGGAGTGCTGGCTATATTCAGCAAGGCAAGCACATTATAACACTACAGACAACTGAATTAACAGTGCCTGACTGCTCCTAAAGGAAAGCTGCCTACAATTCTGACACAGAGGCCACTTAAAACTGTATAATAGTATGAGTGTGAACTATATCCACATATTGCTGCTGTAGCACTTCCATGTAAGCCACTAACCATACGCCCAAAACCCTCCCTCCCTCATCCCTCAGGATGAGAAGCTGTTGGTGTCCTTCCTGCGCAGTGCAATCGTAGACATGGCTCTCTACTTTGGCCCCCCAGAGAGCCTAAAGGCTACCTTCCAGGAACTCAAGCGGGAGAAACGTCACCACACCCTCTTATTGGGAGTGCTACAGGACCTGGTAACACACTCCTCCTTTCAAGTCCGGCAATATACCACCATTCTATTTGGGGTAAGTAGGTCTGTGGTGAACCCTGTGCTAAGCGTGTCAGTAGGTTGTAGCCTGAAGTGGTATGGAAATGGAGGCCTGGGAACAGGAGTGTCTATATCTAGCCTGTCAGTTTTTGTCAGGTACTCTTGGCTGGGAAGTAAGGGTGCTGGAAATCAACCACATGTATAGCTACTCCCAGTTCCCTTATTGTGTAGGTGATGGTTCGTAAAGTGGACGAGAAGCTAGTGATGAAAGTGATTCTACCTCATCTCATCAAGCTGGCCAGGGACTCAGAAATGTGAGAAAATCAGACCAGGTCATGGCCGACTTCCATGCCGACTGACCTTCTTCTACCTCTGTACCATACAGGGCTGTGAGAATAGACACCATTGAGAGCTTTGGAGCTATCATGGAGTCAGTGACAAGTAAAGACGTATGTATGAGTGTATAACTTGTATGGGTTCCGTTCATGCGTTGAATCCTGTCCCATGTTTCCATACCCATTCTTCAGATCTTGGTTCGAGTTCATGAGCAGTTTGAGGCCTTCATGGATCAGCAGCAGTACCGCGTGGACCACCAGGTGCTCATGGCCGTGCTTGGGACTCTGGCAAAAATCGGACCACATGCAGACCCTGTCTTTAGGGATGAGTGTGAGTACAGTCTCACTCCCTAATTAGGAACTTATAAGGGGAATGGAACGTGCGCATCCGTCCTTATAGCACTTTATCTTGTACCCGCTTCACCCCAGCATCTTTGTAGCTTTAGTAGAGGATGGAGTATCTAGGTATTGGCGACTCCCCTTCACCATTTCATTCCTCCCTGCTGCAGTCATAATCCCTCGATTATCAGACGTGTCTGTCGAGAACAACAAAGCCGATAACGAGACCAAAAGGAGAGATGTGGCACTGGCTCTCTTGGAGGCCTACAGGAACATTTCAGAGTGCTGTATCCTCCCGCGATGATCGGAGAATGGAGGGGCAAGAGGGGCAGAGGGAACCGAAAGGACAAGGAATGAATAGCTAGCAAGATGTTAGGTAGCCTTGTACCCATGGCGGGCTCCCTGATCCCAGTGTAGTATTAAGAAGATGTTAGGTAGTCTTGTACCCATGGCGGGCTCCCTGGTCCCCTTAAAGTAGTGTAGTATTTAAGAAGTTGAGCCTAAGATACGTTTGAAGGGTATGATTAGAGACAGCAGTTGTCATTCTTAATAATCTGACCAGTTGTTTCTGTGGAGCTGGTGACCACCTTTATGATTCCCGGTCTGCGGAGCCTGTCCCGGGACGTGGAGGCAGTGGAGCCAGAACAAGTGGTGAGGGCTAGGAGCCAGTTAGAGCACATGACTCTGCTCAGTGGGTAACTGTATGAGCACCACAGAACTATACATGATTGTGGTATACAGCTAATGTCCCCTTTAACTTGCAGCCTCTATAAGTACATTGTAACTCCTGGAATATTGTATTATACATGTACATTTTTGCTATATTATACATACCTCTCCTACTATAGCCTGCCGTCCAACAGCTGATTAGAAGCTGCCAATCAAAAGTACAGGAACATAAAAAAACCACAAGGTAAGCCTTGTTTCTGCAAACGGAGTGTTACTCTCTCTCGAGCTCCTTCCTTACCTCCTTCCCTCTCCTCCTTCCCAGCCACTCCAGTGATGGGAAGTCTGGATCCGGAACTTTTCTAAGTAAACTGGTACCACAATTTGACAAGGACATTAGCATTTCACCTACCAAGCTCTTCCGGAAGAAATCATAGCAATATGGAATTTTGTGTACCACATGTACTGTGCATAGGCTCAAACTTTTCTATTTCCTTTTTTTTTTGTGGAATTGTGTTGTTGATATGGTTTGTGTCTAAGCATTACAAACTCTGCAACATAATAATTATGGTACAGAAACGACAGAAAAAACACACCACGTTGCTGACTTAAATACAAAGAAGTTTGGTATATTTTGAGCTGTTCTAAGAACAAATTGAGTTGGGAAATGTACTATGGCTACATGTAGCATTATACATCTTTAGTATAAAAGTTAATCAGTGATATAGAAAAAGTGTAGTCAGAAAACAGACACACACCAATATAGGTAGCTATCACTGAGAAATATGGCAAAGGAACATTGCATTATTATGTGAAAGGATAATATATGTGTGCAAGGGTACACCACAAGCTAGAGTTGAGTGCTATATGCAACAATACATGTACATATAATAATATTGTTTGATCAAAGCCTGACCTTCACACTACATTACCAAACAGTTACAGTAGTAAACTTCTACAATGCAATTGTGTATTAAAATACAGTCACACGATTGTTGCCATGGTCACAAACAAACACAAACCCATTGATGTCAACTACTACACCTCTTGGGGAGCAGAACTCGCCTGGTCCTCTGCCTTCTGTGCCAAACACAGCAACACATTCACCAGACGTGCGGTAGATGAGGACTTGGTGGCGGAATGGGTCGGTCGTATAGAGCAGGTTACTTCTGCTGTCAATGTGAAGTCCAAAAGGAGTTCTTGTTGAATTTTCACCTAGCAAGAATTGTCGGCAGTATATTCCTGCTTCGTCAAGTATCTGAATACGATTGTTTCCAGTGTCTAGGACATACATGTGAGTGTTGTCAAAGTCCACACCACAAGGAAATTTGAACTCACAGGCTCCTGAGCCTTCACTTCCTAAGGATTTGATAAATTGAAGTTCTGTGTCAAAGATCAGAATCTTGTGGGCTGTGGGTATACAAACGTACAGTGTCCCATCTCTCCTGAACGTAATACAAAGGTTAGCTATGTCTGTAGCAATTCCACTCTGATTCTTGAAGTCTGTAGCTTTCAGGAGTTGCCTATCTCGGGAAAACTTTAGCAGAGTCTGATTTTTCTGTATGATATAGACATATCCATGACCATCAACTGCTATCCCAGCGGGGGCAGCCATTGTCTGTGTGCCTGGAATCAGGTGAACACATCGCGGCTCTCCTTTCCAGGTAATTAGAGAGAGTCTCTGGTTCTTGTATTCTATAACCCGTACTTCTTGTTTATCTGGTCCTAGAGCTAGGGCAACAGGCTGGTCAATGTGATATGCAGTCAACTGTTTGCCTAGTGTACTCGGGTCAACCTGTGCAAACATAGTAAAGGGACTGCTACAAAATGTGCATTCCATCCACTTTCACACTCAATCTCCTCTCATGTATGTATTGTATGTGATTGCATAAGTGGCTCTAGTACGCTTATGATGAGTGACATTACAATCCGAGATGGAATTGTTGAAACACCATTTTAATTCAGCCTTAATGTGGCTGAGATCCTTCACTGGTAGTGGGGCTCCATTGCTGCCAACTGTAAGTAGCATAGCCGTGGTGTCTGAGTTAACATCAATATTCAGAGCAGCTTTATCCTTAGAAAATTCCAGACTACAACACTTGGGGTCAATGTCTGTACTCTGTAGGGAGTAAATGCCTTCCCTGTGTGCATATGAAGAACGTCTGCATAAATATTCACTCCATGCAGTCATGCAAGGAGTACAGTACTTTATTACCTGTAAGGATTCTTTCAACTGAGCTTTCCTGTCATCCATATTTTCTCTTACTGGTTGCAGATCAGTATCTACATCTTGGTTCCCTTTGTTTTGCAGAGTAGAAGAATCACGTCATACATCGATAGAATACCTTTCTCTGAGTCGGTATGTGGCTTCAAGGGGTGATCAGATGGGCGTGGTAGTATTCTCACAGTATTATTTGCTGGAGAATACAAATATAAAATTACTATCTGGGGAGAACTATTTTCAGAACTATAAATGCACGCATGGTAACAGCATGGATAATACTTAGCTTTCTTCCCAGTCCCTAGTTTTATGTATAGCCAAAAAGCGGGGGTATTGGACCACATTAATGTGTCCTCCCTGGCTAGCAGCATGAAGAGGTGTTCCATTCAGATAACCTTTACACATTGAATCACACTGTTTCTCCTCAATGAGGTATCTCACTACTGCTTTTTTAGAGCTGCTCATAACGACTTTAGCTATTATGATTATGCTCATTGGTTACGCATATTTTACACCAGTTCATTAATTATTGACAGGGGGCGTATCTCTCACCCCACGAGTTACGTTGCGACTCGCTCAAATCATACCCATGACGGGTATAATATTATCTATGCCTTAATTAAACCGGCTTAGCCGAATCCATGTATAATATGTCCAAGGTACTAGGACTAAGGATAGTGATGCTTTTGCCGGTGGTGCGGTATAGAAACCTTTAAAATAAGACAAAGCTTCAATGTTAAATCTTTCCTGCGCATGCCACCCGCGCTTTCCAGGATGAGAAACACCTGGTGTGACCTTATACCACCCTCGTTAAATAAGGGATGGTACACTGTATGCTGCAGGCGGGGCTCCACCGGACTCCAGATTAAGCCGCTGTCGCACAAATATGGTAAGACTGGATATCAATAAATCAGGTAGATACTACTGTACAAACTGTTACTCAAAATTTAATACTGCAACAGAACAAAAGTGACGTAATCTAATCTGGACGTAACAATAGTACAGGTACTTTCCGCAAAGAGGTATGAAATTAGCTAATGCTAATACTGTAGCCTATGAATCCACACACCCGTGCATAGTATGTTTTTTCAGAAACTGTAAAACTGAGTCATCCAGTCCCCAAGTCCTCCCCCTCCAGACAAACATAGTTGGTGGTGAGTTCTCATCTGCTCCAGGTTCATAGAGAAAGAACCGACTCAGTTCAATAGCCAGGCTCGACTTCACCAATCCCACTCCACCCAGCTTCTCCAAGCCAGCGTGATACACCCTTCCACTTCCTGGTAGCATGCAGAGCTTGCTCGGCTGAAAGGGCACTGTCAGCATATTGCCTGCACCTCCATAAGAGAGTCTCTCAGAGCAGGTCTCAGACTCTGGTACACTTGCTTCTGATCTGTTACCATCAGCAACAGTACAGCTGTCAGTCTGTCCATGCTCAGCAATGTGCTGTATGACTTGTCCGCTCTGGTCAAGTAGGTGTGTGAAGACTATTGGTATGTCGTCACATTTGATGTAGTTCATCTCTCTCCCACAGGGGGACACAAAGGGGAAGTCCGCCTCATACCTGCCTGTAGTGTTCGGCTTCACTCTTTTGAAGAAAAACTCAAGAAACTTCTTGTCTGGTTATGGAGAGATGGAATATTTTTTCACCACTACATAAGACATAAAACTCACACCCACTCTACTTGGTGTAATGAACCAATTTGAATCCTTTAATTGGGTATAGTAAATGCCTTACCTTTGAAGCTGGTTATAAAGTTCTTTAATCTCACATCATCAAGGAACAACTGTAATGTAGAAATATATTATGTAATTATCAAGGATCACCACATTTAATACACCCCCCTGATGTGGATTCTTATGCGAAACGATTTTAGCAAAATCAGTCTGAATTTTACAGACACAAAGTCAGTGGAAGTAGCTACATTTATCAAACCTGTCCTTGATGGTCAATGTAGTAAAAGTATTCCCTTGACTTTGAAGAAGGTGCTTGTCCTTGAACATAGCTCACACATCTAGTGAGGCTGCGTAGAAGAGGCCTTGCCTTCAACCGGTAGAGTGCTGCCATAACTTTTTTGTTTATGTAAAATTTAAAATTTCGGAGAAATAGAATAGATACGTAACGCGCGGTAAATTTTGAAAATGGCTTCCTTTCATGCTAGCTCGCTGCTCTAGACTAGATATAAACAGACCAAAATGAGTACTTCAAGGGCAAAGAGCAGCTGGAAACTGTGTAAGTTGTGATTAATTTAATTTTGTCTTTTGACCTACTTACAGGCGCTGTAAGGTGATAATTTGATTACTATAAACAGACAAAAGCTGTGACCTACAGCTCATAAATGATCATCGCTATGTTGCATCATGCTACTCTTTCATTATTAATTCCCTGCATAAAGTGCATATTCAATTCAGAAATTCGCTTTGGAGTGATTGTGTGGTGTGCTTCAAATAGAAGTATATCACTTTAATTTCTCCAGGTGAGTTTGTTGCTCATAGCTCCACGGTGAACTGTCTGGCACTGAGCCCCAGTAATGGTCGTACTCTTGCCACTGGAGGTGATGACAGGAGGATCAACTTATGGATGGTTGGGCAACCCAATGCACTTATGGTATGGCGTAGACGTCTTTAGCTGTAGCTACAGTGGAATCCCTCTAGGTCAATCATTTATGATCACCCTTGGGACCAGCCCCAGTATCCTGATTACTGTAGCGTTCTTATTTCAGGGGGTAAACTTCTATGGGAAAGCAACGTCCTAGTAGGAGGGAGTCAGGATTAGAGATGGTTGCACTGTAGTTAATATTAGAAGCTACATTGGGACAATGCCTCCGGATCTTATGAAAATATAGCAAGGTGCAGTGAAAGGATAGTAATTTGGCTCCTGGTGATTTTTGATTGTGTATCAAGAAACTTTTCCGAGCAGCTTACCTACCTGTACTATCACTGTAGCTACAGACGTTCAGATTAAGCTCCCTTTCCGAGCAGCTTACCTACCTGTACTATCACTGTAGCTACAGACGTTCAGATTATGTAGCTACAGACGACCTACCTGTACTACAGACGTTCAGATTAGCCTCGTTCCCAGTCTCCACTCCCAGCTCCCTTTCCGAGCAGCTTACCTACCTGTACTATCACTGTAGCTACAGACGTTCAGATTAGCCTCGTTCCCAGTCTCCACTCCCAGCTCCCTTTCCGAGCAGCTTACCTACCTGTACTATCACTGTAGCTACAGACGTTCAGATTAGCCTCGTTCCCAGTCTCCACTCCCAGCTCCCTTTCCGAGCAGCTTACCTACCTGTACTATCACTGTAGCTACAGACGTTCAGATATGAAATGACTACTACAGTGTAACCAACTTTTTTAATGTGCTTCCTCAAAGTGAGCGATTTTACAATATATACATCATGCACCCACACGCACATGCACACACACACACACACACACACACACACATCACTAGAGTATCTCGGGTATCACTTCACCAGTTCAGAGTGTGGCCTTCAACAACACTGAGAACTGGATTGGGGCGGGGTCCAAGTCGGGAGTCATCAAGGTGTTTGACCTCGAGGAGAATAAAGGTAGGTCATGATCGTGCCTGCACTGGGTGTACTGCAATTTGTAGGCAGAAAAAGAGTGCCCCAGGTTTTTTTTTTCACAGTGATGGTCTTACTAGTCTCATTCCCTGGCTACAAACACCTGGAAGTGAGGCTGTGTTTATTATGCGCTACTAACTACCATCTCTTTCTATAGCTGTGCGTTCTATCAGTGGTCACAAGGCTGCCATTCGTAGCTTGGACTTTCACCGATATGGCGATATTTTGGCTTCTGGTTCGATGGACACCAACCTTAAGGTAGGAGCCCATGTTACTTAGCAACATACCATTCAGTGTTCCCACTGTAGCTACCTCTTAGGGTTGTGTATTTTCATCCATGCTGGCATCGTCTATTCTCCTCCTGCCTTTCAGCTGTGGGATGTCCGAAGGAAGGGTTGCATATTCACTTACAAGGGTCACAGTGAGGTCTTAAACTGCATCCAGTTTAGTCCGGACGGAAAGTGGATCGTGTCAGCCAGCAGCGACTGTACAATAAAGGTACATGTACTAAAATCATTGGTGCCTATAGCATACTGACAGGGTTTCATACAGGATTTTTAGTTGGGGCGGGAAAAACATGCGATACGCAGCTGTGTGGAGAGGCACGCCCCCCAGGACTTTGCTTCCCCTCAGAATTTGTAGTTTAAGCAGTCAGAGATGGCTTGTGGTGCCTTGTGGGGGCCCAAAAGAAATTCTGAGCACCAAAAAAATATATGATGTTACCAAGATTTTAAGGGGGGGGGGAATATCCCCCTTCCTGCCCACCCACCCCCACTGTATAAAACCCGGACTGAATAATATTAGTAAGGCTTTATTAGCCTTGTTCCCAGTCTCCACTCCCAGCGAATGTTGTAAAAAACGCTTTTTTTACAACATGCGGAAAAAAGCTGGGAGTGGAGACCAGTAACAATGCTAAGCCTTTGTTATAATCAACCTTCATCATGTTTCCACACAGGTGTGGGACCTGAGTGCAGGCCGCATGATTGCTGACTTCAAGAACCACACTGGTGCCGTCATGTCAGTGCAGTTCCACCCGAAAGAGTTCCTCCTGGCCAGCGGGAGCTCTGACCGAACGGCCAAGTTCTGGGACCTGGAGAGCTTCCGGCTGGTGTCAGAGACGGCACCTGAGGCCACTGGGATCAGGTGTATTCAGTACCACCCTGAGGGGGTAGCGCTGTTCAGTGGAGCGCAGGACTCACTTAGAGTTAGTTATTTGAAGCTGTGATTCGGGAGCCCATCTACTGTAACTGTAGCTGGGCTATGTACTGTATCTTAGAGCAGGAATAGCAGTTTAGTGTTGGGTAGGCCCTTTTGCGAATTGGTACAGTGGTTGGATGTACATGATAATGAAACAAGGTTGGCTATTAATGGATGGGTAGTGGCCTCGTATTACGTATTATTTAATCAGTTTGCTATGTGAAGTTTAATCTATAAGGGATAGTAGGTGTGGTTGCGATAATGTATGCTCCGGGATAGGTAAGCCGTTGCTGTATGCGAAGAGTAGGGGATTATTTATTGTTGTTATTTGTGACTAACATTCCTCTAGGTGTACGGCTGGGAGCCTGCAGTCACTCACGACGCCCTGCCCATCCACTGGGGTAAAGTGGCAGACATGGCCATGTCTGGTGAACAGCTGGTAAGTATTATGTATGAGCCCTGTTATTTGCTTCTTGATACACACTATTACCAAGACCTCTTTGTGATCTTCCACTGAGTGCTGTGCTGTGTAGTCATTTTCCTGTCTTTCCCTTACAGATTGGCGCCTCCTTTGCTCAGACCAATGTCAGCCTGTGGTGTATTGACCAAAAGGTGGGTGAGCAGCACACAGTCACCATCCAGTTCAGGATTCTGTAGTTATTGGAGTTTCCCCTTTCCCACCATCCAATCATCCACTCACACACACATGCACACACACACTCATAGAAATTGAAACTGTTCTCAGGCACGAGTGTGAGTCCCACTGAGCGAGAGGTCAGCCCACCTCTGTCAGCCAGGTACGGACACGGGTGATCAATGGCCGGCCGACATACATGTACATTGTGATGTAAAAGCTGGCCTATGTTTCTTCTTACATCCGTAGTGGCAGAAGGCTGTTTGAATATCAGAGGGAAGAGGTGGCGTCCGAGAGGCATTCCACTCAGGCCTCGCAACCCAAGACTCAAGAACAGCAGCCTCAACAAAGGTAACACCAAAAGCTATGGTGTTCTACTGGCTGAATAGTATAGTTACTCAGTACCAGGGAGCCCCTTTTTTGAAAATCAAAGTCTCTGAACCTTTTAGTGTGCTCTTACAAAATTTAACATAACCACATAGCATTATGTGTAAGACTAGGACATGCAGTAAGGTGTACATCTGGTAAGGAGTGAATACCATCGTCGTCAAATTCCTGCTAATCTAAATCACTGGTTCATTTGGTGCTTACACAGGCCCCCCTCTGAGGAAGGTAAAGAGGGTGGAGACTCTCCTCCCATGGAACTGAGAGAGGAGGAAAGGAAGCAAATTTTCGAAAAAAGACTAAAATTAGGTATTAATCCCCAATGTATAACACGGTACAGCTAGCCTTGTGATTCGGTAGCAGCTATTACCTCCTCTCCTGAGTATTATGTGAGTGCAATATTACGTAGTGCGAACCCCTCCGAAGCGGACCCATGATCCCTTCCAGCCTCCAGTGGACGACAACCCTCCTGCTGTGGTACCCCCAGCTGATAGACCGTCCTCTCAGCATCCGAGGGTAGAGCCCTCCCAGGACCCCACTAACGACATAATAAGGGCCTTCAAGGCGCCAGTGGTATGTATTGTGTATTGTATTGTAAGTGTGGATACTGTTGGAAAGATGAATGCAGATGTATATTAGTCTTTGTTTCCAGGCCTCCCTACCCATGTGTGTTACGTAACGTGAGTGAGTGATCAGCTCTTCTGCTTGCCGTGCTCACTATGTAACATGCATGGGCGGAGAGGCCTGTGGACAGGGCTAGGGAATATGCACATACTTCTAGAAGCTAGGCGTCTATATTTAAAAATTAAAAAGTTGATTCTTAATTTCTTCAGCAGAGTCAACCCTCAAAGCCTAGCCACAGTAAAGATAGCAGAGTGGTCGGAGAGATTCAAACAAGTACTGTTGTTTTTTTTATTGTGAGAGCATGCAGTCGGTGTACAACAAATTTATGCTTTCTACTTAATTGTTCTCAGATCACACTGATGTCTGCCAGATTCTGAAGAGCAGACTGTCAATCTTGAAGAAAGCCAGATCTGAGTGGTCTGTCAGTGATCCAAAGGTGTGCATGTCACTGAAGCTGACCTCCACTTTGCTCTAAATCTGAAATTCCTTCTTTTTTTTTTGTTTCTCTCTACAGACTGCTCTGGAGGTTGCAATCAACTCTGGCAACCAATCTGCTCTCATGGATCTCCTAAATGTTCTGCATCTCAAGAGGTACATTAAGCATCCCACATGGTTACAGATTCAGCATTGGCACTTACCTCGTCTTCATTATAGGACACTGTGGACATTGGATATGGCAGTGGCAATTCTACCTGAGCTAAGATTATTGTTCAAAAGCAAATACGAAGCGTAAGTCCGCACTATATACAGCCTTATAGTGGTATGAATAATATGCTATTGAGCTATATGCATGTACGTAGCTTGGTATTCTTGTCTACAGGTACATTGTGTGTGGCTGTAACATACTCAAGCTGATTCTAAAGAGTTTTGGCCCATTGATCAAGACCAACTTGGCTTCGCCACCCTCCCAGGGTGCACAAGGAGTGGACATCACAAGGGAGGAAAGGTACGCATTGTTAAGTAGTATTTGCTTCATCCCCAAACTCTCCCCCCATGCATGACTTGGAATACCCAGTGCCTGAACCTCAATAGGTTATAGTTTTCAAGGATTGTGTCTGTGTCTAGCTAGACATCTACTCATAAAAGAAAAGACCATCTTTTCAGGTCAGTGCTATTGGAGTTGAACCTTGATAAGTTGAAACAATACCATTTTTTCCTCATGTGTGAAGCCTGATCATGAATGAGCCATCTTAGGAATTATTATACAAGATAACTACATGTATATCCCATAACCCACATGTATGTTCTATTAATACAGGTATGAAAAATGTCATATTTGCCATTCCCACATAATGAGTCTGAGGGAGGACATCTGGAGACTGCAGAAAGGATCTGGGCTCTCAAGTAAAATTATTAAAGAACAGGCTTTGGTGGATGTATTTTCAGTCCTAGACTAAATGAATACATGTGATAGATGATGAACTTTATTTATATATTGTGTATATATATATATGGTGTATGTGCAACAAATGCGTGATTTGTGTCTTATAAAAACCTTTATACATGAAACTGTATTCTACATAATATTATGCCTGCTTAGTAGTCTCACTTAAATTAATTGACATTAAATTGGTACTTTCAGTATTGAGGGTTTTACATAACCGGCATTCTTTCTCTGAAGATGAGGCGGCAATTCCTTCATTTCTTGGAATGCCCAGTGGTGGCAGGGTAATTTGAATGGATGTCTGAATGTCTAACTGTAGCTTAGAGATATTTGCACACTGGTGTTGTCATTGATAACACCAGATGCGACAATTCTTAGCATCCTTGTGGTGAAACTTCTTGAGGGAGTTAGCTTTCTTCCACTGAAGGCATCAAATAATTGCTTTTGCTAACTTGTTTGGAACCGTTTAAAATGTGGTATACTTGGGATCTGGTTTTTTGCTTGCAGCCTTTTTGTTTGTATATCGGATGCACCAGCCTCCATCCCTCCTGGAGAGTCACACACACCTGACTCTGGGATCAGATTGTACCTTTCCCCAGACCACCCCGGAGCGTTGGATAGGCAACAACTGGGGGCTAACCCGTTGCGCTTGCCCAGTCATCCTTTTAGCTTCAGAATTCTGAAAGAAAGTTACCAGCATATTGGCTATAGGCTTAGAAAGCCTAGAATCGATAATGGGGGGGGGGGGGGCAATCCCCAACTCAATTATTGGGGAGGCAACGCTCAGATCCATATCCCAGGCTGTAAATGAACACGTCACCTTGACTTTCTGCCAACTTTTTGTCAAATTTAGTATTATTAACCCCAGCTGGATGAAACTGGTTGTTTTGGTATGAGCAGTACATGGCCATAATCAATAGATGCCCCCTTATAATAAGGGAGCAAAGTCCTTCTTATAAGGGAGCAAAGAGTGGGGGGGAAACTCTTTGCCCCCTTCTTATAAGAACTTCATAGCCGCAAGACTAGCCTACTGGTGTGCATGCATTGAGGTTCAGCACCCCACAGCCGCGAGACTCTAACCTATTGAGGTTCACTACCCACTACACTATGTGCTGAACCTCAATCGGAGCAAAGAGTGTGGCACTCTTTCAAAGTCTTTGTCCCCTTATAGGAAGGGAGCAAAGAGTGTGGGGGACACTTTGCTCAGAGAGTTTCCCCCACTCTTTGCTCATGGACTCTAACGTCGACGTGAGACTTAGACGTCGACGTGAGACTCAGACGTCGACGTGAGAGACTCTAACGTCGACGTGAGACTCTAACGTCGACGTGAGACTCAGACGTCGACGTGAGACTCAGACGTCGACGTGAGACTCTAACGTCGACGTGAGACTCTAACGTCGACGTGAGACTGTCGACGTGAGACTCTAACGTCGACGTGAGACTCAGACGTCGACGTGAGACTCAGACGTGAGACTCAGACGTCGACGTGAGACTCTGACGTCGACGTGAGACTCAGACGTCGACGTGAGACTCAGACGTCGACGTGAGACTCTGACGTCGACGTGAGACTCAGACGTCGACGTGAGACTCTAACGTCGACGTGAGACTCAGACGTCGACGTGAGACTCAGGCGTCGACGTGAGACTCTAACGTCGACGTGAGGCGTCGACGTGAGACTCTAACGTCGACGTGAGACTCAGGCGTCGACGTGAACTCTAACGTCGACGTGAGACTCAGACGTGAAACTATTATTTATAAGCCGATTGAGGTTCAGCACATAGTGCATTGGGTAGTGAACCTCAGTAGGTGAGGCTGTGGGGTGCTGAACCTCAATGCACGCACCAGTAGGTTAGTGTAGCCAGCTATGAGATGCTGAACCTCAACGCATGCGCCAGTAGTCTAGCAGCTATGAGGTGCTGAACCTCAATGCAGTCCAGCACCTGGTGCTAAGACAAGTAATGTGTTCAATGAAAATATGAAAAAGGGGGGGCCACACTCACAGAGTTGGTTAGTGGTAAGGTGGAAGTATCTTAATCACTTAGCTACTTTCCACTCCGAAGTAATGTTTTTGGCAGATTAGCTTTAACAGGGCTAGCTCTGCAATCGGATGCATGGCTGAGCTAGCCGGTTAGACTGGCGCTGTGAATAAGACAGTTCAAGCTCAGTTGATCCATCCATGTGCCTGTTCTCAGCCGGTTTAATGCAATAAAACCTCAGGCTTTGCCCCGCTTAATGTACCCCTCGCAATAATGCAAATTCTCACGATGATCTGTAGGGGTAATTCATGCACTTAGGTACAGTAAAGGGAATTATAATATTATTACATTGTCATAAACTCTCCCTGTTGTATAAAAATTAAGAATTTTTCTACAAGAACTTCATAAAAGAACCACAGAGGATCAATCAGGCAGCTGCATACTTCACTCTCTCAGCTGCTATAAAGAACTCTTTCGTATTCTGAAGACTATGCCAGCCAAGTGGTCCAACTTCACAGTCCGCACAGATAAGATACTTCACTGACTCTCCAACTGTCTTTGAGAACCCCACATTCTCAAAATGCCACATGTCCTCCACCAGCCAGAACTTGGAGAGGGTGCTTCCCGTTGGCTCAGTACCAATCTTGTACTTCTCTGTCGGATGCGGCATAAAGATCTACATGTAGGGAAGACAGAAAGTGTTAGTACCTGAAATTTAAATTCATAGGGAAAAAAATTGTGAATTGCTCAACTCTATGAAATTGAGTAAAAAGTAGTGGTAAAAAGTCAAAAGGGTTGTACTAACAGGATCAACATGTCTAGGGATGTTTTTCACTGTTTAAAGTCCTAAAGATCTATTGTTTGGTTGTTGGTACCAAAGCAGCTGAGTGATAGAGAAGAGTGGTCTTTCAACACTGAATACCCTTCCCTCTGTTTCTGTTTTTTTTTCACAGCTGCCAAAAAAACCTGTGAGGGTAGGCCTGGGCATGAGGCTACCTACTGAGGTTCAGGTTGAGGAGTTGGTACTGTCTTAGCCTTTTCCTAGGCCGGGGGGGGGGGGGGGGGGTGGCCTGCGAATGAGGCTAGTACTGTCTTGGCAAGAAGTTAGCCAGCTACAAGTTAACAGACAGCTAGTAATGCTATAACACAGCTAGTAAACTTGACATAATTTAGAGATTCAACAGGTGAGGCTACCCACCTCTTTCTCCACCAATTTTCCATAGCCAGGCCTCATCACTTTGCACTTGCAGTAGTTACAGATGAGGAACATCTTGTTCTTGCCCTCCTCTGGTCTTTCAACATCCCCGAACTCCACGAAGGATTCCGCGTGGGACTTGGATTGACCGGTCAGCAGACTCAGGGTAGCTGCACTGATCTGCAGTCCTTCCTCCTAGGATTGAAAGATGATCAATTTGCAAGGTCTATCAGAAAATAACCACTGGGTTAAGCATATGCTATATTATCTATGGTTAAGCCAACCTTTGGTTTACTATCTCCTTGGCCTAGCTGTCCTCCCTCCGGCTTGTCACCTCCTTCTGCCATACTCTCTTACAATCTTACTCGTCTCTGGCACAACTTCACTAGGCTGCTCTAGTCTACTAGAGTATCGTACGTTTAATATATAGCAGAATCAGCACAACGTGAGTCAGCTGCAGTAGGTCAAAGGTCAAGTCATAATTTATCTTTGCACGTGTCCCGTACAATTCTTTCAACGATCGACCGCGGTACCGAGGAGTGACGATGCCCGGAAAAGACAAGATCAGTGTAAAGAGGTCCTTGTGGATTAGGGCATTCAGCAGGCGGGAGAAATGGGAAGATAAGGTGGGTTTCTATTTAGTGCCCATTTGCTCAATCATGCTGCAGCTGTCAGATGCATAGCTGGCAGGTATTGATATTGATTACATTCTCCAGTCATGTGTATGCCAGCCTCTGCATTTTTATTTATAGCCCATTATGAATTTAAACAGCCACATACGCACAGCAATAGCTGCGTAGCTATAATTAATAAAATTTTCCAATGCAGCACAAGACTAGATCAAAACTAGCTAATAGCCATGATCATTGGTCTGCTGTATTAACTCTACCGACAAGGTTTAAATAGGCTCACTCCTTAGTGACTGTTGCAGGTGGTGTGTACGAGATAGCATAACTCTTTATGCACCAGGAGAATGTCTGCTCCTACTCTGCTATCTGTGATTGGGGTAGGGATTTTATAAAGCACCAGTAAAAATAATTTAGCCTCGAAGTGGTGTTTTCGTTGGCATGAAATTACATATTAAATTTGTAAGTGCATCTGGCTGATATTGTACTGATAGCTAGAGCCGCCATAATGTAAGAGTGTGGAATGTCCTAATGGTCCAGTTTAAGGCCTCTAGGTTGAAGACATAGTATTCTCCACAGAAGTGTAATTGTGGGCTTACTATCTAACTTTTTTAGGAGGAACTCATGGACGTGATCTACTGGATGCGACAGCTGCTATCCCTTGTCATCGGGGTGGCATGGGGCATCATTCCATTGGAAGGATTTGTTGGAATGCTCCTGTAAGTTACATGTAGACGCTATCAAAGAATTAGCTGCTAGCCCCGTTTCCCAGTAGTACTTGCGAAAAAGAGTGGAGGCTGGGAATGAGGCTATTAGCTGCATCCATATCACACACACACACACACACAGGTATCTGTTCCTAAACGCTGGGATAGTATTCCTCTACCACACATTTTACTTGAGAATAGATGACGATGAGTATGGAGGGCTGTGGGAGTTGGTCAAGGAAGGTTTCATGACATCCTTTGCTCTGTTTCTTGTGAGTGACAATCAGTAGAAAGTGAGCCTGTACTATGCTGCATATATGCACTATTGGATGCCTAGACACTACCCTGCTGTTTTTTTTTGGAAAATAGGAGCCTTGGAACCAGAATAATACTGTACATACCCACCTCAAGTTTACTGCTATACAAGCAGGGAGTACGGTTTTGCCTCCGCCCAGCTTTTATCGCTTTGCAGGGGGAGTGCTTGGGAATGAGGCTAGTTTTACGTGATGTTGTACTGTTGGCATGGAAACCCCGAAGTTAACTTGTCTTTTGCTCCTTCCATCCAGGTGTGCTGGATCATTTTTTACACAGCATTCCACCATTCATAAAGTCACACACTCTTGAACCACTTCTTTCAGCTTTAATCTCTTCATTGTATATTGTTGACCATGCAGTTCTATTTATACCATTGTGTTAGTGGTAGAAATTAAATTCTAGAACAAGGTTGAATAATTAGAGAGCATGATATTATACATGTATAGACAAGCAGGAGCCCTTGACCATGAGAAGGTTCTGGGAATAAAAATAAATTTCATTCTACTGCCTCAGCACTGATTGATAATAAGTGCCAGTACACATACACCATGAATATTCCATTGTCTGGATCCATGATGTCATTGCACCTTTCTTGGTAAGACTTTCGTGATTATGGGTTTCGGTCGGTTTTTGAAAATGATTTTTTGAGTGATGAGTGCAACTATTTCATACTCGGTGGCTGTCTGTGCAGTACCAGTTCTTTTCTCTAATTCTGATGGGTTCCATTCTGTATTGGAATCAAGATCTGGGTCCAGACTAATATCCTGGCAATCACCCGTTCCACTAGCTCTCTTCTTTAGCACCGCAAACGGCTTTTCCAACTCCACGACTTTACCCGTCAGCAGATGGTGCCCCAGGATCAAGTTTGGCACACCCCTAGCGTCAAAGTGAAGGTCTCCAATGTGCATGCCAGCAAACGGAACTTGGTCTCGGGTCTCCAGGAGGCCCTGTAGTTCCACCAGTCCCCACTGTCCAGGAGAGTCCGACATCTGGAGCAGTATTTGCACCATATTGTCAGTCTTTGTCCTAGACCTACCGCGTGAAAAAATGTTGGAAGTCTTCAAGTCTGGCCTCCACCTATGAGCTCTTGGACGATACCGGTACCGTACCGGTGTATGGTATGTGGCCTATAGGCCTAGATGGCTGCTGTGGCATGCGTATGGGAAATCAGAGCGATCTGGAGCAAACAGCACGAGTGAAGATATGAAATGAAATGCAGAGTCAATCGCAAGGTTGATAGCTTTAATATGCATGTGACTGAAAATCCAATCACTCCTGTCAACAGAGTAAGATGTTAGTATAGTAAACAGCTGCAAACCCACTGTAAATTATTGATACAATAATCTAAAATGCATAATATATAGAGAACCATGAACTGCTAGTGACATATAGTTTTATTTGACCCTGTAAAGACTTTCATGCACTAACACGAGTGAAGAGAAAGAGAGGAGAACGGAGTGGCCGAAGCCACAGAGCAGCTGCGGACCCTGTCAGCGTCGCCACCGGCCATGCTCGCTCCATGACCTCTTTTATCCAGTCTGCCCTGGGCAGTGAGGCTGGAGACGTGGAGGGGAGGGAGGCAGGGGAGGACGAGGGGGGCGTCTCCCGGTACACTAGTACCGGCTGTGTCCCGGGAGGAAAGGCAGCCGGAAGAGGAGGGAGGAGGGAGCAAGGAACTACAGCAAAGAGGAAACCTAGGAGAGGTTGGTACTGTTAGGAACCCAGTTCAGTACCAGATATGGGTTATGGGTTCCCAGTACTGTATGCCATTGACTTCAAGGTCTCTTAATTACGTCAACCAAGCTGTTGTTCATCACGGATTCTCCCTGCAACTAGTCTTGTGCCACCCTTCCCCAGCCCCTGCCTCAAAAGCTGAGTAATTGCTACTTGGTTGATTAGGCTGGCTTGCGAGATAAAGAATGAGCTTGGTTCCCTCTTGGCTATCTCTCGGACCAGGGCTTCATTTGGGGGAGCCCCCCCCCCTGGGATTTTAACCCTTCAAAATTGAATATTGCTTATTATACGCATTCCCCCAAAATGTCTTCCAACTTGCTTTTGCCCCCCCCCTTGGGGGTTTTCCTAAATGAACCCCCATCTCCACATTTTTAGTTACGTGTATGATAAAATATAGTCTTTAGTCTCAGGTAGTTTCCCTCTGCTCCCATCCTCTGCCAGGTGGGAGAGCCAAGCGGGGGAGGATGGCTGCGGCGACAGCAGCAGTGAGGTGGCCTGGCTTCGAGGAGGAAGGGGAGGGGGAGAGCAGCAGCTCTGACATCCAGACCTACAGTGACAGCGATGAAGGAGACCTCCATGATGATGACACCGAAGGTAGCGCACTGTCACTGGAAACCAAATAGGAGGTCGTAATAATTATAGGGTTGTACCCACACTGGTTGACACAGGCCGCCTCTCAGCTTCTTTTACCACACTTTGCAGTAGTTCTGACAGTTATTAATAAATATCACCGAGATCACCCCTCCAACTCTGATCGAAATATATACGGTTTGGGATTGTCATGGAAGATTCCTGTGACTGGCCAAAATTGGTAGAATCTAAACAAGCCAAAAGAATTAACAGTACCTTGAAGTCAAATTGGCAGTCACCGTCATGCGTTAGAGATAGTCATTTTCATTAGAGTATTTTAGACTCCGACCCGGACTGAGTGAGGCTAAATGCTAGTAATCGCATGGCTTTGATTCCCTCTGATGTCCTCAGATGCTCCCAGCCAATCAGATGACATCCAGGACTATCTCGACCAGACTACTGAGTCAGTTGGAAACACAATGAAGTGGTCGGAGCCTCGGCAGGCTGTACGGCAAAGGAGGAAGGGGCATGGCAGCGGCAGAACAGTGGGACAGTGGCCGGTCACCACCTCCACCCCCTGTCACCGCAAGGAACCCACTGACGTGAGTTGCAGCTTTTAAGCATAACACATCATTCTCAAAGTCCAGCATAGTTGTTTTTCAAGTTCTTATTTCTATAGACTGCTATATTTGGCATAGTCTTAAAGCCAACAGCTGTATACAGTAGAGTGGTACACCAGTTGGTGTATTTTTCTTGAACGCAGTGTTTGACTGAGAGAATCGATGACTTTGAGTCTCCTTCGAGTGAAGACGATGCTGCCTATCGCTCACACCCACCCTCCCCACCCTCCCAGTCTTCACCCCTTCACTTCCACCCTTTTACTGTTGCCATGACAACAAGAACCACCGCTCAGAAGACTAATCCCCTAATTGGTAGGGGCCTACCCGCATCTCCCATTGAATGTGCATCCACACCTGAAGACATGAGAATAGCCACGCCCCCTAGCTCTCCAGAGGTGCTGACCTCTGTTTCTGATTTTAACCGAACAAAACCTAGTGAATGGATAAAACAGGTACAGCTGGAATCATCGGAATCGAATAGAGGTGATCTGAATGACACCATGAAGACACCGCATCAGCATCAGCGTTCGTATCAGTGTCAAAGTGAATCCAGCAAAAGAGGTGGCAAGGGAAGGAAGTTTATTGCAGGTGGTCTGGCGGAGCGGCTCCAGAGAGTGGCCAGATGTGAGGACTCGGAGGCGATGGTCTGGGAGCACCGGGCGAAGAAGCTGGAAGAGAAAGACTCAGGTGAGTTATTGGCTCTCTTGAGAGACAAGAAATGGCTAGCTAGTTAGGGATGTGTGGTTTGTTCTCTGCAGACGCAGACGGCTGTGTGACAGTGCACATTCTCTCTCTGGCCAACTCCCACTTCTTGTTTATTGCTAGATGCCGGGTACTCAAAGGCTCTCCCTTGCTACAAGCATGCACACAGACAGGCAGACATGCACTAAAACAAGAGAGAGTGGATGACACACAAGACTCTACTCAATTCAGTACACAATCTCCACCTCATGGCGATGCCAATGGCCGTTCCTTCCATTGCTCGCGTTTACACGATCTGAGAGTTGGGAGTGATGGGGTATTGGATTCAGCATCTATGCATCATGGAATGGAGACACAGTCATTGGAAGAGAATAGGTTTAATTCTGCTTCTAGTAGAGGTATTCAGTCTGGTATGCAACCAGGGGGCGAGGATGGAATCAGGACGGCCCAAGGACTGCTAGCACTCGGAGAGTGTGGCGAATTTGTTGAGACTGCATCTGTGAATGTCACTAATGAAACTAACTCCTGCAAGGATGAAGAAGTCACAGTGCTCTTCTCGCTCCGGTCTGCTGGGTTTCTCGGTCTGTGTGCAGGCAGCTGTGTCAGGATACACCCACCATGGTGAGCCAGGGGTATGTTGCCATGGTGAGCCAAGGGTATGTTGCCATGGTGAGCCAGTATGTTGCCATGGTGAGCTAGGGGTATGACTACCTTGTGTTAGCCTATCTTGTTACATTTTTCTGGGTATGTAGAATAAAAGTGTGACGTGTCTTTGGACTGGCTTAAGAAGAAGAAAGATGAGCCTTGGACTCGCGCCTGCATGACCTGCGACCTCTGCAATGACAGGAATGTTTGCACCAGGATGTGGAAGCTAATGACGTGTAGAAAAATGCAGCTTATGTCTGATGACGCATTAATGCATACTAAGTGTTATAAGACAAACTTTTCTGGAAGGGAAAATGACTAACCTTCAATTTAAAGACTGTTAATCTCTCCTCTCTTCTGCAGGCAGTGTCTGTCTGTCCCAAACTCCTGCCATCATCACGTTCTCTTGTGCACCAATTTTTACCAGTCCCTGGGCCACGTCCCCCTGCCCCGGCCTCCCACCATCCTCGCTCCTACCTCCCCCCTCCCTCCCTGCAGGCAAAAGGGGGTGGAGGGAGTGTACGGCCTCGTGTCACCAGAGAAGGTCCGCAACTCACCTCACAGCCTACTCATCAAGTCACCGGTCAAGGTGACTCTAATTACATTATAGCAGATTTCAATTACTTTTTGTGTACAACTTTGCCTCTTCACTGACTCAGGCGCTTCAGCCAATGCGATTATTTTCTGGTCAGAAGGATGCAGATGAAACTCTGATGAGAGCACACCACATGGTTCACGAGACTACTACCCATCTCCATAGCGACAGCATCACCATGGTAACTGCAGCACCCACGGACGGGAAGAACATCGGCGAGCTCAGTGCTGCAACGAGGAGCTTCATTCAGGGGAGATACCAGGAGATCAAACCCTGCACTCTTGCTGAAGCAATGGAGCATGCCCACTGTGGCTTGGTAAGCTTCACCGCAAAGGTGTGTCGAGTCTACCGGAGGGAGTTACCCCAAAGGCAGGAGGGAGACGAATTGAACCCGTGAGTTTATGAGCCCACCTGTTGTATAGTCGATGATTAAGATTTGAACCTGAAATCTCTATGCAGTTTTGGAAGTTGAAGCTAAATTCTGTTCATTTCTCTCACCCCCCTTCTCTTCCATCCCATTTTCACCTACCCCCTCTTCCTCCACCCTTCATCTTCCCCACCCTATCTTCCCATCTTTCCCACCCCCTCTTCCTCCATCCCATCTTTACCCACCACCCTCTTCCCCCACCCCTCCTCTCCCTCTCCCTCTTCCCCCCCCCCCCCCCATTCTCCTATAGACCGTTGCGTTCTTTACGCCAATCCTTCCTCCAGCATGCCAAGCTCCAGCCAGCCAGACCTCAAGTGGTCTGTATGAGGTACACTGGATTATACGTCCTCCCATAGTGTAAGACTGTACACCACTCTTCCAGGGTTAAAATAACTGAGCACAGCTGCAGTGACAGAGTCCAGTATGCGGTGTCGATGCCCTTATTATTAACACTTGAAGGACTATTGTCACAGATATGTAACATACAACTGCCCAGACTTTATTTAAACTGACCAGTTGGACTAACTGGCCCGTCCCCTAAGGGTTAATTAAAAGACCGCCAAGTATAATGCCGAGGCAGTGACAAAAGTGTGTATGGCTTCCTCTCCCCCTCAGGTGGGTGCTTCTGGTGTGTGACTCCAGTAGGGTGTTCTCGGAGGTCCAAGTCATCGAGGAGACCCAGCCCCCCTGGTTGGTGACCTAGCCCTACTGTACACTTCCTCTATTTTAGCAGCCGTTGTGCCAATTCTCCTACCTGCGGCTGTGCAGGTGTGACCTTGTGAGGTTTGGAGAGGAGAGAGCCTTCCACTTCATCAACGTCAGGGTGGCCCACAGAGCAAACCCAAGCAAGTAAGAAACGTGCATCGTCCCCAGGCCATACTGCCCCACGAAAGAGTGCACTCTTTCGTGGGGGGGATGTGTGGCCTGGAGACGAGGCTAGTAAGAAACATGCATCCAATAGACCATATTCGGTTAAGATGACTTTGGGCATTTATGCTGCTACGGCAACAAAGGGCCCTGCATGTAATGTTTATCACACAGAAATGTCATCTTTCAAATTTGAAGTAAATTGGACCTTAAATGGTGTAGATATGACCTCACAAACTTATACACATTTTACATATGCTCGGTATGCAATGTACCTATTCCTCCACTCATCAACTCTATAACTTCTGCCCTGCAGAACTCCAGGGCTCTTCTCTCTCCTGTCGTCACTGAGGCTGGGACCTGCTGGCAGTAGCCAGGTGGGCTGATGCCATAGATTGTGGTGCTGGCCTCAAGAGGTGCATCAGCTAGCGCTAAATCTGTCTTTGGTTTTACAGGAAAGCTCGCAGACTCCTCTTGGTCCTCCGCCCTCTGGCCCCACCCCCACCTTCTGCTACACCCTCCTCTGCCAATCAGACAGCAAAGCCGTGCCTTATCCCAGCGGAGGACAACTGCCTCCGGTGATGGCCTGTCCCGGCAGGGAGGAACAGCCTCAGGCTCAGTCGCCCCTGACGACAGCACGGTCAGCTGCTGGTGATGGCGAGCTGGCTCATCGTAGCAGCATCCTAGCGAGAGTGGTGCACCTACAGTGTGAGGTAAAGCTGTTCAGAGTGTTATACCTATTAATAAAAGTTTGTTCTAATTAAGGCACTTTTTGTTCAGGTTGCCCAGGAGACAGACGATGAGGGGCACTTCTCACTCCAAGAGCCACGCCCCCTCTATGGCCACTTCCTCTTTGTAATCACCAGTGCTGATGCTGCGCTTTCCGATGGTAACCGTTGCCAGGCAACCATCAGAGTGTACCTGAAGCCCAGTTTCAATTTCAGTGATCTTGGGTGGGTGCTGTCTACTCCAGGGTCAAGGGTCCTTCTCAGAGATGTGCTCTGTGAAGGTAAACATAACTTGAGTAGTTGCACATGCTTTCAATAGACCTTTTAATGGGGTTAAAAGAGGAGCACTAGATGAGATACTACAGCGCTTTGATGTAGTTTCTTGTATGAAAACAGAAACATGCTTGTATGTATAGCACATCATCTAGTGTCAGTTATTTCTAACCCATAGCCATAATTATGGTACTGGTGATGTTAGTCCTAGAAACCACAAGCCACGGTTCTTACCACATGGTTGCTATGGATCATCGGCCCAGTGCATGAAGGCCGAGAATGAATGAGCTAAGCCTCATACCCAGGCCGTCCCTCGCAGTTTTTTTGGTGCAGCCATGGAAAAGCTACGAGGGTACGAGGCTATGAGTGAGCTCCGTTAGAAGATATGCTGGAAACTAGGCCCATGGGGCTGTGTGTGCAAGGGCAATCACTACTATAGCATGTATGGACAGAGATATTGAGACTCCTCTTGACTTCCCTCTCTGTATCATGCCTTGCAGGTGACACAGAAAAGCACTACAGCATGGATACCTGTTCCATGGTGATACCAGTCAGAGCTGAAGACTTGGGACCCGGACTGGTGAGTATAGGAATCGAATCCGATTCTCCATTCCTGAATCTCATTCCAAGGCTCCCCTCCAAGCAAAGGTGCAAACAGCAACTGCAGAGTGGAGCCTGAGACCAAGTTATGATTAAAGCTATACCAGTACCGCTTTCCGAGCCTCATTCCCAGGTTCTCTTCCCCTCCCTGCCTCTGAAAATTGGGATGCTTTTCTTTGTAGTGTAAGCAATAAAAGCTGGGGTGGAGGCCCGAGAATTTCTGTTACCTCAGTCTGAATCAATGGAGTATTAAGGTTAGAGCCAGGGTAAGGGATTGTTTCTGGAAGTGGAGGCGTAACACAGCCAGGTACACTACCTACCACTGAGCACTTGCTAGAAGGAGGCCACAAATCTGTTTCCAATCTCCAAAGCCAAAACATGCTTTTATGTCTCTCGTTTAGTGTTTCCGTAACAACAAACATCGTAAATTACCTGTGTGCCCTCACCAATCGCTTCCCAGTCCACTGTTTCAGATCTCCCGGCCCAGAGGTCTAAACACTGCTCCCACTAGAAAGGCACCCAAACTACAGACCCATTACCAGGCCATTAACGTTACTATTGGGTGTGAGAGAGAGTGTGATGGCTTTCCAGACGCCAAATTTTCCCTTGTTCAAAGTCATCAAGATCAAAACACACCCGCCTATGTGGCTGCCCTTACCAAATCGTGGATGATCTATAGTGTTATTTCTCCTTAAACCAAAACATCCTTTGATGCAGAAGGAGAGCGTTGCCAGAATGCAGCGCCTTGTGTTTGGCCAATTAAGAGCTAAACTAGATCACAATGTACATACTATGCCCACAAACGAAAGATGAAAGTGGGTATTACGGTGACACAGGCGCCTGTCCTTTGAGGTATGCCTCCTGCTAGCCTCGTTCACATAGTATTGCACAAAAAAAAATGTTAAAAGAGGGAGAAACTCCTGCATACCTATGGCACCATAGCTCTGACATCAAGCATTAACCATGCCATGCCATCCCATCTCTGGGGCCCACTCTTTCTTTTGTGCCAAGGACCCCACCCTTACAATTTCATTACTCAAAAAGAGTCTAAAGCACTCAATAGTGCTGCCATAGTGGGGGTAGGTAATAGCCATGTCAGCTTTATTATCCACTTTTCGGGTGCTTTTCAGCTGCAAGCTTCAAAGAGTGTGTTTTGGCCTGGGATGCATAAAAGGAGACCTTTCACAGCCAATTACACAACAGAGACTAATTATTTTACTCCCGCCCTCCAGTTGGTCTAGTGATACGATCACCAGGAGACCTGCAATGACAGCTGTAATATCATAGATGCTTGTGGTCTGTACACACCGAACCAAGCATCAAGCCCGTCTCTAATAACTATTGCTCCTCTCTTTACTCCCACTTCTAATCAGGACCCCTACCCTGAGAAGAGCTTCACTCCTGAGGAGCTGCAGTTCCTGGACACACTCTCCTACCCTCTCCTCCCTCCCCTGAACCAGGACACTGCCACAGAGGGAGGACTAGTAGGTGTCACAGGTAGGGAAGGCTGCTACAAATCCTTGGTCTTCATTCCAGACCTTCCTTGTTTCAATTACAAGCCAACCTAGTTTCAGTTCCATACATGCCCAGTTTATGTACTTGTGGTCTCAGTTCCATACCACTAGTCTCAGTCTTGGACCTGCCTTAGCCTCGTACCCAGCCGTCCCAGCTTTTTTTCGCTTCCAGTAAGAAAAAGCGGATTTTTCTTACTGGAAGCGAAAAAAAGCTGGGACGGCTGGGTACGAGGCTAGACCTGCCTAGAGCTTAGTAATATATCTAGTGCCAGGAGCCCATAGCACGTAATGTACCTAGTCTCAATCTCAAATCTACCGAAAGTCTCAGTTTTAAACCTTTCGCAAAGTAGAACAGATTTTACATAATTAGCCTTGCCAGACCCATAGATTATAGAGTAGAAGGAAATGAATGGGAAACGCCTCCTGTATTTTTGCATATCCATCCGTGTTTTGCTGGTACTAAAATTTATCGCGTCAACACCTATCCATACTTATTAGCACTTTACTTACTCAAAGAAGTATTCTTGGTCTTTGCATACACGTGTCAAAATGGCAATAGTTTTAAGCCGGTATCTACAATCAACTCAGGTGTAAACGAGTGAACTGTGAGTTAATTGTAGATTGGAATGTTAAATACCGAAATGCGGATAGGTACTCTCAGGAGCCCATAACCCAGACCCGAAGTACCACCAGCTCATAATCACACGGCACCTGTTGTCCCTCCTCTAGGAACCGTAGTGGGTGTGGCCGAAGACCAAGCCTACTCCTGGTCGGCCTGTAACACATGTGGTAACAGCAAGCTGGTTTCCCTGGACGACAGTGAGAGGTGGGTGGGGTCAGCTCTATCTCAAAATCGTTACTAAGGGGCGTCTGTCTCGTGAGACTCTGCATGCACAGAATGAAGCGCTGAGGAATTTGAGTGGTTTTCTCAAACTGTAAAGGAGCTAACATTTTCCTACTGACATCCAATCATGTCACTGACAGATCACTACTTTTAGCTCTTCTGAAGAGCTTCAACAAGGATTTGGCACATCGCTTCAAAATGGCGGCTGCTTTTGTATTTGTCCACATACATACATGCCTACATACACATACACATACATACATACATACATACATACACACACACATACATACATACCTACCTACCTACCTACCTACATACGGACATACAAGTACCAGTTTTAGTAATGGTATAGTCATCATGGGGACCCAATCACTTTACTCTTATCGTCTGACTGGGAATTTTACCTGCGTCTCAAGTTAAATGGTGTCAGCACTACAATAACAACAGTCATTGCTAAATGTCCATTTAGTATGATGATTACCTCCTCCATGGTGATATGCAAAAATCCAAAACACTAGATGGAATGATTTAATTGCCTGCGGCTGTCCTTGGAGGTCAGGGAAGAAAGCCTCTTATGTAATGTGATCCACTGTGAGTAGCAGCTGTTGCCGCTCTGCTGGGATTACCAGGAGGACATCTTGGCTGGCGGCAATCGTTTGCTGTATGTCTGTAGCATTTTTAAGCCGGCTCAAAAGCGGGTTTGGCAGAAGTTGATACTATTTAAGTATTGATTGTGTAGAATTCTTTAAATATCGATGTTAGGATCATGAAGCCATCGGATAATGGCAGTATAAAAGATAATGTGTCATTTTTATCATGAGTGGTATTCCACTCTCTCCCCCTCCCAAAAAATCACCCACAAGGAGGTGGGTCTGTAAGAGGTACGAATGTGGGAAAGAAATTGTGGCAAGGGTAGACGCACACATGCATACATACATACATACATACATACATACATACATACATAAATACATACATACATGCATACAGACAGACATACATACATACATCATGCATACATGCATGCATACATACATACATACATACATACATGCCATACATGCATACAGTCATACATACATACATCATGCATACACATACATGCTAGTGATTCAGATTTTGGATGTGTTGATACATAATACTATGTAATATTTAATCTATGTTTCATGCCTGACCTCACTGGGGGTGACATCACTGGGATGGCAAGAATTAATTAACTGTTTATGGCACTCAATACATTGTTTCGTTGATTGCCGTAGAATTAGTGAGTGCTTTAGATGGTACATAAAGATGAAAGCGTCTTCTTGTCTAGGATTAAAGAATTGCTTTATAGGAAGTTATGGCATGCGACAATGTTATACAAACCAGCCGGCTCGTATACTCTATCTAGCGCTGTTTCATCATGTGTGTTGTGAACATGCAGAAAACTAGCCTTGTTCCCAGCTTTCTCCAATCAGAATCACTGCTAAATTAGGCCATTGTGCCATACAGTCAGCTACTTTGATGACCTGGGGCCATGGCCTGTGGGATTAAAGGTCATTTAGTCACATCGCAGAGTACTATGACCTCAGCTAGTGGGAAAAGACTGGTCTCCTCTCTCTCTCTCTCTCCCTCCCTCCCTCCCTCCCTCCCTCCCTCCCTGACAGGCAGGTAAGGCTTCCTGTCAGCATGAGAAGGGTCCTTATAGGTGCCAGCAGCCTGTAAATGCACGAACACATTTATCAACACACTGACAAGTGGCCCTAAAAGCCAGCTGGGGTCAATTTATCCTTTAATAGGGTTTCTAAAAAGTGTGTGCATTTATTTCAAAATCCTGGAATGCTGAACTAGCAGCTGTATCGAAATAATTATGAGCTACCACTTTCAATTTCTTGCTTTGATCTCTGGTCATAATCCTAGCTGCCATATTGCCTGAATTCCTAGAGGGCAGCCGCTGCACCATGGCACCAAACACCAAATACCTCGGTCATTGATAGACAATATGCCAGTCTTCTTTGGTTTAAGAAATTAGTGACTGTGCATGCTTCCGTAATGTGCTAGTCTTCATGTGGGCCCCAACCTGGTTTTGTAAGCCATACCACTGTAGGATTGTGGCAGCTGTAGTTGGTTGTCTGACCTTGTCCTGACCTGAGGAAGGCCTTTTATGTGTGTTCTTAATGTCAGCATGTGGGTATCTGTGTGTGTGTGTTCCTGCCCATTGTGGTACATACACACGCATGGGATGTGGTGGTCATAACATCATTTTGTTTGAAGTCTCTTGTTGAGTTGGTGATTTAATACTCAGGGATTCATTTAGCATATGCACACACACACACACACACACACACACACACACATACACACACACACACACACCAGCTCAGAACTCTACTGTGATGACTGTGAGAAGACCGTCCTCTCTCCTTCCATCCACATGCAACTGACAGTCCTTATGCAATGCCCTCTTCTCACCAGCCATACCGTCTCCGTGCAGGTAAGAGAGCAAGGCAGCTGTCCGGTCTAATAAAGCCCGCCTAACTTGAATAAGAGCCCACTACTAGTAAGAGCCCACCTCTGGTAAGAGCGCACCACTAAAAAGAACCCACTGTAATTAAAAGTACCTCATGGCCATTACTTAAAAGAACCCACCCTCTGCGAAGGGCTGTCTTCCAACAAAGAGCCCCCTCCTAGCAATAACCCACTGCTGGTAAGGACCTCGAAAGTGTAGCTAACTAGGAGCCCATTCCCAGTAATTATATAGCCCACTGCTAATAAGAGCCCACCTCTAGTAATGACCGCCCCCTCTAGCTAACAAGAACCTGTTCCCAGTAATAACCCACTCTACGATACACCTGTTCCACTTCAGTACTGATGCGCTATATACATACATATAGAGTTTAATTTTGAGGCATTTTGATGATATAATCATGACCTTGGAAACTTCATACTGGGACCGCCATCTGGCGCCACTCGTGGTAGGCGTATAAACCATAGTCCCTTTTCTGCGTATCCCAAAGACATGTTTACGATATTCACATATTCACGGCTGTAATGACACCTTCGAAGCCAAAAACTCCGCCCTTGTCTGCGTTTGATGGTAACCCGAGACATGTCAACTATTAGATTATTGGTGCTGGAACAGACACACTCTCTAAACACAGACACACGGCCGCTGATGAATTTGAAATTCAATCCTGCTTTATTCGACACTTACACTTCTAAATTAAGCCTACGTACTTTTTATGTACGTACCATACAGTGCAGGAGCCATGTTCTGAGAAAACAGTATTATCGTGTAAGGACCCGTGGGTTAATAATATGTTTGCCATTGAGTCATATAATCATACACATTGGGCCACCTTGTTAAAAGAAGGGGATGAGCTTATACTCAGGGTGGGGGTGGGCTCATAGGGGTGGGCTTATATATATACTCATAGGGTGGGCTTATATATACTCAGGGTGGGCTTATAGGGGTGGGCTTATACTCAGGGTGGGCTCATAGGGGTGGGCTTATGCTCAGGATGTGTTCATAGGGGTGGGGCTTATACTTTGTTAGGAGTAACCATACATGCTGTTAGATATGGAAAAAAATTGGCTGTCTCTGGGTTGTCAAGGAAACAGTGCAATTGGAGTTCAGAAATTTCCTCGACAACCCAGTGACGGCCAATTTTTTCCTTCATATGCGGACTACTTGCAGGTGTCGGACAGAGAGATTGAAGCCGTAGCAGGGACTGCTCCCTTTCATCACGCATGCTGTTAGGAGCGACTATACATTTGGAATCATTATCATAATCATCGGAAACACAAAGGGTGAATCGCTGGGTGTGTCCCCTTATGCAATGTGGTGGAAGTCTTTTATTTAATCTACTGCATTAGGTTTTAATGTGAAGTTTGCTGTCAGTTGCATAGGTCATGCTTCTTATGCAAGATTATCTCATAAGGGAGGGAGACTGCAGTCTGACCTCCTGAATACGCCTGACGCCTCCCAGCAGCACGAGCTCAGACCATACACAATGGCTTGTAGCAGACTTCAGAGCGGAGATCACAGGGAGTTGTGGGTGGACACAAAGGAGCTAAAAAGTCACCAGAGATGGGGTGCTTGGGTGACAGCGAGGTTGTTTACTTCCAAAAGAAGCTGCCACTGCCTCCACACCAGTAGTGTGTACTACTAGGTATTGTAATGGGCAACGCTAGTCCTTTGATCTCCATATCTCATTACACCTCTGCATGTAGCGCTCCTCAACACCTCCCAGCCCACTGACCAGTGGATTGATGCTGTCAATGGTAGGCGAGGTGGAGTGGGTGGGACTGAGAGTGGCTGATAGCAGGCAGAGGTTGGCATGTGCATGGCAGCAGAATGCTATTTTTGAAAAACCACTTTGGTCGCATACATTCACTTGCTGATGTTAATTAGTATTAGCATCAATCCATCTTCTTTTTTCATATGGCCTCATAGCCATACTGTGAAACAAGCGCTCCTTGGAATGGAATGGAACCACAACCGCCAGGAGTTCGTAATATTATGAACTATTGGTGCTGTGTATCAGCGAATACTTAATATTGTGCAGAAACTTGCCTGTGTCCGCTCAACCTGGTTGAGAGACCCTTTTTTGCTATGATATAAGGAGGGAAAATTAGGCACTAAATGGAAAAATACATGAAAACATGCATCTTTTGTGCTTTCCTGTAACTTTTATACATGAAAGCACATGTCACATGAAAGCACAAAACATGCTTGTTTTCATGTATTTTCTCCATTTAGTGCCTACTTTTTCTCCCATAGCGGAAAAGGGCAAGAGACAATTTTCCTGCCGTTGCTGAGCAAAGGGGAAATTATTTACAATTTACTGGCAAGTTCATACAAGTCCTTCGCCAGCCATCATCGGTTGCTAATGGAAGGAACCCGACTTCTCTCTCAACTAAGGACAACCAGTGGTGAAGTCCTGCTTATATACAGCTTTTAGGATCTTTCTATCAATCACTGAGGCATGACAGGCAGATAGATGTCTTCCAGGCACTTATTTCCTTCGATAATTCATTGTTTAGCTGACACATGATGAATGGAATTTCAAGCTGAGGGAGTCGCCGTGTCTAGCCATCAGAGATGAAGGATTACTGCTGTATAAATACGAGCTTACATGCTATGGGTTCAATTAGTGCATGAGTGAGGAGTACGAAATGGATAGCTACCTTTGCTGGCACTAAAGAAAACGTTCCTTTGGCAATAAAACTACACACCCGTTTAACACACATGTATTGTATGTACCAGGAACATGTATGCGTGATGGTAGAGACTATGTACTGTTACTATTGTGGGTGAAAATCCTCCATGATTTATCCATACTGGCAGTCAGTATATTCCCACGGTACATCCCAGACCCATAGCCTCAAAATTTCACAGGAAGAAAAAAAAATTAAATTTGCAGTTACAGCAAAAAATATAACCCCACGAAGTAACGGACGGATGCCTACTAACACTTGAATGTTCTATTTTTACAGCTGCTACAGTCTACGATTCATGAACTCCTGCCAGTCTCTGGGGCAAGCATCGAAGACGTGAGTTTCCTGCCTTGAGTGTTCCCTGAACTTTATACTTTCACCTCTGAACCACGTGTGTAATCTCTCTGTTGTCAGGGATTTGACATCCACTGTGTTCTAAACAGAGCAGTTTCCTTGAATGCCTGCTACGTCACAGCAGCGAGGGAAACACCAGGCAAGTATCCACATAGCTGAACCCATACCTGAGTGTGAGCCCACCGTAGATGTAAGCCCGACCCCGAGTGTAATACCAGTCATGAGTACAGGCCCACTCTAAGTTCCTGAGTATGAGCCCTTGTGGACCAACCCCTGAATATAGGTATAAGCCCACTGTAAACCTATTCCCTCATATGTACCCCCCTAGAATAAACCAATCCTAGAATAAGCTCTCCCTAGTATAAGCCCACCCTAGTATATGCTCGCCCCTAGTATAAGCCCACCCTAATATATGCTCACCCCTAGTATAAGCCCACCCTAATATATGCTCACCCCTAGTATAAGCCCACCCTAATATATGCTCGCCACTACTGTAAGCCCACCCCTAGTATAACCCCCCCCCCCCCAAGTATAAGCTCACCCCTTGTATAGGTTCAGTCCTGGTACAAGCTCCCTGCGATTTGTAGTCAAAATATGCTCTAGGAGTTGTGTTCTCAAAATGCTCTAGATAGTGTTTTGTGGAAAATGCCATTACTTGCTAAGTGCTGGTTGCCATGCCAACATACCTAACATCAGCTGTAATTCATGTATGGACTCTTGCACTTGAGGACAGACTCAGAAGAGCCAAGCAATAAGAAACCAAATTCATAGCTATTATGGAGTGATTGCTACAGAGAAACCAGCAACTGGAGTTCTAATTTGGCGATAAAGGGTCCTATCATCAGCTATCATTCACTTTCTTTTGGTGTTATGTGTGGTGGGTGTATGTGTGGTGAGTGTATGGGTGCACAGTTTGAGGTACTTCCCAGGGTCACTGGCTTCTGTGTGGTGAACAGAGCAGGAGACATGGGTATGGAGCTTCATCCCATACTTCGAGTAGTAAACGATTTGAAGACTTCATTCCAAAGTTCTTCAATTCCAACCCTAAATACTTATCAAAAGCATCATCAAAAGCTGACATTTCAGCTGCTATGCTGTAGCCTTCTTCAGGGCACAATACAAAGCTCATACGCCGTTTTTTAACTGTTCTAGATCTTAAAACCAGGAGCCAGTGAAGCGTGTAACTACTATAGACAAAAATGGTGGCTGGATTGCTAATTTTAGTAACTGCCAAATATGGACTTATAGACCTACGTGCATGCTTAGACAAAACGCAGAATTACCAGTAGCTATAATTGCAAGTTCCTGGAGCAACTACTACGAGACAGTACAGCACTACTATCTTTAGTAACATAGCTGCCGTGTGTAAATTTGTCGTCCATGTACTACGTGCTCCCTCACCTTTGGCGGCTCAATGTACCCCTGTAGAAAGTAGTTAATATACTCATGCCATGTTGCTGCCGTAGCACTTACACTATTGACCATATACAGGCAGAGCTTTTAAATCTCCAGTCAGAAGACAAGAGCACTAGATCTCATAGAGTAAATTTGATTTTTTGGTTTTCTATTCCTGGTAGGCGTCAACAGTAGTTTATGGTTCTCGGAAAACAAGGGCCATGATGGTACACAATCACATATCTTTTGATCATGGCATCCAACGGAAATGGCCAGTTTGTTCTTGTGCCAAGCCGCCACTAAGCTGCATGTATTTGGAACTGAGTTTGGCTGCAGAAGGTCAATTCCATCCTCCCCTCTCACCAGCGTGCCTCAGATGTTAAGGTGGAGTTCTTTATTAAGACGAGTGTGGTCTCTTCTCGTAATAACGGTTTTGTATAGTCTACTTCATCTGAGAACAGACTTCCAAATTGTGTGTAGCTGATTGAGAGAGTTTGGAAGCTTTCAGGCGGATTTAGCTGATTGAGAGAGTTTGGAAGCTTTCAGGCGGATTTAGCTGATTGAGAGAGTTTGGAAGCTTTCAGGCGGATTTAGCTGATTGAGAGAGTTTGGAGGCTTTCAGGCGGATTTTGTTGCGTTTTTGCAGAACCTACTCTCTAATTAGCATAAGGAGGGTAGCTGGTATCACCACTGATACCTAATACTCCAGTTTGGTTGATATTAAAGGCCTGTCTTGAGTGCAAAGGAAGCTCAAATTTCAGATTATTAGTTTCACACATCTCACCAACTACATTCCAAGCTGGCTAAGGGTAAAATTGACAAGTGTTCAGACACTTACTCACCCAAACTGGTTGGTGATTAGCATACATCTGCTCATTCCCGATCCCAGCCCTGGCACGAGACTTAAAATCTAGCTTTCCAGATTGGAAAAGTTCTAGTTTCAGTAACTACAGCTGTGTACTCCATTACGCAACATAAGATGTGTTACCTTAGATATTTAATACTGAATACCAGTCCAATAGGTCCTAACCGCACTACACCTCTGTGCAGCCATGTTTGGAGCCAATCTTGCAATCGATACGCGAGGCCGGTAATCAAAAGCTCTCTACCTCGTGATAATTTGCATATATTTCATAGTTCAGAGAAGAGAGACGAGAGCAGGAGAGTCGAGGGTAGGCGACACCAGCAGCCAGACCCGTAAAGGGGTGTGTTTCCTTTGCAGTTGGGAAAAAAAGTTTCCCTACCTCAAGAAAACATCAGTTGTGGTTTACAGGAGCTCCATAATCATGTTATAAGTGGCCTAAATGTTTAACGACCAGACCACCTCTAATTACCCATGGATTTCAGAAATTCTGCTGAATCAAGTGGCTATTCAATAATTCTTGTAAGGACGTAAGTACATACGATAATATAATATGCTATAATCTACTTGAGAGTGTATAATCATTTTAAAGATATTTGTCTCCTCATCCATTTTTCAGATGGAACACCACTGCTTTGTCTCCAGGAAGTCGACATAGAGTTCCGGAACTGACTGTCCTACACACACACACACACACATAAAATGGTCACTGTATCCTCATCAACTTGATTTTGTACTTTATAATAGTCTCAATTCCAGACATTGGTCTGGGATAGCCTCGTACTGAGCCATCCCAGCATTTTTCGCTTGCCGTTTTTTTCTTACAGCAAGCGAAAAAGTCCGGGACAGCTGAATACAAAGCTAGGTCTGGAAATGTGACTAGTAACCCACTACCAATCTATGTGAAGTATCCCAAGGCACTACTCAACCACTGAGGGACAGATCTATATCTGCACAACTGTTCATGGTTTTTGCTTTTCTGGGCTAAAGGCTAGGATTGGGGCAGTGGGGTCCTTGCCGTTTTGCTGTCTTGTGTTTAGAAGAGGTGAGCGCTTACGTAGGATACTTAACTTCCTACAACAGACTTGGCAGTAACAGACGCTGTCGTGATGTGCGTAATGGCACTACAAAAAAAAACAGTAGTAGGTTTGAAATTCCGACAGTTACTAAACTATTGTAAGAATTACCCATATGTGGCTGTGTATTTTGCTCTGCTAATGGCCGTGCCTTCTCTGCATGTGCTACATGTCGTAAAGAAAGCTTGTGTTCCTAATAACGGATAACTGCACCCATACAGTAGGCCAACACTGTATTAAACCAAACGTGCCGGTGAGATCGAGATATTGCTTCTGATTGCCCTAGGAATGTTTCCCACACTGAAGACCTATTGGTCTTCCTAGCAACATTTGATGGCTGGGGCGGCCTGCTTCTTTATAGCGTGATCCTAACTGGCTGGTCGGATTTGGATTCTGGGGCTGGTCTTAGCTTTGATATGGGTAAACTGAAGCCAGGTCAGAGGGCTGTCAAACAACCTAATTGCATTTGTACAAATTTTCATCAAACCACATTGTAACTTCATACAATCAGGATGTAATTACATCCGCTCACCAGTTACATTTCTTACTCTTTGGAGGCGCTAACAAACCACCTTGTGCAAAAAGAATTAAAAGCCAGAATGTTAACTGCAATGAGGATGTAATTACATCATACTCTCACAGTTACACCTCTCACAGTTTGGTGGCTTAGCGTTGCGCTCTTTGAAACAAAAGCCAACAGATTCAACAAACTGATGTAAATTTCTCATTTTCTGAGCTCATCAATAAGGTGAATGGATATATGATGACATCATTAAATCCTCTTTACAGTAGCGTAAGTGAATAAGTGTATAAAATAATGAAATGATGGAGTAATAGCCCATGTATTGATATCGGAATAGGTTAAGTGTGATGGGGTATACATATATTATGACAAAGAGAAACAGCACAAATAGTATAATAATAAATATTTTATTGAACGTGATGGCACATGCGATTGCTCATGACTGGCTGTGGTGAATGATGTGATGAAAATGGTGGTGTTTGTGTAAATACGTCTGTGCAACAGTGCCACCATCGGCAACGTCCAGATTATCTGAATTATTATTCAGAGTGGTGTCCGACGACTGCTTTTGATGCAACTCGAGATTTCTTTCCCCGCTGATGTCATCTCTAGTTCTGTTTTGAACTGGTACCAGCATCTCAGAGCTGTTGAGGTCCAAGTTTGCCACGGCCATGTCAGTAGCCGGTGAGTCTCTTCCTGTACGAGATCGGACTGGATAAATTAGCTCTTGGAAGTTGGAAACCTGAATGCTCTGTGTCGGAACGTCCTCGAGGCGAAAGCTTCCTTGTCTCACTGGCTTCGCTCGTGGCTTGGGTTGGTTAAAACTCTCACTGTGCTTCAGGGAGGATCGCTCACCTGTTGAGCCCCCGCTGCCATAACCAGAGCTTCTCTTCATCAAAAGACCTGCTGTTTTCAGCTGATCGAGAGTGACAAAACCCGTTCCATCTTCATCCCTAAATATCGCGCTGATGGTATCGCCTTCCTTGTCAGGCAACTCATGTCCGTGTCTGTGTTTCTGTCTGTGTGCATGTCTCTCATCTCCGAGTGACTCCAGGCATCTTTCACAGACGCTGTGACGGTGGTTATGGTGGTGGTGGTATCGGTGGTGATGTCTCGTCCTTATTCTGTTCTCAGGGAGACCCGGGCAGTTATCATCTATGGAGGTATCCACGTGACAGTCTCTTGTCATGTCCGTATCGCACCCGCTCACTCTGCCGGCTCTCTTTCTCCTGCCTCGGCTGTTGCACTGGCAGCGACACTTCCTGTGCGGCGGTCTGGCCTCATACGTTCGTCTACTATATTCATGGCCGTAATCTGGGGTCGATTCTGTACCTGTGTGCTGACACTCTTTCTGATCTTTAGACTGAGATCTCGTTTGCGATGATCCAAGATCATCCTCAGTAGTGATGGTAGTGGCGGCGTTTTGAGGCGTTTCTTCGCTCTCCCTCATGTAAATCGGTGGCATGGAGGTTGGCCTCTCTCTCCTGGTTCTTCTCTTGTTTCGGACTTGTCTACATTCCAAACACCCACCTCTTTCTGCTATCTGCCTCGCGTGGTGATGGTGTCCTCCTTCGTTGATTCTCACGTGCTTTGTTGTTGATGGGGCAGGAGGGGAGTCTCGCCCTCTGTTACCCTCTGTCGAGCCAAGCAGCCTCTGGTGCGTGTAAACGAGGTTTTCTTGCAGCGACTGCTGGAAAGTGGCGGCCGTAAATGTGACTAGCTCATTGAGCTCCTGAAAGGTACAAAAAAGATGAGGATCACTCTTATTGCATACATGACTACCCGAGATGGTGTATCTATGACAAAAATGTAGTAACCAGTACGTTTGTATTACGTACCCCTCACGTACCATTGAACAATATTTTCTGTATCCTATCACAGATCTTGCCCCCTACTACACAGTTACAGCAACCACTACTGCAACCATTAAAGTAACTACCGCTTTTATCTTCCAAGGTTAAGTCTGGCTCATAAAATGTACTGTCTGGAACAGCAGGGATCAAAGCCGAAAAGATAACACGGTAGACAAACTCCATGTAGCTTTGAACAGCCTGATGCTGCATGCTAAGCGTTTGACTTGAACAGCCTTCAAAGATCACAAAGGTATAGCAGCAGCAGTGAGTGTTGCCATTACGCTAAAAGCTACTCTCATACTTAAGCTGGTACGACAACATCCCAGTTGGTTTGATCTACTTACTTTGATCCATCTCGATAATATAGTATCATTAATCCCACAAATTTCCCACTCTATAATACTATAAAGTTACTATAAATTATACTAAAGTTGCTATACGAGTTCTTTCTTCAGCAGGAGTCCCTCTCTTTGATACACAGCTGGTAACTGCCACACATAGGCTGATAGCTGTAGCTTCTAAAGACACAACATAGCACTGGGAAGTTGTTACCTGCCCTAATAAGCATGCTATGAGACAAGCTTGCTATGAGACAAGCTGCTAGAACTGTTACTGGTGGGGAAGGCTAACACCCAGACCAAAGGCTCTTTGAATTACATTGCCTAGGGCAAATTGTATTACTGTGTATATAAACAGTATCCTCCTAAGTACAGCCACCAATGGTGCCAATAGTACTGAATAGTACTATGGGAATATTTAACTTACATCAGGTGAGAGCTTCAACAATCCTGCTGGTATTTCTGGGAAACTGCTGCTGTTGGTTGAACTTTTCTTTTCCTGGAAAGAAAGGATGAATGAATAACGCTCATTGCCATTGGAGACAATATGAGTTACTTAGCACTGAACATTTTGGTATTTCATAATGGATTTTGTAGATGGGATGCAAAGAATCTGATCGGAACAATTAAGGTTTGCGGCCTATAAGTGATCGGATTTGTGAAAAACCAGCACTTCCTGCATTTCAACTTGACGCAGACTTCAAAGATGCCTATCTACGCAACACCACGTACAATCTAAATAAAACATGGGTGAGTACATTTCTCAGGACTGAGGGAGAGCTGCAGACCTTGAGCGTGGGTTGGTAGTAGTCACTTGTAATGTGCCAAGAATCATCCCGTTCTCATTACCAATTGACAAAAGCTAAAAAATTTGTAAAAAATTTATGCGGTGTAAAGTGTTGGGCTTTCACAAATCTGGTCACGTATAGTGTATAGCAGAAACACTGCCTTCATAAAAGGTTCCCAAAGACTTGTAGCTCCAAGGGGATAACAACGTATTTAGATATCTAAAATGACGTCTCCATCAGTGCTTATTTTTTCTGTCTGTGTGTCTGTCACGGATGTGACGTCTAATCATGCGTAATTGCGCGAAAATATGCGAGAAGTCTGTTAATGTTACATCATCTAATGTTCCTGACCTCTGACCTCATCTTCAGTCCGACAGACACCTCCAAGGGTTGCGAGTGAAACAAGCATGTAGATGAAGCGAGGACTGACGTGAGCGAAGCGAGCCGAAGCAAATAGCTAAACCGAGTGAAGCGAGCACAGCTACTTGTAATACATAATACAATGTGTACTACACTACTACTAGGTTACTGTACTATACTCCAAATTACATTCTCTCATAATGCCTGCTCTTCAAAGCATTTCCCTTCCTACAGAAAAGGGCCAGAGAATGAAATTCACTGTCTGAGTCACAGAATTATGAATAGCTCCAGCAGGAACTGCCGCTAGAGTGGAGGCATTGCCCGCCCACTCATACCCAACAAACTGTTTGAAGCAGAGAGATCAAATAGACCACTACATGGACCACTACATGAAAAAGATCACTTTCAGATCTTTTCAAGATAAAGTATGCATCCTTCCTGTTATAAAGACCTCACAGGACCTGTACTCTTTTGGTCAGGCAGGAGATGGACTATGTTGGTTGCAGACAGGGCACTCACCACTTGCCATTATATAAATGATCATTTTTTGCTAGCAATTGGGGCACATGAACCATTCACAACCCATAGTCGCTATTACAGATACACAACCTATGTGTGGGTGCATGCACACCACTGTGCTAAGATGACACCAGATGCTAATGGCAGAGGCAACTGCCAAGTAGGTCAAAGGAGGTTATTGGGTTTTGACACAGGGATATAAAATTTCAAAGGGCTAAGCCCAATAGGGCTACTAAGGCCGTAAGGCAGCAAGTGAGGTGTTAGCCATAATAGGAAAAGTACTCCCACGTTGGACTGACCTTGGCAACTTGGGTCTTCCTTAAAGATGACTTGCCGGCCACGCCGGTGCCTGAGTGAGGCAAAGTTGGTACTGAGGAGGAGTCGCCACCGCTTGGCCCGCGTCTTGCCTCTAATTTCTGGAGAAATTAAACACAAGGGATATTAGTAAGCTGAGATGCATTTCTATTCCAATCCCGTGGAACTATTATATCCATAATAGTCATTGTTTCACCAACTACCTACCCTACAGTAACCAGCCCAGCCTTAGCAACCAAACCACTTAATGGTTTTTATAAGGCAACTAGCTGTGCTTTGATGTTGTGCAACCATAGCAACCACCCACACAGAAACAGCAAAAAAAAAGAATTCCCCATTCATAAGGTCACCCTCTGTCAAGGTCCTGACTGCATTGTCTGTCTGCCAACTTTTCAATCCATTCCTCTTGTATGCCCATATTAGTGTGGGCAGACCACATATTAAAGCCCGAAGTTCAAAGGCAGAACATAATAGTTTTCATTATTGCTTGAAAAAGTCAAACCTTTAGTTCCTGTTAACACTTCAAAGATCACAAGAGTCAGCAAGTAATAACAACAAATAGGTCTACCTTAGTCTTCTAAAATGAACAGCTTCCTAATTCTCCAGACACTACGCCCCTCAACATCAAAGGAACCACTACCAACAACTAATTTCAAATCTCCTTTAATAGCCAAGTTCACTGTAAACAAACCCATGTAGACAGCATACAAGGCTTAAGTCAATAAACCAGCCAATAGTTTGCATCATTCAATGCCTACATGATCAGAAAGCAACCACTTTGAAGAGCCTGGAGGGGTAGGTACCCCCACCACAACTTGCCATTCACTGCGCGCAGCTGGCCAGTTCTTTGAGCATGGTTTGGTTTCAACAGCAAGTCACAGTTGGTAACACAAAACACAGACTATGCCAACTCAAAATTACATACCTTCTTCGAATTCAGTTGTCAATAAACCGCTATTTACAATGACTCCATACTGGGAATAAGCTGTGTATACTTTTATCAGTGTCTTTTTCCTCCCCCCCCCCCCCCCCCCTCCCCAGTACACCCACCATAATCATAAGCTTGCAGTTCAGCAAACTCCTACAGATCCTCAGTCTTTGTGAAAGATATCTTTCACCCCCACCACTCCCCCCCCTTGCCTCTATAAATGGCTACTTACCCTTGTGTTAATCTTGCCATCCCCTTCCTCGTCATCAGCTGTAACAAAATTATCCGAGAATCCATCTGGGTCACGGCCATTCTGCACTCTTCTTGAGACACTGGGAGAGTTGCACTGCACGCTCCTCTCTTCTGCAGCAGGTAGGGACCTGGTACATTTGGTGCCCCTTTGCTCCGCATCTGTTGTTCTGCTCGAAGTAACAGAGCCAGTCTCCAACGACATGTATTGCCTCCCATCTTGAACTCTGACCCTTGAAGACTCGTTCTGCAAATGAAGACTGTCTAAAGAGCAAGACCGTGCAGGCCCGCTCTGTTGGGTGGTAAGACTGAGCGCTGTGCTGATGGAATCTAGGCTGCCAGAACGCACCGTGAAGAATGCCCTCCCTGTAGTGAAGACATTACATCATGTATTAGTAAACTATAATATCCAGACTGGAGGTCTTACAAGCTCCGCCTGCGTCTGTGGGTGCGTGGTCAATGGCGTAAGCGCTACGGCAGCAACATGAGTATATTATTATTATTATACCCAGATACCTATATTATAGTAAACTTCTAGCTCTACACACTACCTAGTGTAGATTACATAGACAGTTATTCCATCTATTCTTTTAGCTTGAGTACTTTATCAAAGCAGGGGTTGCATAATATTATTGTAGCGTTCATCACTGACTTGAATCTCCCCAAATGCCTTCACTATAAGGATTTCATGTGTTCTGGGTCACCACCACAACTGCAAAGAATTCCCACTTCAGATTCCTCTTCAGTGGGAGGGCTTCCCCGGGAGGGAAATTTTCTCTTTGTAGTTGTAAGCATTCTTGCATTACAAAGGCACTGCATTGTTCTACAGATGTTTTATCATAAATTTATTTATCATTGGCGGGAAGTCTAAGTACACAATAGCATGAGTAAGTTTGCTTTTTGACCTGACTTATCTATGGGACTCATTTATAAGATTATAGGGGTTAACCCGCCTGGCAGATGTTTACATTAATACACGTTTTTTTTTCTAGCAAGAGCACATAATTTCTCATTATGCACTCCTGACCTATCAGTGTAATGGCGTTTCAGAAGTCATGTATACCATTAACAACTAGGCACTTGAGTTGACTACAATTTTTGAATGCACCAAACTGGACTTTAGAGTGGTCAACGTAGGACAAATCATGTATTGCTGTATGTAGCAAATAAGGACATCTCCATATATAATTGACAAAAAGCTAGGTCCCGGCCGCTAGTGTCCAATAACTAAAAAAATCTACCTGTAAGATAGTGGACTATAAGCAAGCATGAGACCATGTTAGCAAGTGTTTCAGTGAAAAAAAAGGGAGTGCTTCTGCAGCCAATTAAACCTTCCTCTGGTGGTGACAGGCTGGGTGCTAAAGAAGGAAATGTAAATTGATTGCTACTGGCAGCTCTACTAATCACATGTAACTATAAAAATTCCATCACCACATGAGTTTGTACAGCACTAATTACTTCACCTCACCTGCTGTATCTCTAGATTCCTGAGACTTGGCAAAGCCTAGTGAACCTGGACAAAGACAGAAACGCAAGCAGGTGACAAAAATTTCTTCCAAAGCTGAAAAGAAAAAAGCAGAGCTAGACTCCATAAATCCACTAGGCAAGTTCTCTTAGAAGTCACAGAAGTCATAAAAAACGACTAAAAAGATCTTAACAGCACAATTAGGCTAAATGCAATGGTATCATTAGATATGATTAACTCGTTTAGTGTTTTGAAATACAAAATCTTGGTGATATTACAGTAATAGAGCAAAGGCCGTCCCACATCAATACACACAATAACACAGTTGGGCACATTTATGCTACCTGTAATGGCATGGAATGCAACTTGACACTAGCACAGTTACTTCAGTGGGTGCTTGTTTGGTACAATGCATGTAGCTCCTCTCATGTTTCAAACAATGCACACTCCTCTCCCACCCCTTCACAAGAAAATTCTCAATCAGGCTACTATGATCCAGATAATTGGTCAACCACAAGAAGTGAAAACAATGACTGCAATCCACAAATCATACCCTTACAAATATCCTCTTGGACTATGCTTTGACTTCACACTCCATTTAACTCCAAAGCCTTCTTGTTAATGGGAAATTCTACAGTCAGTGATTTGGTAATACATGCTTCCCTCCAAGTAGCGGCCAAAGATACTCAATACATAGCTGACCGCTTATAGTGTGACCTTCATTGCAATGGCTACGTACTAAATAACTGCAAGTGCTTGGGTAACTATATGTGTATACTTTGGTTTAATATTATCATCATACAGATCACTTTTAGCAAAGATTTGTAATTGTGCATAATTGGTTGGTCACATTTCATTTACTTAGTGAGGTGCTAAAGAGAAGTGTAAATCAACCACAAAAAGTGTTGCTCAAACAATTTAAGGCGAAAATTACAACACTGATACAACTGTAGTTTGCTCTGGACACAGAAAAAGAAGTAGGCAACTTACTTAAAATTTTACTCTGAGTTCGGCCCATTGCTGCTGCAGGGGGAAATGTTCAGCACTGCTTTCACAAAAGAATATTATTAAGGAGTCCTTTTAGTACCGTTTAAACCGATCCCTAACTCATATCACAGCACGGTGCACAATTCTAGACGCATTCGTGCCGAAACCAGTGCGCACACCACATTTTAGTAAAATAACAACCACTTGAAAACATGTAAGTTTTGTGTTAAGCATCGCCCTATTAAATGCAATGGACATCGCCGTCTGCTTAATACAAAACCATACTAGGCACAGTGGTATATCAACGCGTATGTAAAAGTGAACAGCGGTCTACACCGCTAGTCAGAAAATAATACAAATTTATTCATACAACCATGTGGTTGGTGTCGTCTGCTAGTTAGACTCACCGAAATACCTTCGCAAAGTTGTCATTAGCTGCGATGATAGAATAGTACCAGTATTCAGTACCTCACGATCTTGAGCATTTTACAAGGAACACTCAACTGGAGGCTTTCGGGCCGGGAGCGGGAGTTTACTACATCACGAAATTAACTATTAATAAACCACAAACGTCAATACCGGAATTAATACACGCGAACGGCCCGGAAATACCATTAGCCCCGCCCAGCAATTTCTTAACACAAACTCGTAGTCCACATCAGCTATGCCCAAGCACGATATAATGAATTATGACATTTTGATACTTATTCACCAGCTTCAATCCATCATCTGGGTGTTGTATATACTCATCATTCTGTACAGCTATTAGCATTATAAGATTGTCAGAATAGGATAATATTGATATTGCTTTGACCACAGTGGGGAACTTATAATGATAATTATACACATACAGTAAGTGTTGATGTGTGCACACACAATCACAATGTTTGTGTCTTGTGGTGAAACAGCAAAAGCCCTGCAATTAGGAACTCAAGATACTCAGGCATCCTGTAATTCAGAGAAGAATACAGTTTGTCAAAAGTGGTATCACATAAACTTTGATGATAGAGACCACGTTTAGTAACATGTGGCAGTTTGTTATTCCTGGCATTGGAAGGTAAGGAGATACCGATGCATTGTGGTCATGTCTACAGAACTAGTCGCAAGGGGCGTTCACTCCCATTGGCACTGTAGTCACAGCTAAGATCGAGGTCAGAAAGTGGTCAACAGGTCGAGGGGTATTCTTGCCGCTGGTCAAGCGGTCAAAGATAATTTTTGTAATCTGATATTGCAGTAAGAGACTTTTTGTAGATATAAATTTTGGTATGGTTTAGTACGGTTTTTTGCTGTGGTGAAGTAGCAAAAACGACGGTCAAAATTTCTTGACGCCGGTCTTAGCTGTGACTACAATGCATATGGGAGTGCCCACCCCTTGTAGTCGCAATTGCTTGCTCCTTTTCCTGTACTTTGTGGAATCCCATGCATGAAAAGATCTTGGTTTAAAGGGCTTTTCACCAGAGAAACTAATTATTTACTGCGCCAGTTTTCTTACTTTCCCAAAATGAAGTAGTCGTCGTTCCCTCAGTTCACTTTCAGACAGAACTGGCTCATGACTGACTCCATCACTGCGTTCCTTCTGATCTGTAAATGTATGCAGAAAAATACATGGAGACGCTGTCACAGGCTCCACCCATACACTCATATTTCATATTAAATTATGTTACTACTACCAATCTCTAAGGAATAAGGATTACCATAGTAACCCTTTAAAAATGTAATAATCAACTACCAAGTACCTTCAACTATAGGGCGTTAGAGCCCAGTAGAAATAATCTATGGTACCTATGTATACATGCAGGTATACACACACACACACACACACACACACACACACACACACACACACACACACACACACACACATGCACACACACACACACACACACACACAGTAGGATCATGACCATATGGTATATATACAGTACAGCAAGTGTGCCAGGGAGGGTAACTAGGGAGTGGTTTGTGGGTGAAAACTGGTGATAGTGCTCCTATAATGCAATCTGTAAAGATGAAATCTAGTGGTATATGTTTACATATGCACAAATAGGCTGAAAGGTTTCTTTGAACTGACATATCTCTGCATGCTGGGCGCTACTATGCTCTTTATTTCACATCATACCGCCACAATACCCATTTTACAAGGTGCAATTAAGCTGTGGAGTGATAACGTACTCACCTTACCCCCTGCAAGCACACACACACACACACAAACTTTCTTGCCACTGGCCCTATACCATAACACCTGCAAGCTAAGAACAGTGAAACCACATAGTGTCCACCTGTCATCCCAATACTCCACTAGGCCCCACCTAAGGCTTACTTCAAGCAAAGCTGGGTAGGCCACTCAGATTATTTCAGACTATTAGTTAATGATTTTACTTATACAAAGCTTAAGAGTATTAATGACCGGGGTGGCATGCATAAAATAACCTCTCAATATTTGGACAGCTGTGTAGTTGACATGGCTACCAGTCAGTATTCTACCAGAAGAGCCTCAATAGCAGTAGTTTTTTAGTCTCATATACAGACACCTAAGTTCCACAAATCAGACTCTGGTTCTGCTGTGAGTTTTAACTCCTACGCAAGAGACATTATAATACCGCAACCGAACCATTTCTCTGAAATAATGCATGGAAGCTTCCTATTCCCTCTCTCTGGGGTTTTTGGAAGCTGTACTTTCCTATACGTGTACCTTGTATAGACTGTAATTTGATAGTAGTAGCTTCAGGTATTAAAGCAGAAACCAGGTAGCTGTCATCCTGTCAGAAAACTCCAAGAGGTAAAACATCCTCTTTGTGTAAGGGATTGAGTACATAAATAAGAGCTCTCTGACTATAGACTTTCTTGGAAACTTGGCTGACTAAATGTCTCCAGCAACTGTAGGCTGGGTTCCTTCAACTTGGAAGTGGTCGATGGATGCCTTACACAAAGAGGTGCTTTGAAGCTCAGTTTCCTGGTTCAGTATGTGACACAGGATTACCTCTAACACATAAAATGTACAGAAAATCAGAAGTAGCTGGAGAGATAGAGCTTTGCATGAGATAGTCTACTATGCTTTTTTAGTTCGTGCAAATTCAACCATGCCGAACAAGGCATCAACTCTGCTTTCTCCAGCTGCGAAGAGAACTTGCACAGAAATGGAGGGATTTCCAGCCAAGCTTTTCCACATGGGCAGGCAGGGCACACAGAGATCTTAGGAAAGCCGGTCATGGCCCCTTACATGCTCCAAGGTTGCTTCTGGTGGCTTCTTTGGCCGCAAAAGGCTCGAAATTACCTACTAATAAACTACAGAGTATTGATCAACTTTGAAAATTCTGGGGGGGAAACCCTGGCTAGCATGGGCAATAGCACAGGAGTCAGTGATTCGTGCCTCCGATTGATCTTTATTTAGCAGCGATAATTTACGCAGCCATAAAGACAGCAGCTTGCGTTTGAGGGGCAAACATGAGCTGGGAAGAATTAACTCCAAGGACTTTCTGCACCCCTTTCAAAAGCAGTACAGGATTATCAGGTAGCATAAAGTACATGCACACACTATAAACACTGCAAACGACTCCCCTGTACTACAAAGTGGTCAGGTTTCACCGCACTTCCTAGAACTTTACCCAATGTAAAGTACACTGCCTCACCTTCCTAAAAAGGAGGTACACCATAGTGGTTGTAATTTCAATTAGTAGGTAAAGAAGTACTCCAGATTCAAGGGTGATGTGATAGTGAACTCTCTTTAGAGGACTTACAGAGGGAGGGGGTGCTGGGATAGCTCTCCCCCCCCCAGAATTTTGAAGTTGATATTTTTGATACTCAGTAGCATGCCCCCCCCCCGGGGGCATGGTTCCGCACGTATCATTTTTACCACCCTACCGAAATATCCTGTATAATCCTTAAACCCCACCCACACGCCAGGATGCACCACACATACACACACATGTACACACACACACACACACACACCATCCAAACTTGCAGAGATGGCGGCCGCCAGTGCCACATCAGTAGTCTCTGCATCATCATCTTCACTGCTGCTCTCAATGACAACAGCATCCTCCTCATCATCCGACAGAGTCCCTTCGCCACCGCTTCCCGAAACGAGCTTAACCTCCTCCTCCTCCTTCTTGAGAGCTAGTGAGTAGCTTTCTGACATTGCAGTGACCAGCTGGACAGCCAAATCTTCTTCTTCTTGATTAAAGTCTCTTCTGTGTTGGTGCGATTCCTTAGAGCTCTCCGACAGTGCGGTAGCAAGCTGCATAGCAAACTCCTCTTCTTTTTTGTAGTCCCTTCAGCACTGCTTTGGTTCCATAGTACTCTGGGACATTGCGGTGGCAGAAACGTCCAGCTGGTAGCCTCTTCTGGGTTGCTTTGATCCTCTAGAGGGCTTTCGTTTACCACTACTTGACTGTGGATGTGATGGGCTCTCTTTCTCCGGCTCGACAGGAACTAGAGTGAGCAATTCATCTGCTTCGCAAGTCGGCAAACAGCCAACCACCACAAATATTGAATAGCCTATGGGAGCCACAAGACAGTAATCTAAGACTCTTCCTCTATAGGACACTAGCTAGAGAACTGGTCATTCCTACACCCAAACTCTCCACTCTAATGAACTTGCATGGGGAAATACCCTAAATAATAGTGACACAGCAAAAAAATATGAGTAATGCAAACTTGGTTCCCAGCCGGAGAATGAAAGTCAGTTTGCCTGGTTCCCTAACTACTTAGTTTGCCTGGTTTCAAGCCTGAGAATGAGACCTAGTCTGCCTGGTTTCCAGTGTGAGAATGAGACCTAGTTTGCCTGGTTTCCAGCCTGAGAATGATACCTAGTTTCCCAGGTTACCAGCCTACAAATAGATATATTATACAAGAGACAAATATGCTGGGGACGGACTAGGGGATGAGGTATAGGGTGAGTACCTTCCATCTGTAGTTGGGTGAGGAAGAGACTGAGGTATGTGTCAGAGACCAGTTTTGGCTTTCTTTGAAGTGAGTCTAAGTTGAACCACTGCGTGTGTTGTGTGTGTGTGTGTGTGTGTGTGTGAGTGTGTGTGTATGTGTGTGTGACTATAAATTAATCAGTAGACTTTGCATAGCAGTGACTAGTGTCATTTGCCTAATACAGTATGTAATTAGCTATAATATTATAGAATTCAGATGTGCTATATAATTGGAACAAAGTGGGAAACAGATACTCTAACATATTGTCTATGGATACTATTACCATGGTAACCATGCCGTCAAAATACTCAATCCCTAATCATAGCAGACTGTAGTAATAACTACAAATGCCTGAGGCTACACACACCTTAATTAATCTACATACACACATACCAAGGTGGACAGAGAGTGCACATTCCTGTAATAATTGTATCCCACGTACTGGACATAATGTACTTCCTCACGGCCCACCACAAACATGAACTGCAGGAGGCTATACAACAGAGACTAAACGGATCTACATACTTAAGGCTGTAATGCCTGAATGAGGCAAGGGCGCAGCTACTAGGGCACCACATTTGGTCGAGGTAATTAGAACACAGCAACGGTAACCAAGGAGACAAAAACAACTGACTGGTCTCTAGTAAGAAAACTAGCTAACCATCGCCATTTAGAAACACCGCCGGTTTTCTATTTCTTGACGAAGATAAGAAGAAAAAAAAAGGATCATTCTTTTAGCACCACCCTTCAAGGAAAGCAAAACACACTAATACACTGGCTATTTTATCACCTGAATGCACTCCTACCGTGACCACCACACCACACTTTAAGAGATCGCTATGCCATGAGTACACATGTTCCATGTTACTAGACAAACACGGGTAGCAGCTGGTAGCAAGGAAGGCTGCATTGCATGTTCCAATCTAAACACCCCTGAGGCAATGTACAAAGGGGAGGAGCTCAAAAGAAGGTCCACTAGCGCTATATCCCTAATTTTGTGATCAGATGTACCCCCTCACCAAGTCAATATTTGTCAGGAGCTGACGCTGTTCTCTACAGGTGACACTTATAAGTGCAGTTTTGGTGAAGGAAGGGATAGTTGAAGATCAATCTGAGCCAATTACTGTATGTATCTTGTTGGCAATACTACTGTACACGATTGTAGTGACTTAGCAGCTAAGAGTTTCCATCTCCATGTAGGACTACACAAAGAGGAACAGCTGTCATCAAGCTACGATAAAATGCCCCACTATAATGGGTGTATCTGATCCAATCAACCACATGTGCTGCAGTTTACATACACACAAATTGGATGCAATTTGTGAGAATGGCATAACAGCTATTCCTCACACCCAGGTCCCTCCCTCTTTTGCAGAAGGAGGGAGCGACTATGTAGCTTCGTTCCCAGGTTCTTGCCACCCATCGCCCACAAGAGCCTGGGGGCGGGAATGGGGAACGACCTGACCTGCGCTGACGCTTCACGTGGGGAGAAGCCCGAGAACAATTCTCAATGTTACCTACCTGTTTCCCCAATTTTCGAACTGTCAGCCAGTGGTAGTCGTGGTGACAAATGTAGGCTGTCTGAACCCTGCACAAATATATTCAGAGTTAAACATGGTCACCATGGAGATCCTGCTTTAGAAGGTAAAGCTGCTTGGCAATCAAGTGTTCCTTGCCCAGCAGCTATGGAGAAAAATTGGTAACTTCCTGATTTTCTACAAGATAAAATCTAGGTGAGGAATGCCTGACCATCAGGCAACACTTGTAACTGTGTTTCCTTCACTCCCCCTGGGTAGCTAGTGCTCACGTGGGGTCCTCCACAGCATGCTTCATGGTGGGGGAGGAGAAGGGAATCAGGTCCAGGTTCCAAACACGCAATGCCTTGCTGATCACCTACAATACAAGAGAGAGAGAGAGAGAGAGAGAGTCCATGACTCCATTCCAGTCTCTCCCTGTAAACATGTGCAGGACTTTCACACAGAGAAGAGGGAATTAGCCTCGTTCCCAGGCTCCACTCCCCAGCTTTTCTCACACCGTTTCTCTACACGGTACGCGCAAGAAAAAGTAGTGCAAGAAAAGCTGGAACCTGGGAACAAGGCTAGGACGGAAATACACACATTTATCTCCCGGTTGTGGTACGATACACAAGCAGCCTCTTGTAATTCCAAGAAAAAGGAATATATAACTAGGCTGCCTACACGCGACATACATATTCATATAAATACCTACGTACACATGAACACACATTTGAAAGGATACACTGGCGCACCTGCACAGAGAAGTATCCGCTGTCATCCATATTGGAGGAAGGTTGCTACAACAGAGAAATGTAGCCATCTGTAACATCACTGCATGCAATAGACCGTTATCCATTATGATGTAATGGGGGGTAAAAGTGCTGGATTGAAGCACTCAAAATTGCAAGGAAATTTTTATGTTTTCATGTAAGAAAACTACATAAAAACATATGTTTTCTTGTATTTTCGCCCCTAATGGATAAAGGTCTATACCAGGATTTCCTGCATACTCTTCTTGAGCGTTCTACACTGTATACCCACTCACTTGCATAAACTTAAGGTAGTCCTGCGAGGCCATGCCTCCCTCTGCCATTCTGTCCTGCTCTGCAGCGTCCAACTCTCGGGCAATACCGGCTAGCTCCACTGCAGTGAAGTAGGGACCTGTGTGTGCGCATGTGTGCGTATGCGTATGCGTATGTGTGTGTGTGTGCATGTGTGTGTGTGTAAAAGAAGACAGTCTGCTTCAGTACTTGAGCAGAATTGCATGCATACGCGTTTGTGGAAGAGATGGAGGGAGGGTGGGGGGGGGGGGGGGCACTCCCATAGCACTGTTGACCACCCACCCATTTTTTCACTAGTGCTTCCTTGATCATTGAACCAGTTCTGAGAACTGCCTTGACAGTTGACCATACACTGACCAGGGGTTGGACTCCAGACCTTATTCAATTGATGTCACACATTACATGAGTGCATCATTTTTCAGTCATTTATTTCCATTCTATAAGTGTCAAAAGAGTGGCGGGCTCTACGGCAATCTAATGAGGGCAGTTTTGAACTTACGTTTCACAAAATGGGTTATTAGGCTAGGCATCTCCTAGGGAACTCCTACGTACAGCTTGAGCGTGACAAGACATCGACCTCATGCATTATTTATCACCACTCAAGGTGGTGGCTGTTTCGTATATCCATCCAAGTTGATATTATGATGTCATTGACTAAGGACTATAGAGTCTGGCTATGCGAGACTATCTATGGAAGGGGTAGGCATATAACTTCCAACACACTAGGATATCACTCACCTTGCAACAGATTATTCAAACAGTGTTGGGCACACAGTTGGCCTTGTTGCTGCAAGGAAGAACAGCCACTTAGAAAGGAGTGAGCATTAAATGGAGTCTATACCCCCTCAATCCCCTTATCTTTGGAAAGTTACTCACTTTCTCATACTCACCCTTTCGTGGAATATAGAATCCATTCCTTAACTATAGCAAACTAGGATACTGACCCACAACAGTACTAGAAATCGCTCCTGCTAGCAATAAGTTTTGCTGACTCAGTTAAGTTGTAAACTAACGATGACGCCATAAAAAAGGCGGGGCTGCAATTACCCAGGCCACACGCCCCTCTTTCGTGGACTGGGAACGAGACTAGGTTTTGAGACGAAATCGTACATGGTCTGCTATATAAGTGGTCTAATCCACAGATATTGAACTTCTCCCCTCCCCAAGCTTGATAAATACTCTTAAAATGTGTTTCAGGAGCTGAAAGAATCAGTCTCGGGTCCTAGCGCTAGTCTCGCGCTAAGTTGTGTGTCATGTAATTGATTTCGGTATTACGTTAATTAAACCCATAAGCAAAACGTAACTTTTTTTCAAAATTAATAAATATGCTAACATAAGTATAGTGGGTGGAGCAGTTAGCTCCGGGCTGTGACCATGTGTGTTCAGGTAGAGGGTAACGTGGTTTGGCAACTGCCACGGTGGTCTCGGACAGTACGGCCTAGGATCCGTCCGTGTTCCTCCCTTGATTCCCAAAGCCTGGCACACTAAACAGACCCGATGACGATCCCTGTACCATAGCGGACAGGCGCCCGAAAGGCTGAAGGCTCGGTCAGCCGGAACGACCTGCCCGTTCACCCCTTAACGTGGCAGTGTCACATGGCCTAGGGTTCCGTTGGGAGAAGAGGGTTGCCCATATTTTTTTCTTTTTCTACAATCACTTAGAAAACTCCTTACAATTGCAGAGAAGTTTTCTTTCAGAAAAGGATATGATTAGTAGGCAATCACATGCACTCTCATCAAATTTATTGTATGCAGCTGCTAAAATAATCAAAGGGCTCAGAACCATGGTAGCTACTGGAAAATCAGAACAATTTGGAAGTGAAACATATGCATAGCTACTCTCTAGTACTCTGTTAGCATATGACCAAAATTAGAGTTTCCTGAAAATGCCAATTTTCAAGTTTGGAGGGGCAAGTTCAAGTTAGACCACTTTGTTTCTGAGACCTTCAATTATAACTTTTATTAAAGGTAATCTGTCACAGCTATATTCTCGAACTCTTGAATAGTTTTTTGTGCCACTGACTCCATCTCCAAAATTTCTCCGCTCTCTTCCGGTTCCAACTGCTCCAAAGATGACCTCCTCTTTGCTCTCCTGTACTGCAGAAACAAAGAAATAAAATCTAGTCTAGGAGGGCTGTTGCCAGGAATTTAGAACAATTAATCTACCACAAAATGAGAGTCTCGATGTCTATGAACTTACTCTCCAGCAAACAAATGCAGTGGCAAAGATAGGCACCACAATCATCTCACTGAAGAATCCCAGAAACAGAGAGAGTACACCTTTCAGTGCTCCAGTCACCCTACCAAGTTGAGAAGCATATTACGAGATCTGACAATTTCACCACTTGCAGTACTACAAACCATGGAGAGCTGAGAGAATGAGCCTGGAAACGAGGCTGATAGGGCTCTTACCCAAAATGTGATAGCACGAAGAAAGAGCCTAGGATTGCTCCCGCACGAAGCAGTGCACTAGGAGCAACCAGTTTAGTCTGATGATGCAGCGTTAGCCATCCCGTCAGGGAAGCTCTGACAGAAACTGTGTGGAAAGAAATTCATTACATCCTCATGTACGCTCTCCATACATTTACACACATTGTAAACGATATGCAACAGGCACACAGACAAAACGTAACACTGAACACACCAGTGTGGGGCTTGCTCACACTTCCCCAATGATACAACACCTGACAGTTTTAGGCTTACTATCATATTAAAATGCAGCTAGAAACTTGGTAGCATTTGGGAAGACTACCTGTGAAAGGAACTAATATGTCGCTACGCCAAATGGCCTAAACACTGAATCGAAAGCTACAATAATTATGTGTCCCAACCTGTAAAGCAGAAGAAAGCAAAGATTCTCAGTGGGTCGACACAGAGTAGAGCCAGCTCATGTGGGATTCCAACTGCATGCTCTAGGATTGCCACAGAGACACCAGGAATCCAGAACAGACTTAAAGAGACCTGTATACACACAAAAGAACATACAACACATACCACATGTAGGGTAAGTTGCAAACATGCCTCCATCGACCATACATCACTAAATTCTTCTCTGCTGGATGCTATGTGAATCCTAAAACGGACTGCTTCCATAAAGAAAATATCATGTACAGAGAATTCTCTGTCACTGATCTAGTAAGTAAAATACTTACCGTTGCTGAAAATATTAGACATCCAACTGTAAAGATGCCAATCTTCTTTCCTGATATCACACGCCTGCTGCTGTCAAGACTCTTCTGCGTGTGCCAGAAACAACACCCAACTCACAGTAGCATAACTCAATTGGTGTTTGTGGCTCAAGCCACTGCTTACTTTTTGAAATGCAGGTGAGACGGGTCTGAGCTGGTTTAACCAGCCATACGGGAGGTGTCCCAATGGGTAGGATGCTGTCAATACAGCGACAGACTATAGATTGGTGATAAAAATAATCCTTACACTAGCTAAAGAAAGATACAACTGCAAGATTTAAAAGGATGTAGCTAGCTTCAGGTAAATGCTTATGAGTGTGCATGCATGGAGTCTCAACCAGTTTGAATGAACCGAAGGAATGCAGACTTGGCCTCTCTACCCCTAGTCCCCCTACACAGTAGCTAAATTGGTATAGTACAAAGTCATAATGATCCTAACTGCATTCCCAGGCCATAAATGTTAGAGCTACTACTCACCCACTATCAATGCCCAGGCTAACACTAAAAGTGAGAAGTGGATATCATTGTACATAGTTTTGCTTAAACAAGGGGTGCATGGGTAGCAGCACTGGTGTCTTGCGAATTTGAATACTGAATTGCATCACAATTCTACACCACTGGAGAGTCTGACCCACTGACCTCTGCAGCTAGGCACTTGGTAGGAGAGAACCTTGCCACAAGAAGATTGATCATAGGTCGGCTTATTCTTTGGACAGACAGAACCGTCATCAGTGGACAAACAAAAGCAACAAGCTTCCAAAGTGTCACCTTGTACTGGGAGAAGGAGCAAATAGAATCAACTTCCTGTGAATTATAGGAGGGCTGTAGCTTCATTCCAGGGGGGCTGTAAAGCTTAGCAAAGAATTCAATCACCTTTAATACTAACCAAGCATGTGCATGCATACAAAAATACACCAACTAGAGCTTACATACAGTATGGTTATTAAACATACTGTTGGTTTCAGCCAGTACCACACACACTCACTATTCTCTCCTTCTGTAGCTTTGGGTACACCATTCGATAGAAGCCGACCAGAATGATGGTACATCTGGTGATCACCCCTCCATATGCGGCCAGAATGGGGACCACTATAGGATTGGTACACACCAGAGGAGTGTACAGGAGGATGGCCACTGAGAAAATCTGTAGAGAGAAATCATTGATAAGCCAAAGAATGAGGAAGATGTCAGTTAGCGTGTATGTCGTCACTAACCCACTGCCTACTACTGAGGTTCAGTCTTAGTTACAAGCCCACAACTATATAGCTAAAGTGAAACATGCACGTGGGCCCGAGAGCGAGGCTAAGTTTCTTGCAGCTTCTATGAAGAGGCTGAACAACAAGGGGCCAAACACAAACCAACAGCTCACCTGTGCATGAGCTATAGTGAGTATAATTATGCTGTAGCTGTTAGCACATGTCCTTATTCCACCTGCACAAATCTTTACTACAATAAACCCCCCATACACACCTGTGCCATTATGTCAGCCAGTGAGGCAGCCCCCACCAAGGTGCTGTGCCGCCATTGAAGGAGAACACCCGCATGATACCATGACTGGTAAAAGAGCATAATCAGCAAACGTGAGGAACAGCATCATCAATGATTAGTAATGCCATGTACCCACCACGGCATCGATCATGGGATAAATGGAGAGGTAAGTGAGAGCGGTGTGTGTCAGAGCAGACACACCCGAGCTGACACCATGAAGGTCCTCAATCAGCCACACCCCCAGCTGGGTCTTAGCTGAAGGTACGTGCAGGAGAGACAGACTTGGCAGATCATAGCGTGAGTTTGAGCACCCCAGGACATTTAGCTAAAGGCTCGACTCTAGTGAAGTATAGGGAAGGGGGAGTCTAGTCTAAGATAGTGTTGTGCCCAGTGAGTCTGAGCACCTCGGGGCATTTAGCTACAGGACTCGAGTGGGATATGGAAAAGGGGGAGTCTAGTCTAAAATAATGTTGTACCCAGGCCTCCATATTTTTTGATATTTTTTGTAGCTGTGAAAAAATCCATACAGGGAGGCCTAGGTATATAAGGTACTTGGGAATCACCAGTATGGATCACTAGACCACACCCCAAAGCTGCATATTGGCTGAGGGTAGGAGAGATTCGGCTCATGCAGTATATCAAATTTGATGTCTGAGTGCCCCAGGACAGTTAGCTAAAGGAGGTGAGTGTTGCATGGGAAAGGCCGGTCTCCAACTAACTAGTCCAATACCCCACTAATACTTCAAGGCCACTACAAGCAATCCTGCCTGGGAGCAGAAGAGTTGGAGTACCCAGCAAGGCATGACCAATCAGAGAGCCCTTCAATAGTATGATGCAAACTCCACAGCATATTGCCATCAGGTAGCTACTGTATGAAGGTCACTACTACTGATGATACAAAACTGATAACTATGAGCAGCAATGCATTAACTCAAGATGTACTATGATATGTTCCCAAGGTTCTGGTAAAACCCTCCCCTAAAAAAGTAACACTCAGTGAGGGAAAGTGCTCTGATAGAAAGAAAAAAATTATTACCAATACTAAGTGAACAACGATCCACTACTCACCGATTATAATGAGAAACACTGAGACACTTGCGGCTAATGTTATCGCAAAGACCAGGATCCTGTGAAACCCAGACCTATCTTGTACTTGCACTAGTCCTGCATGCTTTAACTCTCCAAGAACACCAACAAAGAACTTCACAAACACATAGGCTAGTCCAAATGCAGCCAAAGTGTCCACAACATTAGCAGTACGAGATATGCTGCGGTTTAAAAACTGCAGGAAATACAAGGGGAACAAATTAATTTCAGTGGAGAATTCTAATATCTGAGAAACCAAGGTATGCTCTTACCTTGAAAAGGGTATACCTCTATGGAATAAGTCTGGAGCCAGGCCTAGACTGTTCCCAGACCAGTCTGTCTGGGATTGAGACTTGCCTAGAATCATTGTCTCTTAAAATTGTGGTTTGCTAGCCTTGTATCCAGACATCCACCCCAACTTTTTCAAGGGAGGGGGGATTTGTCTGGGTGACTAGTCCCACCCGCCCACATCAAGATAGCTAACTTACTTGTTCTCCTATGTCCACAGCGACAGTTGTGAAAGCCAACGGCACCAGAAACCTGGCCAGGATGAAATAGTCATTGCTCAGTAGCCAAGATAACCTATGCATCTTGCCGTTAGTGCAGTACGTATCACCACGGTAGTTCCTGACTCTAGCTGGTATCGCACGGGCGTGCTACTATTGGAATGATGCAATCCAGTGGGTGGAGCTCATGCGCTCAGAGCGCTCGAGCATGCACAATGTGGGTGGAGCTCATGCATGCACAGATCCAGTGGGTGGAGCTCATGCGTACAATGATCCTGTGGGTGGAGCTCAGAGCCAACGACACACGCGGTACGTAGACTCATGCCCTTGTGAACACTGTTAACAGTAAATCCATAGATACTATAAACAGTAGGTAAATCGCTCACGACTAACTAAAATCGACACTGCTTTCTACAATGCTGTTTGTCCAGTAGTCCAGAACAGCTTCCACTGAGTTCCCTTTATGCATGTTCTGGCTATCACTGAAGATTAGGCTGTCGTACGTCGCTCTGGACGTGGTACTGGCACCAAAGTTCTCATTTCCTGATTCACTGGATGATAGTAGGGCTGATTCCTCCAGCTCTCCTCTCGCTTTACGCTGTTTCCGATACTGCAAAAAAACAATAGAAATATGATAATAAAAATATACCTATCCCCTTTTATGGCATGGAGTACAAGTATTTATACCAGTCCCTTCTTTATAATTCTAAGTTCTATTATACAACCCAATCAAGTCTTTATGGAGGTTACAGGTACAGCCTCATCCTAGTATTTACACCAGTCCCTTCTTTATAATTCTAAGTTCTATTATACAACCCAATCAAGTCTTTATGGAGGTTACAGGTACAGCCTCATCCTAGCCTCCTTCTCCACTCCCACCTTTCTTTTTTTTTGTATGCAAAACAAAGCTGGGAGTGGAGACTGGTAATGAGGCCCTAGGCTCCCACTTCTTAACAACATACTGCATGTACTTACTCTCCAACATGCATATGCACTTGTAAAGATGACCACCATTGTTGTTTCTGTGAAGAATCCCAAGAACAGGGCTAGTACTCCCATCAATGCTCCAGTCAACCTGCAGTTAGGTTGGCATGAGCCAAAGCATTAGGCATGACAGTCTAGATTATAGTAGTATGGTGAGTATCAGGCCATCACAACTTTATTTGGGGTCAAACTCACTTTCAAAAAACGAGTAGGTAGCTAGGTAGGAAGAATTAAAATTCCTTCTTCTGTCTCATGAAAAAAAGGAGTAGGTATTGGATTGGATCGTTTAAATTGTTTCTCAGGATCACTGAAAAAGGAGTTGGTTGGTGACCCCAAACCAAACCAATAATTAAGTTGGGATGGCCTTGGTAAGGAGATGACGCTAGCTTACTTTGATTCAGCTAGCAGGAACAGTGCTACCAAGATTGCTGCCACGCGGACAAAAGCACTGGGAGCCACTAGCTTAGTCTGCCTGTGCAGTGTCAGCCATCCAGTTAGAGAGGCTCTCACGGTAACTGCAGCAAAGTGGACCTATGAATCTACTCACTGATTCAGAAATACTGTATTTGAGTAATCCAAATATGGAATCTTATACCTCTGAAATCATTACTACAATCACTCCTATTATCCCTATCACCAAAGTAGCTGGTTCAAGAACATGACTAGGCAATAAACTTTTGCTTACTTGTCAAGCAAGTAAATGAGAACACTCTTAGTGGGTTAACGCAGAGAATGGCTAGCTCGTGTGGGACTCTGACCGCATGCTCCAGGATCGACACTGCTACCCCAGGAATCCAGAACAAGATGATACACGCCTATAATGAGATGTAAAAGCAAATTAATAGATAGCCTGTAAAAAATATATAGCTATTCTGCAGTGAGACTCACTAATGCTCCTGTTGATAGACAAGCAAGCACAAAATTTAGAATTTTCTTTCCTTGTACAACATGTTTGCTGCCATCCGGACTCTCCTGCAAATGTGATTAATGTGTGTACATACTATAAATTCAGAAGCTTAAGAATTTACTATTATATTATGTACTTTTATTAAGGGTACACATACTAGCGAAAGTACTTATACTTCGGAGTTTATGTATACAAACAGGTTTACTCTTTCAAATGCAGGTGAAACTGCTCTGAGTTGGTTCAGCCAGCCATATGGAAGATGGCCCAATGGGTAGGATGCTGTCAGCACTGCCACAGCCTTTGGAAGGAATAAGTGTTCGAATGACGTCGACAAGAGATGTTTATCATGAAAAAATTTAAGAATCATGAAATTACAGCCAAATAGTTAAGGTGATCTCAATACAGACCTTAGCAGCTTTGCACTTTGATGGCGAGAATCTAGCCACTAGCAAGTTGATCATAGGTCTGCTAATTTTCTGTACACCCACCGCCAGCATCAGAGGAGCAAGAAATCCAATAAAAATGAAAGCTGTCACCTTTGACTAGAAGGATATATTGAAAGACGTTATTCAATATAAGATTATAACATATGTCTTGAATTATTGTCTACCTTCTTTTCCTTATTTAGTACTGGGTAGATCTTCCAGTAGAAGCCGACCAGAATGATGGTACATCTGGTGATCACCCCTCCATACACGGCCAGAATGGGGACCACTATAGGATTGGTACACACCAAAGGAGTGTACAGGAGGACGGCCACTGAGAAAATCTACACAGGTGTAATAAAAATGGTAGACTCAGAGACCAAATATTACAATGCTCATGAACTATGATACTGTATTCTGAAGAGATAGTGTTGGAGCCAACTCACCTTTGCTACTAAATCAGCCATAGAGGCAGTTCCTACCAAGGCGCTATATCTCCACCGGAGGAGAATACCAGCATGGTACCAGATCTGTGCGGGAGGAAAATGGAAGATGCGGCATATTCCCCATTACATAAACGCATCCATGGCTTGTAAACCAAACAAGAAGCAAACCCCCCCTTGTGAAAGTTGTGGTCAAGTTTATGTACAATCATGCATGTTTAATTGGGTACCCGGCCCAGTGTGGCACCTAGCTTTTAATGACATCTTGAGAGAATAATCACAGCTGGATTGGCTACGTCCTACTAGCAAGTGTTGCTAGCAGGTTTGCTAGCTATAAAAAGCTTCTCTGATCAGGGGCTCCATGCAGTAGCAAATATTTGACAGAAGTCCTGAGTTCAATCGCCGGCTTGGCCCAAGTTATTCAAATTTCTTATATTCTCGAGCTCATAACATTTTATTAATTTTGCATACGTATATCATTTCTCAAGGTAAGGCATCCAATTAGGTTTAAGAATTACGGGATAGTAGAGGTGGTGGTTATCAAAATTATATGCAGAAGCTCCTTGCAGGAGAACTCACAATGCACTCAAACAGAGGATAGACAGAGAGGTAGAGAAGTGCTGAGTACGTCAGTTTGGCCAGTGTTGGAGTAATACCGTGAAGATCTTCTACTAGCCACACACCCAGCTGTGTCTTGGCTATACAAACATATTACATATACATACACAGAGAGACAAGACATTATCAGTTTTTGGATCCATATATGTAGCCATACACTGTAGTAAAGTAGTCTTATGACTTTATATGCTTTTACATGCATGGAGTACATTTGCTCATACTTTTGAACACACTCATGACCTATCTGAATGATCATTTCTCACCGATGGCAATGATTACTCCTGCAACCAGGGTTCCTTCAACCACTGCAAAGAACAGTAGCTTGCGAAATCCAAGCCTGTCTTGCACCAGTACTAGCCCTGCATGTTTCATTTCTTGCAGTACTCCCACAAAAAACTTCACAAAGACATAGGCAAGTCCGAATGCTGCCAAAGTGTTGACAACATCTGCTGCACGTGCTATGCTGCGGTTCAAGAACTGCAGGGATCGAACAGAGGTGATCCGATCTCATACGATTGGAGAACAGAACACGTAATTGTGCTTCTTAGAAGTTCTTTAGATCCCTCTGGGCATCTAACCCACCCATGCCAGCTTCAATATAGCTAGCTGGGGTGAACAGCTAGGAAGGATCCTGCTAAACCTTACTCTAGCCCTACACAAAATTGGATGCCATGCAGCTCTTTCACTACCAGCACTAGCTATAGCTGGGAGTACTAAGACTTAGAGCCTATACAGCTGCCTATACATTTACAGATCAGTTCTAGCTCGTTTTACACATACATATATATACCTGCTCCCCAATATCTACTGCGACCTCCGTAAGCGCCAGTGGAACGAGGAACTTCGTCAGGAGGAAGTAATCATTCTTCAACAACCAATTTATGCAAGAGAGCCCATACATGATGATGGTGCCTGCTTCACGGCTAGCGAGAGAAAATGCCCAAAGAATATTATGCAGTGACGTACGTCGCCCAAAATTGGGAGGAGCTCTAGCACTCCATATACGGATAGCACGGGGGAAATGTAATTATAGTCATTACGACAATATAATTTTTCTGCCTGTAGAGTCATAAATAGCTACTGATAGAGAACAACATTTTCGTGGCCTTCCATCGTCCACTCATGACTGTCCTTCTCTGCTCTGCTTAGCTCCACATGTCCACAGTAGTCGACCCAGGCCCCTACTCCTCTGCCATACGCCTTATCCATCTTGCCTGCCGATAGGGCCTGCATCACACCATAACCATGAGTCACTATGACCACGTTGTGCGGCCAGTACTTGTCTGCGAGCTTGCAATAGGCAGGGATGAATCTGGAAAGGCAAAATTGAAGCCTTTATTATTGTTCACCCACATGACTACACGTGTACACAAATTCATCTGAAGATAGCACCAGTAAGCTATGTAGAGCATTACAGTATTTCAGAAGTGAGCTCTTGGCTCTCCCATTAAACTATACACACAGTCGTAACCTTCCTTGTTTCCATGCAGAACATGTGACAGTTGACCGTGACGCTCCTATTACTCAAGTACCACACGAGCACCAAATCTGCAATAGCTCGCCCATGCATAACATTTGAATACTGGAGCACATTAGACAGTCGGACATGCATAGAACCCACAAGCTGACCATCTTCCCAGCTACTGGTAGTACAAACCTCTTCAGCCCATCACGCGTTCTTTCAGGGTACTTTGGCAAGGGACTGTCATCCGCTTGGGTTATCTTGATGCCCTGTTTGGCGACATCTTGGGCCGGCACTTCCGGCTGCTGGTGGATACCGCAGTGACTGCTCAAGACGTCTACGATCTCACTGCAAGTGTGGATCCCAGGGAGCTGGAGAATGTCACAGATCTGCTGGGCTGTCTGCAAGCACCTCAGGAACGGAGAAGAAATGATGTGCTTGATGTCCTTCAGCGATGTGGCGTAATGTTGCAAGGAAGATAGAAGGGAACGATAAGGTATAATATTTTAAGGGGAAACTATAGCCGCATTCCCTGGACTCCAATAATCAATCTCTAGGAAGATAGAAGGGTATGGTAAAGTTAATCTTTTCCCACACGGAAGGAATAAACGGAAGATAACGGAAAATGTAACGGTAAGTTATACGGTCGTGACGTCACATCCAAGCTCTAAGGGGCGATTATTCATGGAGGGGGGCGAGGGACGTACATCATTATCGCTAATTGAATCTCGGCTCTCGCCATCACGTCCTACCTTTCCCTTAAACTGTTCTCTTGCCGCTGCGACGGCCTCCTCCACTCCCTGAGCCGTCAGGGGAGGATCGTAGGGGCGTTCGGCGGTACTTTCCCAGCTGTAGTCCACGTTGTCTAGTCTCTCGCCGTGTCTAATTATGAATAGCCGCTGCTTGCTACCTCCAGTAGGATTAGGGCTAGCTGCCACTTCCATCGTTGAACATATTCCAGTTCAAAACTGAAGACTGGAAATTATGTCACGGCCGCGGTGAGTCTGCACTGCTCTATTTTTAGCACAACTTATGACGTAAGAAGGTGGGGCTCGTGCAACGCTACTTAGCTATGCCCATTTCTGCTTTATCTTTGCAATTTTGTTTTTCGACTTACTTAGAAAAGTTTAGTTTTCACAATTATTTTATTTCGGACCAACTGGGAGGAAGAATCACAAAAAGTGAGATTTTGACTGCACCCCTTGTCCGGAAGCATAGAGGCATAGATATTATAGCTCCCTGTTAGGGTTAGCTATGATAGAGGGTACTGTGAATATCAGTGGGTGTGTCTGTCTGCCTGGCTACTCAGGAAATGATGGCGGACCATGTGACCGTGAGTTGGGGGCAAGAGGGATGTTTCTGTTATTATATTAATTAAGGTGTACAGGAGGTTCAGGTGTTCTTTTATTTAGCTAAGGGTACAGGTATTATGGCAACCAGAAAAGTTGTAAGTAATTTATTTAATGTTGCATTACACATATACATAAACTATACAATTGCTCAGTTCATTCATTATGCTGACTGTATATAATACGTACTAATTTTTGGGTGTACAGATAAGAAGAGCACAGCATCAGTCATACCAAACAGTCTTCAGATTGGACGGTAGACTAACATATAAGTAGCTATGTAGCACTGAAGCTATAGTTGCCCAGCACTGAAGCTAGTTGCCAGGCACAGTAACGGTCAGAACTTCGACACTGCAGCCGGCCGGCGTCATTCATTGGGCTTCTCAGGATCTGTTCTTTTTTTCGGTTTACACCGTACCTGGTGGGTAATTGAGAGGAGAAATGGCTTTCAGTAACTAGTAATAAATTAATGTTACAACAGTGTTATTGTGTTCTGGTGGGAGGAATAGTTAAATTAGTTGACTACTCCTAGCTCACGAATGCATGGAAGATTTGCCGATAAACTTAATGACGGACAGGATGTGAGAACGCCCAGTAAGAATACCATTCAGTCTACATCATTAACAGAAAGCAATCAACTCACCTTATAAAGTGCCACGGCCAGTATGATAATGATGATGATACTGAGGCCCAAAGCTACAGTAACCACAGCAAATAGAAACTTGAAATCCAGCCCTGCAAGTGATGATGGATTACACACTAATCACAAGACTACATCCAGTGCATGTTGGAATGATGCTACATCAACAATCATTTTCAAGTTAACTGTCAAAAGAAGAAGTACTTATACCATGATATTACTGGAGGTAACAGTGTATCCCAGGGACTGATGAATTCATGGATCATATAGTTCTTTGTAATACTAGTATGGTTGTGTCTTCAAATACCTGAAAGTAGAATCCCAAATATCTATCTCAAACATGCGGTAAGGAAGTATCAAGCATACGCATGCATAGTGATAGTCGTGTAATGCTAGCCCAGGCCCCCCTCATGCATGCAGAAGAAAGAAAGGAGGGGGGGAAGGGCCAGTAAAAATCATCTCGTGAGCATCGCTTATCTGTGATGTAGGTGGACAGACGTGTCAATGCCAGAGTGTCTGTATATGTAGATCTATGTAACGCTATAGGCAGGCATCAGAGACACTGCAGTAACTGGACCTACTACCCATCAGGTCAGAAAAGCACGTACTTGGCCTCATCGCTGCACAGGTGTGTTGAATGAATATAGTGATAGCCACAGTTCCACCTATTATTCCCAGGAAGTAGTCACACTCTTATTATTCCCAAAGGTATTCCTAATCTGTATTCCCAGTACTCTCCACTTCCTATTATTCCCAAAACTCTTCTGGAATAATCCAAGTGGGCGGAAGTTCTTAGAACTTGAGTGATGTACTTTCCTTGTTTTCTGTCCAGCCAGGTCATTGCATGGTTAAGGAACTAGTGCTTGGGCAGAAATTCTAAGAACTGGAGTATTATCTCACCAGTTTGAATCTCAGGAGTTACTGTAGTTTCCATGCAACCTGCTTCGCTGTCTCCAGTCGCTGTTATTGCACTTGTCGATGGTGTTGCTGTTATTGCACTTGTTGATGCTGTTGTTGTCATTGCTGTGTATATAATGTGTATGCAAAGTATACAGATCAATGGTCATGTGCAGATTACTATAGTACGAGTCTGCAGCTCTAACATTTTAAGCTTTGTATCTGAGATAGCTCTAGCTGGGTTGAAGGAACCCTTTTGCTTTTGCAGTGAGGTATTGTTAGAGCAAGATACAGCTTTGTACGTAATTACGAGTACTAGTGACATTCTCATGAATTACACAATATTATCAATTTTGTGCGGTAAAAACAAGATACAGAAGGAGTAGTGGTACCGCTCTACACATATATAGTAACTGCTGCTTTAATGTTATTCAATCTGTCATTGAAGTCTGGCAAGTTCCCCTCTGATTGGAAGTTTGCAAGAGTTGTACCTGTTCCACAAAGCTGGTAAGTTTGAAACCCCTTCTAACTATAGACCTATCTAATACTGAGTAGTTGCTAGAGAAGCATGTGCACAGGCTCCTGTAGCCTCGTACCCAGGCCACACCCACAAGGCTAAGGCTCCTGATGTGCATAAACTCTTATATCTTATCACCTCAGCCAACATTGCCCACTGTCACAGAGCTAGTGAGTGTTCACTGCGGGTAAATCCACTACCACGGCTCTTCTCTCATGTGCTCACGATTATCAAGAAGCTCAAACTCTGTATCACGCAGCATATTGCTATGTACAAAATTATCAGCAACCTTGAACTCACTCAGACCAATTCAAATTCTCCTGCTTTCCATCCACCATTCAGAAATGAAACAATTTAGAGTTTGACACTAGAGGCATGAACTCACTGACTATATACAAACGTTCATTAATTTATAAATAACTATTAATCCCATGGCCCAAGATTAACATTATTCATAGCTATTTTCTTGTACGGTCATTGCTTTGCATAAATTTTGTTTCCATAAAAAATAAAAAATAAAAAACAAGCATGAGCTCTAGAGCTATTTGCTACTATTCACACTATATATGATTGAATTGTGCATACTCACGTGTTGGCTCTGTTGGTTCTGTTGGTTCTGTTGGTTCTGTGCCACTAGTGCAGTTACATTCTGGAGTAGTGCCTATAGAGAGAATTCATTACCAATATTAACAACATTGTATCTCCATGGAATCCCCATGGTAGTTGAGCATCATTGCATCATTGTATCCACACTCATTTCACTCAGCCTCAGGGTCTAGCTACGGTGTACATGTGTATTCCCAAATGTACTCATTCCTAAAAATCTATACCCAACAATCAGTTTTATAGGGTAGAGGTATGCTTGTTTCCAGTAAAGGCCATCCAGCTCTTAATTAGTTGGCGGAACTTCTTCTGACGACAGACTGAGGAAGCCAGAGTCAGATTACCAGAAACAAGCATTCATTTCTGCTGACAGAGCTACTCAGACCATGAATGTGATCTCAATAGCTATAGCAGCCAGACTCGGAAGCATTCATTTCTGCCAAAAGAGCCACTCAGACCATGAACGTGATCTCAATAGCATGGAACAGTCATAAAACAAATGCATTATTGATGACTTCATACACTGCTATACCTTTGGCATGGTACTCACGTTTTATGACAACTATAGTCACATCCAATGTCTCATCTCTCCGAGCAAGGGTACTTTCATCAACCAAGTAGCACGTGAGAGTTGTTCGGTCCAGGCTCATGTCCCCAGGAATAGTGGCAGTAATGTTTTCACAATTTTTTCCATTGGGTACAATATCTTGATTGCAGCTTCCAGAAGCTGGCTTAATTAGAGAGTCATCGTTGTTAAGTAGCAGGGGTGAGCCTTCGTGTTCCAACATCAATGTTATACTTGTGCCAGCGTCATATATCGTCCAACAGAAGACTGCTGCAGTATTGTCCTCATTCACAGTAACAACACTCACAGGAGAGCCGTGCAGAGCTGCACAGAGGAATGAAAGTGAAGGTGTTAAATAAACATGGTGCAAGCTTGCTCACATGAAGTCACATCAGGTGCCCATGTGCATGGCGACTGGTATTAAACATGCCTGTAGCTATTCATATTGATGATGTAAAGGCAAAAAATAGAGAACAAAAAACAACAGCTTACCGATTTCAGCATTGCAGCTACAGATGTACAGCAGTGGTAGACCTAACATTACAGCACAGTAGTATGGAGCCATTTTTGGCTACTTTTCGATTGCGGTAGAATGGAAATCTCTCGGTCTCACCGCATTGATTTATAGCGGTATGGTGACGAGAAAAGCGGAAGTCATTATTAAACATAGGGCTGAACTTGACGCAAAAGATTTTGCAAACTGCTGTTGTCACGGATGTAGTAATTCCGAGTACGGCTGTACCAGGAAGGCTATATTAAAACGCTGTGGAAGTCACGGTATTGTTCAAAGCCGATTTTTCTTCCGTGAAATCCAAACACCCATGGGCTACTTAGTGGTGACCTAAATTTCAGAGTTAGGCTTCTAAGTGGGTATTCCAAAGCAAGAAACAAATTACCCATTTTGAGGCCTAACTCCTATACCTCCGTACTCTGACATGTGAAATACTTACTGGAGTAGTCCATACAACTATACAGTTAATTGACATACAAGGTCCCATGTGTAAAGTTTCCGGGTGAGCAGAGAGACGAATGACTAGGAAAGTGGGTAATAGATTTCTTTCTCTACTGATTCATGCAGGCCCTGGCTGTGCAGCTGCAGCTAGCTACTCATGATTTTTCGGCATGTAATTCACAGTAGCTACATGCTTCTGATCATGATGCACTCACTGATGATTCTGCCAGCAGAAGCTGTAAAAAAAAGTAGCTAGGTTCGCATTGAAGACTTTGCTGAACTTTTCAAGATTATAACTTTTCTGCTGTTGGTCCCTGTAGCACTGAACAAACGTTGGACTAGTGTAAAGGTCAAAAGCTTTGCGTAAAATTACATTATTTATAGTAAACACTTTACACTTGGGAGTGTATTAAGCTACCCAGCAGGATATAATAACGTCATGCTGCCAATAGCGTTGAGTCGAATCATTATTCAATAACTTAAATTGCAGGAAGAAAGGTCAAATAACAAAACCCAAAAGTAGATAATATGGTGAACATTGAAAAAATGTCCGACTTGTCTACATTATGACCTGTCAGTGCTTAGCACAGGATCCAAGTTAAGTTTTAGTAGTAGTATGCATCTTCGCTACACTTTGCTGTATTGCTGGAAGCTATGCGCATCAGATCCACTTTCAGCTGGGTGAAGGTTGTGCGCTCCTCCTTTTTCGTGCTCCAGCACCGTCTCATTAAATCATACCTGCCAATTATAAGGCAAAATGAATAGACACGCCAATAGATTATGAATATAGTTCTCTGCCCAGAGTCATCTTGCATCCATGGAGAAATATCCTTTCTATTCTCCATGGATGCAAAATAAAGAATATGGCCATGGAAGGCGTTAAGGCTATAAAAATCAATGAGAATTCCTGTATAAAATATATAGCAATGTGAACTGGAGCACTATATAACATATTTGCATTTACATTGCCAATATGCAGACATGCAGCTAGCTGCAGTAGCTAATTATGACAGATGTTAGGTACTGGTACTGGACTTACACTTCCTGGGGGCAGTCTTCAGGACATGACAGTCTGTTCCCAGACAGGAGGTGTGCAGTAATGTTTCTTGCTGCAATCCCCTGCAAAAGAAAAGAGCATAGCCAGGCATGATAGCTGAACCTGGCAAACACACACACACACACACACACACACACACACACACACACATGCACATTACAGACATGGTTTATACATGCCTTATATGGTGTTGCTCCGAAAGAGAAAATCTCCCAAAGCACTACACCAAAACTCCAAACTGAAGAGAGGAGAAAGGCAAATAATAGCATCACAATCACACTATGGAAAACCACTATTGGTCTGCTGGCTTGCTATTGCATGGGTATATAGCTAAGCTGGTTTCTGATTTGCAGAAGCTTTCCAATTTTTAATTTTATGGACTGGGAATGAGACCAAATTTACAGCTATCTATATAACAATATTCCTGTGGCTTAATCTGAAATGTATATATGGCTGTGTCCGCACTCACTGTCACTGTATGTGGAGAACTTCCTATACTCAATGCTCTCCAGAGCCATCCACTTCACAGGTAGCTTCATACACTGGCTCAAATGGTAGTAGGTGTCCTCTTTTGCAAGAGCTCGAGAGAGACCGAAATCACTAATCTTCACGTTATTTTTCTCATCTACCAAAACGTTTCTGCAATGGCAATCAGGTTGATGAGCATTCATTATTCAAGTTTATAGTTTGAAAAGGTCAGAGGTCTGGCATACTCAGCCAGAAATAGAAGCATTTCACTGACATGACAACTTCATCAGGTCAAGAGGACTAACTAGTAGTAAGTAAAATTTTGAATCCAATTAAAGCACATGCACTGTTCACCAGGTATTGCGATAGGACATTTAAATTCTCCCCGATATAGCTACTCACTTTCTAATCAGATAGATGTACTCCCTGTAAATCTGTAGTTTATAATTTTATTCTACCTGATAAAGATTATGTATGCAAAATATTACTCAAAACGTTGCAGTAATTTAATATTTCTGGTGATAGTCTGTCAATTACTTGTAGCATAAAACAATGACATTAATTTTGTTTGTGAACCAACCTAGCTGCCAGGTCCCTGTGAATGAAAAACTTGGAAGCTAAGTATTCCATTCCTTTGGCAATCTGTGTTCAAGCATATGAAAGTATGTGAAAGATATGGCACTGATTTGTACACAAATTCTATACTTTACCTGCACAGCAATTTTTAGCTGCTCCGCCAAGCCAAACTGTCTTACACCCTTCTCGGACTGTTTACAAAGTTCCTTCTGCCTGCATACCAGAAACAGCATACAATTAATTGCTTGTGAGCCTCTCCTCCTGCAAGCATACAACACTGTATTACACTTACTTCTTGAGGTAATTTTTCAGGTCTCCATTTGGCATGTAGGGTATGATGACTAGGATTGGCTGCATAACAGTTGAAATTCCCACAAGGCCCATCACATTTGGGTGCTTGAAATGGGCTAGCATCTGTGCTTCTCCAAGAAAGTCTTTTCGGTTGCTATCTGTGGCCCCTTCTACATAAACGAAAAAGTTTACAATTGGTATTCTAACAGCTCAAGCATGCAGGTACATCTTTCCATTGGCTAACTTGAATTGAGGGAGGTTTTACCTTTCAACATTTTAACAGCCACAATACTCTGTGGTTCTCCAGTGACAATGCCAGTTCCAATCCCTTTCACCACCCTGTATGCAAGTAAATTCAATATTATCACTTTTCATCTGGTATTATTGGCGTGTGCTTGCCTTCCAAATTCTCCCTGTCCTATTTGTCCCTGCATTTTGATTTTTGATCTGTCCACTTCAAAAGCCGCCAAAATTTTACTCTGATCAACATCCTGAAGTAAGGAAAGAATGAGAACTGACAGTTATGGTATGCTGCATGTATAAAAATACAATCCCAGTAAGTTATATTACTTTAAAGTAAAATTCCTCCATTGTCTGATACAGAGCTTCATTGTCGTAGTCTTCAGGGGTCGCCTCCTTAACCACATCAAGATAACTTGGAGGCTTGTTGTCCAGTGGCCTGGATTTGTACAGAGAAAGCTTCTCTGAATGCCAAAGTTTAGCAAAAAACAGCAACCAATAATGACTTCATTCAGCAAATAGGGTTCTCACATTACCACCCACAGACCAGACAAATCAAGAGGCACCTTTCGTCCCTTATCTCTAATGCACTCATCACTTGGCAACTGCAACTCTGCCAGGTAACAGGCACTAACCCTAACCCTAAACCTAATGACTTCATAGTGCACAAACCTTAGCAACAACCTATTGGTTATAGATATAGCATGGTAGGCAGTGGTTTATGGCTCCGAACCCAAGGGCCTTTATAATTCATAAACCACGTGCTTACCATGCTACATCTGTTATAAATCATGTGATATTATTCCATCACTAAGCAACAAGAGCGCATAAATAAACTTTCCCCTAGTTGTAGGACAAACTACTCGTACAAAAAGCCTTTTAATATTCATCACACACCTCATTGGAAGCTGTCGTCTGGAAAGGGTGTCATGATTAGCCGCGTGTGGCCTCATATTTGCACCCACTTCTTCGTACATCCCTTCTGCATTAAAATTTGTCTCCATATACTGAATGCCTTGAGGAAGTACTTGGCGAAAAGGAAGTGGCACTACAGGAGCTTGCTCTAAAGAGAATTAGAGAAAGAGCTCAATACCTATATTCATTGGAATGCAGATTCAGAACCTACCGAATTCACCTTGGAATTTTTTATATCTAGTTCCAGGGAGTTCATTATCACGACTCACATTCATGCCAGGACTATATAGAGTGACAATGGAAATAATCAATTACTCACCGTTACATCAAATCAAACATAAAATATACTTTCTAGATTAGCTTACATGTGAGCTACAGCGTTTTCATCTACCCAAGGAGCTCCAAAAGAATATTGTTGTTTGCTATATAATGATTGGGGGGAGAAAAGGATAATGATATGCTTGTGCTCCCTCCTCAGAGATCTCATTGACATTTTGGGAACATGCAATCATTAATTTCTAAGGTGGAAGATCCAATACTTCCTGGAAGAAGGAGGGAGTGGGGGAAGACATAATACTGGCACTTTACAGTCTTACAATGAGCCAGCTGATCCTGTTCTGGTCTTGCGGTAGACACAGCAGCAGCAGATTATTAAACAAAGGATGAACAGCATGATGAGAAGGCTAGCTCCAGCTGATGCGGCAATAATGATGGTGAGTGTTTGGGAGTCAGCGCCACTCCCTCCACTCTGGTCCACTAGCTCTGAAAGGCAAAAGAATTAATAATAACTCACACACGGATGTGTGGAAATGTGTAAGTGCTCTTAGGCCTTGCAGGGTATGTAACATGCAAACGCTAGTGTTGCCTATTTCGCATTACATAATGTTAACGTGCAAAGTTAAGGAAGAGCTAGGAACAATGTTATTACATAGCTATGTTGAAAGCAGCATTTGAATGACTCAGAATCATACCTAACACAAAATTAAATGCTAAAAATTGCATGAATTATACAAAATTCCAGTAGAAAAGATACATACTACATGAGCATATGACCAAAATTTTGAAATTTTTATAATTTCAGCAGCTCCTGAAACACATTTTAATTAACGTTTTGGGGGGAGGGGGTGGGGGTGGGGGGGCAAGTTCAATATTTGTGGGTTAGACCACTCTGGTTCTGAGTCCTTCATTGGATGTGCAAGCTTACATTATAGTCATACCATCAAATTTATTACCCCCTTTCAGTATACAGTATTACAATATTCTATGATTTAATTTTTTTTTACCAGCATCCTGAATGGCTCCTTGACCAGCATTGTTACCAGCAAAGACAGCGACAGAGAAACTTCCTGTAGGCCTTGGTAGAGTGATGGATTCCTGCTCGGAGGTCACAGACACTGTTGTTGGATTTCCATCATCTGGCGTGATTACTATTATGTATTCTAGAAAGATAAAAAATAGTTTGAGAGTGTTTATTGCAGCCTGAGTCGTAATTGCAGGCTTGAGCTAATTAGCTAGTAATTACAGTTCTAAGAAAACGAGATTCTCCTCACCTGTAATAATGCCATTTGGCATGTCTGGAGGAGACCACCTCACTTCAATCAGTGAGTTGTCAATGATCACAACTTGAACGTTAGTCGGAGGACCCGGGGCTGCAGTCGTGATTGGTACAAAAAAATTTAGAATCAGTTACAAAGAGGAATCTGGATGTACTTACGCTCTTCTGGTGTGGTGATGTTGGTCGGGTTAGACGGTGTTCCAATATTTCCATCCACTCCCACTCCTGTGACTCGAATATTATAGGTTAAGAATGGAGTCAATCCTGCAATTCCATGTGAACTGACTGATTGACCAATCACCTATGCAAAGGTATAGTGATGAATAAATTGTTAGTGTTAAATCTTTGCTTTCTCTATAATTAGCCTGCCATGTGCACTAAATAACATACTACTCAAGTACTCTCACCATTATAACAGTCGGAGTTCCATCAGGTGTTGCTGGACTCACGTCTATCTGGTATCCACTGACACCATCGAGTACACTCCACGTGATTGTCACAAACGTGCCATTGACGGCAGTGAGAGTTACATCAGATGGGGGAGGGATGACTGTGGATGGGTTCAATCAGAAGAAGAGGCATCACAGTAAATAGCCACAAGTCTCCATTAACTGATAATCCAATTCTGCATGTAATTGACATGGAATGCAAATCGTCTTACCTAGAAAAGACATATTTTTCTCACTGCTGTATTGAATACCGCCGATTGTAGTCTGCAATACAAACTGATAGGTCAACTGTTGGTTGATGTTCAATACAATGATTTGCCCAGAAGGTGCCGGGGTTTGTGGTGGAGTTGTAGACGCACTTCCACTCTCTAGATTTACAATCCGCAGTGTGAATTCAGTAATTAATTCAACTATGTCTGAGTTCATCGCATAAGACACTACTGAAATATTATTGGCATTAACAGGGGCGATGGTGGTGATTTGAGGGAGGGCAGAAATGCTATCTGGTGGAGTTTGAATGTCAGCCAGTCAGTCAGTCAGTCAAAAAGAGAAAGAAATAGAATAATAATTGAATTTGGTCATGCAGCTGCAATTATTGCTAGATGTTATGCTGCATAATATGATACTTGGCTTACCTCCATTTGATCGGGTTATGACAGTAATTTCAGCACTTGGAGGTCCAACCAGTATGATAGAATTCGAACCTGGATTTCTTTGTGCCATAATAGTAACATTAAACATATATTCCACCAGGGGTTGTAGATTTGTAAAAGTGGCACTGGTAGATACAGCATTTGGAATATCCATAGATTGACTATGTCCCTGTGGAGTCAAGCCTCTTACAGCCTGCATGGAAAGTATACATGCATGCAGGCTGAGCATTAATACAATCTCAATGTTGAAGTATAGCAGTTAGTATGCCATGAGTATAAGGAAAGTCTTGAGGTAGCTAGTATAATTAGAGACATGACCATCATCAAAACCTCAAACTGTGAAGGTTCAGAGCCAAAACTGGCTGTTTTATGCCAGTTCCTGAAATGCAGAACTGGCTAGTTAGGTCATTATGGCAACCATTATCCACCACCCTGCAAAGCCGGTTGCTACCTAATGGCATCTAGAATTAGGATATAGCTAGTGGAAATCCTCACATCAGGACTCCCTTACCAACTAAATATAAGAACACCTTCAGTGACTGGTCTCAAGGATGCTTATAGGGGTAATTACACTGTTTTGAAAACTTACAGTGCACCATAAGAGATATCCAATCACTGGGCAACAGTCTTCACCATCGATAGTGAATGCACGATCACGGAATTGCCAGGAGAGGCTGATTTGCGTGGACTGAATGTTAGCGCCTTGTGGTGTTTCAAGTTGTGTGGTAGTTTCAAAAGCTACAGAGGAGAGGGGAGGGGAGGGGAGGGGAAGAGGATGAATAAAATGTTTTCTGCCCAGATAGTCCGGGTAAGATAAGGAATATAATCATTTTCAGAGATAAATACATAATGTGTCCATAATGCCTACTATCTACATGCGGGTATGTAGATAACATCCAACTGAGGACTTACGGTAGCACATTTCACCAGCCACAGGATTTCCACTCGAGAATCGACATGTATCACACACTGTAGAGGCATTTGTACTTGTGCTCAGCTCCGTAGAACAGCTCAAACATGGGAAATTTCCAGTAATGGCTTTAAAAGTACCAACCTCACATGCTGTGTGTGTGTGTGTGTGTGTGTGTGCATGGGATTAGCAATATTATGATATCATCACTGGCAGTGTTCAGTAGGGACTAAAAAAAATAGTAATTATTATAGTGACTGATAAAAAAGAGTTAATGCAATCCTTATCATGTCATCGCTAGTTATTCTTGATACTACACACAAGGGGAAATTTATCGGTGTATCAATAGCAATAATTTTGATAAAAATGATTATAGTTTCAGTATAGCTGTATAGAGGTAGCTAGTGGTTTGATTCATGAGTGCACTGATGAAGATGGTTTCAGCAATGTTTGTGAGTTTGCTTATAGGGCTACTAGCTCTTTCTATTGAAGGCCAAAGCCCTTTCCAAGGTAATTTACACTATAGTTTATTCTGTATATGTTAATAGTTGGTATCATTGAATATAGCCTGGTTCCCAGGCCCCTGCTTTATTTGGCTGCACAAACACACCCATGTCAAGGGCAGTACAAATTAGCTATAGGACTTAATTACTGGGGGGCATCCTCAGGATGTGTGAGTCTACATGTACTGTAGTATATTGATATACTATATATACAATAACAATATCTTTGAATATTGAGTTCAACTTATGATTTTTCTTCCTACCATCAACATACACTGGCATTCAAGTTATATGCAGCCATGAAAAGACAGGAATTGTAATTATTACTGGCATGATGGTAATCGTCGAGTGCCAAGTGCCACTAAGACAAGATTCAGACCTGAGTATATATCTTCGGCTCAACGACTTTGTAATCTTTAAGGATAATATGCCCGAGGGAATCAAAATACTACCTTCCCAGAAGATTATCTGCCATGGATCTGATAATACCCTTTCCTGTAGAGAGCAATCTGTTGTTATCAGTGGGTTCTCCAGCCTCAATGGAAGTGCTCTGACTGCCTGTGCAGTGCAAAACATTATTGGAGTGTGTAGTGAGAGTGTTGTCATCACTGTGTACGGTATGTTAGAGTCTTAATTTTATTTATGAATGCATTAAATGAAACTTCGTGTCATTTTAATGTGAATTAAATGTCACAGGGCCTATAGCTGTAATATTATAGTTATATGGGTTCTGTGTAAAAACTGCTAAGCAGCAAAAGCGGGTAATTAAGAAATGGCGCATTGAAAGATTTCAAGAGGAGGAAGTGAGGCAGCAGTATCAAGAAGCTTTGAGCGTAGAAGTAGAAGTATTTCAAGAAAGGATACAGACAAGGAAGCACCAGGGGTTAAGGGGATCGGAATTAGTGAAGGCAGTGGTTCAGGATTGGGAAGACACAGTGAAGAGGGTAGCATCAAAAGAAATTGGGGAAAAGGTGATAGTGTGTGGCAAAGCAGCGAGGTGGTGGGATGAAGAGATTAAAGATAAGATTAGGTTAAGAAGACAGGTTTACAAAGAGATTCAGAGTGGTAGGGAAGATAAATGGGGACAGTATTACAAGTTACGTTCAGAAATCAAGGAATTGGTACGTAAGAAGAAGTTAGATAGTTGGAATGAGGTGATAGAAAAGGCTAATAAAGATTTTGATGTAAACAAGAAGGAATTTTGGGCATTTGTTGGCAGGACTTCAAAGGGTAGTCGTAAGAGCATTGCTTCATTAAGGAGTAGTTCAGGTTCACGCGTAACCAGTACAAAGGGGAAGCTTGAAGTTCTACATGAGCATTACGGTAAGCTGGGTACAGCATCAGTAGATGATCAGTTTGATGATAGCTGGAGAGAGCATGTAGAGAATAAGGTGACAGAGTACAGCGAGATGTCTAGTGCACGGAAGGATAAGGTTTTAGACAGGGATATAAGTTATGCCGAAATTAAAAAGTGTTTGAAAAGTCTAAAGAATAACAAAACTGGAGGTAATGATGGCTTAGTTGGGGGGCTTTTTAAGTATGGTGGCTCTGGAATGGCGAATCTGTTGAAAGCTTTATATGAAGTAGTCTGGACAGAAGAGGGTATTCCTAAACAATGGAGGCAAGGATTAATTGTTAGTTTGTATAAGAAAGGTGATGTTGAGGATCCAGGTAATTACAGAGGCATTACTCTATTGAACGTTGTTGGTAAACTGTTTTGTAAGATTTAAAATAATCGCTTGGTAATAAGATTAGAATCGGAAAAGGCTCTTCATGAGGGGCAGGCAGGTTTTAGAGCGAAAAGAAGTTGTGTTGATAATGTCTATACTTTGAACGAGATCATACAAGGCAGAATAAGAGAAGGAAAATACACTTATGCTTTTTTCTTAGACATCCAGAAGGCTTTTGATACGGTTTGGCACGATGGTTTATGGTTTAGGTTGTGGGAATTGGGTGTTAGGGGTAGGATGTGGAGAGTTATTAAGAAGATGTATGACATTACAGAGAGTGTTGTTTTACTGGAGGGGGAAAAATCCAAACCATTTGATATAAGCCAGGGGGTAGCACAGGGTTGTAGTCTATCGCCTATCCTATTTTCCATTTTTATTAATCAGTTACTAGATGAGGTTGAGAAAGCTGGGCTTGGTATAATCATTAAGAATGATGTTAAGGTTGGGGGACTAATGTTTGCAGATGATTTTGTTGGTTTAACTACTAATGCGGAGGATTTACAAAAGTTGATTAATGTAGTACAAGGGTTTTGTAACAAATGGAGGTTGAAATCTAACATCAAAAAGAGTGCTGTTGTGGTATTTTCTAAGGTGGCTATTACAGATATGTGTGCGTGGAAGTGGGGAGATAACATAATTCCAAGGGTTGTAAGTTACTGTTACTTGGGGATTGAATTTGCTGAGAATGGGTCATGGGATAGTCATGTACAGAAGGTAATTGATAATGGAAAGAAAAAGCTTAATCGTTTGCACCGGTTTGTCAGTAATAGAAATATCAGTACCGTTGCAAGGAGATTATTGTTAGTTTCAGTACTTCGTCCTACTTTAGAATACGGTAGTGAAGTGTGGGCTTGTAATAAACGGCAGACAGCTTCCTTAGAATCCATTCAGCTAGGAGCAGCTAAGAAGATACTTGGCTGCTCTTCCAAAACGTGTAATGAAGCGGTAAGGGGAGATATGGGGTTAGAGTCCTTGAAAGGGAGGAGGGATAGAAGCAAACTTAAGTGGTGGTATAAAGTCAATAAGTTGGATATTGAGCGGTATCCTAGAGTACTATTAGATGCTGAGTGGGAAGTGAAACCATGTAGAGGTAGGCAAAGGAAAACTTGGATGAAAGTAATTAATGAATTGCTGCTGCAGTTAGATTTAGATAGCCAAGAGGTATTAGCTGCAGATAATATTAATTTGTTTTTAGATACGGTAGACGAAGCGTTGAGGGATAGAGAATACAAGGACTTTAATGACAGCTCGAATACTAAAGTTAAGTTGAATCTGTACAAGTCTTTCTGTAAGGAAATAGAATTCAAGAATTATTTGCAGGGGGTAGGTGATCCGGGTACAAGATTATTGTTTAAGTTTCGGTCAGGTACGAACGGTCTGAATGAAGAGTTAGGAAGACATAGGGGTAAAAATGATGATAGGCAGTGTAAATTATGCAGGGGTGAATGTGAGAGTGTGGTACATGTTCTCTGGGAGTGTCCAGCATATGACAGCATTAGAAATAATTTCATGGTAGAATTAGAAAATCTATTGGGGGGGAGGTTTGGGGAGTTTAGTACACTTGATAATTTTAATAAGGCAAGTTTTATTTTAGGATTTGAGAATTGGAACAGGGATGATTTTAAAGCATTATTAAAGCTAGTTAAGAGCTTTGTATTATTGATATGGGAGACTAGGAAGAAGGAATTGTATGGTGATCAGGATTGTGTGGTCTCTGGTTGTTCTTGCTCTTGTCCTCTGACTAGAGGTCTTACAAGCTCCGCCTGCGTCTGTGGGTGCGTGGTCAATGGCGTAAGCGCTACGGCAGCAACATGAGTATATTATTATTATTATTATATGGGTTCTGTGTTAACATTAGCTGGTCCTCTGATAAAGAGGAAAGATTTTATCGATAGGTATCAATTGTGATGGTTGGTGGGTGTTTATCGGAGAGTATTTCTGTGTTGTGCAGCATTATATCTTCAAACTGTTTTTTGTTTTTTCCAAAGAATCTTTTGAGATGGTGCCGGCTGGAGTGTTGCTCACTACCATGCAACCGCAACTTCAATTATCACCAATACCAACAGCAACGCAATCTTTGACTAACACATATAAGCCACAGATGTCAAATTCAGGTGTGTTATAGCTCCAGTATAGCTACTACACAGATATTTTTATAAATGAGTCATTGTATGGATATTAGATATTTGGTATGGAAATGTGCACTGTCCGTGTGCATATATGGATATCTGCTTAACTCTCCTCTAATTATTCCTGTATAGCTATATACATATCTCTCCAGGGATTGCCTGCATAAGAACCATGCAGCTGCAGGCTATGTATCTGTGTGGAAAATTATGAAAGATAAAAGGAATAAAACGATTGGCAGAGAGTGGGAAACATAAACCTGACTATATATCTCCTCTGCAGCTGCAATACCCGGCAATTCCCAACGCAGCAGAGACCGTGTGATAGCACCAGCTGTAACTCTGCCACTAGTGGTTTTACTAACAGTAGTAGGGACATTCACTGGAGTAATGTGCTGGAGGAAAACACACAATAAAAAGCAGGTAGCTATATAGCTATATAGTTTTTGTGATGGTGTAGCCAGAGCCAACTGAAGATTGAACTGCACTCTAACATACATTAGCTATTATGGCTATATATAGTATGGCCAATAGTATTTTAGAGCCTGAGCATGAGGAATGGTATTTGTGATTCTAATCTCTGCTTATTGTTGTATTATATAGATCTGTTGTAGTACAGTCACACAGTACAGAAAAGAAACGTAAAGGTAACCTACATCTTCCTACAAATCAAAATACCAACATGCCATAAGTTAAGCTAATGCAGCATACGGTAGCTCACGAAGCAGCTACACTGAAGGGTTTTTGTAGCCAATAGTTTGAGTTATCTCAGTTGCAGTCTACAAAGTAATTTTACGCAGGAAGGGAGGGACAATTAACACATATATATCTTGTACCAGCCTTTACTATCCCCATTAAAGAAACATGATCTAGCTATCTAGCTATAGGGTTCCCTAAATTATTGATCTTCATTCTGTTAATCTTTGATATAGCTAGTGCTAATGTACTCAAAACGTGATTGTAACCTCCAAGCAGGTCTCTAATCACCCGGTGGTTTAGTTTGTAACCAGAGAATAAAGTTTTACTGATATTCAAGCTTTTCTAGACCTGAAAATTAAGCTGTGTTGAGCACCCTTGGGACTGAATTAGCTTCAATACAACCGTTATTGACCTTGGCTCAGTCAATAAGTAGGACTGTGTTTGGCCAATTAGTCCCTTGGTGCTCAAAACAGCTTAGCAACCTCATTCAGTCCTGGTCTAAGTAATAGCTGGGGCTGCAACTGCCTACGTGGGTTAAAACAGTCCCTCTAATTTTGCAGTGTATCAGATCTCTCTAGTGAAGATCATGTGAAACTGTTTGTCTATCTCCATAGATTATTCCACAAGAATACGTGACCTCTATTGGAAATCTAATGTTATCTGCAGTAGTTAGTTACATACATCTATAGCATAAATGACAGATTATTCCATTATAGCTCTAGCTACATTGTAGGAGTGAACTGTAACATGAATTGTTGTTTGTGTACGACTATGACTACTACTATTACTAGCTCTATACTATTTACAGAAGAAACCATGACTGTATTCTTGGACTAGACATTGTATTTTGTGACATTATTTGCACTGTAGAGTAAATAGATTATATTTATCACACTTACCAAGGAAACTAGCTATATTATAGTGACACTTTGTTATAGGCCTGCATATCTAGCCAGTTCAACTATGATCTCGATCTAGTCTTTCAAACAAGACTGTATCGGTTTGCGATCCGTTTACTCTCGCAATAAAACTTAAATGAATGAGACTAGCTACAAAATAATTTTACTTTGAAGCCTTACATCAAAAGGGCTGGTTGTGCAAACATTTAGCATAGAGTGACTTGCGTAAACAATGCCACATCCAGATGTGGCACTGCAGTGACTCTGCCTCATAGCAATGCCACATCGAGATGTGCCACTATACAGTGACTCATAACGCTTCACAGCAGTGCCAACATACAATCATGTATTCCTAGAAGGAAATAGTGATTTAATTAGGGCATTAACTGTGAACCAGTGAAGATGTCCTCGGGCCTACGCACTGTTGCCACAGGAAACCCTCGGGCCTACAGCCCTCGAGCTTCCCATGTCAAGTGCCCATATCTCACATGTGGCACTCCAGGACATGCTACAACTAGTGTAACTACTAAAAGGAGAGAACTACTAAAAGGAGACCAGAATCTGCAGCTGGTCTCCTTTTTTAAATTAGTAGCTAGGTATATCCTGAGATGGTGCACATGTAAAGTGGCCCGATGTGCATCATGTAGCTAGCTAAGTTATAGTTGTTACGGGTTTCTAGAGTGGTTATTCCCGAGAGTGGAAGCCCTAGGGTGGAAGCCCTAGGGAATGCATATGACTACAAGGGTACAATCCCAACATGGTATTTGTACCCTGAGTGTATTTGCTATTATGTATTCCCGTGGGCAGAAGCCCGAGGAAGTATATAACCACACAAAGGGCAAATTATATAGTCTGGTAATTATGTGGGCATTAACCATGCACCTTGATCTCAGATTCACTAATATCAGCCAGAGGAAGCCGATATAACCACACAAAGGCGCAAATTATTATTCAATTAGCTCAGGACACTCAGGGAGCACCGGTTTGACTAGAACAAGCCCAAACACACCAGAAAGCTCAGGTGCAGCTGACTTGTACCATAATTAATGCAGCAGGAACACATTAGAAACTGATTTACAGTATGAATTTTACATCACTTTGATGTATGGTTATAGCCCACCCTTACCTTTGTGTAATTACCCCAATAAAGCAAGGCCTGGGAACAGGGCGAGTCATTGAATAGCTGTAGTAACTTAGATTCCTTTATCTTCTTTACTGGTTGGATAATCATATCCTCATACTCCTGATGTTCAAGTGCTTCACCACTGATGTCTTTCCAACTCAGAAAGAAGGTTGATATGCCTTGTCACCAATTTCCAGCGTTGGCAGTTGGTTACCCCCAGCAGACAAAACAATCACACTGGAATACATGGAGTCAGTCAAAGTTCAAAGGCCTACTGGAAAAATAATTGGCACAAAAAGTGCGGCCGCCCCAGCCACCCTGCATTGGACGGCCCCATGGTGGTGGTATCTTGCATCCACCATATGCGTACTGCAACACAGATTGGACAGGCATGACACAACTTGATCAATTTGTTTGGCTTGTGTTCAGTGTTTGTATGATATTAAATTCTATTGGGTATTGTTTGCTCAGCCTCTGCATGGCCTTTCACCTTTGTTCCCTCTTGCATTAATATTAGCATTAATATTGCATTAATATTAGTCTACCCTGCGCCCACCAGAGTGGTGGGTGCATAGAGGGTCTAGCTCGATAGACTACTCTTGCATCAGTGCAGAACACAGTCTTTATGCAGGGATCCATGAGGGGGAGCACTGTACATAACAGTAGGACTGGTTTTATCATTGTGCTTACTAGTCCGGCTTGAAAGGAAAAGAGGGTTGATAATAATTATGATCGTATCAACAAGAACAGCCCATGTTTGCACCGCACAGGAAGCAGGCGTGCAGTAGTTTATTCTTATACTAATTAGTTACTAGGAAATACGGTAGCGCCTAGGAAATATTATCGCATCTCTTGGCACCTTTGAACCGGTGTCACAGTAAATTCGATCGCTCGGAAATTTGATCGCGGCGATTAAATTTACTAGGAAATATAATCGCTGAGCGATTTTATTTACTAGGAAATACGGTAGCACCTAGGAAATATTATCGCATCTCTTGGCACCTTCGAAGCAAGGTTGTAGTCGAGATGGATGCATGCCAGGATGTTAGCGAGTATGATATACTTTATAATATCGTAGTTCACAACACTTTCCCTGTCCCAGACGAAGTGAGCAAGAACAAGAAGGATGCGCTGCGCAGCAAATGTGGGGAGTGGTTTCACGAATCATGTGAAACAATACCAAAGGCTATAATTATTTAAACAGAACAGCCAGAAATGGTTTTGCACATCGTGCACATCAACAGAATTTTCATAACCTTAGTGTACATCATCCATTGTCTTATGCTACATTATGCAACACTTTTTATTGACTGTCAGCACGAGATGCTAAAATATGAACTAGCTATAAAATTACAAAGTGCTAGATAGCTATGTACATGCATAGATAATATAGCTTTTTAGGTGAAGCTATATTATCTATGGTACATGCTTCGTCCCCAGGCCACACGGGGGGTGTGGCCTAGGGACGAGGCTAGTCAAAGAATAGACACTTTCTCTCAAAGAATATCATAACACTAAGGGGCAGACAACCCAGAAAAGAAATCTAACTCTGCTCCCTTCTGAGGAGACTACAAAGAAGAGATTCTGTCGATTCAAACCGCTAACATGTATTAAAGCACAAGCGCGATAATATTTCCTAGGCGCTACCGTATTTCCTAGTAAATAGAATCGCTCGGCGATTATACATTGTATTTCCTAGTAAATTTAATCGCCGCGATCAAATTTCCGAGCGATCGAATTTACTGTGACACGGACTTCCGCTTTTCTTTATAAACCAATGCGGCGGAAACATCTCCATTCTACCGCAAGCGAAAGGGCACTAGTCAAAAAAAATGGCTCTTTACTACTGCGCTGTACTGTTAGGTCTACCACTGCTGTACATCTGCAGCTGTAATGCTGAAATCGGTAAGCTGACTGCTGCTGGTTGTTGTTTTTTTGCATTCATATTTTTGCTTACGCATCAGTATGAATACATGCATGTCGGCGCTAGGCTCCTGATGATAAATTAATACTCATGTGAGCCAAGCTTGCACCGTGTTTATTTAACACCTTCTCTTTCATTCCTCCGTGCAGCTCTACACAGCTCTCCTATGAGTGTTGTTACTGTGAATGAGGACAATTCGGCAGCAGTCTTCTGTTGGACGATATATGATGCTGGTACAAGTATAACATTGATGTTGGAACACGAAGGCTCACCCCTGCTGCTTAACAACGATGACTCTCTAATTAAGCCAGCTTCTGGAAGCTGCAATCAAGATATTGTACCCAATGGAAAAAATTGCGAAAACATTACTGCCACTATTCCTGGGGACGTGAGCCTGGACCGAACAACCCTCACGTGCTACTTGGTTGATGAAAGTACCCTTGCTCGGAGAGATGAAACATTGGATGTGACTATAGTTGTCATAAAACGTGAGTGCCATGCCAAAGATACCGCAGTGTATGAAGTCATCAATAATGCATGTATGTATTTATGAGTCTTGCATGCTATTAAGATCACGTTCATGGTCTGAGTGGCTCTTTCGGCAGAAATGAATGCTTCCGAGTCTGGCTGCCTCTGTCTCAGAAGAAGTTCCGTCCCATAATTAAGAGGAAATGGCAACTACAGAACCGTCTAAAAATTGCAACACTTCAGTTAATGATATTCAAATTTTTGAAGCCAAAGATGAGTGGGTCAGGTTACAAGAAACCTTTCTGGGTGGCCATCACCTTTACCGGAAATAAACACACATCACATCACATACATGTAGCCTTTAAAGAATCACCAAATGGTTAAATCAGTTGCATAGATGAAATAATTTATCATGGTACACATAATATTAATAACTTATTCCCAAATGGCGTGCTAGTCCTACATATGGCTGAAACACCATTAATTGTGTTATAGCTAATCAGCTAGTTATATGATGCTATTATGACTACACTGAAATGCAGCTGATACAAACAGACTTTAGTTAAATCGAACGGCTTGGAAGTCACTGAAGTGGGTTAACCCAAAATCAGTACTGAAAATTGCATAAACGGTAGCTTATGACCAAAATTTTAAGCTTCAGCGGCCCCCCACTGCAAAAGAGATTACCTACATGTACTTTGCGGTTTGATATTTGAGCATGTAAACAACAGGCTTCAAGAATTATTGCAATTATTTAATGTCTTGATACTGCACAGTGTAAGCACTAAATTGGACAGTTTGATCCAATTTTCATAGTGGCTGAACAACAATCCGTTTCTAAAGGAGGCTATACCGATACCAAAATATGCTAAACTCCTGATATTTGAAGGTTACATCCTGCCGATATTAAGGCTGTGCCGATACTATAATGTTTTTAAGCCGATAAAACCACTATCTGATAGTACGAGACACGGGTCGATACGCCTACCAGAATCATTTCATTGCAGATCTTGCAAATCACTTTGGAATTGTCATCATCACAGATGCTGAAATGCACCCAAATTGTTCCTTACAAGCCGTCAGTAGCATGTTCTAACAACTCAAGGACTGACTCTCAATTTCTGACTTCTGAGGCCATGTGCTACTTGGCTACGTGTACTGATGACTAATTTGATACCAATATCGCTGATATCAGTTCCAAGCCTTAGGGATTACTTCAGTACTTACTTACAGTAGTAGCTAAACTCCTACACGTTCAAACACCTGGAATTGATGGTTACCATGGACCAGTCAAAACAACTACTATGTTTTTGCAGCTGAAAGATTATTCTCAAGTCAGATGAGCCACAGTTCAATGTTGTGGGTATCATGTTACAGCTGTTTTCATCTTTCTTGGCAAAAAATGGCCTACAGCTCTGTAACCACAAAGCCCTAGGCCTCCAGGCAGTGAAACTTCGAGGAAGGAAGGCTAACATCATTGACAAATGTTTGCCTACCTCAAACCCTACTTTTTATTTTGTGGTTGCAGTGCCTTATAATTTGCATTACAGAAGTGAGGAAATCAGCTGGTGGTTAGCACTATCAATTTAACAGTGATAATCTTGTAAGGTGTGCAGTAGAAATATCAGCCCACAGAGGATTCATTACCAATTCTAATAATCTTGTGTCTCTATGGTTATATGTATATACCAGGAAATCCCCTTTGGTGGTTGAGCAAAAAAAAACATTGTATCCACACACATTTCACTTAGCCTCACTCCTGTTAGCTACAGCATTTCCACACTCACTGTACTCTTCTTGTTTACACAAGATGCCGCAAAAAAATTGGCTAGCATTACTTCATCAGAATTGGGTAACCATATTCTCAAACTTCACTCTGTAGGCACAACTCCTGAATGTAACTGCACATGCGGCACACAGCCAACGGAACCAACAGGTGAGCGTGCACAATTCAACCATGCAGTGTGAATTGAAGTGGCTCTAGAGCACATGCCTGCTCTTAAAGCAGCAGTTTATGTGTATAGTGGTAGCTACCATCACTACTTTTGTATCTTATTTTTGCCGTGCGAAATCAGAAATAATTCATGATAGTAACACACTATCGGCCTATCGCTTGCACTTACGAAGCGTACCTCACTGCAAAAACAAAACGGTTCTTTTACAACCCAGCTATCTCAGTTACGGCTCAAGCAGATCGATCAGTGCATGAGCTATAGTGGGAAGCTGTGCCCATACATAGAAGTGCAGCTGCATTCTAGCATCCCTATGGCTTCAGGCTATCCTCTTTGAAGAGGTATAATTGATGGCCATAAAATACCACAGGTAAATGGGGCTCAAATTTCAGACAGACTTGATAGTAACTTAGCTACTAAGCATAAAATATGCATGGTATTGTAATTGCTTTGCATACAGCATCCAATAGTCTAAGAGCATAGGAAGCTCTAGAAACACAGGAAACGTGTACCTATACCAAATGGCTCAGAGCATGGGCAGTTATATGCTTTAACTAGACCTCGGTTTCGCCTATAATAGTTAGAGCATACAGCTGCCATTCTCTAAAAGTGCAGACCCATACTACAGTGGTCATGTGATCTAATCAGTGTAATACAAGTTTAGATGTAACTGAGATACCCCTAAAATAACCCTTTCATTTTTGCAGCTTGGTGGCCCCCCTAAAAAACAATAGCTGTATAGCACGTGACTATATTGATCTGTTTACTCTGCACACACATTTATAGCAATGACGACAACGACGTCGAATGGAGACAGCGAAACAACAACAGTATCACCAATGACAGCATCAATGTCATCAAATGGGGAAAGCGAAGCAGGTCTCATGGAGACCACTCCTGAGAGTCAAACTGGTGAGATAACAAACTCTAGTTCGTAGAATTTCTCCCCCCACACTCATGGCTTGGCTAAATTCCTAATTAGAAAAATGACTGTTTGATGACATGGCTGGGGAAGTTTAAACAGAAAACAAACAAATACCTCACTCAAGTTCTCAGAATTTTTGCCCAGGTTAGGAATAAGTTTGGGAATAATAGGAAGTGGTACTGGGAATACAGATTAAGAATGCCTTTGGGAATAATTAACAGGAAGTGTGAATACTTCAGGGGGGGGGGGGGGGATAATAGGTGTGCATGGAACTGTGGCTATAATTATATTCATTCAACACACCTGTGCCTGATGAGGCCAAGCACATGTTTTCTGACCTGATGCCCACCAAAAGTAGGTCCAGTTACTGCAGTGTCTCTGATGCCACTAGCAGACCTATAGCATTACAGATCCACGTGTGCATGCAGACACTGACTATGGACAGTGTGGAGCCAGATACTATAGACAGTGGAATTTGAGAATAATTAAGAACAATAGGTGCTAAAATTTGGAGAATGATGGAGGGATTAAACGAAAGAATGGTAGCTCGTCAAACAGGAATAATCTGCCTAGCCCCCCTCCCAACAGAAGAAGGATTGAAAGGGGGGAGCCTGGTAAACCAATCACGTGAACATCATGTGTCCATGATGTAAGTGGGCAGACGGGCCAGTAAAAGAGCTGGTGGAGCAGATCGAGAGAGAGAGAAGGGCGCTACACGTAAATTAATATAGCAAAGATGGCTGACAGGGCACAAAATGCTGGGGCGAAGGTCTGGGAACGAGGTTAGTACAGTACATGCTCACTGGTCACCTGCACATTGTGACAGTCTAAACTTTCCAGCCAATTCGTTACGGTGAAATTCAGTTAAGGAATTTGCCAAGCCATGAGTGTTTGGAAACAGGGCTACCACTGCACTGCTATATATCACCATGCATGTGCATGCCAATACTTCCTTACTGCATGTTGATAGGTATTTGGGATTATACCTTGGGGACACAGCCATATACTAGTACTCGGCCCCTGGGATATACGTTACCTCCTATGCTAGGAGTGCTTCCTTAGTGCTCTGTTGATCATTCCAACATGAACTTGACTGTTCCTCGTTTCTCGGAATTGCAGGGCCTGATTTCAAGATCCCGTTTGTTATAGTTACTGCAGCTTTGAGCTTCAGTATCCTCGTCATTATCATTCTGGCTATGGCACTTTATAAGGTGAGATGCATGTTGACTGCTGTCTGGTAAGGAAAACAGAAGACCTCTAATGTCACAGTAGCCTTATGTGGGACTAAACAGCCCTGTGGGTACATTATGACATCCTTTTTGTTAAATTATAAACTACTGGATGTGTAGCATATCCTGGTTACCTGGAAGATATCAACAGCAAGTTTATTAAATAATTATGAAATGCAGGAAGAGATAATAGCCACAATAGTAAATCACATAACAGCAATTAAGGACCTGACTCCTCCCCACCAGAACACAATAACACTGTTCTAATATTAATTTATTACTAGTTACTGAACACCATTTCTCTCTCAACTACCCACCAGGTACGGTGTAAACCGAAAAAAAGAACAGATCCTGAGAATCCGAAGCCTGATGAATGACTCCGGCCGGCTACAGCATCCCGGAGGGACATTCTAACCTCTACCGTGGCCGGCATGTAAGATGCTTCCGTGCTACTTCTCTTAGACTAGTCTACTGCCCAACCTGAAGACTCTTTGATATGACTGACTGCAACTTTGGGCCGTGCCCTTCTTATCTTGAGATTAGTACGTATAACATGCAGTCAGCATAATCTCTTCAAATCTACTGCTCACACTGCCACTTCTACCGTCACTCATCTCCCTCTGTTCCTCTTATTTCTTGCTATAAGTTCTCTTTTAGAGTGTTGTTCTTTTGTTGGACTTTTCCCCCTCTCTGTCTTCTTCTCCTGCTCCTAAGCTGTGTTCTAAAAGATGATCCTCTCATTGCTCTTCTCTTCTTCGCCGATTTAATTGTCCGTCTCTCTCTCCTCGTCGTAAGAATTCTAAACTTGTCTTTCTCCTTAAACTCTTACTGGTCTCCCTTCTGATATCCTTAACTTCCAACCTTCACCTTATAAGGCTTTCCATTCTTATCACCCCTACAACCTTATCATCCCCTTTGCTCGCACCTCTACACTTATCTCTTCCTTTGTTCCAAGTTTCTTCTCCTTATGAAAGTCCTTCTCTCGCTTCTGTTGAGTTCAATTTTTGATTCAAAATTTTATTCTCAGTCATATTCAATATACACCTCAGATTGTATCATATGCTGTGTATTCTGTACGCTCTGTATTGGCCATGCTATTGGGCACAATTTTATTATTGAACTCAGCAGTTGGCATGTGTAGCACTACATACGTATTGCCACAAACCTTTCTGGTTGCTACAGTACCTGTATCCGAGTACACCTGGAAAAAATCTTATGAACCTGCTGTACACCTTAAGGATTGAATTAATGATGACGTATTACCACAAACCTTTCTGGTTGCGACAATACCTCTATCCTTAAACGGAGTACACCTGAAAAAAATCTTATGAACCTGCTGTACACCTTAGGTAATGTAATGACAGAAACATCCCCCTCTTCCCCCCAACTCACGGTCACATGGTCCTCCATCGTTTCCTGAATAGCCAGGCAGACAGACACACCCACTGATATTCACAGTACCCTCTATGCTTCCACTACTGTCTGGACAAGGGGTGCAGTCAACGTCCGTCGAAAGACCATAGCTATCCATGGGGCAAACTGCATGAGAATCAGGGGAGGGATTAATTAGGGCTAGATCTGCCATTGCAGCTGCAATTGCATGAGTCCTGATATCTAAAGCTGTAGTATGCTGTATGGTAGTCTCACATCCAGAGATATCTGGGTATGGCACTAACTACGAGTTATGGCTTGGCAACTGCTCAAGCTGGTCTCTATAGCTAGCAGTTGAAATACGCGTGGGCTGAAATATTTACTTGGCTTATAATTTCTCTGTAAATCATTGGCTAACTGGTAGCTAGTGTAGGTATGTGTAGTGTTGGTGAAATCATAGACGGTGGAATGACTTCTGGGTATATTTGGGTTGTGTATGTATTTAAATTTGTGTAGGGTGCATGAACTATGTGGGCAGTGTGATTGTAATTGTAATGTGAGTGCATGGTGACCCATCAGGGATTACTATTAATCCATGGCTTAGTTTGTTGATTATAAGTTATTGGAATGCTTTCGTATCCTATTCATATTTCTACCTAAAGTATGACTAAATCTTCCAAGAATGGTTCCAGATACTGTAGGAGCTAGAGGTTACTAGGAATATGTCCACTGCCCGAACATTATTTTGTAGTGATAATAATAACAATATGCTCATGTTGCTGTCGTAGCGCTTACGCCATTGACCACACACCCACAGACACGGGCGGAGCTTGTAAGATCTCTAGTCAGAGGACAAGAATGTTTTGTAGTGAATTACATGTGAAAAAAAGCTCTGGAATGGAAACTGGGAATGAGCCCACTAACGTAAATGCCAATCTTGGTCTGTGGAGTAAAAATTTGGGCAATTGATCTGAATTTTCACTTGCCGTTATCTTGTGTGGATACCAGTGTGAATTGCGCTGTGCCAAGCCCTCCCAGGTTCTCTGCGGCTACTGTGACTCTGTACTCAGTTCCCGGAGAGAGGTCGGTGAGGAAGACGACCCTAGTGGTGGCGTCGGGTGTGTATATGGTCCCGTTGTCTATCCGTATATCCATAGCGTTCTGGTAGTCTACTCTGTAACGTGTGAGGTCACCGTTTGGTGGGATGATATTGGGTGGGTCCCACTGGACCTGGATGGTTGTCATGTTGGAGGTAGCAACTAGATTTGAAACCTCAACTACAGGGAGGGAAAAAGAGAGAGTCTTGGGTATGAACTCATCCGAGTAGGAACCTATCCTCCTTGTCTGGGTAGGCTTGTGTTGATGCTAGCTTGTGTCTGCAAGCTAGCTTGTGTCTGCAAGCTAGCATCGTTCCCTGGCCTTCCCCGCATGGGTGAGCGAAGCGCACTTCACTCACTCATGTGGGGGAGGCCCTCGCTTCGCTCGCTGGGAAGGCCTGGGAACGAGACTATCTGCACGCATAGCTGACTGAGCAATGCAGCAGAAAATCATTAGACTGGATTCCTGTAACTGATTAATGTGTATTTAATGTACCTGATAAAATACTATACATATATTGTACACCTCAGGTGGTAGTTGAGAATTTGGCAATTTGTAAATAGACACTCTTCAACAACTTTAGATTTGCATTGTGCAGAATTACTCACTTTGCGTATGTACCACACACTTACCACACACATACCCACACACACATACAGACACATACAGACACATACATAGTAACACATATATGTTGCGTGACCCAACGGAATAGCACGAGCCTGAAGGGAAAATGCTGGGTCTGTCTGGGACCTGCAACAATTTTGTTAGTAGTAATCATTTCCATATATACCCATCACCACCTCCCACCCATGCTATCGGCCTTCAAAGTTTTGGTTGCCAAGCAACAGCCAATAAACACACATAACTACATGCACACACATGCACACACATGTACACACATACACACACACGCATGCACACATGTACACACACACTTGGGGTATCTGGTGGGAGGAAGGCGAAAATTGTAGTGCTTGCGGAGTCATTCAGGTCCGATTGGGTTGAGACCACCGCGGTATGATTGCTTCCTTGTATGAGAGGAGCAAAGGTCACTTGAGTGGTGCTGTGTGTGGGGGTGTAGGTGCGCATGTGTATGGGTGTGTGGGTATATGTGTATGTGTGTATGTGTGTGGGTGTATGTAGGTGTAAAGGTACATACATACCACGAAGCACAAAATATTTACCAGTGCGTGGGTGGGTGTTAAGTTATACATAATATTTTCTGTGGTTTCATGATATTACATTATGAAACCACAGAAAACAATAACAATTTATCCTCTTGCAAGCTGTCCCCATGATATCACGGCCGGAGTACTGCCGATGAAATCTAAAAAACGGGAGGAATGACACTACAGTATTTTTACGGATTGCCATCCGACATTTTTCCCACGTCCACACATAATCCCACGTAACAAACACTGTGAGGCCTGGTGGGAAAAATGTCAAAAGATGTAGGGATGGCAATCCGTAAAAGTATTGGTGTCTTTCTTGTTTGGCTAATTTTTTTTAGAATCTCATCACTATAATTATGTTTTTTTCAAAATGTTTTTTGTGACTTTCTCTACGATAAGTGTTAGTACTAACCTCATTGGGACATGTCGTGGCCTAGTTAGACCTTCAAAATCAGTAAGGGTCACGGTGTAGCCAGTAATTTGTCTCCAGTCCAGAGTCGTGACCAGCGGGGGCTCCCAAGTGATAGTTAGACTGGTAGGTGATGAAATGATCACCTGGACATTCCGTGGTGAGAAGGTTGGGACTATGAAGGGAAGGAGAGAGAAGGGAGAGCTTACGTATCTTGTGATGATTATGGCGAGAGATAAGCATACCATCGCACAGATCTCCTGTGTAGGAAGGGTTGCAGGAACAGCTGCTGCAGTTTTCATCTGCCACTTGAAACTGAAAGTCACATGTTCCAGCACATGCTGCATTTGTGTGTGTGTGTGTGTGTGTGTGTGTGTGGTATGTGTGTTTTGTGTGTGCATAAATGTGTGTGTGTGTTCGAAATATTAAGCAGTGGGAAAGGGCAATTGACGTAACCTAGCAGAATTGAACAAAAAAACTTCTTATATAATTATATAGTTATCCCTTTAACGACTATTAACTTACTGTTACTAGCTATATATTGGCCTAAAATTTTTAATTTAATGGTCCAGATTCTACTGTACTAGGTGTTTATATACCTGAGTTTCGAGTGTCTGAGTATGCAGTGGGAGTTAAGCTTCAAAGTGGATAGTCTATTAATTACTACTCAACTTGACGTTCAAAAGAATTGTGAATTTTGTTGTGTCATTGGCAATTGCACTCTACACTGGTGTAGCCCCATACCCAGGCCTCCACGGTCCATGACCAGGCCTTCTCCATGCACTTTTAGGGCAGGTCTGGGTACGAAGCCATACTGGTATAGGTATCAATATAGTATAGCTACAGTATCCGTATAGGCACTTAAGTGTACGGCGTCAATGGTAATTGTCTGTGAACCTCCCACACGCAGAGCTTTGCTACTGAAAGCATAATCACAGTATCGGTCCACCCACGCACATAGCTAAGCTGCTGAAAGTATGATCACAGTATTGGAATAGGCAGTCAAGTGTAAGATATCAACATAACTGTCCACCCACATGTGTAGCTATGGTGTGAGAAAGTTGGTTAATTACCCTACAACGTCATTCACGTAGAGTATGAGTTAATTATTACATTTCCTACATGGTTGGAGGTGTAGCTATGGTGTGAGAAAGTTGGTTAATTACCCTACAACGTCATTCACGTAGAGTATGAGTTAATTATTACATTTCCTACATGGTTGGAGGCCTTACTCTTTGGTTATGTAAAAAATCATCATCCAGGGTATAAGATATCAACATAACTGTCCACCCACATGTGTAGCTAATAGCTATGGTGTGAGGAAGTTAGTTAATTACCCTACAACGTCATTCACGTAGAGTATGAGTTAATTATTACATTTCCTACATGGTTGGAGGCCTTACTCTTTGGTTATGTAAAAAGAACTACGGTATACATCATCTTTGGTTATGTAAAAAGAACTATACATCATCCAGGGTATAAGATATCAACATAACTGTCCACCCACATGTGTAGCTAATAGCTATGGTGTGAGGAAGTTAGTTAATTACCCTACAACGTCATTCACGTAGAGTATGAGTTAATTATTACATTTCCTACATGGTTGGAGGCCTTACTCTTTGGTTATGTAAAAAGAACTACGGTATACATCATCTTTGGTTATGTAAAAAGAACTATACATCATCCAGGGTATAAGATATCAACATAACTGTCCACCCACATGTGTAGCTATGGTGTGAGGAAGTTAGTTAATTACCCTACAACTTCATTCACATATAGTACGAGTTAATTATTACATTTCCTACATGGTTGGAGGCCTTACTCTTTGGTTATGTGACTAGAAGTATACAACATCGAGGATTACTCCAGTTTCACACTTATTCACCAACTTGTAGGGTTATGTCATCAGATTTCCTGTCAAATTCTTGAAATGTTACTTCTTTGGTTTTATTTCACTTGGCACCTGAGTTTCCTGTCAAATTCTTGAAATATTATTTCTTTGACTTTATCACTTGGCACCCGAGTTTCGTACTATGTGTGTGTGTTTTGATTTGGATTAGAGAAGCTTTAGGCGGCTCCGTCAATGATCCAGTTGGGTCATCTCGTGACGTGATGGCTATATTTACAGAGGCTGCAAGACTGGGGTATCAGGGCTAGCGCTGATCCAGGATTTTTACAAGGGGGATGGCTACCACCATCTAGAAGTCTCATTTTGAATGGGGGAGAGGGCATATATATAGACAAACTCACACTACAGGGTATAAGCCCCCCAGAAGGTGACTTCTGGGTCCCTAACAGAATTTAGTAATTGTAAAGCTGTGACCCAGTAACAGATGCCTCCACCTCACAAAGCCATCTTATGAAGTCCCAACACCTATGTAGTGGGGGTCTGAGCATATTTCCCACAAAATAGAAACCATGACAGCTGCAAGACTAGGGCATTCAGAGCAGCCTAATCAAGTGTGTGAGACCACCAGATGAGATAAACAGGTGGTGCCAAATTTTGTAACTCTGCAATCACATTAGAGACTCAGCGTATATGGTTAAAAAATTACAAGAGTTGGTGTTGTACTATACAGATATCATATGAGAAATACTATGGACCTGTACTTCAATAAGGGCAATGTGCTATGTGAGAAGTGAGCGTGTGTAGTTAGCCTTGTACCCAGGCTTTCCACACCCAGATTTTATCTCGCAGCCGTGTCCGATTTTTCTCCACGGCTACGAGGTAAAATCTGTGTGTGGAAAGCATGGGTACGAGGCTATGAGTAGTACAAACAACTGATGCAATATTATGCACTAATTCGGGGGGAATTCCGCAACAACAACTACTACCTCCCTCACTGTATATTGAGGAAGTGGTACTGTGCTTGTTGTTGCTGAGTTTCCTAATTAAATTAACAGAGACTCAGCATATGGTTGGTGCTGTACATTGTACCACAGAGAGGTAAGACATGAGAAATGCTGTCTGTACTTCAATAAGGGCAATATTATGTGAGAAGTGTGCATGCGGTAATTCTGGGGAAATAACTACTGCCTTTCTGGTTATATATTGAGGAAGTGGCACATATGTTTGTTATTACTGAGTTTCCCAGAATCCCTGCAATTAAATTAACAGGGACTCCGCATATGGTTGGTGTTGTACTACAGAGAGGTAAGCTATAGTCTTGTCTGGGCACGAGACTAGTAAGGTATGAGAAATACTGCTTATACTTCAATAAGGCCAATGTGTTATGTGCACGTAGCATGAAGAACTGAGGTTAATAGACCCTTTACCATTATGATGTAATAGGGGGTAAAAGTGAGCACTAAATGGAGAAAATACATGAGAACATGTGTTTTGATGTAGTTGTCTTGTACGAAAACATAAGAACATGCTTGTTTACATATGTTTTCCTGTATTTTCTCCATTTAGTGCTCACTTTTACCCCCCATTACATCATAATGGTATTACTGCACTCTATATAAATATGCACGAATTCTGGGACCAGCAAATGCCACCCTCCCTCAATCTACATTGGTGGTACACGTATTTGTTGCTGCTGAGTTTCCCAGCATATGGTTTCAGAACTACAAGAGACTTGGTGTTGTAGTACACAGAGGTAAGACAAGAGAAATGTTACATACGTATACTT